>OZ007596.1:199537115-200776281 GCA_963931845.1 Maratus michaelseni
GTTAATAATAATATAATATATTTTTAATCCAATTCCAATATGAAATTTCAGTCTATATGTATAATAAGGGAATTTAATAAAAGTTTCATCTTATAAAAGTAAAATCTTCTTATAAGCAAGTGAATTAATGACATCTAAATAGTATCCTTTTACTAAAAAATGTTCACGTGAATTCAACGTGATAATTTTTTATCAAAACGTTTCATTGTTATTATTAATATAACATAAATAATAGTTAAATGCTGTGTAATATATTCAGCAGTATAAAGATTAAGGAGACAAATATTCTCTTTAATGACATAATAAATATACTCTTTTCGAGAAGTAATATTAACTTATCTGTCAAAATATTCATTAAAGCTTTTATTGTTTAATATCTGGATCTCTTTTCTTGTCTACTATCTGTATAATATCTGGATCTATTTTATGGTTTACTATCTGTCTAATATCTGAAAACCCATTTTTCTGCTGAGAAGAATCCTATAATCGCAATAGAATCCTTTGATACCAAATGAAGGATTGCGTAGAAATGAACTGTAGAATATATTTGTCATTTCATGTGGAAATTAAATAGAACAAGATTTGTATATGATAATATTATTTTCTCTATACAAGTTGAATATGATTATTCAGTTCATAACGAAAATAAAAATAATTAATACATATTTTTTATTTGATAAATGTAAATGCTTTTTACAAGGAAGTGAATTGTTAACATCTAAGTGGTGTTCTTTTACCGCATAAATGTACATTAGATTTCAATATGAATAAATGATCACAAAAGTCATGAGGATTTTTAATTAAACATATAAAATAGCGTATTCAGAGGTATGAAAGTTAACGGGAGAAAAGAAGTATATTTTCCGGAATGACAAATTTACTAAGGCTACTCTTTGGCTAAAATAAAATTATCTTATTTCTCAAAATATTCATGAACACTTTGAGTATCTAATATCTGGAAAGCGTAAAATGTATTTCTATGCTAAACGGTACAATCCTTTAAAGTCAAATAAAATATTGCAAAGCAAATAAAATGTAGAATTCCTTTTAAAATTTTTATGGAAGCCGAAGAGAACAAGATTTGGAGTGATAATATATATTTTTTATTTGGAAGTCTAACATGATATATATTTTAGTCCATAATAATAAATGGAGAATACAATACTTTTGGGTTCGAATTATTTTTATATTTCGAGGGAGTGGGGATTACTTTTCAGTTTAAGAAATAAATAAATGTAGTTATAGAAAAGTCTAAAATTAAGGCTTACTGAAATTTAACGATTATGTCATTTGCTGAAATTAAAGAAGTAATTTTATACATAAGTGCTAGACACATCTAGGTAAATCATTAAAAGATCCGTTACTAATTACTAATATTAATTTCACCTACACAAACCAACCATTATTGGTTGGTATATTTAGTAAAACCAATACAATAAAATAATTCAAGATCGTATATATATAAATAAACGCTCTGGTAAGAGGGAAACGTGAGCATAAGCTAAACATATGTGCTCACGTTAAGCAATAAAAGTCCTTAATTAAATAATTAAAACTAAAGTCTGCGTTGTGTATTTCGAAATTTCCATGCTTTTGAGCATTCCGCAAAAAGGTATACTTGTACTCACATTAATAACCATTAAAAATATTAAAAATAAGATTTATTGCATCTTATTTACGCTACCTGTGCATCAACAATTTATCGGTAACGTACTATTATTCCTCAGCAGGGGAAAACTACATTTGTTTATAGACTTAATTAGGTATTAAATAAATTGTATATTTACTTATATTACATCTCATTTACGCTACCTGTATATCATACAAATATATCTGTAACGTGCTATTATTACTCCCGAGAATAAAACTACATTTACTGCTTGAATCTGACAACAAGTAAAAACTACAGCGGGATGCGAAATGATAGGAACGACACAAAAACAATAAAATCAGTTTGCATTTGCTATACAAATGCGCAAATTTTTTTGTTAAAATTAAATACATGATATTCCAATTAATATTAAAGGAATCGTTTACAAAAATTGTGTATATATTTTTAAATCTATGTTAAAATATGTATTTTGTGAAATTTACGCTTGAGCAAAATTATAAGAACGTCTTAAATATTTCTAAACTGTAATCGTGTTTGGTTTTCATATATAATTTTGCAAAGCATTTAAATAATATTCCAATAGAAATCGTTCAGTTAGCAAAAATGTCTGAAGGTAGGGGAGGGAAGATGCTTACTCACTCTAAAAACGACATTTTCAAAACTGAGCAAAAAATACTCAAATCTGAGTATGTCGCATAGTCAAAATGACTCCGAATCAAAATTATTCAAGTTTGAAACATTGTATAATACTCATTTCTGAAAACATACACACACTCAAGAATAAAACATGTGCTCATATTTAAGTATGTCCATGTTTCAAAAATGAGTATGAACTGACTTCTATGTGCTCATTTTTTAGTATTTCCATGTTTAAAAAAGGAGTTTGAACTGATTCTAATCATTTTTGAGTATGCCCATGTTTAAAAAATGAGTATGAACTGACCTCTATGTGCTCAGTTTTGAGTATGTCCATGTTTCAATATTCAGAGTATTTCTGGTATTTTAATTCAGAATTGAAAGCTTTGGATGGTCCTATTTGAAAGAAAAAGTTTCATAACAAAATGAAAACATCGATTTACTCAGATTTGAAAGTGTCATTTTTCTCAGTGCTGACTTCGAAAGAGGCCAAATCCTAGTTTGTACTGACATCGGATAGTCCCTACAAAGAATTGTTGATAAAATTATATATTTAAAAACTGTCGTTCATAATTTCCTACAAAATCTGATTACTTACGGTATTTCAAAATCTACAGAAAGGCTGAGAAGGATTTTGTAGCAATTAAAGTTCGGGAGTCCTGAAATATGTAAAGCCTTATTTGTGTCCTAGTTTAACATTTGCCTATAAAAAAAACCGCATTCAGTTAGAAGATAAACATCTAAAGCAAGTTTCATCTGAAGTAAAAATCTGGAGAATTGTTTTAAAATTAGTTTCCTTGATGCATATAAGTTTAATTTCGATGGTACTGACAATATTCCTTCCTACTGGTATGACCGTCGAAAAGAAAAGGGCATACTTTCCACGCTTCAATAAGGCGGATACTCTTTAATGGTTTGGGTCTCTTTTTCTTCAAAAGGATAAGCTGAGAATGTCCTTCCTATATTGATTTAAAAATAGACATACATATATTCACTTGTTAGAAAACCTTTGTTGAACTAGAGTGAAAACATTACGGAAATGAATTATATTTTTCAACATCACATTGCATCAATGCTTTCTGCAAAAGACAGAGAAATTCGGTTTGAAGAAAATAAGAATCTCACATTCGATTGGCCGGCAAATAATAAAAATATCATCGAGAACTCTTGAGGTACTATAATGTGCAACATCTACTGACAAAATCGTCAATTAATTGAGTATAACACAAACGCAGAAATAGCACATTACAAATAGCAATCAAATTTTGCTATTTGTAACGCATGGCATGTTTTGTCCTTTCGACAAGATCAAAACCTTGCAAATGTTATGTGTTCAATGGTGCATTGAAATTATTAAACACAAAGGAAGCACAAATTATGCGTACAATGTCTATTTCTTTAGAACAATACGAAGTAAATAAATTCAAAAATTTTGGAAATAATTTATATAATTTATTTTGTTTCTATTGCATATCCAATGAATATGCAATTTATTATATTTAATAATAAAAACATTTTTGGAAGGATTTTCTTAAATTCATGTTGCCTATTTAGTTTTTATGTGGTTTTTATGTGTATATTAATATAATATATTTAATATTTAGTCAATTAAATGATCGTTCGTATCATTTTGCAAATCGTATCGTTCAAAAAATATATATAATGCGTTAGTTCACATAAATGAAACGTGGTTTTTAAGTGCATTAATATAATTATATTTAATATTTAGTCAATTAAATGATCGTACGTGTCATTTTGCAAATCGTATCGTTCAAAATACATATATATATAATGCGTTAGTTCACATAAAGGAATTAATTATACAAAGGAAGAGTTCGTACTTATTTGAAAATGACCTGATAAAGTGATTATGTTAATTCGTCTCATGCAAATCAATAAAGCAGAAGTAAAATTAAAACTTGACCAAAGAAACAATGTCATTATACTAGTAATAAATAATCAACAAATGCACAAAATTAAAAAAAAATTAACTTTACAATTTTTTCACTATTTTTATGACGTTCTGTTAGACCCATGTATATTGTAGATGTTGAAAGTTGTACAAAAATATAAAAAAAGGAGGTGGTGGGGAGAAACCGAATAAAAGTATTAAACCTCGACAACTACACTGTAAAAAATGACTGATGTTTCTTATTTTATGAAAATATGCTATAACCACGAACGAAAATATAATATAATCTTCTGAGTTATCCGAAATTTCAAATAGCATGTTACATTGTCTTTTGAATCCCCAGAAACCAATACATCTTCAAAATTTAAAGAATAATTTATAAAAACAAATTATTTTTAGCTGCCCGAATTTTTCAGAAACGTTTCCGAAGGGTTTTTATAGTGTATTAATTAGTGTCCTTAGCCTGGAATACCTGTTTTTCTAATACTATCAATTCTGAAGCAAACATTTTCATGCTCAAAAAAATGTTTAACCAGACAAACATGCAAAATTAACAGCGTTAACAATAACATTAAAATTAAGATTATTTATTTACTCTTTCATGTATAAATTAACTTATGTGGCTGAAAACGTGTACTTGAGAATGGATAACATTCGAAAAACAGGTATTCCAGCCTGAGGACACTAATTAACACACTATAAAAACCTTTCGGAAACGTTTCTGAAAAATTCGGGCAGCTAAAAATAATTTGTTTTTATAAATTATTCTTTAAATTTTGAAGATGTATTCGTTTCTGGCGATTTAATAGACAATGTAACATGCTATTTGAAATTTTGTATAACTCAGAAGATTATATTATATTTTCGTTCGTGGTTATAGCCTATTTTCAAAAAATCAGAAACATCGGTCATTTTTTACAGTGTACCTCCTTGGGCATGGCCTTCATCTTACTTTTTTAATACTTATTTTTATTTTATTTTTGCATCATGTGAAAATTTTAATATTAATAGTTTATTCACTGCAAATGATTTGATCAACTTCCCATTTCAATCTTCACTTTGTCTTAATAATGCCCATTACGTCAATGTGTATTAATGTTTTCTTTTCTGCAATTTTTTAACTTTCTGAATATTTACAAAATGGTTTCAGAAAATATGTTTTTATAGTGAACATTCGGTTGTTGCTTTTAAATGAAATTTATAGCAGCAATGAAAATAAACGTCAGAAGATTCTTGTTAAACTCTGAAAGTTATTAAATTCGAAGGATTTTTTTTAAAAAACCAATCCGTAGGTTTTATTATAAAATTCACTTAAGATTCTTTTAACTAAATAATTTTCTGTTTGTGAATTTAAAAAAATAATAATTCAAATAAATATTAATATTTTACACTTACAGCGTCCCTTGTAAATGAATTCATAAAAATTGTTATCAACATTTAAAAACAGTATTTCCAAGATGAATATTTCAGTGGATTACCAACGCTTCAAGCCGAACATAAATTTAATTAAATCTTATTTAATCCCTTCACATTAATTAACTTAGAACATTATAAGCGTAAGCAGTCGTTTTTTAATAACGTAATTCAAAAAGAATAAGCATATTTTTTAGTGGGTTATTCTTGGGAGTAATTATTTAATTATTTTCTTTACACACTTTTTAAGAAACTGGAATTTGCTTACTTTTTATTTAATTATCAGTTTAGTATATTACAGGATCTTTAAAATTTTTAAACTTACAAAAGTGTCTAAAAATCCAACTTTTAACGTCATTGTTAAATGTAAATTTCGAATAAATGCGTTAATAGAATTTTTCTCCAATTAAAAATATAGATAATTGATTACGTTAATACATTATATACAGAGTAACTGAATCAAGCATTAATTTATTACAAATAAATAAATATGAAACATAAATTGAGCATTTATTTTTTGAATTTAAAAGTACATATACACACAAAAAATTCCTGTAAAATTACGGGGAGAGGCTGTCAGCAGAGATTCCAGTCATATCCCCCCCCCCCCCAAAAAAAAAAAAAAATCCATGCCCATTATTTTATGCAGCCCGTAATTTTACAGGGCAAAGTAATACAGCCTTATAATGCACAGGATATAATGCACTTTAAAACACAGTAACACTTTACTTACTGCTCCGTAGCACGTAGCACGTTAGATAATCATCACATAACGCTTTTTTGGAGGGTTAAAATTTTCGAAACACGAGTAAAATGAAGGGTTACACCCTAGCGGAGGACAATGTATGGGGTAGTACCGTATTTTTGCTAACATATGGGCTAGAACTGTAAGAATATGTGTATTGCCCTTACTTTTTTAAGTATCTAAGGGATAAGGCCGCTTATTTAGTGGATCAGACTGTTTTTCAGCAAATAAGGTTGTTGCCCGTGAAAATTGAAGAGCAAACGCTCATAAATTTACAGTTTTTTTCTGAGAGTGTCGTATTTCAGTGAATGCATCAATTTATATCCAAAGTTCATAATTTTTTCTTGTATTATTCTTCTTGTCTTCTTCTATTACACTTCTTATATTAATTTATCTTATTCTCTATAAGCTAGATATATTTTTAAAGATTCCGGAAAAGTGTTATCGCGTATTTGGAAAATTTATTAAAATCACGATATAATTGTAACATTTATCCAATACATAAGATGTTAATTAATTATTTCAATTAATTTAGGTCGGTTTTAGGCTGATTGGTCGGTTTCTACGATTAATGGTATTTCAACATTTTATCGTTAAGTAATTGCACTTTAATAATACTTACTGAGTTTCTTATCTTTACTTTGTTACCTGTAATTTGTTATCTGTATTACATTACAGTGTATTTTATTTGTTTTACAAAATATTTATTAAAAAACATAGATCTCATGTCAGATAAAATTATAATTTTTACATTTTCGATTATTATTCTTTGTCGCGTGATTTTCAAGGTGTGAACAGTGTCATCTTCTACTCATTTTCAAAAAACATCACTGTTATATTAGCTATCGTGTGTTCCGATTTTTATTAAATTTTCCCTGTATCTTTATAATTGTTTAAAAGACTGTAATTATTTTTTCATCGATGTTTTTTTGCAGATATTTTAATGTGAATTTTTTAAAAGGTTCTTTTTAATCTCTATCCCTAAACTTTTACTGTTAAAACGAGAAATTTAATCGCATTATATTCGAACACATACCATTCGTGCTTAGTGTTATGGAATTAAAATAACATACTGAGCACGCATGAATAAATCGCAAAAAACTCTGCGAAATTCATCCTCATTTCTTTAATCGGCTTAATAATTTTTGTGTAGAATTATAGATTCATAAAGAATCATTAAATAATAGCGTTCAAAATTTCAATAAAATCTTGTTCAATTTTGCAGTAAATATTACTTTGAATTATTTTATTAATTTATCTTATTCTCTATACGCTAGAAATATATTAATGATAAGGTAAAGATAGGAGAGTATGCGCACAATTTAAAAGAATAACAATAAAAAATCTAAATATTAATTTTTTGCTAAACTATCCATGAATAATTTTTACTTCATTTGTTTTGTATGCATTTCCATTACTATTTTGTTATTATGTTGTAATTTAATAGAACAGTTATAATAAAACCAAGAAAGTTATTTTGCGCAATCTGTCCTTACAGGATTGGTGGGATTGCGCACATGGGTAGGAGAGATTGTTACTAATAATAACTACAATTAAATTGTTAACAATAATAATTACACTTAAATGACATTGTTGAAAGGTTATTGGGAACAAATATTATTGTATTAGGAGTGAATATTTCACCCTAATGATTAAAGAATCAGAAAAGAAAATAATTTTAAAAACGATTAAAAAATTTTAATTAAAGAAAAAAATTAAAGAATCAGAAAAAGCAAGTCCAGATAAGATTACAAAATAACATTAAGTTACTTGATAACACGTTTAACTTAAAATTAGCCCATTTTAATTTTTCATTTTTTATGCAAATTTACCAATAAGCTGCATAATCTCTCCTAGCATGGAAACTAATGGAAACAATGCGCCATCTCTCCTAAGTAGCAGATGCGCAAACTCTCCAATTTCTGTAGAAGATATTGCGCGGTTTTTTATATAAACATGGCCTCTACTAAAACGAATCGTTGATGTTCACATTGTTAGTCTAGGTTAGTAGCTTATGAGAAATCAAGTTTAAAATATTTTGTACTACTGACATTGTATACAAATTCTGATGAATAGCTATGAAAATTCAAGCACTTAGTTTCGGAAAACAAAACAAAATAGCAATGTTTTATCTTAGACGCTCAAAACAATCAACGTGCACTTTCAAGTAGACACTCCACTACTGCTGTTGTACAACTACCTGGAGTCGCTGTGCGCACACTGTACTCCTTCCTCCCAAATCTCTATGTGCGTAAATCTCTCCGACCGCGCCATCTCTCATGGCTTTACCTTAAATGAGAAAATTAATTGTAGTGATTACTCATGCAAATTGTGCTTAGCGTTACAGAATTAAAAGAACACACCAATAGCACATGCAAAAAATCCAATAAGTGATCCACATGTCTTATTCGTGTTAAAAATGTATCTAAGGTAAAGCCAGGAGAGATGGCGAGGTCGGAGAGATTGCGCACATATAGGTTTGGGGGGAAGGAGTAGAGTGAGGGAGCAGCGACTCCAGGTAGTTGTACAACAGCAGTAGTGAAGTGTCTACTTGAAAGTGCACGTTGATTGTTTTGAGCGTCTAAGATAAAGCATTGCTATTTTGTTTTGTTTTCCCAAAGTAAGTGCTTGAATTTTCATAGCTATTCATCAGAATTTCTATACAATGTCAGTAGTACAAAATATCCTAAACTTAAATGATTTCTCATAAGCTACTAATTTAGACTAACAATGTGAACATCAACGGTTCGTTTTAGTAGCGGCCATGTTTAAATAAAAGGCCGCGCAATCTTTCCTACTGAAATTGGAGAGTTTGCGCATCTGCTACTTAGGAGAGATCTCGCACTGTTCCCATTAGTTTCCATGCTAGAAGAGATTACGCAGGATATTGGTGAATTTGCATAAAAAATGAAAAATGAAAGTGGACTAATATTAAGTTAAACATGTTTTGAAGTAACTTAATGTTATTTTGTAATCTTATCTGGACTTGCTTTTTCTTATTCTTTATTTTTTTCCCTTTAATTCAAAAATTTTAATCGTTTTTAAAATTATTTAATTTTTCTGACTCATTAATCATTAGGTTGAAATATTCACTCCTAATACAATAATATTTGTTCACAAAAACATTACAGCAATGTCATTTAAGCGTAATTATTAGTGTTAACAATTTAATTGTAGTTATTATTAGTAACAATCTCTCCTACCCATGTGCGCAATCACACCAACCCTGTAAACACAGATTGCGCAGAATAACTTTCTTGGTTTTATTACAACTGTTCTGTTAAATTACAACATGACAACAAAATAGCAATCGAAATGCATAAAAAACAAATGAAGTGAAAATTATTCATGGATAGTTTAGCAAAAAATTAATATTTATATCTTTTATTGTTTTTTTTAATTGTGCGTAGACTATCCTAGCTTTACCTTATAAGTAAGAGATATATTAAGAACCATTATAAAATACATTTCAATCTTTCATTAAAATCTTTCAAAATGTCGCAGTAAATATTACTTTCAATTCTTATATTAATTTATGTTATTCACAATATGCTTGACATTTTTAATGATAAATGAGAAAATTAATTATAAGGGTTACTCATACAGTTAGTGCTTAATGTTACAAAATTAAAAGAACACATCAATAGCACATGCATAATTCACAAAATATCAAATAAGTGATTCACATGTCTTATTCGTGTTAGAAATCTATGATTAAATAAGAGATATATTAAAAACATTATAAAATACATTTCCATGTTTCAATAAACCATGTAAAGTTTCCCAGTAAATATTACGAAATCTCGGGCGAATATATATTTTTCTTACTAAGCTGTAAATCTTTTAATGTCAAAATGAAAAATTACATCCCAGGCTATCAAAAAAGAAAACCATATAATTCCCATCATGTAGAAAAAAAATCCTCTAGCGACTTGTCTTTTTAAAAAAATTTAGAACAAGTTTACATAGCATCGATTCTCTCTCAACCTGTAAAAATAAATTGAAACCTAATGAAACTTAAAAGAATTTGCTTGGAAAAAAATTACAATTGAAAATATATATATATATCGATAGCGGCTAAATTAAAAATTACTTTTTTATTTTCTAAATAAGATTTAATTTAACATTTAAAAGAACTATTTTTATTGATATTATTAAACTTTTATTAATTGAAATGAAAAAATATACATTGTGTAAAGTTTGCTAAGAAAAATAAACACAGCGATTTAGATTAAAAATATATATATATAATTTTTTTCTGTAAAGATGTTTAAAAAATGTGTAAATATTCTCTAGATGAGCTTAAAATGACATTTTAACGAATGAAACAAGGGTATACTACAGCCCATTACTTTACATTATACACTAAGATATCCGTAAACTCAAACGTAATTCTAAAATCTGGAATCATAAACTACAAAAGAGAACATTTTGGAGCATCAGCCATCTTTTCTTAGAATCCCATATCATAAAAAATAGGTCCGAAGTTGAGCCATCTGATTTTGTTTTAATCTTTTGAAACTTTAATAAATAAATTTAAATAATGGTGTTTTTTAATACTCAACATTTAATTTTAAAATGAATGTCCTACAAGAAACAAGAATAAAAAATCATGCATCAGTCTCATATTATGAAACACTTTCAAACACTAACAGAATATTATTAAGAAATTTCATTTTTAAAGCATTGAAGTCGGTCATATTCCATTCTATAACTGAATTATTTTGCGCGTCCCTGTGAACGGACTATAAATGCTATTTATTCTATACTCCGGAGAAAGCATGTTTGGTCCTTCTCCGAGCTTCACATCCATTGCATTATGTTTGAAGTAAAGTAACATCAGTAAAATGCGTCGGAAAGGATTTTCCCCATAAACCATAATACAGTGGATTCTGTTTGTGTGTCGCTGTAAACAAACTATAAATGATACACAATGTATTTTCAATTACGATTATTCTATAGTAAACATCAGAAGATTATAAAAATTACATGGTAATCCGAGTATATTTACGAGAGTTGGACAAATGGAGCGACACACAGACACACAAACCGAATTCGTAATCACTTTTCAACTATTTTAAAAAATACAGCTTTATTATTATTAATATCTTTGCTAATTATTACTAGTATATTAAAAATATATATGAGCCATATATTAATACGTGAAAGATTCTAATTTTTTATATTTTGAATGAATGCGCGAAATAAAAATCTAATATAAATTTTCCAAATCCATTTTCAGCTGAAATATTAAATGAAATTAATTTTGTTTTGTTTCAAAAAGAACCACTTGCATATTTTAATGTTTAAAATCAAAATATTGAACATACTAAAACGTGTAATAATACGTGTGTATCATATTGGAATATGTTTAAAAAATCCTGAAGTATCTGAACATTTTAAACTGTCTCTCGATAGATAAATTTATCTTCTGGTTAAAGTAAATGCATTAATAATATGAAAATTGAAAGGTTTAAAAGATTTTGAGAGCAACATTCTTCCAACATTTAAGTAGATAAATTTCAAATTTAAAAGGGTGATTATGTTCACGATCTGTCAGAATTAAATGGACTTTATTAATGTTACTAAAATAATATATTTAAAAACATCGTTCTTTGTAGTTTTAAAGTAGAAAATATTAAACGTACAAGCAATATTAAAAAAAAAACACTATTTTAAAATAAATATTTTTACTATATGAAAGCATTTTGTATTTTAAAAATACAGCAAATCCGTATTTAAGGAATTATGTATATCCATTTGTTTCAAAATCTCAAACGCATTTGTTGAAAATAATTTTCAAAAATTGCCCTTAAGTAATAACTAATATATTTTAAAAGGGTCATTATGTTCATGATCTGACAGAATTAAATGGACTTTATTAATGTTATTGAAAGAATATATTTAAAAACATCGTTCTTTGTAGTTAAAAGTAGAAAATATTAAACGTACACGCAATCTTGGAAGAAAAATATCACTATTTTAAAATAAATATTTTTACTACATTAAAGCATTTTGTATTTTAAAAATACAACAAATCCGTATTTAAGGCGTTATGTATGTCTATTTGTTTAAAAATCTCAAACGCATTTGCTGAATTTTTTTTTTTCTAAAATTGCCCTTAAATAATAACTGATATATGAAATGTAAGAACAAAAACCAGCATTTTCACCCCAAACAAAATTCTGTTTAGAAACTTGGAGAACCTTTAAAATATTATTTATGCGAATTATTTCATAATATAAAGAAATTATTAATGTTATGAATAATATTATGGAAAATATTTCATAATATGAAAAATTTTCTTATAGTATGAATATTGGATAAAAAATATTAGTCTAAAAAAAAGAAGAAAAATAATGAAGTACATATAATTGAAACTTATGTAATTTAATTATTATAAAATGAAAAGTTTAAAATTATTTCATTAAGTAATAAATAAATTAAATATTTAAATTTAAATCATAAAAAAAAACTTTAGATTTTAAATCATAGTTTTGAAAAGTGAGAGAAAATAAATTTGAACTTGCTGCACTCATATTGGTAATTCAGGATGTAATAAATTCTAGCTCATTTGCAAGAAAATTGTATGCTAAAAAACACCCGAAATATACATTAAGTAATTTTTCTAATAACTTTTTACTTATTTTTCTTCTATTCACCTGACTCTCCTTTCCAGATTGTCACGACTTTTTATGCATAATGTAACATTATGCGGATTAATATTAGCCTAATATTCCCAGTTAAGTCTTTTCTAATTATTACTGTTATATATTTAAAATAAATGAGAGATATATTAATACTTAAAAAGATTTTTATTTTTTATCTTTTGGAATCAATGCAAGAAATAAAAATCAAATATCAATTTTTCAAATCCGTTTACAACCAAGTATTAAATGGAATTATTTTTTTTGTTTCAAAAACGCACCACTTGCATATTTTAATATTTAAAATCAAAATATTGAACATTCTAAAACATATGTAAAACGTTTTTTCAAAAAATAATTTTTAAATATTTAAATATATCGTTCGGGTTATTTTTGCTTTCGAAATTTGTAACAAGAAAGAGTAAAACAATTTTCTCTTACGTCGGTTTAAAAAAAAAAAAAAAAAAAAAAAAAAAAAAAAAAAAAAGAGCTGATTTATAATGAATAATTCATGTTTATATTCCATAAAATAAAACGCTAAACAATACAAAAAAAAAAACTGATTTATAATGAATAATTCGAGTTTATATTCCATAAAATAAAACGCTAAACAATACAAAAAAAACTGACTTATAATGAATAATTCGTGTTTATATTCCATAAAATAAAACGCTAAACAATACAAAAAAAAAAAAAAAACTGATTTATAATGAATATTTCGTGTTTATATTCCATAAAATAAAACGCTAAACAATACAAAAAAAAACTGATTTATAATGAATATTTCGTGTTTATATTCCATAAAATAAAACGCTAAACAATACAAAAAAAACTGATTTATAATGAATATTTCGTGTTTATATTCCATAAAATAAAACGCTAAACAATACAAAAAAAAACTGATTTATAATGAATAATTCGTGTTTATATTCCATAAAATAAAACGCTAAACAATACAAAAAAAAACTGACTTATAATGAATAATTCGTGTTTATATTCCATAAAATAAAACGCTAAACAATACAAAAAAAACTGATTTATAATGAATATTGCGTGTTTATATTCCATAAAATAAAACGCTAAACAATACAAAAAAAAACTGATTTATAATGAATATTTCGTGTTTATATTCCATAAAATAAAACGCTAAACAATACAAAAAAAAACTGATTTATAATGAATAATTCGTGTTTATATTCCATAAAATAAAACGCTAAACAATACAAAAAAAAACTGACTTATAATGAATAATTCGTGTTTATATTCCATAAAATAAAACGCTAAACAATACAAAAAAAACTGATTTATAATGAATATTTCGTGTTTATATTCCATAAAATAAAACGCTAAACAATACAAAAAAAAACTGATTTATAATGAATATTTCGTGTTTATATTCCATAAAATAAAACGCTAAACAATACAAAAAAAAACTGATTTATAATGAATATTTCGTGTTTATATTCCATAAAATAAAACGCTAAACAATACAAAAAAAACTGATTTATAATGAATATTTCGTGTTTATATTCCATAAAATAAAACGCTAAACAATACAAAAAAAAACTTATTTATAATGAATAATTCGTGTTTATATTCCATAAAATAAAACGCTAAACAATACAAAAAAAAACTGACTTATAATGAATAATTCGTGTTTATATTCCATAAAATAAAACGCTAAACAATACAAAAAAAAACTGATTTATAATGAATATTTCGTGTTTATATTCCATAAAATAAAACGCTAAACAATACAAAAAAAACTGATTTATAATGAATATTTCGTGTTTATATTCCATAAAATGAAACGCTAAACAATACAAAAAAAACTGATTTATAATGAATATTTCGTGTTTATATTCCATAAAATAAAACGCTAAACAATACAAAAAAAAACTGATTTATAATGAATAATTCGTGTTTATATTCCATAAAATAAAACGCTAAACAATACAAAAAAAAAACTGACTTATAATGAATAATTCGTGTTTATATTCCATAAAATAAAACGCTAAACAATACAAAAAAAACTGATTTATAATGAATATTTCGTGTTTATATTCCATAAAATAAAACGCTAAACAATACAAAAAAAACTGATTTATAATGAATATTTCGTGTTTATATTCCATAAAATAAAACGCTAAACAATAAAAAAAAACTGATTTATAATGAATAATTCGTGTTTATATTCCATAAAATAAAACGCTAAACAATGCAAAAAAAACTGATTTATAATGAATAATTCATGTTTATATTCCATAAAATGAAACGCTGAACTGTTAAAAAAAAAATAGCATTTGAGTATCAAAGCGTTTGTGAAAATCTTTTTTTTCTCTCAGCTATAAAGCAAATTCTGTTCCTAAAAACGATAGTAAATGTGTATTTAATTACTATCATTTTTCAACGATAATTATTCAGTGTTGGGGTATTATGAAAACCACACACTGCGAATAAATATTTTTTCTAATAAAGCTAATTTTTTCGGAATATTTTTCGATGTGTAACTCTTTTCGCACTAGTTGTAACATGTTTATGAATTCGGATGGTCTGTATGTTGTCTGTCTGTGCTCTAGCTCGAGTAAATATACTCGAATTGCTATGTAAATTTTAAACATTATCGCGGTTTATCGTAGAATTTTCGGTATTGAAAATGAAGTGTGTGGCATTTATAGTTCGTATCCAGGGTCACACAAAATAATTCTATTATATTAGGGTCTACACTCTAAAAACGACATTTTCAAAACTGAGCAAAAAATACTCAAATCTGAGTGTGTTGCATAGTCAAAATGCCTCAGAATCAAAATTATTCAAGTTTGAAACATGTATACACCCATTTCTGGAAACATGCGCACACTCAAGATTAAAACATCATGTACTCATATTTGAGTACGTCCATGTTTCAAAAATGAGTATGAACTGACTTCTATATGCTCCGTCTTGAGTATATCCATGTTTCAAAAATGAATATGAACTTACCTCTATATGCTCCGTTTTGAGTATATCCATGTTTCAAAAATGAGTATGAACTGATTCTAATTATTTTTGAGTATGTCCATGTTTCAAAAAATGTGTTTGAACTGATTCTAATCATTTTTGAGTATGTCCATGTTTCAAAAATGAGTTTGAACTGATTCTAATCATTTTTGAGTAACTGTAAAAAATTGCTGCAGTAAAATTACTGCAGCAGAGATTCCAGACAATGTCCGTAAGAAAACGGGTTTTGTCCCTAGGTAAACGGACTTTGCTCTTACATAAACGGTTTTTGGCCGTAAAAACATGAAATTTACGGAAATTGACCGTTTTCCTTGAAAAAAGGGGCATTTTCCTTAAAATTATGGCAGCAATTCACGGAGAATGCCTGTGAATTTACAATTTTTTTTTTTTACAATGTATGTCCATGTTTCAAAAATGAGTATGAACTGACCTCTATGTGCTCAGTCTTGAGTATGTCCATGTTTCAAAAATGAGTATGAAACTGACTTTTATGTGCTAATTTTTGAGTATATCCATGTTTCCAAAATGTGTTTGAACTGATTCTAATCATTTTTGAGTATGTCCATGTTTCAAAAAGGAGTATATGAACTGACATCAATGTGCTCAGTTTTGAGTATGTCCATGTTTCAATATTCTGAGTATTTTTGATATATCAGAATTGAAAGCATTAGGTCGTCATATTTGAAACAAAAAGATTCATAACAAAATGAAAACATCGATTTATTCATATTTGAAAGAGTTATTTTTCTCACTGAAAGGGGAAAATACTTTCCGATGCACTTTGACGATGTTATAATACTTCAAAAAAAGAAATTTATATGTATCACTGATATGGACTAAAACGTGCTTTGTTTGGAGTTTTGAATAAATAGCATTTCTAATTCGTTTACAGGGACACACAAAAGAATTCTACGACATTAAGATATATGTGACAAAAACGTTTCTGGTGCATTTTAATAATGTTATGATGCTTGAAACATAATGAAATTAAAATACAAAATCACCGAGGTACAGAGCAACATGTTTTCTATAGATTACGGAGTGTGCAGCACTTATCGTTCATTTACAGAAACGCACAAAAGAATTCGGTTAACGGATTGACTAAAGATCCATCATTGCTATAGTTTGTCTTCCACTGTGATATGCATTTTTAAATTTATCTAAATTTTTATCGTATTACATGGTGCATATAAATTCTATAAATCATATAAAGGGCTGTACGAAAGAATTCGAGCACATTACGGGATATGAACAGCAATTGCTATAAATAAATTTTTACTTAGTTATGTGCTTTTAAACTTGCTTATTGTAAGGCAGTTTATTGTATGGGAAAAAGAAATTTTTTAATAATATCCTGTTTGTATTGGAAAGTGTTTCTTAATCTATGCCAGATGCATGATTTTTCGTTCTTGTTGATAATCGCTTCGTTTAACATATTTTGAGATCACTCTGAGTGGAAAAAAGATCAATCAATATGCGTTTGTTAAATATAAATTGATTTTATTTAATATTTTATTACAATCAATAATAAAGTATAGTGGAAAATACACTGGCCTCCAAAAGTTAAGGTACAACCAGTCTTTGGCATCTAATATGAAAACAAATGAAGATAAAAACAGGAAATTTAGAAGAATTGTGCTTTAAATAGTTATCTATCGAATATTACTTAATTTTAACATGAAGCATGATTTACAAATAAAAAATTGCATTTTTGGCAAAAGTACACTCACTATTTGATAAAACAATAAATAGCAGTTTTTTGTGAAAAAATTAAATATACCGATTTTAGTAAGGCATGTTGTCCTACTTGTAAGGAATTTGTGGCATCGACTTACTATACTGTCTAACAACCCCCATACATGGAGCAACTTGTTCCAGCTGATTTAAAGACTTTCCAGGAGGACTTACGGTAGCCACCTGTCTGCTGAGATAGTCCCAAAGATGCTTTATATCAGGAGTTCCTAAACTTTGAGATTGACGTACCACTAAATCGAAGTTCATACTTCCGCGTACCACCAAGTAACAAACGTAAACCTAATATAGAAAAACCTGAAAAAAGGTACCTGTCTAAAACAAAATATATATCCGGTCTTTTGTGTTTCCGTCCGCAAGTTTTATTATATTAAAAAAGTGAATAATTACATTTCCAAATCGATACTTAGACTGATTGCTTTATAATAACATTCAAGTAAAAAGTAGTATTATCATTAATTTTTAATAATGTATACAACATCAAAATACAGTGCTCTGATATAGGAAAAAAACCACAATAATTAACAATACTTCCAAGCATCCAGACTTTATTTTCAGATAATACAATTTGTAAAACATGTTTAAAAACAGTTCTTCCGCTAATTAAAAATACTTCACTCATTAATTTCAAACTTTGGTCTTTATTAAAAATTCAATATTTACCCATGCAAATCTAATAATTAGGTTTTTAATTCTGGAAAACTGATTGTATCATTAGTGGTGTGTGCGAATTTCAGCAAGTCTGCTATAACAAATATTTTTCGAAATAAAAAAAATAGCAAAAGCGTTTACAGATCCTAAATCGCATTCGATTTTTTTTTTTAAATTTCCAAGTTAATAAAGACAATTCATTTTTGATTCCATAATAATATGCTGAATTCTGTCTTTATTCCATGTATTGGTATACGACTTCTGCGTACCAGCAGTCAGAGCTTCGCGTACTAGTACTGGTACGTGTACCATAGTTTGGGAACCTCTGCTCTATATGATCAAAGTCCGAAGATTGTGCTGGCCATTCCATTTGCTTCAAACCTTGATCCTCTGGATATTCATCAACGACTCTAGCTCAATTCGATAGGGCATTATCAACCATTCAGATTAATTTATCACCAATAGCACCACAATACGGTGTAACAAACGGAGAAAGGATCTCGTGCCGATATTTCTCAGCAGTCAGAATTCTTCCATGGCACATATGGAAGTTACTGTGACCAAAAGAGAGATTCCAGCCCAAACCATGATTCCACCTCCTCTATAACTGTGTCTTTCAACAATGTTACATAAGTAGAATCTGATGCTTTGTTCTTTCCAGATCAACACACGAACTGAATCACTCTCCAAAGCAAACCGGGACTCATCTGTGAACAGTACGGAATCCCATTGTTGTGTGTTCCAGGTAAGGTGCTCTCTTGGTCAACATAAATGGGCACTTCTGTGTTCTCGATTAAGAGGGCCACACACAACGGGTCATCTTGCATAGAGTGATTAATTGTGAAAACGTCTGTGCGTCGTAATCGCAGGTATTGTCATCCTTGCTGCTTTGCGATGATCTGAAATGAGCTGAGCCACAGTAGTGATGCTCCTCCTTTGGTCCAAAATAGCTAGAAAGCGATATTGTACCGGAGTTGTAACCCATGAGCGATCTGGAATAAGTATCCCTGATACTCAATTTTAGGATTCAAATTGATCTCGGAGCCTTTGGACCACTCTACGAGACATATTTTCCCCACAAATTCCCAAAGTGGGATACTCGCAGATCCTCTTGACAAACATATAAGTAACCAATACATTAAAATAATTGTGAAGGGTATAATTTTTTCATAATATTTTATTAAAGATACTTACGATCATTCATATAAACCGTATTTTAACCTTTATTTTCATTCCCTTAATAAGGAGAGTAAAAAAACTGGTTGTACCTTAACTTTTGGAAGCCAGAGTAAATTAAGAAATTACATTCTAAAGATATTCTTATTGGAGTTTAATTTGAATGTTATTAAATGCATTTATAACAAAAGTATACATTTGCTTTCCATTTTAATTAAAACAAGAACGAAAAATAATACATCAGGCATAGGTTAGGAAACGTTTTCCAATACTAACAGAATATTATTAAACATTTTAATATTTTTCCTAGAATTAAATGAGATATCTGAATTTGCTTATTTAGATACCTCATTTTAGTCTAGGGAAAAAAAGGGAAAAATTTTAATAGTATTCTTTAAGTGTTGGAAAGTGTTTCATAATCTATATACATGATACATGATTTTTCGTCCTTTTTGATGACTGCTTCGTTTAACATATTTAGAGATCACTCTGAGAGGAAAAAGATTGAGATTAATCAATATAAGTTATATGTTAAATATAAAATGATTTCTTTCATATTTTATGGCAATCAATAAGTCGAATAGAAAATAAATTAAAAAGTCACATTCTAAAGATATTCTTATTGGAGTTGAAATAGTTCCCGAATTAATATGTATTTGTAACAAAAGTAGTTAATGTTTGGTACATTCGCTTTCCATTTTAGTTAACACAAGAACGAAAAAAACATACATCAGGCATATGTTATAAAACGCTTTCCAACAGTAACACAATATTATTAAAAATTGAAATTTTTTTGACTGGGAGGCGGCAGCACAGACAATCACCTCATCGAGTTCACGGCTGAAATTCCAGAATTAGTTAAAACTTCATTTGCATATTAAAACGCAATCGGTCTGCCTAGTCATATCTTGGTGGAAAACACCCGAAAACCCGATTTTATCGCTTGGCTCGTAGGTTTACCATTGTGTGTTCCTGCTCTCAGTCCTCCATGTTTTCATACCATTGGGTGCAGGAAAACACAATAGTAAACCTACGAGTCAACCAATAAATCGGGATTTAAGGTGTTTTCCACCAAGATATGATTTGGCAGACCGATTGCGTTTTAATATGCGAATCGAGTTTTAACTAATTCTGGAATTTCAGCCTGGATTTCGATGAGGTGATTGTCTGTACTGCCGCCTCCCGGTCTATTACGATGTCTATCAGCACCAGCTTGTGATAACCGCATTTCCCTCCATCAGATTGCCCACCCATCTTAACGAATGAAAAACCAACAATTCAGGATCACCAACCATAAAAAAAATTCATACAAATTCCCAAAGTGGGATACTCGCAGATCCTCTTGACGAACATATAAGTATTCAATACATTAAAATAATTGTGATGGGTATAATTTTTTCATAATATTTTATTAAATTTACTTACGATCATTCATATAAACCGTATTTTAACCTTTATTTTCATTCCCTTAATAAGGAGAGTAAAAAAACTGGTTGTACCTTAACTTTTGGAAGCCAGAGTAAGTTAAGAAATTACATTCTAAAGATATTCTTATTGGAGTTTAATTTGAATGTTATTAAATGCATTTATAACAAAAGTATACATTTGCTTTCCATTTTAATTAAAACAAGAACGAAAAATAATACATCAGGCATAGGTTAGGAAACGTTTTCCAATACTAACAGAATATTATTAAACATTTTAATATTTTTCCTAGAATTAAATGATATATCTGAATTTGCTTATTTAGATACCTCATTTTAGTCTAGGGAAAAAAAGGGAAAAATTTTAATAGTATTCTTTAAGTGTTGGAAAGTGTTTCATAATCTATATACATGATACATGATTTTTCGTCCTTTTTTATGACTGCTTCGTTTAACA
This sequence comes from Maratus michaelseni, assembly GCA_963931845.1. NCBI lineage: Eukaryota > Metazoa > Arthropoda > Arachnida > Araneae > Salticidae > Maratus > Maratus michaelseni. The sequence goes on from OZ007596.1 coordinate 199,558,541, forward strand.
TATTTAGAGATCACTCTGAGAGGAAAAAGATTGAGATTAATCAATATGAGTTATATGTTAAATATAAATTGATTTTTTTCATATTTTATGGTAATCAATAAGTCGAATAGAAAATAAATTAAAAAGTCACATTCTAAAGATATTCTTATTGGAGTTGAAATAGTTCCCGAATTATGTGGATGAATTTCATAAAATGTATTTGTAACAAAAGTAGTTAATGTTTGGTACATTCGCTTTCCATTTTAGTTAACACAAGAACGAAAAAAACATACATCAGGCATATATTATAAAACGCTTTCCAACAGTAACACAATATTATTAAAAATTGAAATTTTTTTCCTAGATTGAAATGAGATATAAAAAGTCCTTCCGGCCTGTACCGGGAGGAAAAGGTAGCTTTCCTATATCTTCGTTTTAAAATTTTAGCTAATGTTACACGAAAACAGCAAGTTAAAATGCAAAGAAAACGTTTACAAACGATTCATTAATACTGAATCTGAATAAGAAATTCGCCAAATTATTGAGCAATAGCCAAATTGGCTTCATTTATGTAGACTTATTTTGGTCGCCAAATTTGGCGATATTTTGCCAAATATCGCCAAGTTTGGCGCTAACGGATATGAATATATAGTTCTATGCGTATGATTGGGAAAATTATTACAACAATGAAAATTTTTGTAATGTGCTGTCTTGTTTCAAAATGTCAGCCACCCTAGAATTTCAAACTGCTCTATCTCAGCCATTTTTTAAGATAGAGGTAAACCAAAAAATGCTCTGGAATCCTCGTATCAAGGCCTAAAATTTAATTAAAAAATAAATTTGAATTTTTAACTTTTTTGTATATTTATTTTAGTTTTAAATTTTTAAATGACCGCCATCTTGAAACTTAATGGCGGACCAAGCTCGCCAACGAACTCAGTCGAGACATTGGTGAGCTTAATACACACAATTAGTTTCATCAAAATCGATTTATAAATACGAGCGTTATCGTATGACATAGGTCAGACATATATATATCTATATATAAATCAACATTTGAACGGAGGGTGGTTTTGTGGTCTGGGGGTCATGATCGGTGAAAATATATCGAAATTTTCCGGAACTGCTTTCCTCCGAACGGCTGCAATAGGTAGCTTTATACTTTTTTGTATTGAAAGCTACCTAAAAAAACATGTATCTCATTAAAAATATTTTTTAAACAATCGCTGATCCATATACGGTAATATGGTCAAATTATTTCGCGTCAATCTGTGTGCAATTTATAGAGTTTATACACACCACCTAATAAACTCAAAATTAGATAAGTTTAAAAATGTTTAACACAGCGCAAAACGCACTTACAACAATTATCGTTCTTTGATATGTTTTACAGTTTTATGCTTATATCTTTTAACGAAAGTAGATATTAATATAAAAATAAATATAAAAATTATTGGGATACACTACAGATCTACAATGGTGGCCAAAATTGTGGAAACCTTTTTTGAAAAAGTGTAGTATTACGGTTTGATAGCTCATAACTACACTTTCTGTTTAAGTAATACCATAAAATTACATATTATGAAAAGATAATTTAATCAGGAATGTAATGAAATAAATGTTTTTCAATTATTAGTATTTAATCAAAAGTTAAACACGTATATACAAAAAATAAAGAAACGCAACTTGCTTAGTTTAACATGAAGTAGCTCTATTTTATTTGAATGCAGCCAATGAGCATTATTGCTTAGAGAGCCAATCATAGGTCTAATCTTGTTTTTATATTCAGGTAACAATAGGATTCGACTGTTGTTGTTATGTTTTGGAACTGTGAAGAAGACATTTATCGCTGTTTTATGAGATTGATATTAAAGTATGTAAAACATTAAAAAAAATTAAAAGTGGCAAAACGAGTTGACCATGAAAGTTATGTAAAATAATACTATTAGTGAACAAGGTTACAGTTCTGAAGAAATTATGAAGAACACAAAATGGTGGAAATGTAATTAAAGGTGGCATTTCAGAATTTCTGAAGCGGTATAAGTAGACTATCTAACTAGAAAATCAAACTGGTAAACACGGGAAAAAGTGTACAACAGAAATTGGTGATAGAAGAATAAAGAAACTGTGCATAGGGGACAAGAAAAAATCATCTGGATGTACGCAATGTAAAATGACGCAAGCCAATGTGATGTTGATTACAAGTCCTGCTCGGCGCAGACTGAAAGGATTTGATATAAATGGTAGAATTCCACGAAAAAAGACTACTTTTGAAAAGAAAATGTATCCCTTATTTACTCGTAGATTTTTTGCGATTGCAGAAGAATAATTTTACTTTAAAAAAATACTCTTAGCAAAAATTCGTAAAACTTGGCAGCTGTGATGAATGTGTTCTGCGCTGTTTTACATCTAAAAGAACTTTTCAGAACTTTTTGTTATATAGTTATCATTTATAAAAGAGGTTGTCAACCACGCACCACGTTTACTTGTAACTACCAACCTTTATAGTATGTGTCCACGAGTTAGCAATAATTTTATATGTGCAAATACACATTTTGAATCCATGAATAGTAAGCAGTCCTTTTGTATAATAAAAATAATCTGCATATATAGAATTTTGTATTATGATATTTGCTGAGAACAAATTTTAAAAGACTTCAAATAACGTAAAGTACGCTACAAATTTGAACAGCGTTTTATAAATTATTTCTTTGACATTTTAAAAGAAACTTTGTTAAACATTGCATTTCAAAATCTTCCCAAACATACAATTAGTATATCCATCCATACACAGTGTTTGTGTATGTTTATGAAACGTGCATTTAACAAACGTGCGCATAAGTAAAGATGTGTGTAGTGTAAGTGTATGGAAGGTATTGCGTCTACAAAAAATAAAATTCAAATACGTCTGCAATACTAGAAAATTGTATGACTTCTGATTTATAGGTCGCATCGTATCGGCATTTCTACGTTCTTTTAACTTATTATAATTGGAAAGTTTTATCTTATAATATACATTAGTAATACTAAATTACCCTAGTTTCCATTATACATAAGAAAGAAAAATCAGACAGCACAGATTATAAATTATATTTCAATACTACAATAATATTGTTACTGTAAAACAAAATCTAACTCTACGAACGAATTGGTTCCGCACAAATGCAGAAATTAACTTAAAGCCGGAAATTATCAATTATAATTAAATATAGCGTACCTTTTGTTGACCTTTTGTTTTAATGGGAGCAGAAATCAAATTTTCTCCTGAAACTGGATCATATCATTTTCATATATATGGGAGGATAAGGGATACGGCTTCTTATTACAAATAACGCCCCATATTTCACAATTATGAAGACATTAATAGCGAATGGAAATTAACAATGGCAGCCTGTAGCAAGGAATGCAGAAATTAGATGTTCTGCTATGGAACATAAAACTATTTAGTGATGCTCGGTTCATTAATTTTATAAATTCAAAGTTATTAGATGCCCCTCAATTAAACCGAATTCAAAATACAAGTAATCTGTCACAACGTATAGTATATAGTTGAGGGGGATTTGGCTAGTTGCCACCGGCCAGCTAGTATTACATAGATACTTTTTTCTATTTAAATAAAAATATTAAATAATTTTGTGAAAAGTGCAAGAGCGCATTTATCTTAATAACGTGACGCATATCAGGAGTCGGAAGTAGCGCACTACAAGTAGCGAAACTACAATAGTCGCTACTTTTTACAGTAGTTTGTAGTGTAGCGCTCTATCTTTTAAACAATGTAGTGTAGCGAGTAGCGCGATACAAAAAATCAGTAGTTTGTAGCGAAAACCTGCGCTACTTTTAACGCTACTTCATGGGAAAAAAATGTGCCATTTTGCAAATCACGTGGCCGAAACTTGCTTCTTTTGTGTAAAATTTGGTCTGCTCAACAATTTGCTAATGTCAACTGCAGTGTATAGCAACGCATCCCATGAAATCATAGAATTTTTCCATTGACACTTGCTGCTAAAATAATGGACAAAACTACCAAAAGAATTAATTTTCTAATTAATTAATTTTTAGGTCTTCATGTTTTAACGCCAGGTTTCTTATTATCCGGAATCGCTTTATTTACAGATTTATTTCTTGTTTGCATTTAGAGTTACTGATTGGTTTCAGTAAATTACCATTGTGCGTTTTGTAGATTAGATAAATTACTGTTTCTCAGAAAGTTTCGAGCAGTACTATTTCTGTTTGTCTGATGGACAGTTAACTTAAACGCTAACGTCATGTCTTGATGATTGCCACCGATTCAGGAAAGTTGTTCAAAGAAAGAATTTGTGGTGGTTTGAATATAACACTTTTAGATCCCAGAGGAATTTTCGATAAGAAGCAATTTATTTATTGGACGTCAGAAGTTACGACGTCAGAAATGACACTCATATAGGAGTTTTCAATAAAATAAAGGCATAAGAGTTGTACTCTACGGTAGTTAATAAAGGCTAATTCTCAGGACGATAGTTTAATAATTGACATTCTATACACTTGTGTAAACTCATAGAAGAACATTTAAGAAAAAAATTACACTTACATAAACAATTATTATATTAAATACTTTTAAAAAATTATTCATGTAAAGAATTATTTTAAATAAGCGTTTCTTCCTTTTCACGTGTTTAATTTAATGTTTAGTAATTACGTATTTTAAAATTATCTTTTATACTCATGAATAACTAAAATGTAAACATCACACACAATAAAATCTTTTATAATAAAGCAGCTTTAAAAATATAAAGAATAACAATTTCTAGTCTGTATATTCGTACATTACTATTTTTCAAATAACACAAAGGTATTAATATCATATGTATGAATTCTTATGTGATAAGTGGATATAATTTGCACATGCATATTCTGTTAGCAATATCACGTTTTCTTTCAGTACAATCTTCACCGTATTTCCTTCTCACAAGGGGTTCATAAAATCGTTATCTTAAATAATAACAATATTATGTATTATAAAATAACTATATTAAGCATTATAATTCAGACATACAATTACTTGATAGTACAATAATCTGTTATGACGTAGAGCAGTTTCCTCTGAAATAAAATCTAATCCTCAGAACGATACTTTAATAATTTACATTCTATATGCTTGTGTAAATTCCTAGAAGAGCATTCAAGACATAAATTATACTTACATAAAAAATTATATTACATTAAATTCTTTAAAAAAAATATTCATACAAATAATTCTTTTAAATAAGCTCCCCTTCATTTTTACGTGTTTAATTTAATGGTTAGTAATTAAGTATTTTTAAATAATTTTTTATACTTGTGAATAACAAAAAAGTAAACATCAAACACAATCAAATCTTTTATGATAGAGCAACATTAAAAATATAAAGAATAACAATTTCTAGTCTGTATATTCGTAATTTACTATTGTTCAAGTAACACAAATGTATTAATATCATCCATATGCATACTAATATGATAGTGGATATAATTTGTACAAGCAATTTCTGCTAGTATAACAATCATGTTTTCCATCGGTACAATATTCACCGTAATGCCTTCTCAGAAGAGCTTCATAAAATCGTTATCTTAAATCGTAACTATATTATGTATTATAGAAAAACTATGTTATAGATTATAAATTTCATGTGTAATTTCCTAATAGTACAATAATCAGATCTGTCGTAGAGCAGTTTCCTTTAAAACAAATGCACATAAGAGTTGTACACTCCAGAACTTCATAAAGTCTAATCTTCAGAACGATACTTTATACGTTTGTGTAAAATCATAGGCTAACATTTAAGAAATAAATTATACTCACATAAACAGTTATTATATTAAATACTTTAAAAAAAATACTCATATAAATAATTCTTTTAAATAAGCGCCCCTTAATTTCCACGTGTTTAATTTAATGATTAAAATTAAGTGTTTGAAATTGAAATGTGGAATCATACGTCTGATAAATATAAATTAATAAATAAAATTACTTAAAATAATGACACTTTTAATTAAAAAAGGCATATAAAAACACTAAAAACAACTATGTATACGTTTTGGATGAATACTACATCTCTCTTCAGTACAAATTTCGAAAAATCAGTAAAGATGACAAAAACCAATTAACCCATGTGTCTTACCTATTTTGATGTATGTTTCCCATAGGTAAGTTCTTTTTTGTCATTTTGTTGTAATTTGTACTGAAGAGAGATGGAGGTTTCATGCAAAACGTATACATAGTTGTTTTTAGTGTTTTTATATGTCTATTTTAGTTAAAAATGTGTATATTTTAAGTAATTTTATTTCTTAAGTGTTTTAAAATTATCTTTTATACGCATGAAAAATAAAAAAGTTAATTTCACACACAATCGAATTTTTTATGATAAAGCAACGTTAAAAATATAAAGAATACCAATTTCTAGTCAGTATATTCGTAATTTACTATTGTTCAAATAACACAAATTTATTAATATAATCTGCATGAACTCTAATGTGATAAGTGGATATAATTTGCACATGCGATTTCTGTTAGTAATATAATCGCGTTTTCCTTCAGTACAATATTCACCGTATTTCCTTCTCGCAAGGGCTTCATAAAATTGTTATCTTAAATAATAACAATATTATATATTATACAATAACTATATTAAGTAGTATAATTTAGACATACAATTTCTGAATAGTACAATAGTCTGTTATGACGTAGAGCAGCTTCTTCTGAAATAAAATCTAATCCTCAGAAGGATACTTTAATAATTTGCATTCTATATGCTTGTGTTTATTTCTAGAAAAGAGCATTCAAGAAATAAATTATACTTACATAAAAAAATGATATTACATTTTTTTTTAATATTCATACAAATAATTCTTTTAAATTAGCGCCCTTTATTTTCACGTGTTTAATTTACTGATTAATAATTAAGTATTTTAAAATTATTTTTTATACGTATGAATAAGAAAAAAGTAAACGTCACACACAATCAAAAATTTTATGATAAAGCAACGTTAAAAATATAAATAATACCAATTTCTAGTCTGTATATTCGTAATTTGCTATTGTTCAAATAACACAAATGTATAAATATAATCTGTATGGATTCTAATATCACATTAGACATAATGTCTAATGCCTAATAATAAAGTCTAATCCTCAGAATGATACATTATACGTTTGTATAAATTCATAGTGCGATAAGTGGATATAATTTGTACATACAATTTCTGCAAGTATAACAATCATGTTTTCCATCGGTACAATATTCACCGTAATGCCTTCTCACAAACTTCATAAATCGTTATCTTAAATCATAACTATATTATGTATTATAGACTAACTATGTTTATGGATTATAAATTACATATGTAATTTCCTGATAGTACAATAATCAGATCTGTCGTAGAGCAGTTTAAAAAAAATGCACATAAGAGTTGTACACTCCAGAACTTAATAAAGTCTAATCCTCAGAATGATACATTATACGTTTGTATAAATTCATAGAAAATAAATTATACTCACATGAACAATTATTATATTAAATTATCTTTTAAAAATATTCATATAAATAATTCTTTTAAATAAGCGCCTCTTAATTTCCACATGTTTAATTTAATGATTGTTCAAATAACACAAATGTATTAATATAATCTGTATGAATTCTAATGTGATAAGTGGATATAATTTGTACATGCAATTTCTGCAAGTATAACAATCATGTTTTCCATCGGTTTAATTTAATGATTGTTCAAATAACACAAATGTATTAATATAATCTGTATGAATTCTAATGTGATAAGTGGATATAATTTGTACATACAATTTCTGCAAGTATAACAATCATGTTTTCCATCGGTACAATATTCACCGTAATGCCTTCTCACAAGAGCTTCATAAAATCGTTATCTTAAATCATAACTATATTATGTATTATAGACTAACTATGTTATGGATTATAAATTACATATGTAATTTCCTGATAGCACAATAATCAGATCTGTCGCAGAGCAGTCTTTTTTTTTAAATAAATGCACATAAGAGTTGCACACTCCAGAACTTAATAAAGTTTAATCCTCAGAATGATACATTATACGTTTGTATAAATTCATAGAAAATAAATTATACTCACATGAACAATTATTATATTAAATTATCTTTTAAAAATATTCATATAAATAATTCTTTTAAATAAGCGCCCCTTAATTTCCACGTCTGTAATTTAATGATTAAAATTAATTGTTGTAATTTTAAATGTGCAGTCATACGTCTGATAAATATAAATTACTAAATAAAATTACTTAAAATACAGACACTTTTAATTAAAAAAGGCATATAAAAACACTGAAAACAACTATGTATACGTTTCAGATGAAAACTTCATCCCTCTTCAGTACAAATTCCGAAAAATCCCTAAAGTTGACAAAAGCCAATTTACCTATGTGACTTGCCTATTTTGATGTATGTTTCTGATAGGTAATTTGGTTTTTGCCATTTTTTTTTTTGTAATTTGTACTGAAGAGGGATGAAGTTGGCATCCAAAACGTGTACATAGTTGTTTTAATTTTTTTTATATGCCTTTTTCAATTAAAAGTGTCTGTATTTTAAGTAATTTTATTTCTTAAGTGTTTTAAAATTATCTTTTATACGCATGAATAATAAAAAAGTAAACGCCACACACAATCAAATCTTTTATGATAAAGCAGCGTTAGAAATATAAATAATAATCCTTTCTAGTCAGTATATTCGTAATTTACTATTGTTCAAGTAACACAAAAGTATTGATATCATATATATGCATGTTAATGTGATAAGTGTATATAATTTGCACATGCATTTCGGTTAGTGCAATAATCACATTTTCCTTCAGTGCAATAATCAAGTTTTCCTTCAGTGCAATATTCACCGTATTTCCTTCTCACAAAGGTTTCATAAGCCAATCGTTATCTTAAATAATAACTATATTATGTATCATACAATAACTATGTTAATTATTATAATTTACACATGCAATTTCCTGATAGTACAATAATCAGATATGACGTACAGTAATTTCCTCTAAAATAAAGGCATAATAGTTGTACACTCCGCAACTTATCAAAGTGTAATCCTCAGAACGATACTTTAATGATTGTCATTCTATAAGTTTGTGTAAACTCTATAAGTTTATTGATACAAGATGGTGGATGGGTTTATGGATTAGCACTGATGATCAGGGCTTAATTTCTAAGAAAAAAAGTACCGGAACCCTAATATTCTGCAGTACTAATAACCATAGCGTGCCCCCCTCCCCCTCCACCGTCACTCCAATCTGTATATTTATATTTCATACATTAATTGTATTTTCAAATTTTAAAGCAATTTTTTTCTTTAGAAAAATAAAAATTTTAAATATATCTATCTGCATTTACTTAGCTGTCAATTATTCCACATTTTAGTTATCACTCCGGCCGAATAGAAATCGTTGCCTAATTTTAATGTTAATTAATCGCAGAATTCTGTGATTAAATAAAGTAAGGATTGTGATTGGGAAATAGTGTTAACACCAAAAAAAAGAATAGTTCGCAGCTATGCATTTTTATGAAAAAATGAATGAAAATTTCAAAAATTAATATTTATATGCTGAAGAATCAAACAAAGTTTTTCAATTTCCAATAAAAGATGCATATCTTAAACTATAATCGATTCCTTCCGTATAACAGTCTTTTGTGATGAGTCCTTGGAAATTAGATAAAATTAAACATTTGACACCGTGATTGGAAAGATTCGATGCTTTTACAGGAAAAGGAGAACTGCTCGATTGCTTACTGTAATAATAAAGTTAAGTGGCAATTATATCTACTTACAAATGAAAGTGATTTCGTAAATGTGCAAAGCAGAGCCTTAGGATGGATAGTGTTCTGATGAAAAATAAATAGAAAATTTACTAACGTTATTTTGTACTCGTCTGCAATAGAAAAAAAAAATAAAAACTCAAGCTGATGCTCGTTTACTAAAAACAGAAAATATTATTTTCGGTTAGATATCTAAATTAAAAAAAAAATAAATAAATGATCCAATTAAAAAATATCCTAGTGTCATAAAAGAAAATCGAACTGAAAGCAAATTCATTTTTCGCTCTCTTGATTAGGGCCATATATATGTCGCCATCAATGCTAGACATAAATCTGCAAATATCACTAGAATAAAAAAAAACACTATTTCTGTTTCTCCTTCATTCTGATCAAAATAGCATTAAAAAAGAAAAAGAGTTATTTATTTTATATATACAAGGAAACTCTGCTTTCTGCTCGCTACGCTCACCAACGCCCGTTCTTCTTTCAACACGTGATCATTTAATTATTATTTTAAACTTTCATTATTGTTTTTAATAGTCTCGCGCAAATACATTTTTTATTTGAGATAAAACATAACTCTTTGCGCTGATTTAGAAATTGGCAACAATATAAAAAAATGACTTTTTCAATAAAAGATTTTTTACCCGATTTTTAAGGATTTTTTGAGTTTTTATTGTACGACTATGATAATTTTTTTGAATTTCTGAAAGCTTTTGTTATACTTCTGGTGCGTCTGGTGGTATGATTTTCGAATCCGTAGGATGGCTAGAAAAAAGTAATCGCTCCTCAAAAAAGTCCCTAGTAAAAAAGCGATGAGGATAACCCGGAATATCTACGCAGATTTTCATTGGTCCATTTCCAAATCGTTAGTTTTTTGTTTATATATATAAAGAGAGATGAATAAATAAAATTTTTAATTTACAGACAGATTGAGTTCGAGCACGCGCAAGCCCGAAGAGTGATATAAAAATTGAGCCTATTTCATCTCCATTTCCTACGTGTGCAATACATTATGTCACATGTAGTGTTTTGATAGAAAAGAATGCAAAAGCTTCGATATGGAGGAAAAGGAAAGGGTACTTTAGGCTTCGGTTTTTCGGAAGCGCTTGGCACTGGGCTTTGGAGCCCAGTATTTATGGGCTCCGGTGGGCTCCGGCGCAATTTAAGCCCTGCTAATGATATACGCTGAATGTACCGAAACTAGTCTGAAATTAGTTTAAAAGTTCTGGTGCTTAAAACGTTGTTTTATGGTACTACGACAAGTATAATTTTAATTGTCATAATCACCAAGTTATTCTTAGTACAATATTCTATATTTCCTTCAGACAAGGGATTCATACAACCTTTAACTTAAATAATAACATCTCAATTCGTGATTTAGTTACAGATGAGAGACATAAATGATGAGAATGATTTATAAATTTTATGTGGTAATTAAAATACATTACAAACATGAGACAAAATACCAAAAGAGAAAACGGTGTAGATTATTGCTCATAAGACAGCATAACATAATGTAACGAATAACTTCATTTGCATTGTGTATATTTGTAATTTGCTGCTTTCCAAATAGAATAAATGCACTGAATCGTATAAATGCATTATAATATGGCAGGTTCAGTTTAACTGTAATATGTAATTTCTGTAGATACAATAATCACGTTTCCATTGTTCTAAAGGTCAACTATTCAATTTCAGTGCAAGATTTAACGCATTTGTTAACCTGAATATTCATGTCTCGACTTAATTTACTTGCAAATGTGAACTATAAACACGAGAATTGGGTTTGAGCGCATGATATTCTTCTATTATTTACAATTGATATGGATGTAATTTAAATATACAAGACAAAATTATAAATTGAAAACGTCGCATCAGTTAGAGCATTTCTGATGTCAGTGTAAAATAATTCAACGAATAACTTCATTTTTAGTTTGAATATTCCTAATTTATCGTCGTCCCCGTAGAAAAGATTCTTTGATGTTGTTTGAATAGCTAGTTGAAAGCATGTAACAATTCATTTACGTATATGTATGCTTGTGAACAGGGCTTTATAAATTTGATAAAATCTGGTAGCAAAATATTCTAGTCGCCAGTAAAAAAAATATTTAAACATCCACCGTCCCTCCTCCCCGATCATTGATTTTCGGAAAGCACAAAAGTTTTTTTTTTAATTATTTGAGAAAAGGTAATAACAACAAGAGTTATGAATTATTAGTTGTATACTTTAGAATAGTATCCTTTTTTTAAAATTAGATTTTTAAATTTAATTATTAATGCAATTTTTAGCGTTTTTTCGTGTTTCTCGGCGATTTTTTACATTCTTTAAAGGAATTCTGTTTCAATCATTTAGCACAATATAGTAAATTTGGTCCTACTGTTTTGCGATTTTTTTCGCTTTTCGCTGCGATTTATCAAAAGGGGTGAAAGGAATCTGGTTTCAGTCTTTTACCCTAAATATATAAAATTTTGCCCTTTGCTATTTTTGAATTTTTAGCGGATTGTAGCTTTTTTTCGAGATTTTTCTCGTTCGTCAAAGGAATCCGCTTTCAATTTTTTAACCTATATAGTGTTAGGGTAAGTTTTTTTCATTTATTCTAAATTTTCCATATTTTCTTTATTTTTTCTATATAAGTTGTAGCCCCCCCCCCCTCCTTTTATAATAATCGTAATGTTTTTCATTTAATATTCTCTTTATTTTAGTCTGAAATAATGGAGTTAAAATACCTTTTCTTTCTTTTAAATGTCTAAGCTAAAACAAATTCATTGTCTCTTTAACTTAAAATCATAATTTTTACATTTCCCCTGTAAGTTATAATTTCACTGGGGTGGTCCTTGTTACCATGGGAAATTTTCAAATGCTCTCGGACACTTGGGCAATAAAAATCCATTTCCCAGACAACGTATATTAGCTTGTATTGTCAGGAGTTTTATGACTCCATTTTTGCTGTTTTTTCGTAAACAACTTTAGCGGTGTTGCTCGCCTTAATCTGCTCTGTAGATCTTTCGTGGAAAAAGCAGGACTCGGGCGGCAGATAGTGGCCCGTATTGTTAAAGTTTTATTATTCGTTTTTACGAGCCCAATTATTCCGTTTTATGTAAACAACAGTTCACGTGGGAGGTCGAAAGAAGGAGCGAAAACGGAACAGCTGTACACATGCCATCACCCCTATGCGAAGTAGTTCCACCCGCAAGAGAGCGACGACCAATGGTTTTACGTAACGTATTCGCGGGGAATGTTTTTTTCCCTGGTATAGTTTAGCGCGGGAGATTGTAGCCTGGGAGATACGGTATATGAGTTTTTTAGGGGAAGGCTGGGGCCTTTCCTCTCCCCCCCCCCCCTGGAGTTTTCCTGGTGGTGGCCAGAGAATTTGAGAGGCATTCGATCGAAAAATGTGTAACTGGAAGGTCCGGTAAAGAAAAAAGGTATCTGGTTCCCCGAGATATAGTCGATGAAGAAATGAAGAGAGTAAAAATATACTTTACTTATAATTGATACTCTCAGCTAAGAGGAAAACTTTGTCTCAGATATGGAGTTTGGAATCACAGATGGTTAAATATATATAAACGTCGAGCAATCGTCTTTAAAAAAAAAAAACCCGGAATAGAGAGCTGGTATCGTCAGCGCTGGTTGATGACGTCCTTTTGTTATGACAGTCACTTAAGACGGGAGGAAGAACCGGTCATTTTTCTACACCACCGAAATCCATTTTTCCACGTCGAGATTCCTGCGTTAAGATTCATCTTTAAGGAAAGAGCATATACTGCTTCCTAGATCCATATTGTGAAATGGAGGAGAAAAGGACCACCTAGATGTCCAGGGTTACCTGAAATTTCCTCAAATAATGCCCAATGTTTATAAAGATAAAACTATCAAACCAGTAATAACATTAATGATTTGTTCCTATAGTGGATACTTCGAGTGTCGACCCAGATTCGATTGACGATCCACCTATCGATGTGCAGCAATCGATTCCCCATGCAGAGCAATTCGCTCAGCGCAGACGCCATCGCGATTACTGTATTATACCAAGTTCTGACACTCAAGAGAGCAACCCTGGTACGATTACTCAAAATGAATTCAGCACTCACGGAAGCCAAGCGAATTCAGCTAGCGATTCAGCCGAGATCGACCCCCCTCCTCCTCACTCAAACAAAACTCCGGAGGTTGAAAATTCAGCTGATAACCATCAGCAGAAAAGTGAATCAGCGGAGGAAGCTCCATCGGAGGAGAACAATGAATCGGAAAGGGAAGTACAGGAGTGTGAAATAGCAGCAACGACCAGCGAAGCTAGCGTTGCCGAAAATTCGATTAACAAACCGAATAAGTCGAAATCATTGAATCGACCGCAGCCGACTTCGCAGGACGCTTACGGGCTACGTGAAAGACGAACTCGCCCTATTTATAAAATTTAGTTTCCTTATATTCTTTTATCTATGTGTATTTATAGTTTTATTTCGTAATATTTATATGTGTTTAGGTGTTGCAATGTATTTTATAGTAATTTTATATATTTTTCATCGTATATATTAGCGTTTTCTGACCCAAACATGGTTTGTTTTGGTTCACTTAGCGAAAATCGGAAACCCGATTTCGTGGTTTTTATACACCCTGTGTCGTGTATACATACATTTTTTAGTGGTATTTAGCTACTTATATTAGTAAATACCCCTCCGCACACCTTTTTATGCAGTTTTTTCTTCAAATTTAAGAGGTATTCTGGGTACTTTGAAAATGGCAGATTTTTTTTTTTCCTCCTTGTTTTAACAGCAAGTGTTAGGCTGAGTCGGTTGGCACTTTTCATCGTATGCACGCAAGTACGATATTATAGATTCCTAATTATGTATATAAAAATTTTTTCATGTGTTTTTATACCACTTTTAGTCTAGGAATGTAGTTTCGCATATCATAGTTTTTATTTTTGATACTTAGGTGTGACATACCAATTTACCCCTTTGGTTTCGTTCATGAAATTCCTTTATGTTTTTCTTCTAGTGCAATGTCAGCAGAGTAGTATTTTATCTAATCATAGTTGGTAGTGATTTTTTTTTTGTAAATATTTTTTTTTCTTCCTGAAAATTCTACCTTTTAAAATTTGTGATTATCTTAAATTTACTTTCTGCTTCTAAATTGTGTTTTTTTTTGTATGTTTGTCTTCAAAATTAGTAATTATATATACTCTATATACATAAGCCTTTTTATTTCTATGGGAATTATGATCTTGTTTTGTTGTGACTATGTGTTATGAGTCACATCTGTTTTTATTTGGTTTTGGGTAGGTAAATTGGGTCGTCTGATGATACTGCATCATCACTGTCTGGGTTTTCTTTGGAAAACAATGTTTCCAGTAAAAAAAAAAAAAAAATTCTAGGCTGGTTCAGTATACGTGTGGGTAGCACAAGAACATAACTACTTTGCCCATGCACAGTGTTTTCTTGTTGTAACTGCATTTATATACATCTATTCTACACCCCAAACACCACTTTTGCAGACTTTAACTTTATCACGGGGTTCATTTTGCATTTGTTATCCTATTTTAAACTTTGGTATATTGTTACTCAATTACTTTGATGAAATATGTTGTGTCATAAGTCCATTACATGTGTAAATACCCAGTTGCTTATTTTTTTTTTTGGTTATTGTATGTGCCAGTAGTACTGATATAGGTAAATGTATGTTGTAATTTGATTTTGTTTTCACATCGAACTGGCCAATTTATCATGATTTTATGCAAATGTTGTATATATTATTATGAGTAATGTATTGTTTTTCAGTTGGCAATCTCAACACTCTTGCAATCTTTTTCCAAAATTCAAAAAAAAAAAAAAAAAAAAAAAACACTTGTAAATAATTTAGTTTGTTTTTTGGCAAAATTTTGGTCGTATAGGTAGATAGGTTAACGTATTATAAGTAGAACCTGCTAGGAGTTGCAATAAACAGTGACAGTAATGGCATTCGGAGCAAGCACAGGTATGTTTATAGGTGGGATTCGGTATCAGGTGTTAGAAATGGTTATGCAGCGAAGGTGTCCTATGTAGAAACAAAGTGCAGTTTTCCCCGCCTTAGAAGGCAGTACTCCTTAGGTGTCTTGTTACCCCCTTGTGGTTTTCCCAGTTCTAGTCGTCAGGTATTTCAGCAGTTACTTGGGAGTGGTTCATGGTGGGCAGCTCTTAGTGTACATTCCGGAGTGTATATCTGACAGCGGCGACTTCACTCTATAATTCATGATTGTTCTTCGGACCGCTGTCTGGCCTGCTCGAACGGTTAGGTCTTATATTGTGGAATCTCCAGCGTACTGTGAACTAACTCTCAGCCCGGTAACCCTTGCGAATTTTTCTTTCCTGTTTTGGTCTGCACGTTTCAAAAAATTAAATTTTTTTTTATCAAAAAATTTTATTTTTTTGAGGTAAAGGGAGAGTCATGTTAGGGTAAGTTTTTTTCATTTATTCTAAATTTTCCATATTTTCTTTATTTTTTCTATATAAGTTGTAGCCCCACCCCCCCTCCTTTTATAATAATCGTAATGTTTTTCATTTAATATTCTCTTTATTTTAGTCTGAAATAATGGAGTTAAAATACCTTTTCTTTCTTTTAAATGTCTAAGCTAAAACAAATTCATTGTCTCTTTAACTTAAAATCATAATTTTTACATTTCCCCTGTAAGTTATAATTTCACTGGGGTGGTCCTTGTTACCATGGGAAATTTTCAAATGCTCTCGGACACTTGGGCAATAAAAATCCATTTCCCAGACAACGTATATTAGCTTGTATTGTCAGGAGTTTTATGACTCCATTTTTGCTGTTTTTTCGTAAACAACTTTAGCGGTGTTGCTCGCCTTAATCTGCTCTGTAGATCTTTCGTGGAAAAAGCAGGACTCGGGCGGCAGATAGTGGCCCGTATTGTTAAAGTTTTATTATTCGTTTTTACGAGCCCAATTATTCCGTTTTATGTAAACAACAGTTCACGTGGGAGGTCGAAAGAAGGAGCGAAAACGGAACAGCTGTACACATGCCATCACCCCTATGCGAAGTAGTTCCACCCGCAAGAGAGCGACGACCAATGGTTTTACGTAACGTATTCGCGGGGAATGTTTTTTTCCCTGGTATAGTTTAGCGCGGGAGATTGTAGCCTGGGAGATACGGTATATGAGTTTTTTAGGGGAAGGCTGGGGCCTTTCCTCTCTCCCCCCCCCCTGGAGTTTTCCTGGTGGTGGCCAGAGAATTTGAGAGGCATTCGATCGAAAAATGTGTAACTGGAAGGTCCGGTAAAGAAAAAAGGTATCTGGTTCCCCGAGATATAGTCGATGAAGAAATGAAGAGAGTAAAAATATACTTTACTTATAATTGATACTCTCAGCTAAGAGGAAAACTTTGTCTCAGATATGGAGTTTGGAATCACAGATGGTTAAATATATATAAACGTCGAGCAATCGTCTTTAAAAAAAAAAACCCGGAATAGAGAGCTGGTATCGTCAGCGCTGGTTGATGACGTCCTTTTGTTATGACAGTCACTTAAGACGGGAGGAAGAACCGGTCATTTTTCTACACCACCGAAATCCATTTTTCCACGTCGAGATTCCTGCGTTAAGATTCATCTTTAAGGAAAGAGCACATACTGCTTCCTAGATCCATATTGTGAAATGGAGGAGAAAAGGACCACCTAGATGTCCAGGGTTACCTGAAATTTCCTCAAATAATGCCCAATGTTTATAAAGATAAAACTATCAAACCAGTAATAACATTAATGATTTGTTCCTATAGTGGATACTTCGAGTGTCGAGTCTGCCAAGGAAGTCTCGGTAACTATTTCCTTTCTACTGATAAAAATGTTATTCTTGTGTTATTTCTATGTTTCTACAATGAGAAAATCTTGATATACATACGTGACGGTGTCTTAATTAATATACTTGTTAATTAATTAATAAATTCATATTCATGCTATTGGTTAGTCTCTCATCTGTTTGACTACTTTATGGAAGTTCATTCTTTATTTTACTAAACCTTTACTTAATTTTACTGCTTGATGTATAATGAGTTTTGTTTAATTATTTAAATAATCAGAGCAAGTAATTATTTAATATTTAATTCTTTTCTAAGATGAATTTACTGAAATTGAAATTCCAAGTAACCTTCTTTTGTTAATAAAAATTTATATAAGTAAAATTTAAACTCTTTACTTGTTTTTGAGAATGTTGTATTATTCTTATTAAAAGAATTAAATTTAATGAAGTAAATTTAAATTCTGGATCTGTTTCTAAAAATGTTTATTAATTTGGTTTTCCTTAAATATTAAATTGCTTCTTCTAAATATTGTGAAGTACCTTTTATTTTCCTCTATAAAGAAAGAGATTTAATAAATAAAATAAATTTAACCTGCTTTTAATTGAAGTAAAAGAATTGAAGATGAATGTAAAAGAAAAATTTTATATTAACTATGTTTAATCCTTAAAGTTTATTAGCTGCATTTAAGGTAATTAAGTTAATCCTTAAAGTTTATTAGCTGCATTTAATGTAATTAAGTTACACCAAATTCTTATTAAAAAGGAAAACTATGTTTTATCTAGCTACTCTTGGTTTATTACTAGCCACTATACAAAATCACTCGCATGGTTCTGGCAAATTGGTACATTGATATGATCATGTTTTGTAACTTTAATTAATTATCTATATCCTTATTTTAATTAACTTCTTTCCCCTTTTTTTTGTGCCTTCCAAAATTCTGGAAGGATTGCAGGACCCTTTTTTATGTCTTTCTTATTCAAAATCTGTTCTGTAAAGTTTTAATGAATTTCATTCAATTTACCATAACAATGTTCCAATTCGTCAAACCACTTGTTGGGTATAAGCGGTATGGTGATAAATGAGAATTTTGTTGATACCTCTTGGCAAATTTATTCTTTTACTTAATTTATTTTAGTTATTCAAAATTTATTTGGTTTGCTTTGTTTATCGCATCTCTCTGTTTAGTTTTTTTTATTAGTATTTGTGCAAAATTGTTTTAATTTCTGAAATCAACAAAATTCATTCTTTTGGTTATTTATCACCTTATCAAATACCCCAACAATAGTAAGCTTTGTCCTTTTGTCCTTTATCCAGTTGTAAGATTTTTTGGGGTTTTTTGTGTTCTACGGCGATATTTTGACATTCGTAAAAGGAATCCAGTTTATATATTTTAACAAATAAAGTAAATTTTGTTGTCTTTGATTTTTGCGGTGATTTTTAAACAATGTATTTCTGAAACGGAGACAACACTCAGGTAACTTTTCTAAACGCATTTTGTGCTCATTTCTTATTTCAATTGCATACAGAAAACGGAAAAGAGAAAGAAACCGCCAAATTAAATAACTTGGTCGCCAGATAAAAACGCTTGGCACCATTGGCGACCTGTCGACCGCATTTTTGTGAATCCCTGTGTATGATCATACAGCGTGTCCCAAAATTCTCCGTACAACTTCAAAAATTTATTACAAAAATAATAATAGGCCTACAGCAAAAATAATTACAACAGTACATAGAGTAACTTAAAAAGTTTTTTTCTACTACCTTAGTATACTTGTACATGAGATCCTTTTGTTGCACGAAGAATATCAAGTCGATATTCCAATTCCATCCACGGGCGTTTCAGTATGCTAACATCAACAGTAGTTACAACTGTTTGATGAAATCCGTTCAAAAGTTAATAGTCTTATGGAATTGAAACAAAAGATCAAAACAGCAGTATCTAATGTTGATGTTAGCATGAAAAACGTTCGTGGATTGAATTGGACTATTGTCTTGATATTCTTCGTGCTACGAAAGGATCTCATGTTGGAGTTTACTAAGGCAGTAGAAAAAAACTTTTTAAGTTACTCTATGCACTGTTATAATTATTTTTGCTGTAGGCCTATTTTTTTTTTTTTGTAATAAATTTTTGAAGTTGTACGGAGACTTTTGGGACACGCTGTATTATTTTTTCTACTTCTTTTATCGATTTATATTTTACTCCTCAGATTAACCTTTTAATGATAAGACATTCTTATAATTTCTATAAATCTACAGAAAAACATTCAAAACATCAAATTGTTCCTTCTAATATGACTAGTTAGCATAATGTACACTTTTTATTTTTCATAAATGCAACAATCACATTTTCCTTCAGCTTAAAGCAAAATTATTAAATTACCTCCGAGGACTTCATACAATCGTTAATTAAAATAACAACATCTGATTTCGTGATTTAGTTACAAATGAGAGTCATAATTACGAAGATTAATTTTAAACGAAGGATTTTCTTTTGTATTTATATCTAATAAAGCGTAATTAAATTACACAAGATTTATCGGTGAGATTTAAGATACGATTTTATTTTATAAAACATGGAATAAATATATTAAAACAAAATATGTACGATGTAACATGTAAATATTTACAAGTATGCTGATGTTAGATTTTCCGAAATACAATACAACTTTTAATGAAGAGCTATGAATATTTCTAAATGCGATAATATTCACGGTTTTTTAATAACTCATTTAATATGGATTTCATCAAATTTGTGTTATTATTAAGTTTCGTTAACATTTACAAATGATAGCACCAATGATTGTACATTGAATAAACTTTGATCACTGCTTCTTGTATAAAACAATACAATGAATATGTTCATTCCTACTCAATATATTCGTAATTTACTATTATCCTATTAGCACAAATGCATTGCCATCGTGTAAATGCAGTAGAATGTGACTAGTGGGCATACATCGCACGTGTAATTTCTGATATTACAATAATCACGTTTTCCATCGTTCAAAAGGTCAACTATTCTATTTTGCTCGAGAGTTTAATGCAAATATTAGCTTGAATATCCGTGTCTTGATTTAGTTGCAAATGAGAATTATAAGCATGAGAATTAAATTGCAGAGTGCGTGATATCCTTCTAGTATGTTTATAATTAATATGCACGTAATTAAAATACAAGAGACATGATGCCAAAAGACAAAACGTCACACCTCTACAAGTCTGATAAGATAGTATAAAATAAAATGTAAAATGTTTGCACACTAATTAATTTTTCAGCAGAGCTGAAATTACGCAGTAAATTAATGAAATACAAAGAATGTGAATTATCACTTTACTAAACAGCGTACAACCATTAGAGTGAAAAAATGTCCAGACCGGGGTTCGATCCCGGTTCCCTTGGTATAGCGCACCAAGTGCTCTACCAATTAAGCTATCCAGGCGACATCCAGTCTAGCATTCTCTCACTCTTATATGGCAAGGATACAAACACGCAGCACAAGATGGAAAGTCAATCATGAGCACAACACCGTTGGCATGCATGAGGCAAATTTACCCAGTATCGGTGAATATTTATACACTAATTAATTTTTCAACAGAGATTTTTAATTAATCACTAATTAATTTTTCAGCAGAGCTGAAAAATTAATTAGTGTATAAATATTCACCGATAGTGGGTTAATTTGTCTCATGCATGCCAACGGTGTTGTGCTCATGATTGACTTTCCATCTTGTGCTGCGTGTTTGTTGCCTTGCCATATAAGAGTGAGAGAATACTAGACTGTATAGCTTAATTGGTAGAGCATTTGGTGTGCTATACCAAAGGATCCGGGATCGAACCCCGGTCTGAATTTTTTTTCACTCTAATGGTTGCACGCTGTTTAGTAAAGTGATAATTCACATTCTTTGTATTTCAAAATTGTTTGTATAAAAATCACCTTTTTTATAACATTCAATGTTTACACTATATTAATTATGAGACAATTATTCAAATTGGTAAAGAAATCATATGAGATGTAATCTTTCCAACTGTCTAGTGTAATCAGGTTTCCAGCGTTTACTGGATGTCCCATTACCTGCGATTTACTCTGTTGTGCTTATTCAGATATCAGACCAGATGCTATGATCATTAAGATTAACTGGGTGTATTAGTTCAGCCATATTCGTCCGGGCTTGCTCAATTGGTAGAGTATTGGCAGCTTCGGCCAAGGATCCCGTGTTCGAATCTTGGCCCGGACATTTTCGCCCAGTTGGGTAGATTACATCTCACATACTCAATGTTTGTCTTAAAAATCACGCCTAATTTCATGATGGCAATTCACGAAGTTCCAAAAAATTTCAATTACAATACGTTAATATCGTGTGGGATCCGATAATTGAAAATTCACCACTTTGATTTAGGCTTCATAGAAAGCGCAAACTAATGAATTTATTATAAAACATATATTTTTCTCTATTGTATTTTTAGATATAGCAACAGGGAAAAAAAGCATTATTTAAACAATTTATTCAGGATTTTTAAATTGTTTTCTCAACGTATAATCATAATTTTATTATTAGTTTTTTTTTCATTCTTTATGTTTTATTTATATTTTCTATTTTGTAGTGTTTAAAATTTTTCGTTGTTGCAGTTTCATAGTTGGCGCATAATTAACTCCATAGTTTTTTTTAACTCATTAACAGATGTAATCCTAAGGATATCTCGTTATTTATCAGCTGTTCCCGGCTGACTTAAAAATGCATTAAAATAAATGTATTAATTTATAATTACGTTCTAATAATATTAAAATTTTGTATTGTACATACTTTTCGCATACAAAAACAAAGTTAAAGTTAAGTCAATTAAAAGAATGTAATAATGTAGCGATTATCTTCATTTCTGGTTTATTTAATCATAATTTACTATTGTTTAAATAGCACAAGTGTATTGACGTCGTGCATATTCATTTTAATGTGACTACTGGACATAACCTACTCGTGTAATTTACGATTGGAAAATATTCATATTTTGCATCAGCTTGAAGAAAACAAGAGAACAGTTTCTGTCGAGGGTACCACACAATCATTAAACTGAATATTACCTCTGAATTCTTGATTTAGTTACAAATGAGTTTCGTAAATACAAAAATAGAATTTCAGAGAATGATTTTCTTCGTTTTTATAAATAATTAAGCGTAATTAAATTATACGCGAATTATCGATGCGATGGGATGTAAGATTTTGTATTTTGTAACACCGAATCTGTTTTCTTGTATACAATTTAATAAACAAATATTAGAACTTTTAAAATTATCATTCATGTGTATGTAAATAAAAAAAATATATTTATATTTATATAATTGATCATCCCATACTATAACATTATTATAAACAATTTTGTTTTCATCTACCATTCATAAATTTATATCCTCTGAAGATCAAACGTATCGACACCGCATAGAGATATTACGATGCAACATGTGATCATTATCTACATATGTAATTTCCGAAAGCATAATAATCAAGTTTTACTTCGTTAAAAGTGAAAGCATTAAAATGTATTTGAGAGTTTCGTATAATAGTTAGCATAAATGTTTACGACTATTATAAATGTGTAGTAGAGGAAAAGGTCCAAATACTGGCTAGTAGGTGTTCTGAGAATTAAGCGCAGTGCAGCCTAGTGGCGATAGACAGAGTTTGTACCTTTAATTGAGATAAGAAAGGCACTAGCAATAAGAGCAGCATTTACAAACAGTAAGAGCAGCATTTGCAAACAGTAAGAGTAGCATTTACAAACAGTAAGAGCAGCACTTACAAACAGTAAGAGCAAAAATGTCGACACGAGGAAATTTGGGATATCAAATGTTTTTCAGGAATGTGTTCCTCATTAAAAAAAATATATACTGACAATACTGAATTGGCAATTAAATTGTTTTCTGGACATATTTAGCTCACAAATACCGCACGCATGTTATTCGTATTTTACTATATGAATGAGTAATACCGTTTTAATTTAAAAATAGCAGTGGTTCAAATACCAGCCACCTCGAGTGGTCTAAATACCGACTAGCTGGTATTTGGACCTCTCTGAGAAACTTCATATTCGACACATACTCACTTCATATTCGACAGAAAACATATTTCAGTGCACCTCAAATATTTATATGAATTTCATTATGTGTGCAATAGTGTAACATAATTTTTCCTTATAGACCATAATATGACTTGATTCTTTTGACTGCCACTGTAAACGAACAATAGTGAACATGCCATAGTAAACCTCAAATATATATATTAATTACACGCCAATCCGAATATATTTACGAGAGTTAGAGAACAGACAGACGGCAGACAGACAGACCGAAGTGATAAACACTTTTCAGCTATATTGGAATTTTTTAAAATATGGCTTGATAAGTATTGTAAATATTCTAGAAAACCCATTCCTGAAATACCAATTAAATATTGATAGACGAAATCATTCTATAATTTATTTCATGATTATAGAAATCGTCTAACGTATTTTTAAAAATTTTAGAAAAATGTTTTGGAAGGGGAAATTTTAATTAATTCATAATTTAGCATGTAAAGGTTTTAAGTTCATTTTACTGACATCATTTTAAAAGGTAAAATATTTTTTTATTTTATTTTTTTTTTTTTTACCGTTCTCTTTTCTTTATATGTGCCTTATTTGTTTAATTTGCTAATGATACTAACCTTCATTTATTAAAAACAAATTACTTTCTGAAAAAATAATAGCGAAACTGCATATTAATTTTTCTTAAGTTTTTACTCATTTTTATATAGCTGAAAATACTTCATTTTTACTCAAACTCTGATTATCACAAAAGTAAACAATCTTCTCTGGTCCTCTACTTCTTAGAAGAGCCAGTAAGACAAAAAAAAAAAATACATATCTACAAGATGCATTCTCAACACACAAAAAAAATCTCGAATCTAATACTTTCTTTTTAAATATTTAGAAGAAATTAGAAAAAAAATGTATATATATAAAAGTAGTTTGTTGTAATATATGTTGATAAACTGATATTCTCGCTTGAAGGATATAAATACTTTTTTCTATAGGAAAAAGTAAAAAAAAAAAATAGTTTTGTTTTCTGAAAATAAATATTAATCGCGTCCGAAAAAAATGTCATACGAATCCCTAATTCAAACGTTGCATCGGACTCAGAGTAGCATTAGTCGCGCACTGTTTTTACTTTCTTCTGAGTTTACGAATAATCTGCATTTACGAATAATCTATTAGTGAATAAATGAATCTGTTAATGATTTCAATACTGCACTCTAAAAAAATCCGTGAAAATACAAGAGATTTTCCGTTAAATTTTACGGAGAAGTTTCATTTTTCCAAAACAACATTACAATTTCCGTAAATGACATTAGTTCCGTAAAGAAGATTTCAAATCCGTAAATATGCAGAAAGTTTTCCGTAAATTTAATGGATTTTCCCGTATTTCTTACAAAACTGTGCAATGTCCGTATTTCTTTCAAAACCATGCCATTTCCGTAAATGACGTTCAGAGGTTTGCGTACAGAAATCGCCTTGTTTGAAATGCGAATTAAGATTGTTGTATTTACTAGAGTTCTTCTAGGATCCAGGTCTGAACCAGTCCTACCCGTGGGCCTATTTTTTTTGTCATTAGACTCGGGCCAATCCTGGAACTCATTCTAACCGGGGTTGTGTCTGGGCGGTAATTTTTTGTGAAAATAATAGTGATATTTTTATTTTTTAGTGAAATCTTTAGAAATTTATTTTATTTTCATAAATTACTGAAAAATATTTTTTTTAATCTACTTTTTTTCCCTTTATAGTGCTTTAAATTGTGAATTTTTTCACAGACGTTTTAAAATTTTATTTTAACTTTATTAACGTGAGGCAATATTAGGTTATTACAGGTTTCATAAAATATTATCTTTGCAAATTATCGATATGTATATTGTATTGAATAAAACTGATTTGTCTTATAAATTTGTGAATTAAACTAAAATTTATTATTTTATAAATTATAATTTTTTACAAAGTTTATATATTTTTTCTTTAAATTTATAAAAGTAATTAATAATTTTTTCTTTACTTTCATAAAAATGAAGTTTATGATTTTATAAAGTTTATAATTTATTTCGTTAGTTTATAATTTTATAAATTAAACTAAATTAATAAGTCCAAATTTAAACTTACTTATCCCAAGGTCATTAATTTCAAAATTTTCTCTAAAAATCTATTTTTTTATTTTAATATTTTTAATGTTTCATAAAATAATATCTTTGCAAATTATCGGTATGTGGGTATTAAACTAAACTGATTTGCGTTATATTCTTGTGAATTAAACTAATATTTATTATTTTATAAATTATAATTTTACAAAATTCATAATTTTCTCTTTAAATTTATAAAAAATAATTAATAATTTTTGTTTACTTTATAAAATTATAAACTTCATTTTTATAAAAGTTTATAATTTATTTTGTTAGTTTATATTTTTTATAAATTAAACTAAATTATTAAGTCTAAATTTAAACTTACCTATCCTGAAGTTATTAATTTCAAAATTTTCTCTAAAAATCTATTTTTTCGTTTTGATATTTTAAAAATTATTCATTTTAATAGAACTATACGCAAAAGCTCGCAGCAAAGCTTAAATATAAGAATTTAATTTATTATAAATTTGTTTAACCACATAAGTTTTTAAACTAATATATATAGAAAATTTACTTTAATAGCATGTAATAAATACGTCTGCTTAAGAAAATTATTGTTTTTACTGGAATTCATAAATAAATCAACACACCAATTATTTTAAAAAGAATCATTACTGTTAATACAATATTTTACGCATATAATACATAAAAAATTTAAATTTATCTGTTATAATGCATCAAATAATAAAGCAAACTGTAGAACAATTTTGAAAAGAAAATATTAAAAACATTGGATCTCTGAAAATATCCATCTAACTATGATAACTTCAAGCTATTGCATCATTAAAAGGATCTCAAATAAGTAACAACATTTGAGTAAGTGACGTGTCCAACCGTAGTGTAGTGGTCTGGCGCGCACGTTTAGTAAACGGAGAGTCTTGGGTTCGATGCTGTTATATCTGTTATAAAACGTAAATTTAAAAACGGATATTTCAAAAATCACGGAAAATTTCCTGGAATTTACGGATTTTTTTTTCGTTAAAATACGGAAATAGTACTGGCGTCTCGATTGCCAGTACAATTTCAGTTATTTTCAGGATTTTTTTTTACAGTGTATATTAAAAATATTGTATTTATAGTACCACAAAAAAATTATCAAATTTATTGAACACATTAATTGGTCGTAGTACAATTTAAGATGATTTCTAGATAATACCTATAAAAATATTGTAAAGCTTAATCTTTATGCGTACTTTTCTCGAACGACCTTTTTCCTGTACTAAATCCACTACAGAATATTTATAAAGAAACAGGGAAAAAATTGCTGTTACACTGCATTCTGTTTTATTTTGCGAAAATAGAAAAGCAAATACTTCTTTTTAAAAGTGTTTTATTCGAAAAATAGACAAGCGTTGTCGCTACCATTTATCTTTCATGTTCGTTTTCACTTACATACTTATTTTTCAGTAGAATAAAAAGATTTATTTCGTACAAAATTTTAAAACGAATTCTAACAATACTTTTTTTCGTTGTCTGTTGCGAATATTTAAATTTTTTATTTCATTCGAAATATTTTTTTACGCTTAAGTGATATTTTTCTGTTTAAATGAAACAGAAAAAATGACGCATAGTTCAAGTATTGTTAAATTTCTCTGTGAAAAAAGAAAAATTTTATTTATACTTTCTTCTATATACTAAGAAGAAAGTATTGGTTGGTTATTTGTTACGGCCGATTATTTGCTCTAGTGATATAGGCCGGCGGAGGAGTGTCTTCCGTGGGGGTCTTTCTAGGGGATCTTAACCCGTATTAACGCAAGGTTAGAAGAAAACCATGGAAATCTCCGCACGGTAAGGTCGACGAGCGCGACAAGAGTTTGAACCCAGCACCTCCCGTCTACCAGCTTTGAGAGCAGAACCTTTCAGCCACTGTTGGGGTAAGAAAATATTGGAGTCATAAAAATTTTTGACCCCAAGTTTTTTGATAGATTTAGACGTTTTAGGATAACCTAAATACAACTTTTTTTGGAACTATTATAACTATTTTTGGAACTTTATAACTATTTTTGGAAACTGTTTGTCTGACTGTCTCTTTGTGACACAAATTTTATGGCCGCTCTAACTAAAGAACTAATCAGCTGAATTTCCTCAAACTTCCTATTAAATTACACCTTGGCATATATTTGTGCTGTATAATTTTAATGCACATATCGACCAACAGGTGACGCAACTATGCAGTGTTTTAAACGAATTCTGTGTTATATCTGTGCGTCCTTTGGAAGGGAATTTCATCAAACTTCGCATTCAGTTACAACTTCACATAAATTGTTTTTTTCTCATTTTTACTGTAGATACACGTGTTTTTCACGATTTTTATGATAGCTATATCACTTCATCTATAAGATGGAATTTAATCAAATTTCATATTCAATTAGACATTCAGATAAATTGGTGCTTATTAGCTTTTCGTATTCATTGCCCAATAGGCAGCCCTGCTGTGATGTGCATTTCAGGATTTCTGTGATTGCTATATGAGGTGGTTAGAATGACAGTGGCGTAAGTCAATATTTAGTAATTTGAGACATAAGTAAAGTTTTGTGAAATTTGTCGTATTGCCATTGCACTTAGTGGTCCAACTGGTTTTGCGCTTTAACGACTCCCTAAGTGAACTATGACTTATTTGAATGTCACACTGAACAGAAATTAATATACGTTCAAAAAAAATATGGTTACCTAGATTTTTCAAATTTTTGACTTAACTCACTGTCATTCTAACCCCTCATATCTAGGCGTCCTACGGGATAGAATTTCAGCAAATTTAATATGTAAGGTGCTCAGTGGCGGTTCAGGACTGGCTCATATTTGGGGCACTAAACGCATGGTTGAAAAGTTTATTATAGCCATACCGTTATATAAAAAAATAAATATTCTCCTTTTTTAATAGCAGAACTTGCTACCAATAAATAAGTCAAAGATTTCTTTTAAAAAATAGTGGTAAGAAAAGAATAAATTTGGAAACCGTGCATTCTGTGCTCCAAAAGAGCCAGTCACGAGAAAGCCACTGAAGGTGCTTATGAGAAATGATTTTATCCAACACTGGCTTTAATCACTCTACAGGGAATACTGCTATTATATACTTATCTGAGATTAATAATTAAAAATATATATGGTGATGTATTTTTACTTTCTTCTATCTTTACAAGAAGAAAGTATTGGACTCATGAAAATTTTCGACTTCCGGTTTTCGACGGATTTATACGTTTTAGAAGCTCCTGAACACGATTTGACTATTTTTAGAAAATGTCTGCCTGTGACTTGTCTGTCTGTATGTGACAAAAAATTTGTGGGCGCTCTAACTCAAGAACTAATGCTCAGAATTTAATAAAACTTTATATCCAGATAGTCCCTGATATAAATGGGTGCTGATTAGTTTTATGTAAAAATAGCCCAGCAGGTGGCTCTGCTGTGCAGCAGTTTTCGCGATTTCCGCAATAGCTCTATCTCAAGAACTAATGCTCGGAATTTAAGAAAATTTTATATTCAGTTAGTCTCTGATATAAATTGGTGCTGATTAGTTTTTGGTAAAAATCGCCCAGCAGGTGGCGCTGCTATGCAGCATTTTGCAGTATTTACACGATTTTAGCGATAGTCATATCTCAAGAAATAATGCACGGAATTTAATAAAACTTGAGTTTCAGTTAAACCTTGATATAAATTGGTGCTGTTTCTTTTTAGTGTATGCGAAACCTGTGTGAGATAGAAGAAAGTTTTGGGATTGACACATCCGACTAGTTAAATTATAATGTCCAAAAGTGGGCGTAGTTGCTCTACGCTTTTTTTATTTACTGATCTCTGTAACTCCGTGTTAAATACAAATAAATGCACTATAATTCGTAAATATTGGTGTATAACTCGGTTATTCAAATTCTTGTATTATAATTATACAGATTAAAGTTTTAAGATTGACATAACATACTAATTGGAAAATATCTGTCTGTATATGTCCCAAATTTTGTGGCCGCTATAACTCAAGAGCTAACACACGGAAATTCGTCAAACTGCATTTTTCTGTTAGACATTGACATGAAAAGGTGTTGATTACAATTAGGTGTGTATTGCCCAATAAGTGGTGGAACTATGGTGTGTTTTTTTTTTATTTCCGTGAAAGCTATACCTCACGAAGTAATGAACGGAATTTCCAAAACTTCATATTCAGTTAAACTTCGGAAAAATTGGAGCTGGTCACATTTGGAGGATATATAGCTCAACAGGGGGTACTACTGTGATTTTTTTCATGAGTTCTTAAATATCTATGCGTCAAGAACTACTACACAGATTTTTTTCAACTTCCATATCCATTTAGATTTTAATATAAATTGATTCTAATTACATTTTGATGCATATCGCCCAACAAGTGACGCTTTTATGCTGTGCTTAGATGATTTCGTTGATACTTATGCATATTTTTACATGTTTGGTGCGGGCTAAATTTAGGCATTTTTGGATGTAATTTCATAAAATGTAATAAATAAGATTCTTTTCTGGTAAACTATGCAGATTTAATATTGATCAATCCAGAAGCGGACATTGAAATCAATGTTTGGGGATAATTGCGCAATCGGGGCGACTGCAAAATGTGATGCAATTTAGAAAGCGTGGTTTGCCGTAAAACTAACTCCATTGTTCTATTGACGCAGCTTGTCCCTAATGGGACCTTGCGCCATTATACCCTATGCAACCAACCAACCATTGTTCTAATTATTGTTGTAACTCTCGTATACTCACAATCAGATTGTTGTTAGAATTGTACATTTTTGATGCAAATCTTCAATGTCAATTAGAAAATATTAACCCTATGTTTTTTTTTTTTCGATTAAATATATAACTGTATCTCATTTCCTATTTTGTTAAAATGAACCAAATTTTATATTAAGGTTATAAATTAAATATATGTGTTAATAGAATTTAAGATTTCAATAACCATCCGGAGGCCCTTTCGTACAGTTCTCTCTTTATATTCACTGATCATTGTGACTCTATGTAAATCTAAAAAAAGCACTGCACTGCATAATTGATAGTGTCTAACTGAGATATTTAAATTAACATAGTAGAATGATACAGTAGAAAATTTTGTTGCGCACACAATATACTAGATTTGAATAAAGCGAAAAATTTTAATATCAGTAATAATTGTAATTCATGGAAAAGTTGACGTTCTTTTTCCTTTTATTACTTTCTCGTATATAAATAAAAAAAATGGAATAAGATTAAAAAGTGAAGTTGATAAAATCAAGGAAAAGTCTCAATAATAAGCATTAACTTATAATTTCATTAACAAAGAAGGATACATTTAAAAAAATTATTTTCTTTTAATTTGCAGAAATTCAATCCTTTTAGTTCAAAAATGCTGAATAAAGAAGCATAAAGTAGTCAAAAGAAAGAAATTCGTTTAATAAATGGGTTAATGAAAGAAATTTACTTTAACAGTCAATTCTCTCTTCTAATCAAGATGTGTATTAAGACTTTCGTCATCGGTTCCACAAAAGAAATAAAGAACTTCAATAACAATCGACCTTTAATGTCAAGAAATGGTTGGAATCAAATAAACTGCTGACGTCGCTTTCATTTTACGGGAAATTAAACGTGCATCAGAATGAAAGATTATAAATAATTTATCTTTTTCAGATTATCTTACTACATATAATTTACATTATTAGATGTAGAAATAAGTTTCAAGCGTTTTATTACGGTGTTTTACATGTGTGCCTATGAAAATGTGTGGAAAAATCTTTAAAACCTCTTTGTAAATGTAATATGTTTTCAGTAACAAAGAGTAAGGCATTTAATAATATATTTTATTACTTTCCAAACATATAGTGCAAGGAAGTATTGTAATCATGATGTATGTGTATGTGTGACACGGTACTTCCGATTGAACTCCTATGTTATAGAGAATTGTAAAAAAAAAAAAAAAAAAAAAAAAAAAAACTGTATAACTGATTTTCTTATAAATTGGCCAAAGGATTAAATATTTAAAACATATTTAAACCATTTTCAAAACTATTCCAGGACACCATTACATGGAGTCGCGTTTATTGTAAGGGTATCCGACACGGGTTTCCCGAGTAGAGAATGTAGGTGAAAACCATTTATTTTTTTATTGAAAACGCTGATAGATTTTTTACATTTAATATTTTTTTTAGATTATCCTCTAACAGCACAAATATTTTTATATTAAATATGTCAATTATATATTCAAATAAAATTTTGAAATTTATTAAAAGCGGTAATTTCGTATTGGCCTCGCACCAAATCGTTAAAAATTTCATTATCTACAGAAGTTTTTTTTTAATTATTCTGATAATTTCAGCAATTTTAAGCACTTATTTCGATTATATGTCTGTTAAATTTGTGTTTTATTTATATTATTTTATTTATTGCTTAATGATGTTTTAATTTTGTTATGGAATATTAGCTGGAAACAAATGCTGAACTTTTTATATCATTTAAAGTGCAAACGGATTAATATTTTGGAATCGTCTGCAAGCAATTAGAGATAGATTTAAAAAAAATCGTGCTCGAAATTTAAATGCTATAGTAAATGAGTAAATCGCGATACAGTTTTTAAACAAATTGCATTTGACAGTAGGTTTTTTCCTATATAACAGTGTAAAAATTTAAATTATGCGATGTTTAGAAATTTTAAAAAATTCCAGTAGCAAAAATCGCAAAACCGAAATTTCATCGTCAAATGATGCCATTCGCAAAATGACGTCAGCGTTACGCATACACGTTTGTCCTTTGTAATATAGATACTTCTGAAAGTTTATATTCTCTGCATTTTCGGTAAATCTTAACAGGTGGGTGAACCAAAGATGGCCAGTGTTCCTAAGGTAGCCCATCCCTCAAAAGTAGAATTAATTTAATTTTTAATCACAAAATGGTGCTGCATAGTCAATCATGTATCTGCAGTAAACGTGGCTGAATTTAAAGAGACTTGATGCTCCGAAATTTTATGCAGTGATTTCACTTCTGAGGAGTAGTCGTTCTAATTTCCAGGTAAGAAGATATTTTAATTTACATGTGTTTAAATTCTTAGAACTTTGAGTACGTTTTCTGAAAGCATATTTCTTTCTCTTTAACCTAATTTACTTCAATTCTAAGAAAGTTATCAGATTAATACTTTTACATCGTGCAAATTGCGACCATACGCGTGTTCCCAAGGTTGCCACCTTAGAAAACAAATGTGGAAATCAATGTAGTGATCAATGTAGTGATTTTCAAAATTTCTACTATAAATATCTGAAAAAAACTTATTACCATTTATTGTTAACACCAGAGACTACTCAAAAGAAGTCAGTAATTTTCGGAATAAAATCCCTGAATTACTGCGCACAAAAAAAAAGCCTCAAGGTCTTTTCGTGTCATAGGATAAGAAGATTATGAAGAAAAACTCGAAATATATCAAAAGAAAGAAAAGATCATCAGAGCATAATAGTAAGCAAAATAGTTTGCAGAGTATTTTTCCACATTTTAAAAGTGATTTCATTATATGGATCCATCTTTGCATACTATGCGCCCAAAGGTAGCCCACAAGCTACAATTTTGAAATTGTATTATAAAAGTAATTAAATTTTATTTTACAAACAAAAGTATACTTGATAGGTGTTCGAGATAAGCGTAAAATTTTACAAACAAAAATTCAGCCACACGCACCCAACCAGAAAAATTATAAAAAATTCTCAAAGCTTAACTATGGCCACCTTTGGTTCACCTATCTTATATTAAAATATATATATAACCTAACTAAAAATAAATTTCGGATTTTACGATAATATATATTATATAAAGTAAAATAAAAAAAATAAAATAACTTGCAAAGCTGACGTTGAGTCCCCTAACCTCTAGATATTCTAATTTAGAAATTTAGTGTGAAACGAAATGTAAATAATGGCACCATTTATGTGTTTCTCTATTTAAAGTATTTCTGCTTGACATACAATATACTTCTCCTCTCGAGAAAACTACTTAGTTTGCATATGTATTTCTGAGAGTATAAGAACGATAATGTTTAAAAAAATTCTTTCTGTTTTTCCATCGACTTAACCATGAATCTAGAAGTAAAGTTCCACATTTATATTCTAAAGCGGAAACGAAAAATTAAAGAGGCATCGGAGAGTTCAGGGGGCAGAGTCTCTCTGATGAAAAGTATTTTTTATTTTAAGAAGTTTATAAGAAAATCAGTTCTGGAGTCAAAATTCTTTATTGTGGAAATCGTTTTGAACGTAACAGTTCCTTAATTTAGGTTCCTTCAATCATCTGAAAATCTTAAAGGCTTTTAAATCTTTATTAGGTTAAAAGGGTTATTTTAATTTTTATGCAAGTTAGAAAATAAAAAAGTCCTTCCTGCCTGTACCGGGAGGACGATTATTCATATGTCTTCATTTTAAAATTTTAGCTAATGTTACTTTAAACAGCAAGCTAAATTGCAAAGAACCCGATTACAGAAGATTTGTTACTACTTAATTCGAATACGAAATTTACCAAATTAGTCTACTATCGCCAAGTTAGCTTCATTTATGAAAACTTATTTTTGGTCGCCAAATTTGGTGATATTGGATATTATTGTATAGTTTTACGCGTATGATTGGGAAAATGATTACAACAATGAAAGATAATAATTTGCGAGAAATCGTGTTAACGGATATGAATGTATAGTTTTACGCTTATGATTGGGAAAATGATTACAACAATGAAAGATAATAATTTGCGAGAAATAGCAATCTGTAAAACTCATAAATTAATCGTTGGTTTTTTGTAATGTGATGTCTTGTTTCAAAATATCAGCCACCCTAGAATTTCA
This sequence comes from Maratus michaelseni, assembly GCA_963931845.1. Taxonomy (NCBI): domain Eukaryota; kingdom Metazoa; phylum Arthropoda; class Arachnida; order Araneae; family Salticidae; genus Maratus; species Maratus michaelseni. Next base: position 199,593,121 of record OZ007596.1, read on the forward strand.
AAGTGCTCTATCTCAGCCATTTTTTAAGATAGAGGTAAAATAAAAAATGCTCCGGAATCCTTGTATCAAGGCCTAACACTTAAGCAAAAATAAATTTGAATTTTCAACTTTTTTGTATATTTATTTTAGTTTTAAAACTTTAAGTGGCCGCCATTTTGAAACAAGATGCCGGACCAAGCTGATCATCGAACTGGGTCGAGACATGGGTGAGCTTAATACACACAATAGTTTCATTCAAATTGGTTTATAAATACGAGTGTACGAGTGTTATCATATGACATTGTTCATATATATATATATATATATATATATATATATATATATATATATATATATATATATATATATATATATATAATTCAAAATTTGAACGGAGGGTGGTTTTGTGGTCTGATCGGTGAAAGTATACCGAAATTGCTTTACTCCTAACGGCTGCAATAAGTAGCTTTATACTTTTTGTATTAAAAGCTATCTAATAAAAATTTCTTTTCTATCTACGGTAAAAAAAAAAAATGTTTAGTAATAATAAATAATTGAGGGTCCCTCTGCGATAACAAAGCAAGTGAAATGGAGTTTTCAGCTACAAAGCTTTTAAATTTACTTTCAACATTTTAGATTAGAATATAACTCTTTTCCACTGATTCCTATTAAGAAGAGTTTTCTAGCATCTTTTCTCTGCTTGTGATCACACAATTTATATTTCCTTATATGCTGAATAATACATTACATAAATCTGAAAATTGATTATCAAAGTAACTCCACTTGACTTGTTATTGAGGGGCCAATAAGCTAAATTATTTCCTAAATTTTGAAAATAAACAAAGCGTAACAACAAGTGTTGCCTTTTATTACATTACTAGTTTTATTTGAACGAATCATCTTTAATTGATTTGATAAATAAATTTAGCGACATTTTAAAACTTAAAGAAAAGTAAAGAAGTTTTACTTGTGAAAAGTAATTAAAACTTGGATTCTATCATCCGTAAAAATTAATTATTTAGCAATAATAAATACTGAACTAAATTATTTCATAAATTTTGAAAATAAATAAAGCGTAAGTACAAATATTACATTTTGCTTCACTACTAATTTTATTTGAATGAAACGTCTACAACTACATTTGATAAATAAATTTAGCGCTTTCTTGATAGAATTTAATTTTCGTATGCTAAAATGATCTCAGTCACAAATTAAAGTACACTTTCATTAATTTTTGAAAAAGTTTAGTTTGAATATGGAAAATGCTTTTATTTGATTTAAAATTATTTAAAATTAAATTTAAGATTAAGGAAATATCATCTACGGTACCAATTAATTGTATGAATTTCACATATCAGGCATTGTGCGATTAATTAAGCATGAAAAATAATGCTATAGTTAGAACTATGTATTACAAATTTCCCGCATATAATATAATGAACAAGGAATGTAAAACGGCTAAAGAAGAATGTTTTTTAAATTTATAATTTAAAACTGTATCTTTAAAAGGAAAAAAAACTTATCACATAATTTTTTATTTCAAAATTCAGCCGCTACTTGTGGTAAAAAAGAAAACTTGTAAGATATTCCTACTCACTGTGGACTTTTTTTTCAAGCAAACAGTTTTATTTCTACATCTGTGTAATCTTGAATACTTAACCTAAAATCTTACTTTCATCGTCAAAGTCATCTCTGATTATCTAAAAATGTTTTCTGAAAAGTTATTCTTAGGCTCAAAAATAAATATTAAGGATTATTTTAAAATCTTTCTAGGAAAATTCGAAGTGTTTTGTAAACAGAAAAAAAAAACTTTTCCATGAATTGTTCTTCTATAAATAGACAGTATTTTATTCAAAGAACTATTTTGTACGTTTATTTAAAACAAAATTTTATTAAAGAAAACTTTCTCTTTAAAATTATGGCAAATAATTTTTGAATGTTAATTTAGAAAACACATTCCAAAATGAGAAGTTCAAATATATTGATAAACTTACATATGTTTTGCAAATTCTATTATTAATTTATTAATTATTTATTAGGAAAAATATCATGTTCACAACTACTTTTTTTTCTATAAATAAAGATAGGAACATTGTTGTTTAGTGTTTGCTTAAATATTTTTTTTTCCACAAATGATTGTAACTTAAAACATGTTTCTTACCTATACAAGAAAATGTCTAAGTATGAACGACATGTTTCATTTTGAAATCTGATCAGCAATATGTTCATTATTATCAAGATATTAATATGTTAATAGAACTTAAAACATATAAGGTCCAATGTAGAAAAGTTTTAAAAAATGCTTACAATGTTCTGTGCATTTTAGAATAAATTTAATTACAAAAGTTGTGAAATTAGTAGAATTTTAAATTGTGGTTTAAACATAGACCGCCCATAGCATTTGTAAAAACATAGAAAACTTAATAAAAACAGCAACAATAATGAAAATGCTAACTTTTAATTTTATGTGCAGTAGTCGCACATATATACATCTTTTTCTTCTCCCATTCATTCTGTGTGTGCCCACATTTGGCACTGAAAGCATTGTACCCACATTTCTCCTCTAGTGTATGTAGAAAAATTTCTTCACAGTTCGCGTTGCTGTCATAATGGCAATGGTGGAGTATCCAGGTCACTTTCACTATCATCAAACTGTGGTTCATTATGTTCTTCCTCCGAGTTGAAAGACTGATTCTTAGATGTCCTCTTTGTGCCACTTTTAAGGTGCACATTTTTAGGTTTAGTGTTACTGTTTTTCAGGCTTGTACATCAATCACACACCCTAGAATCAGTCTTTTCTTTTCTGTTTTTTTAGTGCTGATTTGCACAAGAATCGAGTCAATTCCACCCGGCAGAATGAGCCCGTCACAATACATGCTTCGAAGACTTCCGACCTCGAGTGGTCTTTTTCTTAGAAACAGTTGACACTGGAAAGATATTACATGGGTTAAGTTGTAATTATGGTCCAGCAATGTGCTTAGTTGGGAATATGGTGCAGGAATGGCCTCAGTTGTGAATATGGTGTAGCAATGGGCTCAGTTGTGAATATGGTCCAGAAATGTACTCAGCTGTGAAGATGATCCACCAGATTGATTGGTGGTTTACAGCTAGTTAGTTTGAGGCTAGCCCGTTTTTAGACCGACTCTCCTAACACATGTTTAGACCAACAGTATGTTCGACTTTTACTGAAATGGCTATTATTAATTAAATATAGCCTTTAATCAAGTATCTCAAAGTGTAATGTAGTATTTTGTCAGTGGCGTAGTAAGAAATTCAGATCGAAGCATATTCATTTCACTTTGTCTGTATATTTCACCTTACAATAATTTAACGATATCAATCATTAAAGTTTTAAGAAATTTCGTTATATATGGTTTTCAAGATCTTCCCAATTGTGGATTTTGACGACTTTTTCTATTTTCTCAAAAATGGATTTAAAAATTGAATATAGTGATGAAATGGGTAAAATATTACATAAAGAAACCATGCATTCAAATCTACCCGTGTTAAAGGTGCCCCTTCTACCGCCAAGTGTACAATGTAGATAAAAAGCATTTTTAATTGAAAACTTTAATAAATATTTTAGATTTAGTATATTTTCTTAGCTTGCCCACCAACCACATCAAAAAGTATTTTTGGTACCAAACCACCAAAAAAATATTTTCACATTAGCCGCATGTCAGCGGTCTATCGCGAAACATTTTACTTTAAAGTAATATTTGTTATTCCGATTATTTCATTGTTTAAACCAGTATTTCGATTAAATATTTGTTAATTTCCTGTTTTACGTATTTATTTGTGGAGTTTTAATTCCGTTTGGCAATTGAGTTATTTTAAATCACTCAAAAATAAATAAATTCAGAATTATTTACATTAATTTAAGTGCAAAAGGATTGATCTTGTGTAACTCATTTGCACGTAGTTTTAAAAATATTCATGCTTGAAAATTATTTTAAAAACCATAAAAAATCAGTTTTCAAATACATTCAAAAATTTATGATAAAAGCGAAATTTATGATTAGGTCGTCGACACTGCAATATGACACTGCAATAATTAAATTATTTTATCTTTTTTTTTTTTTTTTTTTTGTCAACTTTGCTGATTTTTTTAATTAAAAAATGCGAAATTATAATTTTTGATTATTTCTAGAAAATTCAATGTGCCTGCTCATGTTAAGTGTTTTGTAATTGATGGAATGCTACAGAGTGATCAATTAAATTATTTGAATTTAAGTCTGACTGCATAGGATTTACCACTATATTGCTGTTTATTGATTAATATGAGTATTTTAAATTATCCGAGACGTATAGTATTTATTTTGCACCTATGACTCTAAGGATCTGATATGATAATTTATACTTAGAAAATTTTATTAGACAAATTATCAATTAATTATAGAAAAGAAAAAGTTGCGTTGTGAATTATTTTTGAAGTTCGGATCCTCTTTGAGCCAATTACAATCATCAAAGGTTACCTGCAGAGAGTTATGTAACGTTAAATAAATAATGGCTTATTTTAAAACCTAGATTGTAATATTAAAGAAAACATTTCCTAAAATAAAAGACTTAATATTAATTCAATAAATTAAGTAAACAAAATGAAAACTGACTAAAATTAATTGAATATAAAATTGAGTTTATTTACAAGGTAATTATAAACATATAATTAAAAACAAACATAAATGTTTAAAAAAAAAATTCAATCCTAGTTGAGAACTGTATTCTCAACGTTTATTTTCTGAGAATTACAGTTTATCTTACTGAATTAACAAATTCGATTTTGAAAGGCAGAGTTCCATACCCTAGAAGTATTTATTTGATTAGCCTTTTTATGTTTAGATCGGGGTAGGATCTTCATACACACGTAAATTCGTATTATTAAAAGAATATAGCTTAATTAAATAAAATGGAACAATGGTGAAGGAAGATTGTTTGTTACCTTATATTACTAGATAACGTTGACAGCAGGAGGTAATGGCTGACGCGTTTTCGCTTTTTCTTAGCGCGTACATTTCCATCTATTGGCACACACACTCAAAATCTGTTTTTTTTTTAGAGAACAGTCAACCTTCTACTTTTCCATCTTTTTTTTTTGAATCTCTCTTCTCAAGAAAAATCACATTCTTTTCGTGGAGCAAAAAAAAAGGGATGGAACCATTTTTCCCTTTTCACATAAAATTAAGGCCTTATACGTTTTAACTTCTTGAAAATTTGCATGTTTCGGCCATACCTCTGATTTTAGAGAGATGACCATTGGCAGGCGGGAGAAATTTGGTACTCCCCTTGAGTGTTTCATAGGTCCGTCGGTACAATAGCGATTCCTCTTGACGCCGTGCTGTGTCTGGGAGGTAAAGATGCTTTTACTTGGGAGGTCTTCGTGCCTATTTAAGCTCTCATAAATGTGTCATATTATTGTTCTGACAATTTTCTCCATGACATTTTTATTAGGTGTAGTTAAATCATTCGTGGGAACGGAAAACCAAATATTTCCTTGACTGCCGTGGTTCACTTTGTTCCATAATTATCTATCTGTATGCGCTGATCCTAAAATGGATCATTAATTTGTATTGTTCACTGTTAACTGATTAAAATGATACCAAATACTCTGTTAATATGCAGAAAAAAAACCAAATACTTTTTTTTTTATAGTGTGTGCTAGTTTAGATCTAGATGGTGGTATTTCTCACCATCATCTCTTCCCCCGACATTAGAAAAAAAAAGGTCAACAGTATCTTTTTTATATATATATATGTAGCCACAAAGTACTCGATGAAAGTCCATCGTCGTATTATATTGAAGATCAAAACTGAAAATGTTCACATGGAAAAGTCTAGGAACTTGGGATAAGCTGGGGTGTCACTAGGTTTGGAGTGTAAGTAGGTTTGCAACACCAGAAAAAAGTTTTACACATTGGTGAAATAAAGCGTAATCAAAAGTTCACTGTTGAAAAATCTGATGAAAGACATGACTTCTTCAGCAAGTTATCATGTGTAGTTGGTTTCAATTTCCATTGTTCCAAAAACATTTATTAAAATTTTGAGTTTTAATAGGTCCAAATCCAAATAAACAGGAAAATTTGAATAAGCCAAATAATAAAATAAAATGCCCCAGAGAAGAAAGAAAAAAAAAATTAATTTTCTTTTCCACTCTTATATTTTTAGTTATTACATACATATAAATTGGCAAATCTTTTATTTTAATTATTACTGGCTAATTAGGTACCCATGAATGGAAACACAATATACAGAATCATTTAAAACAAATACTCAATATAATCAGTAAGCTGTATGCATTGATAATGAATACCATACAATTAAAAAAAAATTATATAATATATGAAAAACATTGAGAGAAAACACATCTATATAATCACATGTCTGTTCTACTACAATCTTTATTATAAACATTATAATATAATTCTCACATGAATTATTTTCTCTTGAGCAGAAAGGAAAACTTCTTTATTTTTTTTATATATATAAAGAAAATGTTATGTTAAAAAAAAAATCTTATCATTCTTACTAAAACAATTGTTTTGGAATATGTGAAAAGGCTACTTTTCTGAATGAACGATATTCTCAATAATAATATATTTTCATAAAGGAAACAGATCGAAAAAATGAAATTTTTTTTTCTTTCGATACCAAAAATTTAAATATCCATCGATAAAGTCAAACACAATACCCTTTTAAACTGTCTGCCTTGGAATGAACGGGGTTGGGGAAAAAAAAAAGGCAGAAGAAGAAAAAGAAAAAAAACAGTAATCTTTTCTCCCTCTAATCCATCACCGCTAAGCGGAAGGATAGAGAATGACAGCTAGATGAACCTACCTGTGGACAATGACCCATCTCCCTACCTTCGGATTCAGTTGTACACGGGGGACGATTTGCGAAATGATAAGCCGTGTATTAGGTATCTTTCCTCACCTGTGGGTAATGTTTTCTAAACTCCTGGATTACTGACAGTGGAAAAAAAAAATCAGTGAAACGATTTGATTGCACGTGTGTCTGTGAAAAGGATTACTCGAAATCCAGCTATCTGTTTTTTATTGTTGAAATAAGATTAAATGTGTTTTTAAAATAAAAAAAAAAGTCGTGTATACCCGGCTTGGATTTAAAAAAAATGGGGTATGTAATTAAATCTGTATATCTGCTTAATATTTTCTATAAAAAAAAAAATCGGTACACGTGTAACGTGGTCAAATCCGTTTGCATCGCACTATCTTCTCGTCAATTTATATATTTACTTATTTATTTATATTGTGTATAAAAACGTAATGTATTATAATATATATATTTTTTTAATATAATATTGATTTTCTAGTTACAATTTAAGTTAGCGAGAACAAGCGAGCGTTGCTTTGCACAAACGAAAATGTGCATGCAATTGTAAAATGTTTATTTAATTATTTCTTCTTCTTATTATTATTATTTTAAAATATATTAACGTGTAAATATACATATTTAAGGAATGGAAAGCGAGCGTTCGCTTTTCTTTTCTCTTATTTTTTTTTTGTTTTATAAAATATTACATATAATAGTTAGAGAAAAAAAAGATTAAACAAATTCTTTTTTTTTTGTAAAGTTTGTAAATTTGGTTAATTAGAAATATCTCAGCTAAATGCATTATTAGATGCTCTGTGCAGATAGTCTCAATTTCGCCTGCAAAAACGAGACTTTAACATCCAATAAATTGCTGAAATGATCATTGACATGTATCCAACACCTTTTATTATTATTATTTTTTAAGTATGAAATAATTTACCTAAATATTTAAGGTATAAATTAAACATCCAATTTATGTTTTGTAATAATTGAAACGTTCAATGGTATTTTTTTATTTTTATTCTTTTTTTGTAATTAAATTATCTGAAATGTTAATCCTTAGGGACAACTAATAATTTTTTTTTTTTTTTTTTTTTTTTTTTTTTTGTTTTATAATATGAAATCGTACGATTATTCTAAAATTAAAATTGAAACGCGTTGTTCTAACCAAGTTATAGATTATATCATAAATATTAAACTAAAATAATTTTGTAAAATCTGACCGATTTTTTTTTTTGTTATAATAATTCAAGTGGATTCGTCAATCCGTGGCTTTAAGCAAAGGATGAATTATTATAAATATTGGTCAATATAAAATGTTGTATTATTATTATTTATATTTGTGTCGCCGAGTGAATAGATGTTGACTTGTAATTTTAAATCGATTAGTTATATGTTTTGTGCTACATATAAAGACTTTTATTTTCACTTTTAGTAGAGGGGGTAAGGTTATATATTAAAAATTTTTTTGTTTTGTTATATAAATTAGTATAAAATGGGTTTGAAAGGGTGATACCCTGGCAAGGCTGCCTCTGTTTTTATTTTTACCGTAATTATTATTTTTTTTTATTGAACGTGCATGTTTGTTCATAACTCCCTCTGACGAGCCAAATCCCTCAGTAGTACACTGTGTAGCAAAGAAAAAAAAACTTGCAGTATCCATCTTTTTTTTTTTTTTTTTTTTTTTTTTTTTAGTAACCTGTCCTCAATGTACTGTAAATAAACAATAATGGAAAATTATAAAATGTATACTAAACTAAAGAAAAATAAGACATCTATAAACAATAAGTCCCGACTTTAGTTTCCCTTATTGTTACTAGAATTCTGATCATGATCTTTATCTTGTTTATTGTTTTCAAATGTCTGCTGTGAATTATTTTTTTTTTGTATAATCATGTTTTTTATAATTATTTTGCTTGTAGCCCCCTCTATGCCCTCTATAATTTCTTCGCTGGTCATATGATCTCTGTTCGTTGAAATTGCCTCCATAATTTCCGAAACTGGGATATGATATCGGCATAAATTGTTGGTGGGGTGGGGGTGGTGCATAGTACATGTACTGAGGAGCAGAATATTGCATAGGGTTGAAGTTTTGGTGCGTGTAATTTGGGGTTTGCTGAAAGTTTCCCTGAGCTTGTTGGTTTCCCCCTTGATAAAAATTTGGTGTTTCGATTTGAATATTCTCAGGAATTTTTTTATTTTCGTCCACGTAATTACTGCTGTTTTGTTCGTTGCCCTTGTAAAACCAACAATGTGGGTTCGTATGGGATGTGGATTTACAGTACTTGCAAAACCTAGTTGTATCATTGTTAGTGGCATTTACCTTTAATTTTATGTTATTTAATTCCGCGGTTAATAATTTTATATTCTCTGCACTTTCTACATTGAGTTTAAGCAGTTCATTTAACAAATTAGAATCTTTAGTTTTGGAAATGTTGTTGATGTCCTTTAAATTGACATGTGAATAAGCCTCCTCTAATTTTAAGGCTATGTTGCACGCTGTTTTAAAGTCCGGCGGAGAGTTTTTTCTTACTTCCAGACTTAAATCACTACGAATTGATTCCAAAAACTGAGATAATTTGATCATTTCCATGAATGTAGAGCTGTTGTTAGCTCCTATATCTTGCCCACTTTTTTTTAGATAAAGGTCTGCTGCCGCATTAAATTCTAATATAAATTCGTTCATGTTTTGTTCCGGTTTTTGTTTGAGATTGCAAAATTTCTTTTGCGCTTCTAGAAATGTGGTTTTGGGTTCGAATAATTGTTTTAACTTTGTTTTAAAGGTTTCTAAGTTCTGTTCCACGAACAAATTTTGATCCCTCATCAATTTATCTCTAGCAGGTCCTACAATTTTCGCCTTTAATATAGTTAATTTAGAATCATTATTCAATTCAGTTTTATTGATGAGATTGTCAAATTGTAAGAAAAAATGGTTAATATTTGCTTCCTTTTTTCCATCATAGTATGGAATCAGATTAATTAGGCTATCTGCATTTGGGGTGTCCATTGTAGTAATTTTAGGAGTAGCTTTTTCAGAATTTATAATTTTCTTCTATTTCTTTTTTTTCTTATTATTATTATTACTATTATTACAAATAATATTAGTGTCTACAGTTTGATTATTTAATTCGCGTAATTGTTGTCTAGTTTTGACACCAGTATCTATTCTACTAATTCTTTGACTTTTACGCTTATTCATCCAATTAAAGTACAAAAATCATAAAATAGAGAGAGAGCAAAAAAAAAATTGTTTAACATAAAATAAAAGATACCCAATGGTGAATTGTTATGCACTGTTCGAGAAATTAATTATATATAATATATATCATTTCAATATTTGAGCATTATTATGTATTTATTTTATATTTGCTGCTGTTGCAGTATATGTAACACAAGTCATATTTTCAATTCTTTGTTAATACAAATCAATCCAATAACACTTATTATTATTTAATATATCATTATATATTTAGTGAGGTACCCAAAAAGAGTTGCCAAGTATATGCATGTTACAGAGTGTGTATGAAGATTCCCCAGTGAATGCTTAAATTTTTTTTTTATTAGTTGTTGAAAAGAGGCAAAAAAAATTTTTTTTCAAGAATTTTAAAATTAAGAATTTTTTTTTTTTTTTTTTTTTTTTTTTTTGCAGTCAATATTGCATATATATTTTTATATTTTAAAAAAAAATTATACAATAACCTAAAGTTCAATTTCTAAAATTAAATTAATATATTAAAATAATTTAGAAAGAGGTAACGGTACCACTTCTAATTCGGTAAACCCTATGATGGAATGCTACAGAGTGATCAATTAAATTATTTGAATTTAAGTCTGACTGCATAGGATTTACCACTATATTGCTGTTTATTGATTAATATGAGTATTTTAAATTATCCGAGACGTATAGTATTTATTTTGCACCTATGACTCTAAGGATCTGATATGATAATTTATACTTAGAAAATTTTATTAGACAAATTATCAATTAATTATAGAAAAGAAAAAGTTGCGTTGTGAATTATTTTTGAAGTTCGGATCCTCTTTGAGCCAATTACAATCATCAAAGGTTACCTGCAGAGAGTTATGTAACGTTAAATAAATAATGGCTTATTTTAAAACCTAGATTGTAATATTAAAGAAAACATTTCCTAAAATAAAAGACTTAATATTAATTCAATAAATTAAGTAAACAAAATGAAAACTGACTAAAATTAATTGAATATAAAATTGAGTTTATTTACAAGGTAATTATAAACATATAATTAAAAACAAACATAAATGTTTAAAAAAAAAATTCAATCCTAGTTGAGAACTGTATTCTCAACGTTTATTTTCTGAGAATTACAATTTATCTTACTGAATTAACAAATTCGATTTTGAAAGGCAGAGTTCCATACCCTAGAAGTATTTATTTAATTAGCCTTTTTATGTTTAGATCGGGGTAGGATCTTCATACACACGTAAATTCGTATTATTAAAAGAATATAGCTTAATTAAATAAAATGGAACAATGGTGAAGGAAGATTGTTTGTTACCTTATATTACTAGATAACGTTGACAGCAGGAGGTAATGGCTGACGCGTTTTCGCTTTTTCTTAGCGCGTACATTTCCATCTATTGGCACACACACTCAAAATCTGTTTTTTTTTTAGAGAGCAGTCAACCTTCTACTTTTCCATCTTTTTTTTTTTAATCTCTCTTCTCAAGAAAAATCACATTCTTTTCGTGGAGCAAAAAAAAAGGGATGGAACCATTTTTCCCTTTTCACATAAAATTAAGGCCTTATACGTTTTAACTTCTTGAAAATTTGCATGTTTCGGCCATACCTCTGATTTTAGAGAGATGACCGGGAGGCGGGAGAAATTTGGTACTCCCCTTGAGTGTTTCATAGGTCCGTCGGTACAATAGCGATTCCTCTTGACGCCGTGCTGTGTCTGGGAGGTAAAGATGCTTTTACTTGGGAGGTCTTCGTGCCTATTTAAGCTCTCATAAATAAATGTGTCATATTATTGTTCTGACAATTTTCTCCATGACATTTTTATTAGGTGTAGTTAAATCATTCGTGGGAACGGAAAACCAAATATTTCCTTGACTGCCGTGGTTCACTTTGTTCCATAATTATCTATCTGTATGCGCTGATCCTAAAATGGATCATTAATTTGTATTGTTCACTGTTCACTGATTAAAATGATACCAAATACTCTGTTAATATGCAGAAAAAAAACCAAATACTTTTTTTTTTATAGTGTGTGCTAGTTTAGATCTAGATGGTGGTATTTCTCACCATCAGTAATATTTCATAAATAACTATAATTTGAATTTGCACAAATTTTTACTCATCTTAGATCTTTATATTTTTATTCCCATGATTTTGTTTTCTTGTTTTATCAATATCTAATTATTGATATATTAATTAATTTTTCATCAGAACGGACATTTCATCTGAACTGTGAATTATCACTTTAATACACAGCGTACAACCAATAGAGTGAAAAAATTGCCAGATCGGAGATCGAACCCGGATACCTTGGTATAGTCCACCAATTGCTTTACATTTTAAGCCACCAGGACGACATCAAGTCTAGCATTTTCTCACTCTTATAGGGCAAGGCTACAGAAGTTGTCGCCTTGTAGTAGTTATGTTTCTTTTTATGTTATGATGACTCATTCTGGTAGCGGTCAAGTATAAGTGTCAATAAAGGATATATGTTTGACTGTCTGTCTGTTTTAGGGCTCCATTATTCGTACAAATTGACTAATTGTCGCCAAATTTGAGTTTTAAGGTACGCACTTTTAGTTTAGGTTATAATTAGTCATTGCATTCTTTTAAGGGTGTTTTTTAAAAGGACACATAAAAAATGTTAATGTTTAACTGTTTAATGAAAGTCAGAAAGATTGTTATTGGTAACAATGAGATTTAAAATGAACAGATAACAACAAAGGGGTTACCATGAAAACATCTTGTGTGGCAAATTATTTTTGATTATTATCCCAAATGGAGAACTATAAGTTAACGCCAGAGCAATAAGTTTAAAAACGCTAATTTTCAGTTGTTTTTATTTTTCTTAAACATACTTGTTTTTTTTCTTATGTTACGAGCGTATTTACGATTACTTAAAAAAACTTATTTAAAAATAGGGATACCACACTTGTGTGACTGCATTGTTTAGAAATACTGAAAAAATATATATTCATTATATAGAGTTTCATAATTAGTAATTAATTAACTAAAACAACCCATCTGTATATGGAGAAACAACCAGTGAAGTACTTATAAACATATAAAAGCTTTGAAAAGATAGTATAATAAAAAAAATCTCAAATTCTAATAAAGAGTTTTGCGTGTTGTATAAAATGGAAATGTGTGATCACATATTTTATGTATCCGTGTACTACGATAAATTCTCGCAAGAAATATTATGACAATTTGTGCAACATTTACTTTATTTAATATCCATTGATAATAAATTTCACGACAAAATGACAGCTCATAATAAAGCATGTTGCCGCATTCATTGGATTAATCGCATAAAGAAATATAGAGAGAGTTTGTAGCTAATTATATTTATACATCTTCCAGCGCAAAACTGCTCTATTCATCATGGATTATTATTCATAGCATTTTTTGGCTGTCATTAATGTCAGAAAAGGATAATTAATGTCAGAATAATAATTAACGTCAGAATACGATTAAAGGTAGTTGAATGAAAGAATTATATGTCTCCTTTGAATAAAAAGTATCGTTTTTGCATTGTAGAGTTCTTATTGAATTTAGAATTAGAATAAAGTATAATTCATTATTCAATTAAATTTATACTTTATCTAAATGAAATAAAAATTGGCTAGAAATATTTCACTTCCAATAATCTACCATACAAAAAATTTATTTTAATATTTTTGGATATTGCATTTTATATTAAAGACTGTTTATTTATACTCTCTTTTAATTAAAGATTTCGTTTTCCCAGAATCTCTTATAATTTATTTCTGAAAAATATACTTCATGTTTTCATTATATTTCCGTCTGTCAATCTTGCGAAATATATTTTGTAAGCAATATTGCAGCAGCATTTCATATATTTCTAAAAGTTCCTCTCATCATTGCACTAAGTAAATTATTAAATAAAATATAAAGTATATTCTTTAAGAGCATTTCAAATTTCTATTAATCAAGAATAATGTTACAATAACATTAAATTAGGTAAATAATGTTCACGTTTTAAAAATTTTCTCTCCATCTTTCTATCTTTTCTTATGCGTTTAAGCTCTGTTAGTATAAAAATATAAAATTAAATTGATAACTTTATTTTGGTTGTATGATAATTTAGACTTAGGTAAGATATAGCGAATTTTAAGCTGAATATAATACCTACATAAATTACGAATTAATTTAGGATAATATTAGCGTTCGTATTTTCTAAAAATACACGATGATATGGCGTTTATATTTTTGTACAATTGATACAAAAATAAAGTAACAATAAATTATCTAATTATTTGGAGTGTTTTAAGTGCATGTTACTTGATATATTAGTTGTCACGTTATGAGACATTTAAAAAAAATGTTGTAAGCATCTATTTTGATTCTAATCTGAAGGTCACTTAAAACGTGTATAAAGTACATACATCCTATTAGCTTATCGACTGACATCCCAGAATGCATTTCTATGTACGTTTCGGTTAGGTGACATGATCAAGCATGAATTTTATGTTAGACATTTTATCATACAGATATGAAATAGGGATATAACAATCGCTTATTTAATAGTTAATTGCTGTTCACACAATGTAAATTACATATTGCAAAATGTTACCCCCATTCGCTATTTCGCTCTATTAATATACTCTTACGTACCAGGACCGTATTGACATCAACATATTAACTCATTGTAATGTGATCGTATGCATAACTTATTCATGTATTTCCGAAGATATAATAATCATGTTTGTAATCAATTTAAAGCTAAACTTTTCAAATTTGTTTAAATTATTCATAACTTGATAGGTGATTAATTGCAACTGTGTATAATAAAGCTGAGGATGGAATTTAATGATGAATTCAGTGTAGATAAAATTAATTGTAACCATAATGATAGGAAATAATGTGTAACATGTATGAATTATTTATGTGCATATTTTTATAAAGCTTACGTTTAACAAGAGTTTCCCGTAAATAATGCATAGTATTTCACCCCCCCCCCCCCTATTACTTAAGCTTTCGGAAGAAAATTAATTGATGTTAGATAATTTGATGCATTTTATTAATACTTTTACATACACCATATAACAAAAAGTATCCAAACACTATGGGTTTTATACTTTTAATCTAACATACTAACATATATAGAAATACTTTTCAAAATATTCTTGAACTTCGGGAATGTAAAGAACATTTTGATCCAAAATGTTTCGGTGTAGATTTAGCCACGAGGGCAATTGGAGCACCAACAAAAAAAATATTTAAAAAATATTTGCGATTCGTCTGCATCACAAACAGCTCGAAGTGATCTGTAGCTGAAAAAAAAAGAATAATTATATAAGATTGTACAACTTCTCTTGGTATTTATTTAAGATAGCACGAATAAGACGAAGATATAAAACTTAATTTCAAAAATACCACTGTATGGTATTTGTTTACAACATGCTGAGTTTTCAACTTAATGTAATTTCACTTTCAAAAAGCTTGGAAAACTCCGCTAGAATCATTACACTGGTATTTTTTAAAAAAGAATAATTGACAATTTGATAAAATATGAGTTCTTGTATGAAATAATTTTTAACAGCACATTTTTTCTTTCGAAATTTAGTAGTCAACTATATAAAGCAACTTATATAAACATGCCAATCAAATAACGTGAAAGGAATATATCGTATGTATCATAACTAAATAACTAAATAACTAACCAACTAAATAAATAAATAAGTATACCCAAGGAAGAACATAGGAATATACATATAAATGTTTCTAATTCTTTGAATGGTCATTATAAGTTTACTGTTAATTAATATATATATATATATATATATATATATATATATATTAAATTCAAAATATATATGCATATTCCTTTGAATTTAAAATACAATTTATAAAAAAAAAAAAAAAAAAAAAAAAAAAAAAAAAAAAAAAAAACAAGTTTTAGCAACAAAACTGAGAATATAGATAAGTATAAAGTTTATACAGAATACTATAAAGTTAATAAATAATGAGCCAATTTAAACATCAAATTACTGAAGCTCCAATTCAGAGGCGTCATGCAGCCAAACATACATAATAGTTTTAAAGAAAATTAGAAAATAAATATTTAAAATAATAAAAAAATCCAGAGGAACAAATATGAAATTTAGATATCAACTGATAGTAAAATGGAATTCGGGGGAAAAAAAGGAAGGCATATGCAATGCATTATATATAATACCTTTGGAAGCAAAATACTTCAAACAAGTTCAGTCATTGAACTCTGACCATAACGCTAATTTAAATATGGCATATAGTAAGTGAATAAAGAATATTTTTAAGTTAGTAAATAAATAATAAATGCAAAAGACAAATTACCGAAACACCAAATTAGAGATAGCATAATTATACATGCATAATAAGTTTAGAAAAAAGCAGATTTTTTAAGATTGCAGAATTTTTTTTTTAAGGATTAAAAAAGGATATTTTTTTCCAGCGAACTGCAGCGTTTTAAACATAAAAATACGATCTTTAGTTTGGTGCAATTCATTTTTCCGTATTTTGGGTAGTTACGCCTATGCTTGCTTCGGAAAACGGCGAGAAAAAAAAGAAATTTGAGTTTTTTTTTTTTTTTTTTTTTTTTTTCTGGGGTTAATTTTTGTATTTTTTTAAACGAAACTTTTTTCAGTATTTCAAACACTTTTGGCATATGTGCGTTTCGAAACGCGAGGGGGGAAAAACCGCTTTTGCACTTTCGGATCTTCTCTGCCTCCGTGCTTGGGAACGGGTTTTTGTCTCGCACTACCGAAACGTTTTTACGATCGACATTTTTAAATGCAGGTTTTAATTAATATCTAGGCTAATTATAAGAAAAAGAAAAGAAAAATCTTCGCCTCAGGTGCATTAGGACTATACTCATCCAAATTTTCAGACCTCTACGCACGGTAGATATACCTAGCCATCACTCACAGACAAACATCTTTCTCTTATTAGAACATAATTTATAATATCATTTTAATGCATTTTCATTTTATTCAATAAAATATTTTTGAAATGAATTTTCCGTTCATTTTTTTTGTCTTATAACATGTGATTATGACAGTGATTTGGTAGTGTTTATAATATCAGTCTTACTTATGAAGAAATAGTGAACTAATTATTTGTCACCCATTTTTGTGCAAAAAAGGTAAAATTACGAAAAATGTAGGAAAACAAAGTGAAATATTTTTTTTATTAAAAATAATTAAAGATCAGATTATTTCATACACGCAAACAATTTAATACAATAAACCCAATACGAGTGAAAAATTAGCCGGGGCCACGATTCGAACCTAAAATGTTGTTGCTAAAACCACTGAGCTAACCCGGCCGATATACTAGCTCGGCAATTTCTCACCATGAATTCATGTTGGAAAACGTCACCGGCCAGCCAACAAACAGCACAGGATGACGGAGCAACGATGAATAAATTACCTTTCCATCGGTACAGAATATATATATTGAACCACATAAATTAATGTCGGAATTCATTGAAGTTACAATTCATTAAAAAGCACCTTAATTCAGACATAAATACAATTTAATAAAATAAACCCATCACCAGTGAAAAATTAGCCGGGGCCAGGACTCAAACCGGGATAAAAAGCGTAACGTGCTGTTGTTCTAACCACTGAGCTAACCAGGCCGATATCCTACCTTGTGTTCTTTAATTAATTATAACTTTAATGAATTCGGACGTTATTTTACGGGCTTTAGTATATATATTGTGTACCCCGATATGGTATAGCAATTTATCCATCGTTGTTCCGTCATCCAGTGCTGTCTGTTTGCTGGCCGGTGACGTTTCCCAAAATGGATTAACCTGTTAACTGGATATGACAAAATATTTCGTCATACACGAACCACTACCGCAATATTTTAAATGCATTATTTTCCACCAGTAAAATTTTAATAGAAATTTTCGTCTTATTAAAACGCCCTATTCATGCAAAATTACTGCCATAAATAAGGAAAAAATTTCTATTCTTTTTTACTGGTGGAAGTGTGCCCCGTTGGTAATCAGGCATATCAGTTGAACAAAAGTTTATTCCCCGGTTAACAGGTTAACAGTGAGAAATCGCCGAGCTATTATATCGGCCGGGTTATATCAATGGTTTGAGCAACAGCTGTGGACCCAGGTTTGAGTCCTGGCCCAGGCTAATTTTTCACTGGTGTTGGATTTATTTTATTAAATTGTATGTATGTTTGAAGTAACGTGTTTTTTTAATTAATTGTAACTTTAATGAATTCAGACGTTAATTTATGTGTTTTAATAAATTTTATGATGTCTTGCTGCTCTAATTAAAATGTACAAAATAGATAATTTTTGCAAGAAAATTTCCAATAAAAGAAGTTAGTTAATTGGCAAAGCACGTGAAATCATCTGTTTTCCAACTTATATTAATTTTACGGATTATTTTTTTAAGAGAAATTTTCAAATGGCTCAGCCGAATAATGTATATAATAACAAGTCAACAAGATTTAAATTAACTAAATTAGAAATTGAAATTTACATTTCGGTTTTTTCTTTTCTTTATTTTTTGTCTATTACGATATTTTTTTCATTGAGATTACAATTTTTATATAAAACTAGGACTTTTCTCAAAGGGATTAGTCTGAGTAATATTGCTGAGAACATAGGGTTATCAATTACGATATAAAGAAGATACAATATATGAAAAAGAGCAAATTAAATGATAGAATTACAAAATATCATATATAAATTCATATGTACTGTTATGTTTTCATATATATATATATATATATATATATATAACATTTGGCAAATAATCTCATTTTGTTAAGTGGGAATTGCTCAAAACTTAAAAAAAAAAACGTCGGCTCTTTTAAAACGCCAAGCTTTTTAAAGTCACGTAATCGGATTTGCAGCCAAGAGCGTATTTTACTAAGCGTAGTTTAACGCAAATTCAATTTCATTGTTGCAACATTTTCTTTGTGACAAATATTTACATTTGAATTTAAAAATTTTCCTCCTTGTTTATTTGTATAACTATTTATAGAAACTCGTACACTTCAAACTCGTACACTTTGCTACAAACCTGATTACGAAACTGTAGCCTAAATTCCTACAAAAGTATATACAAAATCTTTCGATGACTTCTGTAAAAATAGATTTTCCATTAAATCTCCATATTGGCGAAATTGAAAAAAAAAATATATATTTCAAAGATAGTACTTCTTGATTATTTTCTAGAAGGCTCTTCCCCCTGCGCCTTTACTGCTTCAAACCCTAGACTTTTCTTCTGTCTGTCTGTCTCTCTTTCTCTCTCTCTACAATCTGTTTGTTTCCCTATCCGTTCTTCTACCCATCATACTACTCGATTTACTGTCTCTCTACACGTCTCGCTACATGTCTGAATATTTCTCTACTGGTCTCGCTACCCACCTATCTGTTTCTCTAACCGTCTGTCTACCCGTCTAACTACTCTTATGTCTACCAGTGTCTCTCTCCGTACCCATCTGTCTACTGGCTCTCTACTCGTCTGTATACCCGTCTCACTATCCGTCTATCTTTCTACCCGTCTATCTTTCAACTCTTTAAACGTCTCGCTACCCATCTGTCCATCCGTCTCTCTAACTATCTCGCTTCCCGTTTCACTACCCGTCTCTCGACGCGTCTGTCTGTCTATATATCCCTCTCTCTACAACTCGTCAACTCGTCCATGTACTCATCTCTGTACTCGTCTCCCTATCCACCACGCTACCCGTCTCGCAACCTTTCCCTCTATATCCTGTATACCGGTCTCACTATTCGTTTCTCTACCCCTCTGTCAACCCTCTTTCTTACCTGTCTCGCTAACCGTCTGTCTATTCGTTTCGCTACCCGTTAGCTTATCTATGTCGCTATCCGTCTCTCTACCCATCTCACCACCCGCCTGTCTACACGTCTCTCTTACCTCTCTTACCTTTTCCCAATATTTAAACAATTTAGTATACAGAAGCCGTTCATCTGTTATTAAATGCAAACAGGAGTAATTTATCTAATAAGTGTAATCAGATGCAATTTTTTTTAAATACCTACATAAACCAGCAAAATAATTCATCAGCTTTATTTTTATAGCAGTTTATGTCATTTGGCAGTAAATCTCAACTTCTTAAACCCGAACTGCGTCAAACTTTTTAAAAAAGCCTCAAGGTCCGTATAACTGGGAAGGGAAAGTACCCTCAGGGCTATTAGAGCCAATTGCTTATGTAAGAGAGCGTGGCTTAACACCATTTTAAATTCTGTAACATTCTTTTTCTCTTTTTTGTGCGGTGGATGGGAAGGGTTCCAAATATTTACACTTAAATTCAAACTTTTGCCCCCATGTTAATATTAGTGTTGTTTGTATTATTAATTAATACTTTGTTGATCGAGCTTCATTCGAAACAAATGTAAAAGACTTCTTCCACAGTTTTTTTAGGAGAAACATCCGTAATCAGGCCCAAAGGTAATCGGGGAATTTAATGTCGTTATTGTTTGTAACTCTTATGGAGTTAAAACAATATTGTTGCTAGCATTACTCTTGTTTGAGACCAACCTTGTCAGTATATCTGAATGGGAAAAAGTTCCGTATCGTGTGCTGGTTTGCGCGATTGGCGAAATAATTAAAAATGGTGCTAAAAGGCAGTTTTAGCATCTTACCACATTTTTCTAGAGAGCGGAAAAATATGTTTTACAAATATTTTCAAATATACGTTTATTAAACCATGTTTTTGCGCAATCTTAAAAAATTAAGTACGATGCTAAAATAAAATTTTATTGCCATTTCCGATATTTTAACAAGTAATGAATATACATAATAAACATATTTAACAAAACAAAGAGACATTTTTGTGATAAATAATTGTTATTGTCAGGAGGACAAATTGTAAGCAATTAATAAGCGAACTAAAAAATTACCGAAAGTAACTTGTGGGAATCTCAGGAAAGAAATATCTGATATAAATAGCATTTAAAATCTTAAAATAGAGAAGTGGTCCGTATAAAATGCAAAACATTATACGCCTGATATAAGTATTTTTAAATTTTTTGATATTTCCGAAAACACAGATAAAAGGGTAAAAATCCTGGCACAGATGTCATATTCTCACCACGTTGGCACGATTTTTTCCCCCGCAATTTGGCGAAAACTGTTTTTTTACTTTTATTTTTTATTTTAATTCTGTAGATTATTTGGTACTTCTCTATTATCCCGTCGACCACTTTTTCGCCAAACTGTAACGCCAAATAAACGGTAGAACGTTGCCATTGGAATATCAAAATAAATAAATAAATAAAATATAAGAATTTAAGGACATAAATGTTATTTTAATTAATGACATAACTAATAAAGCAGTAAAACATCTCTATAATAAAACCGTAAATCATGTGACTGTCATCAACAATTCCGAAATGCCCGCTTCACTTTTTCATATGCTAGGCGGCCATTTTTATTCAAAATTATTTTTTCGAATAAAACTTAATAAATGTTACATTGGTAGAAAGATCATTCAAAATAAATTAATATTTGAGAGATGATTTACGTTCAATTATGTATATATTCTTCAATAACTTCAGTTGAAATTAGCCTCACAGTTCAAATTCTCTATCCATGAAAGTAAACAAACAACAAAAAAAAGATTCATTCGTCGTGAAGGTTTAAAATATTAAACCATTAAACCATGGAGATAATCGTTCGTAAAGTAAGTTTTCCGTGAAAAAATTTTTGGAGCGCTGCCTGGTGTCAAAAAAATAATTCGTACCAGTGACACAATCAAAGTTAACCATAATTATGTGCTATACAACTCAACTTCATTATTTATCTTTTCTCGATGTAAGCTGAATGTAAACAAATACAACTCCTGTAATGATATTTAATGAATCAAATTTCGAAACAAATTGTCAGTTAATTTGGTATTTATGTATTATACGTACAAGGAAGAGAGACCACTGAAAATGATTGTTAATCACCAATCATATTTACCATTATTAATGACCAATCGCTTTCAAAACAGTAATTTAATATACATTTACAAAATACATAACATCATTAAGTACTTTTGTGTTATTTGGGCGCAAATCTCGCCAATAGCATATTTAAAATCGCCAATACCAGCTTTTATTTTTCGCGTGTGCAAATTAGAAACGATACTTTGATTTTGAAATCAAATGTTCTGATGGAGCAGCTGTCGTAGACGCACCGGGTCACTATATTAACTATAGAGTTGCAATATAGAGAGAAAAAACGGGTTGCTGTAATTAGAATTATAGGCGGTAATGTTGGCGTGGCGTATTTACAAGTTACGGATCTTAATAGTCAGTAGACATTAAGCAGAAATGCCAAAGTCAGGGAATTATGCAGTTATGAAAACTCCTGAACTATATCAAAATAGGAGAGCAGAGAAAAACAGAGTCAAACAGAGATCGGCATCTAGAAGGAAGTACGTGAATTTTAATCAGATTCTACGCCACGGGTCAAAAGTGCTGACAGCAAATATGGTTTAAAAGGAATGTGATTATCAAAACTGGCTTCCAAAAGATCAATGTTTCACCAAACCATACTCGAAAATTACGTGTTATAAAATGCACCCCGATTATGTCATATTATTTAAGACGTTTTAAATGAGAATAATGAGATTTTCTAATCTCCCGTAATCAATTCTACAGCCAATGTTAGCGAGAAACAAACAAACAAAAAAATATTGGCAACAATATGGTTCAGTGTAAATGTGGATATCATTAAAGACTTTCACAAAATAGACTTCAATGCACCAAATCGTATTAACTAAAATACACCATTTGGCAATGGATCCAATTACGGAAAACTACTTAATATGTTTAAGAATCTCCTCATTAGCAAACATACTGCAACTGATAAGCAAACGGATATGAAGCATAAATGCTTAAGTTGGTTAAGCGGTTGTTGTCAAGAAAGATGAAATACATAACAACAAAAAATATGCGAAATGCTACCACGATCGCAAAAGTTTTTGATTTGTCTATTAGAATCTTCCGGTTCGGCGAAGGATTACGGAAAAAAATAAATTATGAATAAAAGTAACGTGTTACAGTGCTTAACATACATTTAAGGGAGACCAAACTGGTCGCCAGTGGCGGCTAGTAATGAAAAATACACGCAAATGTCGGATTAAAAACCACTTGATGACATAACAGACACGTATAATGCTTCTGACATCAAGTAAATGGAACTGCATTTTTGGCGTTTAATCTTACAGTTTGGCGATAGTTTTTTGTAATGAAAAGTTGTCGACAGGATAATAGAGAGGAAACGATTATTTTTATATGTATATCAATATTTATTTATATCAAACTATTATTTATTAATTTTTATTTCCTTTTTTAAAATAATAGAAGCTATTTCATTTATTACGTTATTTTATTTTTATATTGATATAAAAAATCACGTGCTATTATTCCATGCTATTTGTAACTAATATTCAAAAACAGTTTTCGCCAAATTGGCGGGGGGAAAAATCGCGCCAACGTGGGGCGTATATGACATCTGTATACCTTGTTTCGTTTCACATATGTATTGGTGCTTTTATGTTAACTTGCCGCAGTTCATAAATCGCCAAATATTGTTCTCATAACATCTTCATATTTCATTAATTTCATTTAACTATAAACCTTTCACTCATTACATTTGAAATACATACGTTAAAAGTACATGTCTTTCACTCATTTAATTAAAAATACATGCCTTTCACTAATTCCATTTAAAATACTAAAAAGGAAAAGAAAATAAGAAGAAAATAATGCCTCAAATAAAAACCTTTTATTTAAACATCAAAGAATTGTTTCTAATTTACACACGCGAAATAAAATGCTGCTAATGATGAGATTTGCGCCAAATCTCTGATACTAAGTTGTTACGGGTTTTTTTCTTTCAAACAGAAAAAATTCCAGATTCGTTTACCATTTTTATTAAAGGGAAATATGTTTTATTGTACTGATAGTGTATTGCACTGTGCGTGCATATTTGTTTTGTTCTATGTTACTCCATGAACTTTTGAAATCTTATTATTTACGAAAATCTCCGCCGGTGAAAATGACGTATGCGTGACATTTTCGTGACGTATGTACTTTAAGTGTGCTTTTTTATTTATTTTTTAATATAATTCCCAAACGGTTTGAAATTTATTCTTGGTAATAAATAGATGTCGTTGTCACCTTTATAGGTACCTGCTGTGAAAATGTTAACGAAATCCGTTAAATATTTTTTTAGCTATGCTTGACGGAAGGTTTTAATATCCATCGTAGCTATATATGGGGAAAAGTAATACTGCGCTGTGTATGAGTCTTGGTTTTCCCTCAGACAATTACGATGTCCTCAGAGATACTGAAAAAGAATATTTACAGAACAATAAAAAAACAATCAATGTGTAAGTTTTGTGGTGGAGTTTGTAAATCATGATCGTAAGTCCTCGGATATACTTAAAGTTTATTTAGGAATTAATATATTGTTGTAGGCAGTGAAATTAAAAGAACAAACAGGAGAGACATTTTGAAGGAAGAGTAGATAATAAATATATGCAACATTTTATTTATCCAGGTTCAAGCAGTGCACAAGTACATAGGCTGGACTGAATCCGGTACAGCTGCCGGGGGCAATGGTATCCGGGACTCCAAACTTAGACTTATTAGTATTTTACATGTTGATCAGTTAATGGTCAGAGAGAGAAAACAATGTTTCTCTTGTGATGACAGAAACTCGAATGATTTCACATTTCGCCAACGGGTTACGATATGGCGATATTTTCTTTAAACAGAGCATAAAGACAATTAAAAATTTAGAGAGCAGAACCATTTTTTGGCATAAATAATCCTAACGAATTTTACAGGGGAAGCCAATATGTGTGGGAACTTCAAACCGCATATATGGGGCTCGGGAGAGAGTTTTGCATTCTTGAACTTGCGATATATGAATTTGTTATGGCCTTGATATGTACGTTGGATATTTTTGGAATAAATATTTTAGCTGCGTGTAGGGAACATTGTAATTTAAAAGGAAGTTTATAGAGTAAGCAGTTAGCAACAGATCTGTGTGACCAAATAAGGAGATGGCATATGGACATCTTATGCTAGCCGCTGGAAAGAGTAGTACATGTGGCGGTTATCCTTTACTTTATCAGCACAGTATAAACATCTTTAATGTAAATGATTATCAAAAGGTTATTAGAATCAATGGAATGAAATCTGTTACGCTGAATTTAACACAGGGAGGGGGGGAAGGAAAATGAAAAAAAAAATATTTTTGTAGAACAGTAAGCCTTAAAATAACGTGAAAAAAGGAACGAATTTGGAAAAGGGAATTAAATAAGAGGATAATAATTACTGAAATTAAATAATATATGATGCGATATTATAACATTGGTAACATTTATGTAAATTATATACAAATACAAACACTCTAACTTTTATATACTCCACAAATATTTTTTATTAAATACAATCCATACGCTCTATTTAAATTAATTATGTTTATTTTAAATCTTAAAAATATCAATAAAAGTTACAGATCATTATGCTTATAAAAATTTATTCGATGTCATTGAATTTCTCAAATTTAGACATATTTTCTTTTCTTATAAAATGTTCAGCATTGAAAAATATATTTAAATAATGGAGTTTTCAGAAACACAAAAAATGTTATATATAAAAATGTTATGGAACATTCTGTATCACTCAAAAAGGAGATTTAAAAGCTTCGGGCTGTTCAAAATTCTAAGTGATTGCCGAAACATCAATTTTATTTAATATTGATAGAAAGAAATATTTGAAAATGTGATAGCGTTAAAGTGATATTTTTGAAAGTCTGAAAGTACAGAAGATACATTTAAAGAGTTTTTTGAAGATAGATATTTCATTTATTAGTTAAATAATTTGCATTTTAATTAGTTAAATAATTTGTCTTTAAGCCTCTAACTTAAAAGATTGAGAAAAACCATACATTAAAATCAAGAAATCTATTCCCAACAAATATTTATACAACTATTCAAAAATGTTTTTTTTATGTTTACTGAATGAAATATTTTTCTGAAAATAAATGAAGAGAAAAGATTATAATTCAACTAGGGGGCCTACCCCCTGCGAGCTACGCTCGCCAACCCCCGCTCAGACTTGGAGGCCTCTAAAAACATGACAGCGTGCTTTATTTTAAAATTATTGGTAAATCTGTAATTGGGTTGCCATGCTTTTAACATTTTGATGGGACATTTTTCGATTATCATGGCCTCATACACAGCTGTTGCGGCAACTGACGACTGTTTTCGGGATTGATAAGTAAAATCAATTACTACTTGAAAACCAGCTTGTCTAAAATGGTTAGGTTTAAATTGTGACTACCTCTCGGACTTTTATAACAACAATCTCTATTCTATTCTTCCTTTGCGTTTAAGGATGAGAAAAATTCCATCTGCTTGTGAATAACATTAAGATCCACGGTATTAAAAAGTACTATGTTATAGACATTTCCAGTAACAGGTTTTAATTTTCTCTCTATTTTAGTGCACCATCATGCATATTTTCATGTTATTTTATATATGTAAATTATTTTTTTAATTAATATGTATATACGAATTTTCTAATAATTATTTATCATACAAAATTAATTAAATATTTTGTGCATGCATGCCTGCATTTATTCGGCATCAATTGATGAGATATTTAAACAAATTTGCTATCCGCGGTAATTTTACACCATTGTTCTGTCACTTGAATACTGTCCATAAGAAAATCGGGTACTTTTCCATTATAGGATCCTTTGCTTTTAGGTTTGGCGTAATTCGAGCTTCAAAAAGGAATAGATTCGTTAATATACATAGATTTGTTGCCAAAAGTTATGAAAATAAACCCAATGAACTTTTGGTGCTTTTCTATTATAGGGGTCTTGACGCTTTTTTAAAAAGCTTGGCGGAAAAAAACCAAGCAGGATAGAAAACCAAGCAGGATATTTTATTCTTCCGTTCAGTTGGGCAATTATTATTTTATATATTAGTTTCAAATATCCGAATTAATGATTTTATAAATTCGTTTAGTTAAATTTTACAAAAAATAACAAAATGATATCAATAAATAATAATTACTATTAATTCCTTTTCCTCCCTTTCTTTTGCGTTTACCTAAATGACGTCATTTGGACGAATTTATTCAAAACATTTTCAGTTTATAAATTAAATTAAATGCTGACAGACGATTGAATCCTGACGATAGAAATGTGATTTTTTTTTTCAAATTTTCCTGAAAAACATAATTTAATCACAATCTTGTCTTCATTATCGATTGAAATAAAAGATAAATTCAATTTCAATTTGAAAATGACGAATAAAAAGAAATCAATAATCCTTATCGGGATCCTTTTCAATTTTTTTCCCTTTTTTGTCACAAAAAAACTGAGTAATTAGTTACCATCATTACAGAAATGTCATTAAAATTAGAAAAAAATTAATATCTCGAAAACTAATTCCAATTTCAAAATTCTATTACCAGTTTTGACATCCGCGGATTTTTATGAACAATTGGTATTAATTTCACCATCAAGCGTTTAATATTTTACTAAAAATAGCCTTCAAACATAATCAGTCGTTTAATCAGTCGTTTCATAAAATCGTTTCATAAAATCGTTTCATAAAATCGTTTCACAAATTCGTTTCATTAGGATTTTATATATATAGGGTAGATTTAGTAAAAGAATTTTAAAACGTGTTGTTAAATGTGGAGAAGAAAATCACCAGAAGCTCATCAGAATAATACTGAAAACTTTAAGATTTAATTCTTTATTTTGACATACATCAAATTAAATACGGACAATAATTTCTTTATTAAAGACAAAAGCAGTTTTCAATTCCTCAAATCAAGTTTTAAATATCCTCTTCTAAAATGTAACATAAAACACTTATCTTTGGCAGAACGATCGTACAGTTTTTGTTATTATTGTACGTTAAAATACATTTTATCTTAAACAAATATTTCAAGTAAACTTTCACATTTTGAAAAGGGTTAAATTAAAAATGCCTACTAATTAATATATTTGACCTAAAAAAATGATATGTTTTATGCACAAGTTCAAAGTAGAATAAAGCGAAATAAATCACATTAGAATATGTTTATCTATTATTATTAGCTTCTAATTTATCTTAGAAGAAATAATCATCTATAAGCATCTAATACATAATCTTGCCAAATATTTCATTTTTAAATGCATCGCATATGTACTGTTAAAAACGGTGTTCAACATTCCATCAAAATATGGTATCAAAACATTTGATAACTTAAGATGGTGAAATTTTGTTCCAACTTTTGGTTCCAACCAAAACTTTTTATATATTAAACTATGAACTTGTGAAATGTTGAAATATAGAGACACTAGAGTTGATCTTCTGAAGAAAGGACTAATTATACCTTGGGCCTCTTTTTAAAGAAGAATCGACGTCTTAAACTTATTGAATTTATCTCTTAAACTTTTCCGGTGTCATCTCCCGTGATCGGGTCTACTACCGTTCCGGTCAGTAACTAAAAAATGGACATGTGATAGTGCCGTTCGCTCCGCTTGTTCAGCGAGTAGCGGCGGTAGCTGACTACAATGAGCTACTTCGCAGAAAAGGCGGCGCGCGCTGTCAAGGGGGACCCTTTACTTTAGTAACTGACAGGTACGGTAGTAGACACGATCACGGAAAATCGACACCGGAAAAATTAAAAAGCTAAATTCAATAAGTTTAAGCTATCGACCAGCGAGTGCGGGCAGAACCGGGCGTTTAGTATGTCGGACGACCACGGAGGCTTCAAGATCATTATAGTCGCTGCTTCGCAGAACAGGCCTCGTGGTCAAAGGAGACCCTTCACTTCAGCTTCAGGCAAATCGGTATTATACCCGATCACGGAAGATCACGAACGGAAATACTTAATCGAGATATCATTATCGCCAGCGTTCTAACCACTTGACAAGTAGGCAATTACTCTCGATCTCTATGGTAACAGCATATTGAGAATAAATACAAATATTATTTTTTTCTGTTGTATTTGTCAAAGATTGCTGTAAAATTGAACCATTGTTAAAGGTTCTTTATAATCAGGAGTTAAAAAAAATAGGAGATCCGTGTTTTCGTTTATCTGTTTTTTTTTTCTTTTTTAAGCATTAAATGGTTTAACATTTATCAGAATATTTTTACAGTGTAGGCTCTTCTTTTTCAGAATTTTCTTCAGTGCTAAGGTTTCTTTCGACCGACATTTTCTCATTTTTTCACTTCCAGGGCTTTCTGTGGAATGTTTACTCTTTCTTTATGTTGTTCTCCTTTATGGTATATTCTAACCTTTTTTCTATTTTTCCTTTGGCCTCCCTCTCTTTCTTTTACCAGATGGTACCCATTCCATACTAACTTTTGGCAATCTCTTATTGTTCGATTGTTCATTCTTTTGACTTGCCCATATGAACCTTTTTCGTCTATGCGATTAATGATGTTATTTTCTATTTTCATAATTTTTAGCTTTTCTGTATTTTTTATTAAAAACTATTGGCCCTATTTTTAAAGAAAATTTCCTATAATAATTTATCTTTCTGTCAAATCCAAAATCTATAAATATACAATAATCAACACTGTGATTTAAAGGCTGGATTTATTTCAGTTGGTAAGTAAAGTACATTAGAGAGCATTTATGCAAAATTTAAAGAAATTCAAACTTTTTGTCGACCAAATTCAGAAACTTCGTAAACAAATTCAAACACATACATATCTTTTATAGAACCTTTATTAAATACAATTTGCGTGCTTCATATTAGATCCATTCTGTGATCCATTAAAACTTTAGATCCATTAAATCTTCATAACCTTAGACATTTTCCAAAAGTGGGAGATCAATATTTTTTAAATATGTTTGCATTCCCTTAAAATATACCATAAGTTAATAGTTACTTGGTTTTGTTATGAAAATTTTAACATTTAAAACAAAAACATTTTGTATAATGATGTTTTGAAAATATCTTCAAAATAGGTATATAACGTTCTTCACTGCAGAGAAAGAGGAAAAACTTAAGTGTCTGTCAAATAAAATCTATTTGTTTTTGTTTTTTTTAACTCAAAATGTGTATTTAAATTTTCAAATTTATAAATTTTTAACAAATACCAGATTATAAATTAATATTCTTTAGTACTTCTGCTTCTTTTACAGTGAATATTCTCTAGGTTACAAAATGTCTGATTAAGTTCTCAAGCCTATTAAAATACGAGTGGTATTTTTAATGTAAGTACTGTTTTGAAATAAAAAAGAAATAAGTATAATTATTTCTATTTACCATTTTTATTTTTATACGAAAGCCAGTACCTCAATCTATTTTTATACATAATCTCCACCAATATCAAGTCACTCATCGTATCGTACAACCAGTTTTTGAATCCCCTCTTCATACAAGTCTACCACAGTTTCCTTACAAATCCAGACAGAACACTGCGTGAAATGCGTGGAAATTAATTAGATAATGACGAAATCACAAAGCGTCTGTCCTGTTTCACGCGTTCGTGAACTTTCTGCACCAAATCTTCAGTAATGACTGAAGCTCGCCCACTTCGTTCCTCATCATGAACGTTAGTGCGGCCATTTTTAAAAGCTCTAACCCATCTCCGTATCATTCCACCATTCATAATGTATTGTCCGTACAGTTCACGGATCTGACAAAGAATTTCAGCCGTTTTCACGTCGTTAGCAAAAGAAAACGAATCACTGATCATACTTCACAAGGGGCGGGATTCTCAACTGCGGAGCCATTTTAAATACTGAGAAACACGGTCGAATATATCCGTAATGACACCTGTGGCCAACAGATGTAGGTAACCACCGCGCACGCACGGAATGCCGACTGCAGCACCGCCACGCTGGTACTTCAACGCGGTACTTAATTTAAAAATAACCCTCGTACATTGTCGACATTAAACTATACTTAAAATATGTTATGTATCGCACAGAAGTGCAAGAGATTTCAAAAGTGTGTTCTCAAACATCAACTTTCTTTTTATATAACACTGAGATAGGAAATAGAAAATAATGTTTAACTGAAAAGTATTTCGAAATAGGAAAGTATTATATAGGTCTTTCTAAAACTTTAAAATGCTATCAGCTATATTTTTAAGGGAACTTTAAGGTGAAATATTTGATTTATTAGGTTAAGAATGTTAGCTCGAGCTTCTATTTAATATTTTATGCTGCCGAATTAAATTGGTAACATATGTTAAAAAAATTTATTGACGACGAATATTTAGACAATTTTGATATAGTTTTACGTATTCGAGTTACTCGGTTTGTTATGAATCTTTCAACATAAATGAAAAGCATTTAAATAATGAATTTTATAAAACATCATCAAAAATGGTACAGTAGAACTCAAAAGTCTATCACCTATTGGTTTGACAGGAAAATTGAAAGCTTCATTAAAGATAGGAAAACATCTAAATCTACTTAAATAGCACGTTTGAACACAAAACTTGCAGAGTACCCCGTAATTTGTTTTATAAACTGACTCTGAAAACTCTTGCTCGATGCGATTATTCTGTTAAAAGTTATGAGCAAAAAACATGACTAATGGACATTTGAACGATAATGTATATAAAAAAAACGATCTTCATATCACGGAAAAACAAAAAAAAAGAAAAAGAAATCTTTAGCGCTTTGAACTTTTCAAAGTGTCTGCCAAAACGTCAAATTTGTCTTTATGTAGAAAGAATAAAGTAACTGGAAATGCGAAAGTATTATAGACGTATTTGCTGGGCTACAATCCAGCACACATTCTAAGTAAATATAATGATTCCAGCACAAATTTGTTAACGGCCATTTTTCGTTTAAACGGGTAATTTGATAGGTTTGGTAGTAAGCATTTGTATTGAGCAGTGAAGTTGAAGAGTAAATAAAAGGGCACAACGTGTCATAAACATATCATGTGGTTAGTCCTAAAAGATTGAATTTAAAAATAAGGGGTTTAAGGTAATTCGTGCAGCTGGAAATGTTTGTCATCTGGTTCATAAAGACCGGTCAAAATGAAATCAGTCGCAATAGCGAAATAGCAATAATCATGTCTTGTGTTATGCCCTGAAATATTGAATTTCCAAGGAAAGAGATTATAATATCCCAGTTAAGTTCAGTGTGTTACAAAACATAACTACATTACAAAACAAAGCTACAAAGCTGTCCTTATGTATGGCGGAAAAGTTTTCGGAAAGAACTCTGTCTAATGTCAATCAACATTTTTTTTTCTCATGAACGGGGCTGATGAGAGGTCTGTTCGATGTGGGAGGCAATTTAGCGTTACTATAGAATTATAATCATATGAGGGGGGGGGCGCCAAACATTAAACAACGGATAAGAAGTAGAAAAGGGAGAAACGTCACTCCATTAAAAAGTTAATAATACAAAGAAATTTATCAGAAGGTGCTTGGAATTCTGAGCGAGAAGTTGGGAGAAGTTTTAAAAAGGAAAGGAAAAATACAGAGATAAAAAAAGTGTAAGAGTAACGGTCTTTAGCTTTAAATGGCCGTAAGAAAACGAGTGATGGAAAATTTTAATAGATATGGTGCTCGAGAAAGGTCTCAATTTTGGTGGATCAAATTGAGAGATAGTACTTTACTAACTGTGCCCTTCATGTTGGATTATATTGGATTAATGTTCCATTCTTTTTGGAGATGCTACTGCTCAAAGGATTTAAAGATGACTGGGCATATTTATCAAATATCCGGTCAACACACATTTAAATACAAAATATGCATGAAATGAAAGATAATAAGGCATCCTTAGTACTCTAGTACCATGGTGTTTCTAGGATCATTTAAATCTATATAAGTTTCTTATATATGTTTATTAGTATTGCATAATATATATATAAAGTCGAAGTACAGACATAAAGTATGTTCTTAATGCTTCTGTCGTCTTTGGATTTAATAATAATTGTAAATAAATCGTAATTTAATAATATAATTTACAGCCAATTCTTTGAGTCTATTTTCTTTTAGTCCAAACACACCCGACTATTTGAATCTGAAGATCACATCGCAATGTCATTAAATTAAATTTTAATGAATTTTATTCATTTAAAATGACCAATTGATTAGTTATGTATATATGTATATATATATATATATATATATATATATATATACATATAATTAAAGAAACTAATTAAAGTAAAAGAAAAATAGCTAAAAGCATTCCAGTTAGTCCGTCAGTATTTATGAAAATTTAAAACGCTATGACGCTGTATAAACGCTATTATCAGCTATGTGTCCATGAGAACTTTGAAAAATAAAAAGATATTTGTTAAATAGATAATAGTCATTGAACGAATTTCTCTTTATACAATAAATTGATGATAAAGAAACACACATTTAAATGTCGGTATTCATTGGCAACCAATGTTTTCACAATATTGATATAATGATTTTTTGTTATTTTCGCTTTGAGAATAAAATGTTTTTCTAAATTCTTTACAAAAAAAAAAGAATAAATAACGGAATTTTAATTTAATTACTTATTTTAAATGATCCAAACAGTATTTTCTGGTCGAAAAAGTAAAAAATATAAATGATGCATACATGAACTCAGCCAATAATATATATAAACTATTTTTCAAAACATTTTGTCCTGGGAAATTACCCCTACATTATTCCCTACTAATTTTGATGCGAATAATATTATAAAACATATTTAGGTACAAATCGGCTGGGAATAATGTGTATAATTAAATAATATGCATAAAGTATGCTTAGGGGTCGTTTCCGTATTAAAAGTTGAAAAAAAAATTTTGCAAATAGTAACAGCCACTTTTGTTTCTTTATTTGTGTTCTATATTTTCCAAACTCAGGAAACTACAAATTGTAGGTTAATGGAGCAATATAGGAAATAAGAATTATGAAACATGTAAGTAGGAATCAAAAACACGTAACTGCAGCACAGCATGTTAACTTGTGTCTCAGAACTTATCGTATCATAGCTTAAAGTACCTTATAGCCGAGAAAACGAATTCAAAAGAAAATACTTTATGTAGAAAAATAAGTATCACATTTAAATTTCATTGCTAAATTATTTTCGAATAATGACCGACGTCTATATGCAATTAATCGTCGGATTACTGAAAACAGTTGAGAAGTTAGCCAAGAAGAAAAACAGCACATCGGAAAATTTTAAAAGTAACTTTCGTTAAGTAAAAGACATGAAAGAGTGGTTAAAGGGAAATTAGTGGCGTTTAGTAATCTTCGAGATTATTCGGCTGTGTGTGCCAAAGGTGTGCAAAAGGGCCAACATAAGCCTATATACACAGCGAAAATTTTTAGCACGATTATTGAAGATTGTAGAACATAGGATAATTATTCGAATTTTGACCTTTAATTTATCAGATCACACACTGAATTTTAAAAATTGGGTCCGGTTAGTAACTCTCTCTTACTAAGATATATTTAGGATAAGATACATTTTAATTGATCGAACCATTTCACAGAAATCATGTTTATTTCATCATCAGATTGAAGCGGATGCAGAGGAAGCTTCTCATGTCTTCGGCTCACTACAGGTAAAAAAAAAAAATGTTTTAATAATAAATAATTTCAGAAACTAAAAACATTTTATTTCAACATGTTTATAATTTACAAACGCGCGAAAAATAAAAGGTTTGTTGTGGGCGAGATTTGCTCCCAGTTAATGAAAATAAACCAAATTTTAACTTACATTTAGAAGTTCTTTGATAAAAAATTAAGTACAAGGTAATAAAAATTTCAACCAGATAAATTTTAAAATACAAATTTAAAAAAAAGAATTTACTATGAGTGTGAAGATATAAATAGAAGACATCACTAAAAAAAAAAAAAAAAAACATGTAAAAAATTAGAGCCAGAAATATAGAATATGAAGATATAAAAAAATCAAAAATTTAAGGGAAAAATGAAACAAAAGTATGAGTTGCATAAGATTACAAAAATCAGTCATAAAGGAAAAATAAATCAGAAAAAAGGCAGACTCGAATTGTTAGAAATGAAATAAACAGTTCTAATATAAAGCAGTTTACTCCAAAGATCCAAAAACAAAATTTCCCACACGAATAATGACGTCCATTTCAAAATTAGACAGAACAAACAGTTATCATCCGACACAAGAAAAAACACAAGTTTAGAACTTCATCATATAAAACTCAAACTAAAGTCCCTTTTTTCCGTCGTGTTTTTCCAAATGAATGTATATTTTTAGAGGCCCTGGTAAAAACATTCAGTTAATATAGCATAAATTCTGCTTAAGTTCAAACAAATTATGACAGAGTCAAATTTAACACTATTACCTATACATTAATTTTAAGTTCTAATTAACAGCCAATTAAAACAAAATCCTTAAATTATGCTACCACACAAGCGCTAATTTTTCGGAGCGTATTTGAAATGACTTCATTTTTCTTCACCGCTTCTAAAAGATTGACAGCCTCTACTCCTCTCTTTATCTTCAAAGCTGTGTTACCATTAAAGAAATGGTTATTGACAAAATTTTTCAAAAAAAAATTTAACCGATTACAAGAATAAATAAATAAATAAATAAAAATCGACCTACGGTAACGAATTTTTTCTAAAAACTCTATCTCAATGAAAATAATATTGCAAAAAAAAATATTTTGTAACCTATAAAAAATTTAATAGAAATCGATATCTAGAAGCTTAAAAGATACGAATTCAAGACTTCAATTCATTTTGGCCACTCATTTCGGAGCCTAAAAAAGTACCTGCATTGCAGAATATTTTGCAACGATTAAAACTGAATTTAACATTAGTAGTTCAAAACTTTACATCTGCATAATTCCTAGTATATTGATTTGTCATCAATTTTCGGATTCATCATCATCTATTCAAGTATTGATTCGACGTGAATTATTATGCTAGAATACGATAATCGAAATCTCCCATAGGATTTAGATTAGAATTTTGGCTTTTAATTACTCAAGCCACAGATCGACTTTCAAAAATCAAATTACGTAACTACCTCAGTCTTACTAAGATCTATATTTGACGTAAATTAGATGTAATTGATGGCACCATTTTCTAGACATGTAGTCCATTTTTTTGTCAGATTGGTGTATATATATTTCGTCTATATATATATATATAATATGAATAATATGTAATTAATATATTAATAATAATAATAAAAATTATATAATAATGCTGGTAAGAATTAAAAAACAAAACAAATGAATGTGGGAAAGTAGGGTAAAATATTTCATATTACTAGTTGCTACTTGAAGACAGTATTTCCAAAATAATTTAATGTTGATTTGCGTACATACTCTGCACTTATCTTTGTTCCATGATATAGTTTAAAATATATAATTAGTTAATACCATTTTTATTAATAAATTATTGGTTAGAAAAAGTCAACTCATCCGGCTTTTCCTAAACGGTAAAGGAAAAACGCATAATTAAGTTATTCTTACAGGATACGAAAAAGTTTAGATTTTTTTTTATAAAAAACGAATATATTTATTTTACAAATTTAACTAAGGAACTAAACTAATAATATTTCAAGTGTGAGCGTAATTATTGAATATTTAAGACAAAAAGATAACTGTTTTCCTTTAAATTTTGAGAAATTACAGAAAATATATTTATCAGCTTTATAAAAATCATAATCACTCTTGTCCAAGTAATTTTGACTGCCTTTTCTTCAAACACTGTTTACGGGCTCTTCAATTATTGTTTTCCAAAATAATTTTTTTTTATCCCACGTATGATATCCGGTTTTACTCCAAGAGAATGGGAGTCACAAAGCAAGTTAGGAAATTTCACCAATAAATGATAGTAATAATTCCATTGTAGGAAATAAATTCATATTGTATATTCTACACACAATAAAAAAACAAAGTTTCAAACTTTGGAAATGAGCAACAGTTTTGAAAACTAGAAAACATTAAAATAAGAAATAAGAAAACAAAATTTGCAACACAGAAGCTACACAATCCCCAATATGAAGGCACCATAATAGATGCTTCTTTTTCTTCTTGCCGAGAGCTAAATATTTCAACCATTAGCTGCTAGAGGACTGTTCAAATTAAGTCAAACTGATATTTCCGGTTTTCACCAGAGTAAACCGTTTTACCTTACTTTCTTCTATCTATCTAAACGAAACATTTCTAAACTTTCAATTTCTTCTTGCTTTTGATATCTGATGACAGTTTAAATTTTTATCGGGCTAGAATTCTTTTTTCGCACACCTCTCCCTCCAACTTGCAACTTATTGAAGTATTTCTTCATCTTTAAGCATTCAAAAATTTAACTTTCTATATGATCTTTCACCAACGTCTTTTATATGTAATACTTACACCCAGAGAAAAGTTTTGTTGAATCAACAAAAATTTGGTTGGCCCAACAAAACTTTCCGTTTAAATAGGGGTCAATGGAAATTTTGTTTGAATCAACAAGAAAAATATTGTTGATTTTTTTTTTTGCAGTTCCAACAAAAAATTTTGTATCATCAATAAAAAAATGTTTTGTTAATTCAAGTAAAAATGGTTCAATTTTACTTGAATTAACAAAATTCTTTTCTTGAAAGTTTTCTCAAAATAAATTTAATTATCTGTTACTTTAAGAGTTCTTTTCAGTTTCAGCATCAAAAACTGTTGTTTAAAGAACAATTGTTTTATGTAATTTTAAGAATTTTCAGCAGTGAATTACGCCTGTAATCCTTGAATAATAACAAATGAATTTTTACTCTGCTTTTTTTCAAGCGTAAACCGACAGATTGAACAATGTCCCAAGCCGGGACTCGATCCCGGGTTCTCAGAACAGCGTTCTGAGGCTCTACCGCTGACCTACAAGGAACGATATCCAAACTCGAAATTGCTCACTCTTATATATGTCGGAAACGCTGCAACCGCAGCACAAGATGGAAATATCATGAACACAGGGCCCTCTTAAGACTTAAAAGTAGGGGAAGCCCGACGTTACTCTGGGGTCCCCCTCTACCAATTGCTTTGTTATTTACTAATTCCATTTTTGGTATGCTGCAACAATTTGAAATTTTACCATCAAAATTTTGAGTAAACAACAATTTAGAAAGAGCGAGCTTCTTAGATAAAAATTTCGTAAGGAAAAAATGCATTTTTTACACTGATTGTTTTTTTTTTTTTTTTTTTTTTTTTTTTTGTAAAAAGTTATTTTGAAAAA
Source organism: Maratus michaelseni (assembly GCA_963931845.1). Classification (NCBI taxonomy): domain Eukaryota; kingdom Metazoa; phylum Arthropoda; class Arachnida; order Araneae; family Salticidae; genus Maratus; species Maratus michaelseni. The sequence goes on from OZ007596.1 coordinate 199,631,314, forward strand.
TAAATTTGTTGGTACCTTTGTATTTCTATGAGTAAGCACTGGCTTCCCGGTCCTATTCGGTAAACAGGACCTGCATGAGCATGCAAATTTCTGCGGCAAACATGAGACGAAAATTACAAAGCCCAGCATATGGCAACATATAGTTAATTTTTAATTCATTTTCAGCAGCGAATTACGCTTGTAAAAAGCGATAAGAATTCACTGGTTATTATTCAAGGATTACAGACGTAATTCACTGCAGAAAATTAATTAAAAATTAACTGCGTTGCCGTACGGTGGGGCCTCAGAGAGCTATTCTGAGGACACGGATACGATTCCCAGCTTGGGACATTTTTCATTCTGTCGGTTTACGCTTGAAAAAAAGCAGGATAAAAATTCACTGGTTATTATTTAAGAATTACAGGCGTATAAATCACTGCTGAAAATGAATTAAAAATTAATCCATGCATTAGTTCTTGAGATTTATTTATAGTGAACATCATGAAAAAAGTAGCATAGCAGCGCCACCTGTTTGGCTATTTACACCAAAACGTAATCAGCTTCTATTTATGTCAAGGTCTAACTCAACCTGTAGTTTTATGTAAATCAGTGCATTAGTTCTTGATAAATCGCGAATCTATTGCAGAAATCGCGAAAATTGCAACATAGCAGTGCCACCTGTTGCGCTATTTACGCCAAAAACTAATCAGCACCAATTTATATCAGGAAGTAACTGAATATAAAGTTTTATTAAATTCCGTGCATTAGTTCTTTAAATAGAGTGCCCACAAAATTTTTGTCACATACAGATAGACAGAGTCATAGACAGTCATTTTCTAAAAGCAGTCAAATCGTGTTCGGGACCTTCTAAAATCCGACGAAAACCAGAAGTTGAAAATTTTCATGACTCAATACTTTCTTCTTGTAAAGATAGAAGAAAGTAATAAATGGGACAGGGGGATTTTTAAAACTACTTTGGTCCGTGCCAATTAAAAAGTTTTAAATATCCAAAAATTATGCTAATCCTTTAATTATATAGCTATATAAGTCAAATAAACCGAGTTACGTGAGATAGTTGTGGCTACTACACAACAATTTAAATTTTGTATAAATTACAAATTTAAATTACAAAATTATGGTAAAATAAAAAAAAAAAACAGATTTTGTTAATTCAAGTAAAATTGATGAAATTTTGTTAAAATTGTGTTAACAATATTTTTTGTCAATGCAACAAAACCAAATTTTTACTTCAACTAAAAATTTTGCTTGAAACAACCAAAATGTCTCAACAAAACATGTTTTGTTGTTTTAATCAATTCCTTTTTCTGGGTGTAGAAGTTAAAATAACAGGATTGAACTTTGTGCCGATGTATTAAGAAACGAATAGAGAACGATAAAAAAATTGCACATGAATAATACCAATATAACATCGTATAACATCATTTAACAGCATATAACAACAATATTTTTTTTTTGTTCTCCAACCACGTTATCTATTCGTTTCTTAATACAGCTGCAGGTGGCTTTTGTCTCACCTGAAAAAGAGCTAGGTTTATTATATTATTTTTCGAAACTATCGTTGTGATTTGTAAGATGTTATAAAATAAAATGCTTTTATTTCTGAGATAGAGTTCTTAACCAAGCTCTTGCCATCATAAAAAATGTCTTTTGTTTCTTTTTTTTTTTATTCTTTTGTTTCAAATAATATTACCTTCCTTTTATTTTCTAATTTTTAAATCTCTGTCTATTTTCTTCAATTTTAATGTTTTTTTTTTTTTTTTTTTTGCCACTTAGGATTGGATTCAACACTTGGGATTTTGTCTTCATCTACTTAATCATTCGATGGCTTATTCCCCTTTTTCCATTCCAGTGGTTTATTCGTCCACGGATGCACTGTCCTTCTTGCTATACCCAAATATTTTTTTCGTCCTTCAATACTCCTGTGGCTTTCTCGCTGCAGGTGGCTTTTGTCTCACCTGAAAAAGAGCTAGGTTTATTATTTTATTTTTCGAAACGATCGTTGTGATTTGTAAGATGTTATAAAATAAAATGCTTTTATTTCTGGGATAGAGTTCTTAACCAAGGGTCTATGAAAGGAGGTGGCTGTGGACATTAATGAGAAATACACAGTTCATTGTGTCTATCTGAAGTGAGACTTATTTAAGTTTACATTTATTATTTTGTAACTTATACATTAAATTACCATAAGCTTATTAAATTACCATAGAACTACCGTTATTGTATTTTCTATGGTAGAAACGCCCAATAGTATTATAAAGCATTACAGTCGTTGGATATCTAAAATATATTGTTTATCTGATTTATGTGATAAGATATAATGATTTACAGAATTATAATTAGGTTGATTAAACAAACTTGGGCATATCAATGTTACTTGTTCAGGATACATACCATGGTTCAACTTTCAATTGCACAAAACGATGCTGAAGAAATGTGGTAAAAAAAAAATCAGGCGGGTTGGAATTACAACAAAAATTATTAATTCATATTGCGATTCAGCGGTTTTAGGGCGTTCTTAGCCTTCTTTTGAATAGCAACGTAGTCTCGAACAAAAAGTTTAAGAACATCTGTTAGAGAAAAAATAAATACTACTGTCACGAAGTCAAAAGTTTTATTTCATGTTGTACTAAGATAAAATTTTATATACCTTCTGCATTTGTAAAAAAATAAAAACATAGTAATCTACCTTCTTAATTACACAAACATGTTCTGTTCAATGCATTAGATGCATGTAAAATCTTCATTCCTAACACCTCATAATTTTCTTTTCTAGCAATACTACAGAATATCCAATGATGCAGAATTCACGTGCACATATTCTCAGATAAGATAAATAATAGAGCATTGATTTATATAAATAGTTTAATAATTTAGAAAAGTTTCCCTATTCTTTTGAAAACTATGAAAATGTTCACTACATTGTGGTAATCATACAATAATTTTGAATATCAACAACAGCACATAAAACCTCTTAATTTCACAAACATGCTACGTTGAATGCATTAGATACATGGAACATCTGCATTTCTGACGTCTCGTCAATTTATTTAGTTGTAGTAACACAATAATACATAGTTCATGTGTAAATGTCTGAGATAAGACAATTAATAGGTTAATGATTTATATAGTTAGTTTAACAATTTAGATAACTTTATTTTCTTTTTTAAACTAAGAAAAGTTTTAATACATTATGAAGGTCCTACAACGATTTTGAAAATCGACAGCAAACCATAAAACGTCTTAATTTTACAAATATGTTTTGTTAAATGGTATTAGATTCGTGTATTTTCGCCAATTATAGTAATTGAATCCACTATCATATTAATACATTTGTTGCATTGCATGTAGCGATTGCATTTCTAGAGTTTCGTAAAGTTAATCACTAGCAATAATCCAATAATTCGTGGTTCACGCGAACATTGCTTGGGTTAAAATAGTTAATAGATTAAAAACTTAGGTAATTAATTTATTATTTTAGATAAATTTCACGTTTTCGCAAACTAATAAATCTATCAACACATTGTGAAAATGACACAAATCCACTCATAAAAATAAAAAAAAATAATAATTTGTAAAACACTCTGTGGATCCAAACTTTAATGTAACTTTTTAGTACATTTCAAAAATAAAATAAAATAATTTTTTATTCTTTTTTATCACAATTTCAGCAGAAATTTAATGTAATAATAAGGCACTTTGCCAGCATCTACAAACTCATATAAGTACATATACTGAAACATGCATTTATCAAAAGCCTTATTAGGAGAAACTTTATTAACGATATTGACAAATGATCAATGATAGTTTGCTGTTTTTTTCGTTGAAATTAATGATTAGCCCTTTCAACGTGACAGTATATACAGTACAAGGACATACCTAAAATTAATCAAAAAATTTATTTTTATACAGTATAGCATATAACTCATAACATTCACTTAACAGCAATGAAATTTTGCCTTTTTTCTACGTTATAATTGATAGACATGTATTCAAACATTCAAATATATCGTTTAGACCTATGAGACTAAAAGAAATTAATTGAATTCATTTATTTTATTGATCAATCATCGCATAGTGAAAAATTTCATATTAAATAAATGTTTTCTTGTTTAATGTATCATTTATTTCTTATTCAATGTATGCAAATTCATATTAAATAAATGTCTTTCTTGTTTAATGTATCATTTATTTCTTATTTAATGTATGCAAAGGGCATAAATAGGGTGATTATGTACCAGTAACTGATCAAGCCCAGTATCCGACCAGTGATACAAAAAACTGTAGAAAGTAAAAAGTAATATACGAATAAAAATGTTAATTTTGGTTGGACGAAAATATATATAATGTATTTACTTCACTATAGTTAATTCCTGGTACACGTCTCTTATATTAACATTGTATAAGCGTATTTTAATGCGTCAAGAAGATATAAAGTATGTATGTTACTTATCAAATATATAATAATTAAATTTGTCTTCGTTATAAAGCTTAGCTTCATTTGAGAGTATCATGTATCGTGTATAATATCGAGAAAGCATCAAATGTATCGACACGCATTATAATGTTACTGGTGAGAATAACTTACATATGTAATTTCCGAAGTACGTAATCATATTTTAGTATGTTGATTATGCTAAAAGATTAATATCTTTTGAAACTTTCATTTCTTAGGCAACATGAATGTTCACGATAAAAAACGATTTCGGTATATATATATGAGTAACATCCATGCATGGTGCGTATAGCTGTAAAACAAATTTTTAATAGAATTTTTTGCCTTATTTAATTGCGGAAAAATGTTACAAATTATGCTATGAAACTTGGCGATTACGAACTCCGCGGTTTAAATATTAATAAAGTGTAAAGGAAGCTTAAATAAATAAGAAATCTTATTTTTTTTAAATTCCTCTTTTTGTTAATATTGTAAATAGATACTCGTTTAATTTGTTATAAAATCTCCAATAGTCAATATGTTTAAATGAAGGGGATTTAAAAAATATATCTATTAGTGAGCTTTAGAAAAAAAAAAAGAAAAAAAAATGTTTAGATGTTTCAAAAGTGCGTCTTTTGAATCATATAATCTTTTATGAATGAAAAGGATTTCTAAAAGATTAAAAGATTTTTAAGAACTGCTTTAAGATACTAAAGTTTGAATGGACATTAAGTAAAACTTAAAAAAATCACGTTTAAATTATGTGGATTTCAGAAATGTATTCCTATTAATGCGCATCAGAGGAAAAAAAAAAGAGAAATGTTTAAAAGTTTCGAAAGTACGTCTTTTGAATCATATAAACTTCTTTTATGAATGAATTAGAGTTCTAAAAGAGTTCAAAATTTTTTAAAAACTGCTTTAAGGTACCAAAGTTTGAATGGGGAATAGATAAAACTTTTAAAAATCATGTTTAAATGATGTGGATATAAGAAATATGCCTATTAGAAAAAAAAGATGTCACATAAAAAAAAAAAAAAAATGTTTAAATATTTCGAAAGTACATCTTTTGAATCATATAAACTTCTTTTATGAATGAATTGGAGTTCTAAAAAAGTTCAAAGGTTTTTAAAAACTGCTTTAAGGTACTAAAGTTTAAATGGGGAATAAATAAAACTTTTAAAAATCGTGTTTAAATGATGTGGACTTAAGAAATATACCTATTAGAAAAAAAAAAGATGTCACATAAAAAAAAACATAAATGTTTAAATATTTCGAAAGTACATCTTTTGATACATATAAACTTCTTTTATGAATGAATTGGAGTTCTAAACGAGCCAAAAAACTGCTTTAAAGTACTACAGTTTGAATGGGGAGTAGATAAAACTCTTAAACATCATGTTTCAATTATGTGTATTTCAGAAATATACCTATTAGAAAAAAGATAAAAGGAAAACATAAATGTTTAAATATTTCGAAAGTACGTCTTTTGAATCACATTATCTTCTTTTATGAATGAATTGGAGTTCTAAAAGAGTTATCAAATTTCTATGAACTGCTTTGAGGTACTAAATTTGAATGGGGAATAGGTAAAACTTAAAAAATCATTCCCGAAAAGTATTCGAAATTTAAGTAGATTTGGTCGATCTGTCAATTATACTTTTGAACATATTAATTAAAAAGGAGTACTTACTGAATTTTGCAAACTCATTGAGAAAATTTTGCACTATACGAGGGAAAGTCAGTAAGTAAGTCACAAAAGATAATTAAATAATAACTTACAATGATATTCACTTCAAAACTATTTTTATTTCTCAACATATTCTCCACCAATATTTATGCACTTATATCACCGTTTTATCAGTGCATCAACAACAGCTGCATAACATTCTTTGAGTTGCTGTCTCAGCCACATTAGGACTTCAAGTTGAACCTTTTCATCATCTGTGAACATTATCTTGCAACTTCTTCAACATCCACCATACAGCTTCGACTTAGCCCCAAGCTATTTTAATCTGTTTAGTCCACTAAAAAACTATCTTGGAAGCAAGATGATGTTCACAGAGGGTGAAAAGGTCCAACTTGAAGTCCTAATGTGGCTGAGACAGTAATTTATAGAATGATATGCAGCTGGTGTTGGGGCACTGATAAAACGGTGATATAAGTGCATACACATTTGTGGAGAATATGTTGAGAAATAGAAATAGTTTTGAAGTGAATATCATTGTAAGTTATTATTTAATTATCTTTTGTTACTTACTTACTGACTTTCCCTCGTATTTTGAAAAAAATAATTGTATTTTTTTGCGTTTCTTCATTTTTTTTCTAAACCAAGGGAGCCATTAATGATATTTGAACCAAAATTTCTAAACTATAAACATTTGCTGTAATTTTCAAATAAGTTCATTCGTAAATAAAACTGCTGATATTGATGGTCCACTGTATATTTAAAAGAAAATGCTGAGTTGCATACAATTATGAGTTTCCCTTTTTAAGTTATTACAGTGCGCAAAAAATGACAGTAAACTTTCAACTCAACTTTTAATGATCCATTTTATTTAAATCAATTCTTATATAAAATCAAGAAAGAAAAATCATGCATTAAGCATAGGTTATGAAACATTTTCCAACACATTAAAATACTGTAACAAAACTTCACCGTTTAATAAAGTAAAAGGTGAAATTTGAGTATACAATTTGGATTACGCATAAAACATTTGAAAACTCAATTTCGACAATAATAATCTGTAGTCGGAAAATAATTCGAATTATTTTGTGAAACTCTCTGTATAATATATCTATAGATTTGTATATGTATATATAGAATATTATGTTCAAATTTTGTCCAGTTAGGAAACAATTAACACAGTTGAAAATTCCCTTCCAGCAGTTTCCAACAAAACACGGAAATGTTATCGAAGTAATTTATACAGCCCTGTATATTTATACAACTCCTATAAACCTCTCCTCCATCACGTAATACTAAAAAAAATGTTATATTTAAAAACGCATACCAGAACTGATACGCATTTCCTTCAACTATCGCTCATAGACAATACTATAACCGAACACTTTTGTGTGTCCCTGCATATGAATGATAAATTTTATGCTCACTGTATTCAATAGTAAGAATCGTGTGTGCAGACGAGTAATATAGATCAATTTCGATACGTTTAAAAGAGTATAACATTATTAAAATACATTGCAAACGATGTTCCCTATAGATCATTATATAACTGAATACTTTCTAGTGCCCCTGTCAACGAACCATGAACACTACACATTTCATTTACAATACTGAATATGCCATAGTAAATTTCAATAACATGTATCAAGTACAAAGCAATCCGACTATATTTACAAGAGTTAGAGCTGGGACAGACAGAGAGACGCGAGACAAATTATAATTCATTAACACTTATCAATTATGTTGGAAAGTGTTAAAAAGATCTTCTTAAAAAACGTAAATGCACTACTTTGTTTTTCTGGAAGTATCGTTGTTGTGTTACAAGTTAAAAGATAAACATGAAAATTAGATTAATTCTTTCAGAAAATTTCCAAAATTAGTCTGCAGCAACAAATGTAATAAGAAAAAAAGTTTAAAAAAAAACTTAAAAGGTAGTTAAAATATTCATATGTATTACTTTATGATTTTAATCTTTAACATGCGTTGAAAAATAATAACGGAAATTGCATATATCTAGATAATACCCGTCAAAAATTGACGGTAAAAAACTAAAACGCATCAAAGAAAAAAGGTTCATAACATCATTAAAATGTCAGAAAATTTTACCGAATGTTTGTTAGCAATAAAAATAAAAGAAATAAAAGACCTCTAATGTTATAACCAGACTGGGAACCGTCGTCATATTAGCTGTCTTCATGCGTATATAGACAACAGAACATTTTCCAGAGAATTCAGTTTTCAGACCCAAAAGAGAGCAACTATTTTTTTAATTTTTATTTCCTAAAAATTCTTTCAATTTTTTTTCTTAAAAATCTTACAAATAAAGGTTTTTATCAGTTAAAATTTTATTAGTTTTCTCACATATAAGCATTGAACTGCATTATTATACCAATACATAGCACAAATTTTAATATAAACATTTTCCCTTCTTGTTGTTTTCTTTTTTTTTTCTTATTTTGGAAAATAATCTCCCACTTTTCTTAATATATAAGCCTTATCGGTCAATTGTAATAAAAACTGTAGATCATTTCATTATATTTAATCGATGATTACACGCCAAAGATTTTAATTTTAAATTTTAAATACAAAATCATTAATTTAAAAATATTGGATGTGATGAATTGTATTTAATAATAAAGAAGGAAAACCAAATTATATAAATTTTCCTCCTGAAATAAAATATAATTTACATTATTGAACTGAGTTGTCAGAGCATTAACAATATCAGAAATCATCTCATTCCATGAGCTGGTGTTCAAACCCATGTTCCCTTTGGAAAAACCAGAATTTCATTTTCTGGGGCCTCAAACCATTCGCCCATCTGAACTTGTATCAACTTTCCTCTGAGACGAAAGAACTTCAAAACTGGTTTTCCACTCTGTTTAGCGAGAGAAAAACACCTTAAAATGATCACTGCGCATGCTCAAATCAGTGGAAATCGGTCTTAAAATTCAAGTTTGCTTTTTACTATACAGATTTTTTTAATTACATACAATTTGTACATAAATTACATATATATATATATTATTAACATATAATTTTTTAATTACATATCTTTTATTTTAAATTGCATATATATATTTTTTAAATTACATATATTTTTGTGATTATATATAATTTTTCCAGTATAATTTAATAAAATATCTCTCTTTATTGCGTTTTTTAACATAAAGAAACGTTCTTCTTTATTTTCGTTGCTGAAGAAAAGTTGTGTATAATCATTTTCTGCAAGAATATTTCTGATTTTTGTATTTATGTATAAGACTCCAGAGCACAACAACAAAATTTTTAAAAAGTCAAAGTAGTGTTTTTTTGTTTTTAAATCTTTTTTTAAAGCAATTGGTTTAATTAAATGAGTACATTTAAATTTGAGTTGTTCGTTTGCTGTATTTTTTATGCAAACTGTAATAACAAAAAAAATCACAATTGTATGTAGTTAAACATTTGTATCCGTCTCTTACTTTTAAAGGTACTACGAGATCCAACCTGCGCTTTCCGTGTTACAAAACATAGGAGAAAACTTTTTTTTTTAAACTTTAATATATATATATATTTTAGATTTAATATATTTCCTAGATTGTTCACTAACTACACCGAAACGCATTTTTCTATGAAAAATATGAGTTATGTATTCAAATAAAATTTTGAAATTTATTAAAAACGACATTTTCGTATCACCGGCATGCGAGAAGTTATAGCCGAAGATATCACCAAACATTTTACAACTTACAGCAGACTTTTTTATTCTAATAATATCAGTGATTAATTCGCATAAATTGATTACATATCTGTTAGATTTGTTATTTATTTGTTTGTTATTTATTATGTTATTTATTTATTGATAAAGTTTAATTTCGTTATGGTATATGGGCCAAAAACAAATGCTGAACTATTTATATAGTTTTAAGTGCAAAGAGATTAATCATTCGTAACCTAGCTGCACGCGATAGAGACATATTTTGTTTTTTAAATAATACTTGAAAATTATTTTTAAAACCATAAAAAATTAGTAAATTGAGAATCATCAAGATTTCAAATGAATTGCTTTTGAAAAAACATTTTTTTTCCTATTTGTCGGTGTAAAAATCTAATCTGCGCGATGTCTAGAAGTTAAATAAAGCGCAATAAAATCGCAATTTATTGGTCAGATGTTGCAATTTTCAGTAGGATTTCAGTGTTTCTCACGGGTATATTTTTATTTTATAATATTGAATGTGTCCCATCAAGACCGCCCAAACTCTGCAGAGGCAGATTCCTCGCTTGGAATACATAAAAAATGCTCAAAGAACTATATATCTACAACCCATAGTTTTTGAAAAAATGCGAAAAAAAAGTTTGACGTCATATCCGGTGGAAGAAAAATAAAACTTTATTGGAAACATGAATGGAATTCTGGTTAGCAATTTGTAAGTCATTATTATTACATTGGCCGAAGATCTTCAGGACCGCCGCGGTGAGCGGCCAATTTCCGTGCGCAACCGCAATACTAGAGTCTCTTGCGCGAAGCCCTGCCGCTGCTAAGCGGCCAAGAGCACCTCCAAATGTCCCTGCGTGCGACCCGTATGCCTTAAACTCTAAATAAAAAAGATAACAAAAATTGATAGATACTGGACAAATTGAACAGTAAAAATACATAAATTAAAGACACCGAAGAGCGGGGTGGGTTGGACTCGGTACGTACTATCTACCGAAGGACACTACCTACGACCCGAATATGTTCGTCTTCAACCTGAAATGTCATATGTCTATAAGACATGTTTCAATATTCACGAGTATAATATATTATCACCATGCGAAGATTACCGGTAGCTACTAAATGCAACCTTTCAAATACGATTCAAAAGACGGCTGAACATCATTCCACGGCGCGCGCATCCATGCCTCAATCTGCGCGGTTGACAATTTGAACATCTTCCTACGTAAACATATGCAAATACCGATGTTCATGTTTCCAATAAAGTGTTTTTTATTGCACCGGATATGACGCCATTCCATTCTTTTTCTCAAGAACTATGGATCATAGAAGTATAGGTCTTTGGGCATTTTTTATGTACCCCAAGCTAGGAATCTGGCTGTGCAGAGATTTGAGTGGGCTTGATCGGACACCCTGTATATTAAAAATATGGAGATTCTCAATACTTTTGATTTGTATCTGCCGGTGTGTATGATACACTCCGGCATTGAAATTCCTGCTCATCATCGTTGGTTCATGACATTCAATAAGAATGTTATTTTTTTCTGTATCTGCAATACGTAACGCATGTATAGGAGGTCTCGGTAAAATACTTCGACAGGCAGTCCAGTTTACCAATCTGTCTCACACTTTTTTATTTGAATTAAGCCTGATAATTTTGGTGCGTATGTAGAATTCCTTCAATCTGTATGTAGATCTAAAAAAGTCCATTGCTTTGTGTTTGTGCATTATCCCCCATAAATGGCATGTGTGTTCCCATTGCAGCAATAAAATGACAAAAAAGAAGTTGTGTAGAATATCGTTGCAATATTGAACAGTTGTTAATGAATCATTAGGGGAAAATGTACATCAGCGTGGATGTTCCTTTTTATTCATTTGTAACCTATTTTCATTGGAATAGCCAAATTTCCTGTTCTTTCATGTCAAATAAATAATTTTGAACCAGTAATTTTATTTAATAAAATGTGTCTTCGTTTCATGTGGTACTTATTTTATTTTATTTATTAAGAGAAATTTATGTTTTAAAATATGTTTCTTTAAGTTGAAAAAAACTGGAAGATTGTCAGTTATGCAATGTTCCTTCTTATACAACATCCAACGAATGAGATAATACAATTCGTTTGTATGTTTTTTATGTATGCCCATATCATACATGCTTCGAAAATAATGCACAAAAGAATAACCGTGTGATATCAGTGGAACCAAATTTGTGTATTTTTTTTGTGTTTTCTTGCTAACGATATCGGAATTCCTACGTATTTGCATCGAATACGTGGGATATCGAAGATATCAGTATCTATGATGTCACTGATATCCGACCTTGTATCAGATTTCTGGCACCAAATCTATAATCCGTTCCCGCATCGCTAAAGATATCACTCGAGTGGAAAGTTTCGACGCAGTTAGGTTACGATTGGCTGTTATCGGAACACCTCCAATATCTGACTATAGGTATCTGTATTGTGTCCATCTGTTAGCTCTGTGTTTGCTGGGTAGTCACTTTGACTTCACAGTAGAGTCAGAGGGACTTCACCAGAGAGTATTAACCCGTCAGCACTTGCGCCCCTTTCCATTACGTTACTACACGCGCGGGATAAATTTTACCCCAATGGGTTTTCTTGTGTCAATTTCCCCCCCGGTTAGATTATAAACAAAAATTTATATTTTGAAATAAACTGTAAATCAATAAAGGACATAATTTAAATTAAATTAAAAAGTTCTTTTATATTTAAAGCAAACAGAAACAAAATCTCGCACTGATATTTTTTTCTGCATATCATTACATACAAAGCTTTTACAATCCAAATTCAGCCATTAAAATACAAAAAAAAAACATACAACTGATATATAGAAACTGTATGTGCATGAGTTGTTAACGTTAAGAAAAATTATATTATTACTAGGGGGCCTACCCCCTGCGAGCTACGCTCGCCAACCCCCGCTCAGACTTCGAGGCCTCTAAAAACATGACAGCGTGCTTTATTTTAAAAATATTGGTAAATCTGTAATTGGGTTGCCATGCTTTTAACGTTTTAATGGGGCATTTTTTTTATTATCATGGCCTCATACACAGCTGTTGCGACAACTGACGACTGTTTTCGGGATTGATAAGTAAAATCAATTACTACTTGAAAACCAGCTTGTATAAAATGGTTAGGTTTAAATTGTGACTACCACTCGGACTTTTATAACAACAATCTCTATTCTATTCTTCCTTTGCGTTTAAGGATGAGAAAAATTCCATCTGCTTGTGAATAACATTAAGAACCACGGTATTGAAAAGTACTATGTTATAGACATTTTCAGTAACAGGTTTTAATTTTCTCCCTATTTTAGTGCACCATCATGCATATTTTCATGTTATTTTAAATATGTAAATTATTTTTTTTTAATTAATATGTATATACGAATTTTCTAATAATTATTTATCATACAAAATTAATTAAATATTTTGTGCATGCATGCCTGCATTTATTCGGCATCAATTGGTGAGATATTTAAACAAATTTGCTATCCGCGGTAATTTTACACCATGTTCTGTCACTTGAATATTGTCCATAAGAAAATCGGGTACTTTTCCATTATAGGATCCTTTGCTTTTAGGTTTGGCGTAATTCGAGCTTCAAAAAGGGATAGATTCGCTAATATACATAGATTTGTTGCCAAAAGTTATGAAAATAAACCCAATGAACTTTTGGTGCTTTTCTATTATAGGGGTCTTGACGCTTTTTTAAAAAGCTTGGCGGAAAAAACCAAGCAGGATAGAAAACCAAGCAGGATATTTTATTCTTCCGTTCAGTTGGGCAATTATTATTTTATATATTAGTTTTTATAAATTCGTTTAGTTAAATTTTCCAAAAAAATAACAAAATGATATCAATAAATAATAATTACTATTAATTCCTTTTCCTCCCTTTCTTTTGCGTTTACCTAAATGACGTCATTTGGACGAATTTATTCAAAATATTTTCAGTTTATAAATTAAATATAAATGCTGACAGACAATTGAATCCTGACGATAGAAATGAGATTTTTTTTTTTCAAATTTTCCTGAAAAACATAATTTAATCACAATCTTGTCTTCATTATCGATTGAAATAAAAGATAAATTCAATTTCAATTTGAAAATGACGAATAAAAAGAAATCAATAATCCCTATCGGGATCCTTTTCAATTTTTTTCCCGTTTTTGTCACAAAAAAACTGAGTAATTAGTTGCCATCATTACAGAAATGTCATTAAAATTAGAAAAAAATTAATATCTCGAAAACTAATTCCAATTTCAAAATTCTATTACCAGTTTTGACTTCCGCGGATTTTTATGAACAATTGGTATTAATTTCACCATCAAGCGTTTAATATTTTATTAAAAATAGCCTTGAAACATAATCAGTCGTTTAATCAGTCGTTTCATAAAATCGTTTCATAAATTCGTTTCACAAAATCGTTTCATTAGGATTTTATATATATAGGGTAGATTTGCACATTATATTTTTTACATAAGCATTTGCACTAACATTTTCCTATCATTATGGATTACGTTATAACACGCGTGGGGTAAATTTCCTTCCACATGACATTTTTAGACAAAAGAATGGAAAATACACAACCGGAGGTAAATTCTTTTTGGCCACATCTTGATATCATTCAGCTTGAAAGGTACTATAAAGCTCAGAATGATCACGAACTATTTTCGCACATTCTTAAGTAATAGTTGTAAGCTGGGGTAGATTTTATCCCAGCGTGTATGCTGACGGGTTAAGAACGGCGACGGTCGACTGACAGTCGTAATGTGACGAATTAAAGATATCGCAATTTCGTCACCAATGTGACTGTGACACCTGTGACCATTTGGAAGTCGTACCGGTTGGCTGTGTAATTAGAGCAGTTAATTAATGTGAAGTAATCAATGTAGCATTAAACTTGTTCCATCTGTCCTTCTATAAAAGAAAAAAAAAATAATAATAAACTAAAAATTTTAAAGTATAAAAAAAAGATTACAATATCAAAGGAAAATTCAAATAATATAAACAGAAAATAAGCTCATTAGCGAAGAAAAATGCATTTTATCTAACGAAACAAAAGGTTTTGTTCCGATGAAAAACTTTTTTGGTTTTAAATTTACTAATAAATATGCATAACATATTGAGAATAATAAAAGTTAAAGAATAAGAACGAAGTTTTTTTGAACAATAAATTAGTGAAATATTTTCATTTTAAAATCAAATCTTTCTCCTCATCATGATATTCACGAAGAATTTCGTGATCTGTTATTACATATAAAAGAATCGATCGACGAAATCTTTAATGTCAAGAGAAAATTTGAAACCAAAATAAGTTGCTGAGTTAGTTTTATTTTAGAATGAAAATAAAAGTATTTGGGAAATAAATATTAGAATGTAATTCTTATTTTTCAATGCTTGATAATATTTAATGTATTAATTTATAGTGAAAATGGAGAAATTCAAATACTGTGTAAGGATGTGCTATTAAAATACATTGCATTCAATAAAAAAAAAATATATCAACGAAATTTTTCATGTCTAGACAAAAATGTAGACCAAAATAAGATGCTGAGTAAGCTTTATTTTGAAATAAACTAAAAAGATTTATGAATTAAATATTAGAATGCAATTGTTATTTTTCAGAGATATCCCATTTAATATTTTAATTTATAGTGAAAATGAAAAACATCAAACACTGTGCAAGGATACGCTTCTAAAACACATTGCATTAAAGAAATGCATTAATACCTTTTGTTGCATGTAACAAAATGTATTAATTCGTTTCATATTCATCATCTGAAAAACTATGAGGCAATTGTAACTGAGAAATCCCATTAAAGATTTCTTTTCAAAAATTTATTCAATGAGTCATGAGTCACCATATCATTCAATGAGTCACCATAATCTAAAATTTTAAAATATTAGCAAAAATTAAATAAAAAAACGAAGATACGAATTACGCAGTTTTTTCTCGTTTTTAGTAAATCATTAATTTTTAAGTGAAATCACATTTATCATTTAATTTGTATTTAATTGAATATAAATAAATCTTTATCTTTAAGGCAAACCTGTCACGGGTAAAAATATTTCAATCCAATTGGATAGACGGTAAAAATTGTCCAATCATTTCACCGTTTTTGTAGTTAAGGGATACTTAACCATATTAATAAGCATTCTCATTGGTTAAAATAGAGATAAATCGCGTTTAAGTAACCGTTTTCTATAAAAACGGTTGAATTTGTTTTATATGACACTGTTGAAAGTCTGTAGCAACCTTTCCCGTTATTCAACCGTTTTTATAGAAAACGGTTACATAACCTTAATTTATGCCTATTCTGACCAATAAGAAAGCTCCATAATCTGGTCAAGTAACCATTATGTCTAAATACGGTTTAATAATTGGACAGTTTGATGCATATTTTTTATAGTGTAGGATAATTCAGAATTTGTTATTTCCAGTTTCATTTTTAAAATAGCCTTTTTCTCTTTAGAAAATGGCATAAACCTCATAGGCCGTGAATTGATGAAGAAATTTATTTAAGTATTTGTCAAAGTATGAATCATTTACTGTAAAAAATCTGTAGCAAACTGCCCAGTCATTCAGCTGTTTATATACATGGTGATTATAAAAAAACTATCCCGACATTTGGGCCCCTAACTATCATACCATTCACAGAAACTGAATGAAATTTTGGCAAAAAGTATTTTGATGTATGCGCTCAAGAATGATATGGAAAACAACAGTGTCACTCAAACAGTTACGGTTACAGTGAGAAAATTTCGAAAAAATCAAATGGCAACACCCAGTTTTTTGTATTAGAATGTGATCTCCATTGTGAAAAACCCTAAATAGCGGTGGAACGGCAACTGTAGCATGAAAATCCCCGGAACTAGGCAAGGGAAAAGTAAAAAGGACTTTGCCGTGCACCAGAAAATTAATTTTCGTTTCATTTACGTCACACGTCACACCGTTTCTTTGGCTGATATCCCAGCCTGATTAGTTCTCCACAAAACGAGAAGAAGAAACCAAGAAACGCAAATTTCGGGTTCTACGTAAGACACAGTCATGACTCACGTCGTCACGCTAGGTGAAAAAAAAGGCACTGCGAAATGCGAGCCGCGTATGTTCCTTTCTGCCATTCCAAACAAAATGCCTCTTTAGGAGAAAGAACGTGGGGAAATCGTTAAGATTTATTACCTGAATGGACAAAATGCCGCAGAGACATTTCGTGTTTACCGCAGAAACCATGGATTACGGCGAGGCCCGTGTACTGTCAAAGCTGTACGGGACTTGATTCATTAATTTGGAGAAACTGGTTGCACATGCGATCGACCTCGGTCTGGACGACCTTCCGTTCCTGTGGAAGCTGGTGCAGAAGTGCATCAGACGATAAGCACAGTTCGTCCCGCAACTGCACGCGGTGTTTCACGTGTTCTGGATCTGCCGAATCCAATTGTATGCAAGATTCTGCGCTCTGTTCTAAACATGTTTCCGTAGCGTGTCCAGATGTTGGAAGCGGGAGACTATCAATTACGGCTGGATTTTGTAAATCAATTCCTTATCCGGTACGATGCAGATAGCAGCTGACCTTTACGCATTCTGTGGACAGATGAGGCGCATTTCTCGCTAACTGGTAATGTGAATTCGAAAAATTGTGTGCACTGGGCAGAGAATAATCCACATGAGGTGCATGCACGTCCATTACACGAGAAAAAAGTGACTGTGTGGTGTGGTATAACGAGTACGTACATCCTCGGCACTTACTTTTTTGAAGAGGTTACTGCCGGTGATCTGCAAACGTGTACAGTAACGAGTGCTCGCTATCTGGACATGTTAATCATTACGCGATTCCCGCATTGCAACGGCAAAATGCTCTATCTGAAGTTGTGTGGATGCAAGATGGCGCTCCTCCACATGTCGGGTTTTCAGTCAAACGTGTCTTAACTCTAAAGTTTGGTGACAGAGTTATCTCCCGTCATTTCCCGTTTCCGTGGCCACCAAGGTCTCCTGATCTGAGACCAATGGATTTCAGGCTGTGGGGATATCTGAAATCCAAAGTGTATCAGTTTCGTCCTCAAACTGCATTTGATTTGAAAGATGCCATCAGAACTGCTATTCAAGAGATTCCTATTGCCATGATACGTGCTGTAGTGCTATCCACCATCAGCCGCATGCAAAGTGTCATCGTGTGTGAAGGCGGTCATGTGGAAAATTTGTGAAACACAATAAAATGCTTTATTTTATGCTGCTTCTGTGTCCTTATTGGTTGTCCTCACTTTTAGCCTATCTACCGCCGGTGATTTTCATGCTACAGTTGCCGTTCCAACGCTATTTAGGGTTTTTCACAATGGAGATCACATTCCAATACAAAAAACTGGGTGTTACTATTTGATTATTTCGAAATTTTCTCACTGTAACCGTAAATGTTTGAGTGACACTGTTGTTTTCCATATCATTCTTGAGCGCATACGTCAAAATAACTTTTGCCACATTTTCATTCAGTTTCTGTGAATGGTATGATAGTTAGGGGCAAAAAATGTCGGGATAGTTTTTTTATAATTACCCTGTAGATAACGGTTACTTTACCATATTATGAAGCTTCCTCATTGGTCAGAATAGAGACAAATTACGGTTATGTAACCGTTTTCTGTAAAAACTGTTAAATGACTGGAGAATTTGATGCAAATTGTTTACAGTGGAGAGGGTAATTAAGATTTTTTTTCAGCTTCCTTTTAACGTTTATAATGGCCCTTTTCTTTTTAGAAAACGGCATAAATGTCATAGCCCAGAAACTAATGTAGAAATTAACTTAAGAGTTTGATGAATTTTGAAACATTTTCTGTTAAAAAAAAACTGCAGCAAACTGTCCAGTCATTGAACCGTTTTTATACACAATATTATGAAGCGTTCTCATTGGTCAGACTAGAAATAAATTACTTTTATGTAACCGTTTTTTTAAGAACGGTTGAATAACTGGGCAGTTTACTGTAGACTTTTAACAGGGTTATATAAAACAAGGTTTTTGGCCCACTTGAAAAAGGTATGTATGATCTGGCAGGTTGCCAGTGGTTTAACCCTCTCACTCACGAATTATAATAAAAAAGACAATTGCCCAGTTAAACTGATGGCATTGAGCTCACATGCTATTCTCACTAATTATATATTATACTCTCATTTCAAAGAATAATGCCCCTCGAAAAATAAAGATATCGACAATAAAGTAAAGGGGGATTAAGCCCCAGTTTTTCCCCTTTATATTTAACCAATGAGCCCCCGAAAGTAATAAGGGAAGTGCCTTATCATAATAAAAACATATATACAAAATTCTAAGCAACTCGTATAATTCTGTATGAAAAACCCATTTATCTAAATTAAGGGGAATTAGCTCCCCGTTCCCCGTCAAAATTTGAGGCAAATCGGATATTTCTATCAAGAGTTATCGCGTTACGTACGTACATACAGAACCTGCGGGCACATTAGCTCTCAGGCTTTAATATCCTGTGAGCTAAAAAATATGAAAGAAAAAAATCATTATGTGTGATGATATACATAAAATGGTGTTCTAGAATGTGCAGAATAAGAAATATTTCTTTATAAGAGTTGTAATGTTTTGCAGCAAATTCAAGAGATGCCCAGTTCGGGAGTCTATACCAGGACACGTTTTTAGCTTAAAGTACCAATGCTCTACCACCTGAACTATCTGAAAGGCACACTGGCCGACACATTTTAGTCCAACAACCTCTCGGTTATGACATCTACACTGTTAAAAATCTGCAGCAAACTGTCTGGTCATTCAAACGTTTTTATAGAAAACGATTACAAGACTTCAATTTATCTCTACTTGGAAGATTGAGAAACCTTCTAAAAACGGTTGAATGTCAGCTCGCTACCGATTTTTACAGTGTAGGCTGACATTTTAGATGCTATCGGAATATACAAAAGCTTTATTTTTCTTTATCCGTTTTTTCAACAAATCTGTAGACCCTGTACTTTTAGGTCTTGTGTTGTCATTTGTTGTAAAAAAAAATAATAATATAAATTTGAAGTTACACATTAAATCTCAAAGCTTAATATATGGCACTCAAAGTAAAAGTTAGTATGAAAAAGTTATGAAAAAACTGTTTTTATGTCTAATTTTAAGAGCGTCATATGAAGTGTAGATGAGCAATATGGTTAAAATTAAACTTAAAAATACCTCATGAAAAATTTAAAAACGAAATGAAAGGTATAATTATTATTCCGGAAATTAAACCGACTACATATGGCAGGCAGTACCGTTCGCAGTACCATTTATTTTGCATTTTAGCGGTCCATGTGATGTTGCTAAGTGTACGGCAAATAGACCACAAATCTCCCAGGTTATCCATGCTTATTTCAGGTGATCGAGAAAATTGGTTTTTTAAGTGATTCAACCTTCATCCCATATGTAAAGGATTGTTGCAATTTTTGTCTGGAAATATACGAATATTTTAAGAAGTCATTTTGACATCCATGAACGAAGTACAAATATGTAAATTTTTGCATAAAAACACACACATTTGAACTTTCAAAAATGTATCCGTCTTTAGACTAGTTCTTTATCAAAATTATGCGGTGTGTAGCGTTCCGCCGAACAGAAAACTTTTCTGAATTTCTTCTTAAACCAATGAAACAAAAAGAACGATAAAATATACATAATTATCTAGTTCTTGACCAGCTTTATATTACTATTTTTTTTTAATTTAGCGGTTTTTCTTAACCGAACTATGAAACTTAATATATTAGTTTTCAACGAGAAATCGGATTATTACTTACCCATCCTACGTAGTATAGGATAAGTCTTGTAATCGTTTTGGAAATCAAGAAATTTTTTTTGACGGATTTACACGTTTCAGACACTGGAGATAACGAAAAACATATTTTTTGAAAAAAAAAAAAAATTGCCGTCAATCTGTCTGTGTGTGTGTCTGTGTGTCTGTGTGAGTGTCTGTAAACGCTCTATCTCCCGAACAAATTGAGCCACAGACTTGAAATTTGGTATGTTCTTAGTATGTAATAATGGAAAGAAGCTTATTGAATTTCAGTAACCTCGATTATCCGAAACTATTTTTTTTCAGACTCTCGTAATATTTGTTTTGATAAAAGGTATATAAAAATTTTCGAAATTGTTTATTTTAAGGAGTGACTATAAATGACAATAAAAAAACATAAATTTTGCATAAAGAATGAAGTCGATCGGATAATGAGTTGGCGAGATATTTGTAATCCTATTTTTCACACTCTTCGATTTTTCATGAACCTGTATTTCATTTAAATTTCAATTGAAAGATATATTCTAATTGGAAATGAGACCCTTAATCCAACGCAGTAAACCGTTAGTTAATATGATTAAAAATTTTGGATTTATAAGGAAGTTTCTTTTACGCAATTCAGCAATAGAGCATTTAAAGCGAGGCTAACGAAAAAGAAAGGCTACCGCGGTGCTTTACTCGTATCTTTTTTTACAGACCGCCGGAGTCAGGTGATGCTCGAATGCACCAATGCAAATGTACGAAAAGAGCATCACGTCACTCTAGCGGTCTGTAAAAAAAGATAAGTGGAATGTACCGCGGGAGCCTGTCTTTTTCGTTAGCCTCGATTTAAAGTTGATGACGTCATCAAGCCACGATTTTATTCGAATTGAAATGCATTTTATAAACAGTTTACACATGTTTTATTTTCATATTTTATATTATGCATATCCATGTTGGGTAAGTATTACGGTGGCCCCCAACAACTAGTTTTTGTTAAAATTTAAAAAAAAAAAAACGAAAGAATTAAAATTTAGAAAAAAGAAATAGATAAACGAGGACTAGGTCCTTGGGTCACGGTCAAGGACTAGCGAAATATATAAGCTTTCAAAAAATATAACTTGCTGTTTTCGTGTAACATTAGCTAAAATTTTAAAACGAAAATATAGGAAAGCTACCTGTTCCTCCCGGTACAGGCCGGAAGGACTTTTTTGTATTGAAAGCTACCTAAAAGAAATGTGTACATTTAAAAACCAATAATATTTTATATTGGCAGATGTTAGTTAATTACATTTTTCATTATACATTTGGATATATTTTCAAAAGTAGGGAAGCATTTTGTTCTCTTATTGTAAGAATAATTATTAAGTCATCATTCGTAGAATAAAGGACTCTCCTGGAGAATTAAACCTGAAATCTTTATTTTCTATTTATTATATTTTCACAGTAAGGTAAAGCCAGGAGAGATGGCGCAGTCGGAGAGATTGCGAACATATAGATTCGGGGGGGGAAGGAGTAAGAGCGCGCAGCGACTCCAGGTAGTTGTACAACAGCAGTAGTGGAGTGTCTACTTGAAAGTGCATGTTGATTGTTTTGAGTGTCTAAGGTAAAGCATTGCTATTTTGTTTGTTTTCCCAAAGTAAGTGTTTAAATTTTCATAGCTATTCCTCAGAATTTCTATACAATGTCAGTAGTACAAATTATTTTAAACTTAAACGATTTCTCATAAGGTACTAATCTAGACTAACAATGTGAACATCACCGGTTCGTTTTAGTAGCGGCCATGTTTATATAAAAGGCCGCATAATCTCTCCTACCAAAATTGGAGAGTTTGCGCATCTGCTACTTAGGAGAGATGTTGTTTTCATTGTTTTCATTAGTTTCCATGCTAGGAGAGATTACGCAGTTTATTGGCAAATTTGCATAAAAAATAAAAAATAAAAATGGACTAATTTTAAGTTTTTGTGTTATCAAGTAACTTAATGTTATTTTGTAATCTTATCTGGACTGGCTTTTTCTGATTCTTTAATTTTTTTTTCCTTTAGCTAAAAATTTTTAATCGTTTTACAATTTATTTCCTTTTTCTGATTCTTTAAACATTAGAATGAAATATTCACTTCTAATACAATAATATTTGTTCACAGAAACCTTACAACAATGTTATTTAAGTGTAATTATTATTGTTAACATTTTAATTGTAGTTATTATTTGTAACAATCTCTCCTACCCATGTGCGCAATCACACCAACCCTGTAAGGACAGATTGCGCAAAATAACTTTTTTGGTTTTATTACAACTGTTCTATTAAATTACAACATAACAACAAAGTATTAATGGAAATGCATAAAAAACAAATGAAGTAAAAATTATTCATGGATAGTTTAGCAAAAAATTAATATTTAGATTTTTTATTGTTATTCTTTTGAATTGTGCGCAGACTCTCCTAGCTTTACCATATTATTTTATTCTTAGAAACGCATTTTTTAAACATGATAAAGATGGCATGACTATGACAGTATGATAAATGTTATTATTTATATATATATATTTTTTTTTTTATAAATATTTTTTATGTTATATTGTGGATATACGTTTTCCCTGCCTGCATTCGCAAGGGGAAACCGTAATCGTATTACTTCAAGTACATATTTTGAAAGATAAACATGGGAACTCTAAATAAAGCTAAGATAATTGATCTAATAAACCTCTGCGAAGAATGCGGAATTGAAGCACCAGAAAAACCGACAATACCCGTCCTAATAAAGCTGATCAAGAGTTGGGAGAGTTACAAAGAAGAATTTATAAGAGATCGATTGGAAGTAGTGATAGCAGCTAGAAAAGAGAAAACAGAAGAAGAAAGAGAAAGAGAAAAAATTTCAAGCAGAACTGGAAGAGAAGAAATTACAAGCAGAACTGGAAGAGAAGAAATTACAAGCAGAACTGGAAGAGAAGAAATTACAAGAAGAGATTGAAGAAAATAAATTGAAATTAAAAATGGAAAGGGGAGAGAAGAAATTACAAGCAGAGATTAAAGAAAATAAATTGAAAATGAAAATGGAAATGGAAATGAAAGAGAGAAAATGGAAAGTACAATTGGAGCAAAAGGACCGCGAAAGCGAAAGGGATTTTGAAATCAAGAAAATGCAGATAGAAGAAAATTCAAGAGGAAAACCCATTGTGGAAAACCCATGGACAAATCCAGGAAAGCAATTTGAATTGCTTAGATTATTAACTAAATATGAAAGTTCAAATGATATTAGCTTATATTTGGCTATGTACGAAAGGCAAATGGCGCAAACGGGCATTGATAAAAAAGAATGGGTAAATTATTTAATTAATCTAATGCCGTTAGATGTGATCAATATAATTACGAGGGAAAACGAACCTGAAATTCACGATTATGATTACATAAAAAATATCCTACTAAAACGCTACAAGCTATCACCAGAGGAGTTTAGGCTGAAATTTTTTTCATCTAAAAAGGAGCCATCAGCCAATTGGCGAGATTTCGCTTATGAGATAAAGGTGTATTTTCAACAATGGATTGAAGGTCTTCAAGTAAATAACTTTGAAGATTTATCTGAATTAATTATTGTTAATCAAATCAGACATAATTTACCTGCGGAAACGAAGACACATTTCGCAGAGGAATTACTAGTAATAAAGAAAATTGATGACTTAGTTAATAAATTGGATATTTACGAAACGGCACGAAGGGTTTGCAGTAAACAATCAGTTAAGGATACAAACGGCGATTTTGATGACAGAAGATCGAGATTGGCTGATTACGCCAATTTGAAAAGACGCCAAGTTGACAATAGACACAGTGTGAATCATGGAAGCAAAGAGTCCTATATAATCTGTTTTACGTGTGGCAACCCTTGTCACGTGAGTGCGAAATGTGCTATGGCGAGTAATACAGAACGAGAACATTCAAATTTTTACCCGTAACGTAATCAAAATTGGCGAGAAATAAAATACCAAGATGAGACCCAAAACACGCAAAGAAAAATAGTTAATATGGGCATGTTAAATGGTAAAAAAGGAAGAATCTTAGATATTCACGGAGTAAAAACAAACGTAATAATCGATACAGGAAGCGATATTTCAATCGCTAATTCAAGATATCATATTGCAATAAACACGCCAAAACTAACCAGCGACAATATATCTATATCAGGCATAGATGGAAAAGAAATTAAGCCAACAGGTTTTTTCTGGCATAAAGTATACGTGGACGACACAGACATACAGGATGAATTTTACGTGGTACAAGAGACGGACTACGATTTAATAATAAGTAGAAACTACGAGGTAGAAAGTACGAGTAGGATACATTAAAATTAACGAAGTACCGACAAAAATTGATGAAGCAAGTATAAACAACAATAATCGAGGTTGGGAAGATATGGTTAAAATTGAATGCGTAAATGACGGGGTGAATTTGACTCATATTAAAAATTTAGCAAACAGAGAAAAAATAAGAAAATTAATAAATCCATATAAGGCGAATAAAACAAAGGGTACAGGATTATCCGATGAATGCAATGTTGACTATCCATCACCAGAAGAAAATTATGAAAGTAGTAGTTCTGCACATGGTAGAAAAGACTATGTGAAAAATCGCAATAGGAATTTTGATTATAAGGGAAAGAACAGAAATTTTAATAGACCATTTGATAACAGAAGCAGTAATAGATATGACCAGAGATATTTTGAACAGTCATTTTATCATGGAAATTACAATAAATATAGATATGGGAAACAGAGTTCCGAGAAGTCTTACCAAAATGAATATGAGATTCCTGAAAACGTGGAGACTAAAGATTCTTTGAAACCTCAAGACATAACAGAAAATACTTCACCTAATTCAAAAGCAAGGTATAATCCAAATTTTTCCCCTAGATACATGAATAGAGGCTACTATCATGGTCAAAATAATTATAGTTATGGTGGCAAACGATCATACAAGGCTAGTTATAATGAACAAAAATACTCACATCCATCACATAAGAATAATTCTTATCATGGATTTAAAGGAGCTTATAGTGAACAAGATGCTTATTCAAATTCTTATCATTCTAGAAGCAATAGGTATGTAGTTTCTAAAGCTAGAGAACAATATCCGAAAAGGAATTACAGAGATATTAGATATGCCGATCCTAAAGATAGAGAGCAATATCCAGACAGAAATAAAAATCTCAAAAAAATAACTATTAGGCATGAAAAATCATAAATCAAGATGGTGATGTCGAGATGCAATCACGTCAGGATGACCGATTTGTAGGATTTGAGCATTAATATTAAATTGCTTTATGGCGTCATGATCGTCATATTAACTGACGCTTTAGTACTATTACTATTATCCATGTTTCAAATACACGAGCTATAAATATTTTGGATCACGAGATCAACATTTTAATACCTTCAAAAATTGGAAAAGGTT
The DNA here is from genome assembly GCA_963931845.1 of Maratus michaelseni. NCBI lineage: Eukaryota > Metazoa > Arthropoda > Arachnida > Araneae > Salticidae > Maratus > Maratus michaelseni. The sequence goes on from OZ007596.1 coordinate 199,657,344, forward strand.
AGTCATATATTTTTATCTTCAAAGAAGCGTCGAAGTGTAGAAGAGTCACTTAGAGCACTGCTAGACCTAATTGGACTATGTAACAATAAGAATATTGTATGTTTTATGTGAGAAGTGTAAGATATTTTGAAGAATAACCAACGAAGCATTGTAGAATAGATTTCCTAGAGTGGTATTAAAGTACTTGTTTTTGTTATTTTGAAGTCTAGTTGTTCAATTAATTCAGTAAATTAACTTTTTAAGTATCACCTTTCTACATATATATACATGTAAATCAACATTTGAACAGAGGGTAGTTTGGGGGTCTAGGGGTCCTGATCGGTGAAAATATACAAAGTTTTTTGGAATTGCTTTCCTCCGAACGGCTGCAATAGGTAGCGTTTTGTAATGAAAGCTACTTAAAAGTGAATGAAACATCCCTAGTCGCTTCTATCACTAGATAAAAATTTTATTTACTGAATTATCTCATCAATGTAAATATTTTCTTTATGTACCAATATAGTAACAGGGTCAACAAAATTTGGAAGAAAGCAGCTGAATATTTTTATCATGTTGATAACAATAAAAGTGGTGATTATGCATTAATTTTCACGAAGATGTAAGAAGAGTAAATTACTTAATTATGTGAATATAGAAAGAAAGATCATTTGACGATCTCGCTGATATTTTATTGAATTTAAAATTTGGAGATATCTACTAACAAGGTAGGTCTCCATAAGCGCATACTCCCAGCATGCCTATCAGACCGGCAAGTCAACTGACACTGCTCTTTATAATCTTTCCTTCGTGCTTGAGAAAAGTATTAAGGCAAATGAAACTGCTTTTGCATTTTTTCTTGACATTGAGGGTGCTTTTGATAAGGTATCTATGGATTCCATCCTCAGGGCATTGACTAATAGAAGTGCGGATGAGGTGACTCTGAACTGGATCAAATGCCTGCTCAGGGTTAGGTCTGTACATGCTGACTTGTTGGGGGACACAATTCAGGTTAAGGCAAAGAATGGTTGCCCACAGGGTGGAGTTCTCTCTCCTGTGCATTGGTGTCTGGTGGTGGATGGACTCGTTGTGGAGTTACATCTACTTGGTGCATACTGTATTGGGTATGCTGATGACATTGTCATCATCATTAGGGGTAAATTCGAAAATATTATTTCGGGCATCCTCAATAATATCAATAAGCAGGTAGAGCGGTGGTGTAAGGTGGTTGGTCTTTCTGTTAATCCAGAAAAGACGACTCTCGTTGCCTTCACAAGGAAAAGATCACTTAAATTTACTGAGGTAGTGTTCTATGGGCACACTTTAAGTTGCTCAAAGGAAGTGAAGTATCTTGGTGTCTACTTCGATGAGAGACTGTGTTGGAAGAGGCACATGGATTATTGCATCAATAAGGCCAAAAAAGTTTTCTGGTCATGCAGAAACGCCATTGGCAAAATATGGGGACTTAGTCCAAAGGTGATCTGGTGGATATACAATATGGTGATCTGCCCTATGATCAATTATTTCAGTATAGCTTGGTGGTCAAGAACTATGACTGACATTGGCAAGTCTGAATTAGCAAAACTGCACAGGATGATCTGCATGACCATGACAGGTGTACTTAGGACAACGTCTACATCTGCTATGGAACTGCTGTTGGGTATGTACCCACTGCATATGAATATTGAAGCAGAAGCATTGATGTGCTCACATAGGCTCATTTTACATGGGCAATGGCAAAGTTACTCCAGATATCTTACTTGGGGTAGGCTTAGCTGTAAAATCAGCAAGCACCCAGTCTTTATCATGAAGAGTGATGGTATGCCTTTAAAACATGTATTTGACTTGTAATTTAGAATTAGCCTTCATTCTAGAGCTGACTGGAAGAATATTTCTGTGATGGAACTTGAGACAGGTATTACCTGGTTCACTAATGGTTCCAAGATAAATGCTGGAACAGGAGCTGGGGTTTGCTTCCCAGCTGATGGTACCTCTCTCTTTTACCTACTAGGTTGCTATACCACTGTCTTTCAAGCAGAGGTCTATGCACTACTTATGTGCAGTTATATCTGCATTGAGAGGAAGTATAGAGGCCTGTCTGTCAATATTTACTCTGATAGTCAGGCAGCGTTACTTGCCCAGGAGAAACATAAAACTAGTAAATCTACAGATCAGAGGCCTCAACGTCAGCTCTACAAATCACTCATTATTAACATTATCTATATCTTCTTATGTGACTTATATTCAATTTACACATTCAAAGTTTTTATTATTTTCATTTGAAAAACCGATTTGGAAATAATTTTTTAGTAGTTAAAATATCTCATCTATTTCATTAAAAAAAGCATATTAAAAACTTATGTAACCCGAAAATTAGCTATTTTTAATAAAATTTCGCGTAAAAATAATGCGATTTACTTGAATTTTCCTTTGTTGATATTTTTTGAAATAGAGTTGCTTAGCAACCATTTCATGAAAGAGAGAAAAAAAATGCATTGGAATCTTTTGTAAAAAATCAGAAATTAAAATGTTTGATATATTTCAAATTAATGCATAAAATTTCCTAATAATTTATTCAATTAATTTCGAAATTCTAATATATATATTGGCAAATTTTCAAAGCGATAGGATTTAATTAAGATCTCCATTTCGTAAATTTAGAATCCATAATTTAGCATTTACAATTATCACAATGCGACATTTTCTTTTCGGTGAATGTTAAAATTTAAAAAAATCGTCTGACTTTCCATTGAAAAGCATTATGACCTAAAAATAAATGTTCTATATTTTTCGAACGAATGAACCAAATGTAACTAAAAACTATACAGCTAATTCCAGGTACCTCACCAACATACTCACCAAAAATCAGCCTAATCGAACTTTTTTTACGGCAGTTATCGCGGAACAGACAGACAGACAAACAGACAGACAAACAGACAAACAGACAGACAGAAACCAAAAACTTTTCGGGTCTCAACAGTAAGCCTCAACTGACGTTTCGGCAATTACTTCCAGGATTGTTTGGGAGTGTTACTGCTCTTTGAACAGGCTTGCCTGAAATGGCAACAATGTTACTATACATTGGGTGCCAGGTCATACTGGCATCCCAGGTAATGAGCTTGCTGATAGTCTAGCAAGGAAAGAGTCGATTACTCCATTTGTTGGACCAGAACCAGCTATTGGCATTTCTAAGGACTGCATCAGAACTACTGTTTTTAAAATTCTAAGAGAGCAGCAGTATCAAGAATGGCTTGACTCAAGTGGACAGAGGCAAGCGAAAGAGCTCAACAGTAACTGCCCTAGTAAAAGGGCACAGGAACTCATTGGGCTCAGAAGGAATATTCTACGAAATATAGTGGAACTGTTAACAGGGCACTGTAGTCTTAATAGACACCTTTGCATTATGAAGGTGGTCAGTGATCCTCTTTGTAGGGGTTGTAAGTACGAGGAAGAGACTGCTTCACATGTCCTTTGTAGCTGTGAAGCATATGCTGCCTATCGTTTCGAACACCTGGGTCGACATCTGATTGAGCCATGGGAAATTCAGGATATTTCTATCAAATGTCTGCTGAATTTTATGTCAGCTACTGACCGATTTAGGGACAAAGTGGGGATGGTTTTTCCTCTTTCATCTTTGGGGGACAGTGCAATAGACCTCTGGTCGCGGTGCTTTGGCTTTCGAGCCACCCCCCAGTAATACAGCAATACAGTAACAGGGTCAACAAAATTTGGAAGAAATCAGCTGAATATTTTTATCATGTTGATAACAATAAAAGTGGTGAATATGCATTAATTTTCACGAAGATGTCAGAAGAGTAAATTACTTAATTATGTGAATATAGAAAGAAAGATCATTTGACGATCTCGCTGATATTTTATGGAATTTAAAATTTGGAGATATCTACTAACAAGGAAGTTCTCCGTAAGCGTATACTCAGAAATTTTTGAAAAAATTACAGAATGTTCTTCTCATGAGGATATATACGTCTATAAAAAAAATTTCTGCGAAACCGCGATATAACGCGCGTAAAAAAATATGAAATTTTCGTTTATTTGGCGATTTATCACCGGTTGGCGACGGAATGAAATTAACCCTTTCAGAGGCAAAGTACTTATGTTTCTAAAATGTTGAAACCATTGAGTCACACCGGGATTTAGCAGCCAATTTATTTCCAAATAAGTAAAATATTTTCTTCACGTATATTATAAAAGTAAAATTTGATTCCAAAATTCCGGTGTCATTGTGGCATTTGGGAATTAAAATTAAGTGGGATATATTACATCCCACCGCCCTTCAAGGGGTTAAATACACGCTTTTATGACAAATATTCTTTACGGAAAAACTTTTTCATACTGAACTTGTTTATGCATGTTTAACTTACATAATAAATAAATTTTTATAGGTACAATTTTGTGTACACATTTATATGTATATATAATGAAATTTAACGATTGTATTTTACGATTTAAAACAAAATTTCAATTTATTAATATTGTTTCAAGTTAAAAAATAAGCCCTATTATGAACATTGTCATTTCAAGAAAGTTTTTTTTTTTTGCTATGGAAACAACGATTTCTTCGATATAGAAATGTATAACGAATCCATTTGTCATCGGGCTTTTCCTTTTAAAATACATTTAAAAATTACTTGTACAACCGTTGAAGCCATTTAAATTAGAAAAAATCGTGGAATGGAGAATAAAACAATAGGCAAAATTTCATTCAATCGGTAAAAAATAGAGAAAAAAAAACGGGAGTGATTTATTTAATCTGATTAAAAAAAATATTTTTAATTAATATTAATGCAAACGTACAGAGAGTTGAAAATGTTGAACGCAAAATGCAAACGATTCTGAACAAGAGGGTATGATATCATTAGCCATAGAATTAACCCATTCGTATAATTTTTTAAGCTTATTAAAATTTTACGCTTTCAAATTTTGCAAAAATCTCATGGACAGGTCTCATAACAAGAATTTCTTCAAACTCTCCGCTTACTTTAATGTGCCTTTCAGATTCATATATTTTTTAAATTTCGATTGTTAACTAAATGTGAAAATAAACATACAGATTCAATAATTCAATAATACACATAACTTAAATGTCAGCTTCGCTATAACATAAAATAGATATTTGCAGCTTCCAAAACATAGAACATATTTTTTCATTGTAAAAAATAAATAACTGCAAGAACAAGCAGCTTGTATATATTATACAAAAAATAATAAATATTTCATCGTTTAAGTTTAAATTCATTAAATATTACCATTCAAATAATCATTTTACAAGCAATTTAAAATGCATTAAAATCGTTTGCGTTTGGCGAAGGAAAAATGTTGCTATCCAAATCGTGTGTTTTTGCGCCAAATACTCGAAAGTATTTTATTTTTTTGCAGATTTTCTACTGGCATTCCGCAGCTAAATTCCACTGTTCCTTTATTAGATACATGTGTAGCTTCATTAGCATTTTTTTCAAAATTTTCTGATTATGCGCTTTAAGGAGACCTTCCTTGTAAGTAAAAGATCACAAGATTCTTAACTAGAATTTGAGGCGTAACAATTCAAACATATTATATATGACATGCTAAAATAAGAGTAATTATGCAGTATTGTGTTCAATATTTAATTAAATTAATAATTTTAGTTATCTGGTTGTTTTACACTTGTTTACCTTTGAATATTTATCTGTGCTCAACTGTTCCAAACTACCGCGCCTGATGGAGCAAGTTATTACAGTTGAAGGGGTCTACATCTATTTCAGTTATACTTTTACTAAAGAAACTTGCTTCTCTTTACTACGCAATAAGAAACATTGCATTTCATCATTTTTTATTATGTTTTATTTACTTATATTTTTTAAATATGGTATCAGGATGCATTTTATCATTTAACTTTATTATGATCTATCAGACTGCATATAAATAATAATAAAATTATCCTTTTATAAACATAAATTCACATATAGTAAAATATTAAATGCAAAGATATTTATGATAAACTGATAAACTGAGTCTGCTTTACGTTGATATTAGACTACCAGTTCGAAGATCATTTAAAAGAATATCACTGTTTTAGCTTTAATTAAGTGTCGATTTCATTTTGAAACTTGGTAATGTGAAAGTGTACTTCAAATCAATATCTTTTGAGGGTTTTTTCTGTCTGCATTGTTCATATTTTATCAATTCTTAAAAGAAAAAAATATAATATACGGATAATTTAATAAGTTTCATCTCTCATTATATCTAAAATTTCTTAATATGGTATAAAACTGTTTTGAATTTAATAATGTACGATTAGAAATGCACCAATTTCAATTTAATATACCATAAAGTTAGCGCATCCTAATTTAGAAGTTAAGGGTTGAAATAATTAGTAATTAAAGACTAATCTGTACTTACAGTTCATTTCGCTCTAATATATACATGGACATAATATGCTAGGATGAATACTACTATATTAGCATTTAAATACCTAAGTTTAATACAAAATATATATCTTACGATATCGGAATGGGAATGGAAATGCACCAATTCCAATGAGATTAATGGCGCAATTACAATTCATTCAATAAACTTTGAAACTTACATTAAATATTATTCAACTGTATAAAGCACAGATAAACATAATAATCATTTAAATATGGATAATGATTTCCCTCTTTAATTCCGAATAATACATTTAACACTTGCATAAATATTTTACAGTTGAAATTACACTAACGTTTTCGTTTAACAGAATTCTCTGCATTTAAACATTAAACTATATCATAAAAGTAAATCTACAGACTACAACTAATAGAACTTATATTAACTAAATTCATTTCAATGTTTTCAAAATATTATCTGTCATACGATACTCCAGTGGTTATTTGTATTTTTGTTCACGAACATTTTGTAAAAATGAAAGTTTGCTGTTTTAAATTTTCTTTTAACACTGGAGTTTTTGAAAATTATTTTATGTATTATTAAAGTGTATTATGTATTATCTATATATTTAAAACGAAAAGCGCATTCTGTGAAATTTTCCACACGAATATCTACTCTTTGCGCATGCGCCAACATTTTTTGAAGGCTTCTCCCCTCAGAAAGGGGAAACCTGTGGATTAGCCCTCACCTGTTTATCCTAGGGGGATTGAAAAGAGTTGATTGAAAACGCATGCAATCACCATTGCATTGAAAGCAAATACCTTTAAATATATTTTAACTCTGAGATTGAAAGCTAAAGCTTTTTTTTTTTAAGAACTCATGTTTCCGCTACTAAATATACATATTTTTTCGCAAAATTTTAAAGAGAGCTTGGATATAGTTATATATTTATATCGGATTGAAATGTCAGAGAGTTCGGAAGATGAGAACAATTTTTTTATTGCTATGTTAAAGGAGCCGACGCGAAAACAAACAAACAGAAAAGCGAGAAAAAACATTTCTTTTACAACTAGATAACAATATTTTTTCACGGAATTTTTGCACGGGATGTAAAACATTTTTATTTATCGCCAAAAAAGATTTCAAAGAGTTCGGACAAAAAGAACTTTTTATTTTAAAACTATGAAACGGCCCTACTTAAATAAGAAAATGAGCGATTTTATCACTAAATATCAATATTTTTTCGCGAATTTTTCATTTTAAAATGTAATTTCATACAAAATTTTAAAGAGAGCTTGGATACAGTTATATTTATAATCAATTAAAATTTCAGAGAGTTCGGAAGATGAGAACAATTTTTTTACTGCTATGTTAAAGGAGCCGACGCGAAAAAAAAACATTTCTTTTACAACTACATAACAAAAATTTTTCACGAAATTTTTACACGGGCTGTAAAACCGTTTTATTTTTCACCAATAAAGATTTCAAAGAGCTCGGACAAAAATAACTTTCTATTTTAAAACTATGAAACGACCCTGGGTTAAAAAGGAAAAAAAATAACAAGAAAATGAGCGCCTTTATCACTAAATATCAATATTTTCCCCGAATATTTCATTAAAAAATATAATTTCATACAAAATCCGGTTAAAGATATAAAATAATAAAAACTTGATGTTTATTTTTAAATTTATTATCACGGGTTCGGGCAACGCCGGGCGGGGGTCAGCTAGTGTATTATTTATGTAAGTATTAAAAAGATCTTCACATTTTTAAATTGTGTTTTAAATGCAATTTTAAATGCAATTTTAACTGCATTTTAAATATCTTCTTTTTTTTAATTTTTCAATGCAGAATATTCCTTTCTCATATTTAATGAAATTCTCTGTTGAAAAAACCGTTTTGTAAGCAAATGACAGGTAGTTGTTTCGAAATTATTCTATAGTTTTAAATTTAATAGAATATTTTGGAAGAAAATTCTTACTCTAAGAGTATTTCTACTCTAAGAAAATTCCTACTCAATCAGATATTTAAAAAAAAAATTAACCCTCTGAGAAAAGTTTCTGAAAAACGTTTTCATTTCGAAAGCATTGAGAGTAAATTGCAAGTAGAATTGAAAATAATGTATTTCCAAATCAAATAAAGTGTAAATTTATGCAAAATTTATTAAGACAATTTTTCAAAAACAATGATAGTATTTATTAAATGTCGCCCAAATCTCGGATTTTGAGAAAAAATAACTCTAGAATATAATATTTGTTGAAGTTTTTGCACTAAAAAACCCTAAGTTTGAAACCCGACTTATTTTTAGATTTATTGTGCAATAAAATACACGTTTTACTATTATTCGGCTCGTTGTTGAAACTTTTTACTATTACAATTTTACTAAATTCTGGCATTTTCTTTCAATTTTCAAAATTTTAAGCTCTTAAATTTTTTTAAAAAAGAAGATGATTTGATAAGTACTGATTTTTACTCCTCCTTCTTTTTTCCCCCGATAGAGTAAAAAATGTCTTTGTAAAATGGTGTGATTGGTGTAATATGATTTATTCATTTGAAGATGCTGTAAGTATTGTACAAGATTAGAAACATAGGTCTATTTTGTAAATTTGTATTATTTTATATACATCATATTGAATTTTTGTTGATTATGAAGCGCACATAACACCATCGCAGTATTTACTTATATCAATGTGTAACTAAATAAAAGTAAAAATGGTATTTTTTTAAAAACATTCTTTTATAAGCATCCAATGTTATCTTGAAAATTACGCCTAATTTTATGACTGCGATTCATGTAGTTCCAAAAACATTCCCTTAGTATACTTTAACTTGGCGTATACTTGGCGTAGGCTCCGATTGTAGAAATTCACCGCTTTGTTTTACACCTGATATAAAACGCAAATTCGAGAATTTGTTAAAAATACACATAATTTTTACACTGTTTAATTTTTAAAACACGGCCAACAGGAAAAAAAAAGCACATTATTTAACCCATCTATTCAGGATTTCCAAATTGTTTTCTCAAAGTATAATTATAATTTACTTAATATTAAACTATTAAATGCTAAAAGAGTATTTTTTAAATAATTTTACACTCTTTAGTTTTATTTTATATTTTCTACTTTTAGTATTTAAAGTATTTCGTTATTGCATTTCCATAGTTTTGTATTTCCATAGCCACAGGCTTATTTGGGGGTGAGTGGTTTGGAGCATAATTAACTCCATTTTTTCTGTAACTCCCTTACACTTCTAACTATACAGAATATTTGGAGATTTATCATCTGCAATATTCAACAATTTATGTTTGAATGTGTAGTTTTGTTAATTTTTAGCATCAAAATTGATTGTGAAGAATGGATTCGCCTCTTTTTTCTCTTAAACTGATCAAAATTCACCTGTCACTTCTGGGTTTAATTTCAAGGTTGAGATCCCCTTCCTTAAAACGTTTGGAGTTATTTTGAACTGTCCGGACACTACTCTTGTCCTGGTCTCCAACTGCTCGAGATTTGAGGGCAGCTTCACTGGTTTTAAGGTCCAGTTTAAAATAATGCCTTATAAGATGCATTAAATCTCAACATTTGTATCACGCTTTAGGTAACCTAAAAATGAAAGAAAGAAGCCTGTATGATTATAGAATATGGAGGGACATGTATTCTTTTCCCCCCTTTTCTAATACTAAGTGTACCGATTTTGGTTTCATTCTGGTTATTCCTTCAAACTACAGAGAGCTCCAAATAGAGATAGTTATATAATAACCACCCGGTATATAGATATCCAGGTGCAGGTCTCTCATCTGGAATTGGTTCAAAATTAAGAGATCTAGAAGTCCAGCCTCTCTTGAAGCTCTGGCACCCCTTCTTTCAGAGAAGTGCCATGGCACTTTCTCTGACTCGATAACAGCAACAACCGGTATATAGATAGATAGATTTCATTAGCGGATATTTAGAAGAAGAAAATTTTCTTGGGCTATAAAACTTACGATCCCGAAAAGAAAAGTTGGATGATTAGCGAGTTTTGTGCGAATAAAGTGCACATTATCTACTTTTTTTTTATCGAATAAAAATAATTGCTCTTTTGTAACAGTATTTTACATTGTGTGTTTCTAAAAAAAATTTCTATTAGAATATCTGTGAAAATATTTAAATACTAATAAAATAAATCAATTTTAATAATTTAGAAAAAAGAAAGGGTCTTTACACCTTTAGAAAATTATTTAAAAATCTGCGATACATCTAACTGATAATTTAAAATGTAAAGCTTTAAATTATGTATTATAACGAGGCTTTTTGGGACGATATTTTAGTTTTAAACTGTATAACTTGAATCTGTATATCCTATTATCGTTTGATGGGCAATAAAAATAAAATATTTTTTATTCTGATATTTTATTCCATGTATTGCACAATACAATAACTGGTCAAATGAATTCATATGAAAATTAACATTTCGCTATAAGCAAAATGCATCAATTTTCCTTGTTAAAAAATATCTTTAATCTTTAGCAACAAAAGTTGAACACATGATAAAAGAAATTAAATGGCACTTACGCATTATCCTTGCTCTGGAGGTAGATCGCCAAAAATGGTTTTCAATTGCAATCTTGTTTACCGTTGCCAGTCACGCTCAAAACAGTAATTTAAAATTATTAAATACATAACATTGTTAAAAAGGGTAGATAATATAAAAATTAAATTAAATAAACTATTTTAAATAAACAATAACAAATTATAAACTATAAACTATAATAAAAACAAGCTATAAAGTACAATAAATAAACTATATGGTTGTCAAAGATAAAGGTTACTGTAAATGGTATTATTGGTATTGTTATGAAGAATTTGAAAAATATTTTTAAAAAAATATTATTAAAAGACAATTTATTTAAATATGGAGTAGCCTTAAACCTAAACAAAGGCTAATTTAAAGATACAATCAAAGAAAAACAAACCGTAAATATATAGCTTTTTACTAGAAAGAAAAGGTTTCTTTGAAACGCTAGTCTATTTTCAAGTGCTGACCAAATACGCATAAAATATTATTTAGAACAAGCTTATAGAGGAAAAGCAAATTTGGATTTAAAACAGCTAACATATTTCTTTCTCCTAAAATACTGATATAGATTTACATATTTTTCAATTTTCCCTATATTCAGTTATTTAAAATAAAAGAAAATTGTGTTTTTCTGATAGAAAATACAAACTACATAAAGATAACTTATTTTGAAATAAAATCTTCTTGCTCGTTAGAATACTCATAAGCATTTTTATGAGTATGTAGAATTCGTAAAGTCAGTTATTAAATGACGAAGAAATTTTTTTTTATATTGATCAAAAAATACAGACGTTTATCATTAAATGAAACGTTAAAAGAAATAAATAATAATAAAAAAAGCTATTGACTCTGACTTATTTTGATGGGAAACGTTTTAAAGTGTTCATTAAATGAAACGTTAAAAGAAATAAATTAAAAAACAAAAGCTATTGACTCTGACTTATTTTGATGGGAAATGTTTTAAGGTGTTCATTAAATGAAACGTTAAAAGAAATAAATTTAAAAAAAAAAAAAAAAAAAAAAAAGCTATTGACTCTGACTTATTTTGATGGGAAATGTTTTAAAGTGTACGATGAATTAAATTATGAATAATATAGTATTTATTTCTTTTCATAGAAAGGATAGTCTAACAATGTATTAACATGTTACGACTTAAGAGTATATTAATTACACTGATTAACAAATTTTAACGAGTTTTCTGTTTCTCTATATACATTGGGTGTTTCTTACTAATTTCGAGGTGCTGAAAAATAATATGTTTGTAAAAATTTTATATCACCCTCCAATTTTAAGGAATTTCATTTATAAGTTTTGAATTACATAGGCTATCGTATAGCAGTATATCTTGTCTTTCGGCGTAAGTGTACTGCTATTTATTTGCTCTTTAAGTCTTTTTACATATATTTTGTTTATGATTGTCCTATATCCCACTAAAATATGTGAAAAATATCTAGAGGTTGTGTTAATGAACCGGATTCTTTTTGCTATGTGTACGGGGAGCTAATTTTGAAAAAGCATAAATGCATTTTTACACCGCTAGTAAAGACTGCCTATCACATGTTCTTTGGATGTAAAATAGGTGAACAAGATAAGAAATGGGCACCTCATTCTTGTTGTACACGATGTGCTGAAAACCTCCGGCATGGGTGAAAGGTACAAGTCATCCATTTGCCATCTATTCCATTTTTCAAGAAAGTATGCCATTTGCTATACCCATGATATGGCACGAGCCGAAGGATGATATAAATGACTGCTGCTTTTGTATTACAAAAACTAGAGGATTCTCTGCAAAAAGTAAACATAAAATGAAGTAACCGAACTTATATTTAACAATGCGACCAGTATTTCATAATGATTAATTACCAATACCGAAACTATAAGAAAGCTTCCATAGTTAAGATATTTACTGCTATATAATGCATGAAATTTGGTAAATTTCTTACGAATATCATTTCTTTTCACAAAAATTATCTTACATTTTTCTGAAACTTTAGAAACAATGTATATTTTCAGTGTTTTAAATATTAGTTTTAGGCTTTCTAAGTGTTTATTTAACCATTTATTATTACTAAAATATCAAATGACAAAATTTATAAGGTACATGCATTGAATAAATACTACAAAATTGAGATTTTCAAGATTTTGAATTTTTTAAAAATCTGTGGATGATAGAATATTTTTAATGTCATATTCTTTCTCAACAACCCATAAAATATAAAAGTCACCACTTGCTTGAGGAACAGAAACATTGTTTATCAGTGATTAATACTGTGTAACTAAATAAACAATTTGTAAGTAATATCAATTCAAGGATTTTTAGGAATGTGAAAACTGCATAAAGTCAGTTTTCAGTTATTGAATAAAGAAAGAGTTTTTCTATATTGATCGAGAAATATATGCTGATCGACTTTCCGCTTTAAATGAAGCGTTGAAATTCAAAAAAGAATGCTGACTTTAACTTACTCTGATTAAATACTAAAAAGGTTTTAAAATGAAATATGACGAAATAAATTTTTATGGATAATATGCTATTTATTTCTTTTCATTGGAAATGATGGTCTAATGATATTTAATTTAAGACGGAAATATGAGGTAAGCCAAATGTCGTTGACACTATTTGAAAATCAATCAAATCACGTAACTGGCGTACAAATGTTCAGTTTCCACGAAAATGCTTCTCTTTATCGAAAGTTTTGTTTAAGCTAAAATTCAGCTTAAAAAAATTCTCATATACCTTCATAGCTCAAACAATTACCACAAAATCAAGTGGTGATAAACCATTTGTTTTGTATAAAGTACAGTAATATTTCAATATGTGCGTTCTGGTATCTACAGTTCCTTGAATACTAGACTTACAGGCTGACTCAAAAATGGCGGCTGTCGTAGGCGGATTTTTTTCCGCGCTTGTATTAGTGCTCCCTATTAAATGTTTATACGAGTATACGTATAATACGCATTATACTGGTACAGACTTCATATACGTATGATACGTCCAAATCGGTTATACGTATTATACGAAACAGTACATACGGTACAGCGTATATACGGAACTTACCCCAACGGTTAAACGGTTTTCGTCATTGAGTGAAAAATATGCTTTTCTCCTGCTTGTCTGCGAATCAGAGACATTGCTAAACACCTACTGAGTCCCACATTTTTTTAATTTACGTGGACCACCGTGATTCCTTGTTCAAAGAGTCACGAAAGCCCCGAGTTTACCTGCCTTGATGTAAAGATATGCCTCTCATTATTTTCTCAAACAGTGTTTACTGCCGTTATATACTTAAAATAATCGTTTATAGAGAATAATAACAAGATTCTACGTATGAAACATATTATGCAGATTGATTGGCTAACACAACCGTTTTCCAGCTTGTACTCCGTTTTGTGACGTAAGACTGACGAGGTTCATTGGAATTAAAAGTAAATACGTATTTGAAATATACGTTTAATTGAATTTTACGTATACTTAAATTATACGCTTATACGTATCCGGATACATTTAAACGTATCTTTTAAGGTATACGTATTTTTAGCGATGTATTATACGTATATAGATTAAACGTATAACTGAAATACGTATCGCGTCGGGAGCACTAGTTTGTACAGCCACTTGAATTTGAATACCGCTATTCTTAATAGCTTTGTTGTATTATAATTTTCCTATCAAAGAGGTGAAGAAAACTATATGAAAATTGTGGCGATCAAATTCAAGGGACTGTACAAACGCTGAAAACAGACGCCCACGTGTAGGACTTGTATTCAGGGAATTATTCTTATATGTCACATGACGTCGAAACAGTATTCATTTTCCTTATATACGTTTAAATATGATAGTAGATTGTAGAAAAAATGGTCTGTAACTTCTAATTGAAAGATGTAGCGCCATCTACTGGAAATTTTTGGAACAATTTTTTTAATAAATTAGCTAAAATAAAATTTTCGATCATGATAAGCATTTCCGTACAAACCGCACTTTCGTATGCCAGCTACTTTATATTTTATTAAATTTAAAAATGTGTCAGGGATTTTTGTCTCAATTCAATGCTTTAATGTGGTAACGACTAAAAAGTTCAAAACTTTACTTATCATTGAAAAAAAATAAATTATCGCAAACATTTCTCACGAGCAATCTGTTATTGTTACCACCATTAATACCAATACCAGTAACAGTATCAGTATCATTATTAGAAATCGACACTGAATGATTCTGGTCATTATTAATTTAATCTTATTAGAACTGAGTGTACTTATCGAGGATTCTTAATTATATCAATATACATTTACATGGAATCAGGTATGAGTTTATTTATTTATTATTAAAATTTTAATGTCTATGGCAATTGAATATCACATTAAAATATTCAGATATTTTCGCTTCAGTATATATTTAAGGTATTTAAGTACTCTGTAAGAACAAACAGTTATATTTCTTGCTCACCAGTAAAATTAATAATATTATCGCTGTACTTATTTTAGAATAGAATATCACATAAAGAAGTTTACGGCCTATTTGTAAAAGTTGTGAAAATATATGGATAAAATATTATAGGTAAGAAAAGTATATGTGTGATTTTATTATTAAAATTTACGTCTTTTCTAAAGTGGGAATCTATCACATTAAAAACTATATACGCACTTGAGAAAGCTCTTTTTTTTAAATGGTCAATAGCTATAATTATTAACTACTGGGTGTAGTTATTTATCTGTTTTATTGCAAGAAAATAATAAAAAGTTAATTCATTAAAATTAAAAAAAATTTCTTGTCATAAATTTTGATAATTTTTTAGCGTAACTTTTTTATTTTAATCCATACTCGACAAAAATTATAACATCGCAGCAGCTTGATTGGTTAGATGGTTCGTTTACAGGGGCATACAAAAGTTTTCAATGGCATTTATTGAACGTTTCAGGTGATATTACAGCCTACGAACGATTTTTAAACTATGATTCCGCAATTTTTTAACATATTCCATATAATTGCCTCTTATCTATTCAATTACATTTTATAAGCCTAACTTAAACTTACACTGCAAATTACCTTTCTCGACAAAATAGTGAACTTGGAAGGAGACAATCTGTTTAAATTGTATTAAATCTGATGTATGACCGTTAAAATACAGAAAAAATAAATAAATCAACCATCTTTTCCAATTGAGCCGGAAGGACATGTTTTAAAAAAATATAAATGATATACATCTGTATATATATATATATTTCTTTTTGAGAAAAATAACATAGTTAATTAAGTAACATACCTAAAACTTCCTGTTTTAACTATTTGGTATTAACAAAAAGAGGCAACAGGAAATTATGGTGAAAAGTACAATCCAATTACACCTTCCTCCCACATCTCCCGCCGTAAACCCATACCTTAAGTTATTCTGACTTATGAAAGCCAACTTCTAATGATATCTTTAATTCCATTTTTTGCTCTGTCCTACTGTTATTAACTGTAGTGCAATAAAATTTTTAATATTTTCTTCTCTCTGTTAGCTCATCTAAACATCAAATATATACACATATTTTTCTATCTAAATAACTATTCCAAGATAAAACACGCTACATTTAAAAAGAATTCTTGAAATGTATTATTTTTGAATAAAATATGTTCTCTGAGGATAAATAAAATGCGTTCTCGGAGGAATTCTTGAAAATTTTTAATGCGCTATTTTGGAATATAATTCTTAATCGATAAAAGAAATTCAGATCGGAAAATGGAAATATAGTGTAGTAATTGGAAATATAGCGGGTTAATATAGAAAAAAAGATAGAAAAGAAAGTAGGACACATTTTGAACTAATCAGTTTTTGTAATAAAAGAATTATTTTTGCGAAATGATTAAAGTGTGCCGTTTTCATTTCAGATTACATAAAATTTGCTTCTAAAAAATTTTATCAAGATTTTACTGGGCGATGAATTAATACAAAATGATATAAATTTTAGATGGAATTTGACATGATTTATGAGATATGTTATTTATTATTAAATATTTATTTTACTTAAACCCTTTACATAATAAACTAATTTTTTATAGGGAAGCATAACCCCAAAAAAGATTTTACTATGTAATTGAAAGAGTTAATTTATTTTGCCATTTCTTAATCATCGTGTATACCTACTAAACCAACATTAAAAATGTTTAATTCAGAAAAAAATATTCAAATGAGATTCAAAAATACCTGAAATCAAATAAAAAAAAAATAATTCAAAATTACTCCTTTGAAAAAAAAGTCGCCTTTTTAGAAAAGCCTTTTATTGAAGGGGAAAGAATCACTTTGATTCGATGAGGTTTCAATTTATTTGTTCCAATGCGATTAAAACATTAAGAAGAATGCATTTTTTTTAAATAACAATGATTTTAGCTTCACAAA
This sequence comes from Maratus michaelseni, assembly GCA_963931845.1. Taxonomy (NCBI): domain Eukaryota; kingdom Metazoa; phylum Arthropoda; class Arachnida; order Araneae; family Salticidae; genus Maratus; species Maratus michaelseni. The sequence goes on from OZ007596.1 coordinate 199,674,611, forward strand.
TATCTAAAATGAAGTATATACTTTAAACAAATCCAATCTTTTTCTCAATAATCCGTTTACAAATACTGTTTTTTTTAAATTGTTCAAAAAGCAAGAATTTGTTCTATGTTGCTTAAAAAATACAAACCCTCAGCATAACTGCTAACTTTTACATTTTTTGCTACCACTAAAATATAAAAATAAATTCACCTCAATTTTTTTGTTTTATTTGTCTTCAAATTTTCTGTAACGCGCAGTAAGAATTAAATGCTAATTTTATTTTTTTTTCATTTATAAATAAAATTTTCTGATTAAAAAAATTGAAGGAGAAGACTATGCAAAAATTGAGTTGTTTAATATAGAGGTTACATTTAGACAGATAAGATTTTTTTAGCTTCAACAATATCTATTTCTTAAACTCGTTAACTTCCAAACCTATTTTCAAGAAATCTATTGTAGACACTAGCATTTTTCATGAAACCCAATAAGTAAAATAACGTATTTAAATTTTTCGGGCTATAGATTTCATTTCCAATTGGAAATAAAATGCCAGAGGTTGTAATGAACTGATTAAATTACTTGAAGTGAATACTTCCAACAGAAAAATAATCACGGAAAAACGAAATGCTTGTTCATCTTACATTAGAAGATACATAGCCTCATTTAAGCGTAGAACAATTATTTTGATATCTTGATTAAAATTTGCTCTTATGGTCTTGTTTAGTTTCACTTTTAATAGTTTGAAATATTTTATGAAAAATGAATAAAACCTTTTCGTTTTATCTTCTTGCTACTAATGAACCTTTAACATGCACCTAGCCCACAAAACCTCATACATTTACAACATATCAGCTCAGTCGTTGGCACTGAAAAGATACACTGCAAAAACGAGATAACTCGTGGTAGGCTGCCAATCTCGGGTTATCTCATAATTGGCAGTCAAAGTGTTAAAAAGATTTCGGATCATATACGTTGACAACATTTGCAGTAACGTTTTCCATAAAAATCAATGTGGCTGAATGTAGTTTATCATGGCGTCCGAGTAACAGACACTCGTTTGGAAAACTCAGATGGCATTGATAACCTTCCAATTATAGAGTTTGTCAAACACTAATTTAATAAAATTGTCAGTCTTGCAAAAGGGCAAATCTGTAATTTTTTTTCTTTAATTTTGTTTTAAATGCTAATAAAAACTAATTTTTCAACATTGAATATAAAAAACTTAATTATAAATATGAATGTAATCCTTGAGAGTAGTATTTATTGCTCAGCGTATTACAAATGCATTAAATCAATAGCATTTTATTACTTTAAATAATGCTTATATTGCAGCGAAACCTGGAGCTTAGTGAACGTATTAACACGGGCTTGTCAGTGAGAGGGTTATGCGAATTTATAGATGATTGTCTCGTCTATATAAAGAGATTATAATACTACTTTTGGAAGACACTTAATAAAGATATTTACAACGGCATTGATATTCTTCCATTTATTATTTTTTAATCTACTTAGTAACAAATCTAATCTAATCTTCGTAGTCGTAGTTTCCATTTCCAGTGGCATCTGAATGCTGTATTTATGGTAGGGGAAAATAGGGAAAAACCCTATAGTCGTATGAAACCGGATATCGAAATTTATATCCCGTTTGAGCAGCTAGCTCTCTAGCATGTAATAACTCCAGCCAAATACAACAAGCGGTCATTACACAGAAAATGCAAAAAAAGTACACAAATGTGTACTTTTTTTTTGTGGTAAGAATACCATATGTGTAATTTGTAATGAAAAAGAATGATAAAATTCCTTTAATTTTTTTTTATTTTAAATATTTGCTAGTTTTTTAAATTCTTAAATATTGATCCATTTAAATTTGTAGAAACTTTTTATTTTATTGTGCATAGAATATATAATAAGGAATTATTTCTCGTAATGAAACAGTTGCTAGCAATTGTAGGTGAATTTTTACGATTTGCTTTCCGAACATTCTCTTTGGATAAGATCGCATATCCTACACTGGATAAAACCGGACATTCGAAAACATTGCTTCAAGAACCAGTAAACAATGATTCGAAAAAAAAAAAACACTTAAAACTACATCGACAAAAAATACTGTGTTTTTTAAAACTGATAAATAGGTGAACTGATTTTCTGAACTTTCTCAAAATGTAGTGAAGATAATTATTCCTTTGTCTTTAAATATTAAATCATTAGATGTACAATTCAAACTGAGTTACTTAAGTAAACTTAGTTGCCTTAATTAAAGTTGTAAAGTAAAATACTGCATTTCTTTTTTTAAAAAATTCTAAAGTCTTTTGTTTCGTGTAAGATTAATATACCCCTGTGGTTTTACCCCACTAGCGGGGTAAGACTGGATGATTTACCTTTTTCTTCAAGAGCATTTATTAATGAAAATGAAATAGTTATATCTTATATTTATAATGATACTACCTGATCCGTCCGGTGTTATCCAGAAATCAGTAACTTTAATTTGCGTTTTCGATAAATATAAATTATGTTCTAAACAAACCTCTTTCCGAACGAAACTCCGGCATTCGTCACCACTGCCTACGGCACTGTATGGCGGGAGTGCCTTGCACGCGCTGCAATATCGTTTAGTTTCAATTTCCACCGCTAGGGGACGCGAAATCATATTACTTGGTTATAAATATCTTAATTAGTTCATGTTAAGTTGAATGAACCAATTCCCGTTGAAAAAGATTACGAACATATTTTAGAACACTTTGGTCGAAATATGAAAATGCCGTAGGTTGACCATTTTCAACCACCCTATCTCCCACACCTCCACCGCTACCGACATGCCACCACCATATTGCACGATGGGAGACTCGAGGTTACTACCACACATAAACACCAGTGGTCTCCACTGGGTAGTTGTGGTTGCAAAGTGAAATATAGGGACACACGTCTATATGAAAATGCCTTAGGTAGACTATTTTCAACCACCATATCTCCCACACCCCTACAGCTACAGACATGCAACCACCATACTGCACGATGGAAGACTCGCGGCTACTACCTCACACAAACACAGCTGGGTAGTCGTGGCTGCAAAGTGAAATATAGAGACACACACGTTTATTCATACATGTACATACAGAATAGATTAATGTAGAAGATATGTGCAGAGAATTTACGCAAAGTTTCATAAAATTCTGTTCTAAATTCTGCTTTCAAAAAGCCAGGTATTAAGGTACCATTACAGCATCCGATTTTAGAATACTGTGTTTTCTCCTACTGTTATAAAAAGGTAAACCGTACGTTGTGCCACCTACGCTATGAACGGTAAAGTTGAAAAGTGTTTTTAGAAAAATGATGTAATATTTGAAAAAATGTTTTTTTCCATATTCACGACGCTAAAAAATATCATATATTGTTTTTAGTAAAAATAGAATAAAATCTGCAGCGAAGCATTAAAATTATTCTGGTAATATCAGATGGATATAGTACATCTATGAAATGATGGAGAGATACACTAATTTAAAGTGCAAGAAACTATTTAAATAAAAAATTAGATAACCAATTAATTATAATTGTAATTACTGCATTTAAATTACAAATGGACATCTAACACATTTGCTCCCAGATTACTTAACTCTGTGGAGAATGTATTCATTAGTGTAACATTACCCACTCTTTTTTTCTCGCGGCATGGTTTGCTGATATATTCTCTTTCGCAGCCCGCTAAAACTATTTACTCCCTTTTCAAAACTTTGAAACAAAGTTGAAAAGTGTTTAGGAATTAAGTTTGTCTGTCCGTGCTCTGACTCGCGTAAATATACTCAAATATGACCTTAAAAGTTACCATAGCATTGTCATGTAATTGCTATATGTTATTGTTGACTACTATAGCATGATTAGTATTGAAAATAAACTGTGTAGAATTTATAGTTCGTTTACAAGATCACTTAAAGGAATTCCATTACATTATAGTGTACGCGGAAAAATCTTTTGTAGTGTATTTTAATGCTGTTACACTATTTCTAACATATTGAAATTGATATAAACCACTATAGGTATACTACAAGATGCTTACTATAGAATATGATATGCATAGAATTTATCGTTCATTTACAGGGCATACAAAATAATTCGGTTACAGGTTATGAGGGATAATTGTTGAACGTACGGTTTCAACTGTGTTATGCGTTTTTAAATTTAACTAACCCTTTGCAAATTGCTTGGCATGTATAAATTCTATACATCATATATAGGGATACACAAAATAATTTTAGCACATTTCGCTTATTGACGAAAGTTGGTGAAAGAGTATTTTGAACTGTGTGATGCTTCTTACTGAATTAATTTTTGAATACTATGTGGTATGTGTACATATAGATCATAGGCAGAGCTGCACAAAAGAATTTGGATATTTTTCCCATAATAGATGATAAATGCTGAAATTGGGTTTTCACGTGTGTTAGGCGTTTTCCAAAGATTTCATCTTTCTCCTTATTAAACGACGATGTTTTGTTGAATTATTCTTAATGTGTTGGAAGGAAAGTGTTTCATAATCTACGCCTGTCGCATGATTTTTCTTTATTTTTATTTTTGTAGATAATAAAATCTCTTGGTAGAATAAAACTGATTTAAAAGACCCCATACAATGTTCAAACATCTTTCTATACATGAATTTTACTTTCGCAAAACCAGAAAAAGGGTAATACAAACCAATTAATATTAAGTGCGGTGCTGTTTCTTTTTATCAGTACTAGGGTGGTTTGCTTCCTACGAGGTACTTTACCAATCCACGTTCAGACATCACAGATTCTCAAAACATGCTAATTTGATCTGCTTTTAAACAATTGCGGACGGACGATTGAATTATAAGTAAACGATCAGTGTCGATCTAGTATAATCGGATTTCCATTAATTTCCCTTTGACCGGGGGGGGGGGGAATTTAAGGCCTAATCAACTACTGTCGAGACAGCTAATGACTGTTTTCGTGATTGATTAAATAAGATCAGTTAAATATTTGAAAATCAGCTTGTATAAAAATGGCTAAATAAACAATGTCACTGCCTCACGCAATTTTATAACTACACTATAAGAAAATTGTTTTAAATAAAATGTTTTAAATGTATCGTTTCCACTACGGCGTCATTTTCACTAATGTTTACTTCCTATTTTTAATATTAACAAATATATATATATATAGTTTTTAATTGAAAATAAATATTATTATTTGTGCTGCTTTAAAATTACCCGTTGGGTGTTATTTTCGTATTATGTATATATAAACACAATTTACAAAAAATTCTATGTGCTGGAAAACGATATTATTTCAAATCAACTTTCGTTGTGATTTCATTATAAACGATTTGTGAATCACAGCGTATCTTTTTAACACTTCCCAACCTAGTTGAAAAGTGTTTATGACTTCGGTTTGTCTGCCATCTGTCGTCTGGCCGTCTGTCCGTGCTCTAACTCACGTAAACATACTCGGATTGCTCTGAAATTTGTGTATGTTATTATCGTTTACTACAGCATGTTCCCTATTGAAAATGGTGTGTGTAGCACTTACAGGTTTTTTACAGGTGCAGTCAAAAGTATCCCGTTACATTACGCACTATAAAAAATGACCAATGTTTCTTATTTTATGAAAATATGCTATAACCACGAACGGAAATATAATATAATCTTCTGAGTTATCCGCAATTTCAAATAGCATATTACATTGTCTTTTGAATCCCCAGAAACGAATACATTTTCAAAATTTAAAGAATAATTTATAAAAACAAATTATTTTTAGCTGCCCGAATTTTTCAGAAACGTTTCTGAAGGGATTTTATAGTGTATTAATTAGTGTCCTCAGCCTGGAATATCTGTTTTTCGAATGCTATCCATTCTCAAGTAAACATTTTCATGCTCAAAAAAAATGTTTAACAGACAAACATGCAAAATGAACAGCGTTAACAATAACATTAAAATTAAGATTATTTCTTTACTCTTTCATGTATAAATTAACTTATGCGGCTGAAAATGTGTATTTGAGAATGGATAACATTCGAAAAACAGGTATTCCAGCCTTACACTGTAAAAAATATTAGTGTTACTTTACACCAAAAATGGTGGCAACAAAGTTGCCACCAAAAACGGTGTAAAGAAACACCCCTTGTAAATTGGTGTAATGAAACACCAAAAATTAATTAGTGTAAAGAAACACCACTTTTGGTGGCAACAAAGTTGCCACCAAAAGTGGTGTAATAAAACACCATCATCAATTTGGTGTGCTTTAACACCAAATTGGGTGTCCTACTAACTAATTCAGGATATGCCGCTTCGATGCAGCATCACACCAAATTTGGTGTTCAAAATCTGTCGTCCCAAATTATCCTACGAGGAAAAGTGATTGAAAGGTTATGGATATTTATGTAAAGCTACAGGCATTTTTACTGGATTTTTCCCCTCTTAATTAAAAGATAACATATTTTGAAACAACTTTTATAATTAAAATTTAAAAAAAAATATTGAGGATTTCAATTACAAATTTGCGAATTAATTTTGAAATATCCTTTTCTGAATCAAAGAGAAAAATATGTCTAAGTTTTATATAAATGTATAACAGTTTACAGAAAATTTAGAGATCTTTTTCTCTTTGATTCAGAAAAGGATATTTAAAAGTCAATTCGCAAATCTGTAATTGAAATCCTCAATATAATTTTTTTTAATTTTAATTATAAAAGTTTACTGATGTTTCAAAATATGTTATCTTTTAATCAAAAGAAGAAAAATCCAGTAAAAATGCCGGTAGCTTTACGTAAATATCCATAACCTTTCAATCACCTTTTCTCTTAGGATAATTTGGGACGACATATTTCCGGTCAAAGACTTGAAAAGAGCTATAAAAAATAATTTGGTGCTGCAAGATTTATCGGGTGTTTAATTACAACAATTATGATAGCAACTTTGTTGCCACCATTAATAAAACCTTATTCAATTACAGTTATAATTAAAAAGAATTCCATATAGAAATTTAACAATATAAATGTTGTGATTACATAAATGTTAAAATAAACTTAGTCAGGAAATTCTGTTAGACTTTGTATTTTTTCATGTCAAAATACTTACGTATTTAACAATGAAGCCACATGAAACTATTTGCACTTATTTTTAGTAGTGAAAGGGTTTAATCGATTTTCAATATAGCATTGTAGAAGTTATGGCCATCCCCCACTCTTATTAACACCTAATATTTTATTATCCTAGTAATGAATGTTTTGCGTTTTGAATAAATTTCTTAAGAAATACCCCAAGGAAAATGTTACTCACTTTAAATAAAAATTAATTTTAAAATATCACTCTTAAGAAGCTTAAATTAATTGGATTTAATTACAAGTATTACTTGTTAGTGATATTTAACTATGGCATCCCAACACATCTTACATTTCTGGTTATAACTTAGTTGGTCAATAGAATAATCAGGTAACCATGTATGCAGAATTTATTCAAAATTTTAATAGTAAGAATTAAGAACAAAATAACTTTTATGATATTTATTTAACTAATACTGAATTGGAAAGTATAATACACATTTGTCAATACTAAAAGTATTATATGAAAATAATCAGAGACTAATAACTAAGTAAGAACGAATGAAATACAGTGAAGAAAGAAAAAAAGTTAAATTCAAAATATCTTAAAGAAATTTGAATGCATTAATAAACAAAATAACCTAACTTAATTTCAACAGGCAAGCAATGCTTATAATAATTCTTAACAGCTTGCAGACCAATGGGTTAGACACATACTTTTCTCATAAAGTTAGCAAAAAAAATTATAGAATTTTCTCTGAAGACATTTACTTACTCATATCTTAGGTGGGCAAAGTTCTGACAGTAAGCCTTTGGTCAAATCAGTATATTTGCAATTTCACAATAAAAAAATGATTTTTATAAGCACATAAAAAAGCATAAGTCAAGGTTAAAAGTAAAGAACGGTTTTAGCTAATCATAAAAAAAAATTGCATATTGCAGTGTACCAAACCACACAAACAGCATATAATTATTACTTAACATTATCAAAACACATTTCATGGTTAAATATATTGATATTAACCAAAATAGTATTACAGTTAAACACAAAACAGGCTTACACAATTTTTTAATTGTCATTTTGGATTTGTACTGTTCAAATTGCCCACTTAAGATATATTACACACAATATTATACAATTTTTATATGTAACAAAAAAAAAATCTTAAGTATTACATTCCATGTATGAAACATCATTTAATGTTACCAAAATATGTTTTAAGACAATGTACCAGTTTCCATTTTTGTAGTAGCTGGAAAATGGATATCTAAATTGCAAGAGACTTGCATCCATAAAAAAAAATCTTGAACAGTCCTTATTAGACATTTTTTAAATTTTATATGCACCAAAATGATCATTGAAAACACACTCATAATCTTCTAAAAGAAAAAAAACTTTATCACTATCTGTTATAATGAGCAAAATTTTTGAAAAAATTGGTTCTTCTTCAACTAATTTCCTAACAATAAATAAACCACTAACATATTTTAAAAAGTTAATAGTAAAGTGTGAAACAGAATATAGTTCCCTAGTGAATCCTTTGTCTTTCACAATAACCTGAGCAGCTTCTGGTTGTATAGAACTTAATTCAAGTGGTTTGGTAATCCCAACCGATTTATTATGCTGAAGGTATCCATTTGAATTACAAGCATAATATGCTTGACGTAATTGATGGCGATTTGCTAATGTGAGAGTTATATTTTTAAAATTTTTTCCTATTGCAGCAAGTCTCTTAAAATAATAATGCTTCGCTTCAAATCTCAATGTCCAACAGTGACGGAGATGCCCAAAATTTAACATGTGAGAAGGGTAATGAATAAGAAAGTGCTGCTTTGGTATCATCATTTTATCAGGAAAAAGTTCTCTAAAAAAATGTAGGTGGTCATCAATTCTAATTTTTAAATAAGCAATATGGTCTACTGTGAGAACAGGGGCAAAAATAAGTTCAACAATACCCTTTAAATCTATAAACAATTTCCAATATGAATTGTCTTCAGGAATGACAGCAGCACACATTAACGGGAGTAATCTGACAAGTGTCCACATTCGAGCAGCTGTCTGATTTATTTTACATTTTTTATTTATTAAAGATGGTTTATCAATAGAATCTAAAGGGCCATAAGGCCACATTTCAATTTGTTTATTTATATAATCAATAGAAATTACTTTGTGTGTGTGTAAAGCTTCTAAAACTAAACCTGTTTCATATGGGACAACTCCTTCTAGCAAATCATGGGCAATATCAGGAGGGAGACCACGTGTAACATGAAAAAATTCTGAATTAAATGGAGAATTGTTTTTTATTCCATACTGAATTAACTTTGTGTCATCAGCAAGCAACTCTGTTACATGTTGTTTATAGTTTTCAGGAGTCCTCAATGTAATATGATCATCAGTATATGTGTTTTGTATCTCAGCCTTATTACACAAGCATGTTCTGCAATAACAGTTTACTTTATTAGAGAATGATTCCACAAAACCACCAATCATATTGCTTCCTAAATTGTCACCACTAATAAAAGACAGACAGCCAACAAAAGTTTCAGCTCTCACAGAAATTCCATCAGTTGCAAGAATATTCAAATCCTTAACTAAGGGTTCAACAATTTTACCAATACCAAAATATTTCACATCTGTACTTTTACAAATAATAACTAATTGAATTATATCAGTTGAAGATCTATACTGTGGATATACATTTCCTAGAACATAGTAAAATGCCAGTAATTTGTGAGTTTTTCTATGAACACCTAATGGGTTACAAATCTCAAATTCATCACAAAACAGATTTAATTTTAAGGAATGGAAGTTGGTAGAAAACAGGGGATGAGTTTTACAGAATTTACCATCATCAAAACTTGTTATAAGATTTTTGGCTTTGTCACACTTAGGGTTCACAACTTGTGTAAATACATCATCTTGCATCAACAAAAATTTCAAAGTTTTTAATATAGACACATAATGAAAACAACACGACTTGTTGAAACTATTATTTCCTAAAATATACTCAACAGGAAGAACCATTTGCATGTTTGTTTCATAGTACTTCATTCTCCTATAATTATTAGATAATGAATCAATGCTCGCAAAAATACAATTTTGTTTCAAAATTTCATTAATCTTTAGAAAACTCTCATTACTTATACTTAAATTAGAAGTTTCATTTTTAATTTTGTTAATTAAATAATCACTCTGCATTTCCAACAAAGAATTAAAATCCTGCAAGATTTTTTGGGTTGTGGACAGAGGTAGCATGTGTTTTTCCTGAGCTTTTAATAATAATAAACTAACATGTCGTTTCATTTTTGAATCAAAATTTTCTTCAGTTGCACCTATATCATCTTCTACATTTATTGATTTAAAGTCCATTAACGGATCTTTACTACAATTAATGTGACTTAAAAATTCTTCATCGCAATTATTCAAATTATTTTTACTTTTATCAGTGTGCGTATAATATGTATGTTTTCTACTCAAATGTGATCGATAAGAGGAAAAACTGCAACGTTTTGGATACTCGAAATTAAATATAAAGTATGATGCTATCAGATTGGTGACTGCTTCCGATAATGAATTGCAGTGGAGAATAATTTCATGCTCAGCTAGCACATAGTATTTTTCTTGTTTAGTCTCAAACCCAATGATTCCTACATGAGGCGATGAATAACCTGCTTTCTTAATGTCATCAATAGAAGTAGTGGCCTATAAGAGAAATTAAAATTAAAATCAGTGCTACTCGATTTCACTGCATGACAAATACAATTTTAATTTTTTTCTTTAAATATACCATAAACCTCATCATGCGGTCGATGCAGTTTTTTTTTTTTTTTCTTGGGGCCCATTTTGTGAAAAATAAGTTATCATTGTGAAATTTATCATATTTTTGTGAAAAATAACATTTTGTAACAAAGGATGAAATTTAGCTAACTCAAATTCAAACGAAGCATTTAATAATAATTTCTTCTTTAAGTCCTTCTGTTAAAGTTTTACTTTTCAGTGAACTTGTTTTGTTGGCAAATTACAAATTTTAAAACATAACGAAATAAAAATAATCAATGAAGAGTATGTTTTTATGGAATAGAAATTTGTGAAAGTGTCTATTTTTTTAAAATGAATTTTGTGAAGGAGAATGTTTTGTTAAATAAGATTTTTGTGAACGGGCTCTAAATAGACCCCAAAATTTTCCTGGATCGACCCTTGATCATCCAAGCATGCTATTATAAAACGATAACTGATAATGTAGAAGAAAGATTAAGACAAGATTTATCGTTTTATAGACAAAACATTTACCACATAGATTTTAGCTATATTTCACTTATACAAAGAGTAACGTGCAGAAAACAAACCAACTTAGAAAGTATGGCATGCAGGAAGAAAAATTATAAAGAAATATTTATTGATACTACAAGTTTAGTAATCCTTTAACAAACAGTTAAAGAGATTTAGCAGATTCTGATATGTAAAATAAAGAATGTATTTTTTCTCTTTCATCTGTTGTAACTGACTATAAATGCTTTATTTTGGCAGTCTATTGTAAATTACATAAATATGGGCAACATCAACAACAACAAAAAAGGTTTGTACAAGCAAATATTTATCATTTTGATGAGATCTTTAGTTTGATTCTTTATCAAGCAATTCAAATCTTTAATGAGATTGTGACATAAGGGAACAGACTACATTATCAGGGTTGTTTAATTTAAATGTAAGATTTGATAGATAAATATTTTTCTAATACTAGGTGAAATCTAAAAGTTATAGCTTCTAATCAATCTTAGAGACAAGTGACTCATTTTTTTAGCATATGAAAGTAATTTATAAACACATGAGCAACAATAGTTAAAGCTGATATTTGCAGTCTCCTTTCATAGAAACCTGTGAAATATTAATTGAGGCGTATAATTTATTTATAAAATGTGAAAACATTGCCGTATTTATTATAGTGCTACATTTTACCTATTATTCAATTGTAATGTTGAAAATCCCCAACATTTTGCACAATCAGCCTTCACCCCCATCTCCCAACCCAAAACCGACCCACAGGGCTTTGTACGGAGGCTCTATTAAATATTATTTAAACTGAAATTTAAATCATGATGAAAATCATTTTTATAAGAATGTCTTTGATTAAATGCAGAGCTAAAACTAGGATTTTTCTAACATATTAGGCAGGAATCTTAGAAATCTTTTCCTGAAAATTTAAGGGCAATGGAAGACATTTTAAACATTTACATGTATGTAATAACAATACTTTTTATGCAAGTCAATAACAGGTGGCACACTGCTAAATAATATTCCTATCATTTTCAACCACATTAAATTCATTTCTAACACATGCAAATAAAATACATACTTTTCACACATTTCATAAAAAAGAAAAATAATGTTACAAACCAAGACATTTTAATTTAATATCAAAGAAATGTTTCTAATATAGATGCACAGAAAATAAAAATGGGCAAGAAAAATATGGTTACTTTTCCATTATACGGATACCATTGTCGCCAAGCATACATTTAATATATACATTATGCATTAACATACATTTTGGCATGGTGTCAGTATAATGGAAAAGTACCAAAACATGTTATTGTCTTGTACGGTCACTAACACTGTAAATAAATTAAATAGCATGTTATAAAAACTTTAAACATTTAATAAGAGCGATAAAAATTGTATAAAAAAATGCTGTCATTTTGTAAATGTGAAAGCAACATTGCATATAAAATATTACCTAACTATCTTATGTAAACATTAGGCACAACATCCCTCGAGGAGGGGAAGGGGGAAACTCTTACTCTTATGTTAAACCTTTCTTCTCCAAAGACACCTTATTTTTGCAGATAATCAAATAAATTAATAACAGTATTTGTAATTTATCACTTACCGTGTATGTTAAAAATAGCTGGTCTTCAGAAAAATGCACAGGTAATGAGATCAGCAGAAATTCATCTTTAGCTATTGCTGTGTCAGCTTGCTCTTGGAGACATTTCAGAGTTTCAACCCATGAAGGAAGGCTTTTTCGTGCCAATAATAAATTATAGAGCTGCTTATTATATAAACTGAGAAATTTTGGAATACACTGAAAAATGTTAGATTTCCCTGTTATTCGGAAAAATTCATCAGCAAAGTGCTGTTTATTAAATAAGTTTGGATATTTAATTTTTAAATCAGCAACTTTCATATATTGATTGACAATTTCATCTCTTCTAATGTCAAATGTTTCATTTAACTCAGATGAAGCACTAGCCTGTTCATTAATAACCATGAGTTGTTTTTTGAACTGTGGTATTTCTTTCTTTTCATTCGCTTTTTCTCCTTTGTTATGGAACTTATTGGTTATTTTCTTCTGCTTTATTTCCTCACTTTGATCAAATCTACGCATATTTTTCAATTTATCTCGAATAGCCTGTCGCCATCCACCATATCCAGTTCCAATGGACTCTTTTAAATATGGGTATTTAGAAACAATGGCTCTTGCCATGTCGGTCACCATAACTGATGTCGGATATTTTGAATGTTTCACAACAGATGAACATATGGTATGTATTAATTCTGACCGCAAAACCCTAGGTAAGGGTACCTCATCTTGCAAAGCTTGTCTTAGGCGACTTGAAAAGTCTTTAGCGGGTATTGTGAAATTATCTAGGGGAAAAGATGACTGTGGAGTTGCTGCAGCAAATAGATCTGGTTCTGATGATTCACAGGAACCAGAAGCTTTTATCTCATCAGTGAAAAATGGTTCAGCTATATGGGATGATGATTTCGATTCAGCACAGTCAGGAACTGAATTTTCAATATATAATACTTTGGGTGTATCTAACACAATTCTATATTTCTTACCTGGAAGAATGTTTTCATCTTTTTGTACATCAATGTACTCCTGCCAAACTTCATTAAAAAACTGTATAATAATGGATACTGTCCGATCAATACAAAATCTAGCATAAACCTCCTGAAACATCAAATAAGAATGCATAAGTTTCAAGTACATCTTGTATAAATTCAGTAACCATACCAGGAGTTGATCCTGACAAAATTGGAGGCCTATTTCATAAAAACTCATTTAATAAAGCAAGCCCATTCTCAAAATCCATTTTACTAACATAGCCATAGGCTTCTTACAAAATTCATTATTTATTAAATAAAAACTACCCTTACATGATTTAATGGAACAGATGTCGCAGACGCACCGGGATTTGTGCAATTTTTCTTTGCGCCATTTTGGCAAAAAAACCCAATTTTCCCAATCTTTTATTACACACACGCATTTAATTGAATTTATTATTTTTATATTATTTGATTTATTTACACATATATTCATTTTTATTATAAAAAAACAGGTTGCTATACACAGCAAAAATCGCCATTTATGGTGCCAAAAAGAAAACCCTGTGCAGTGACATCTGTACCGATTTAATCAAAATTGTTTGGGTGTACTGAAATTAATGATTAAAAATTGAAAAATTAATTAAATCCATGATTATTGTTTCTTTCTTAGCTTAAAAATCAGAAAATATAATGATTAATGAAATACAATTATTTGATCGATTGGAAATTTTTTTCTTATTTACGGCTATACCAAAAACAACCATTTTACAGGTAACAGAAAAATCGCCAAAAATAACTGCTTCATCAGCAGTTATGACAGTTGAAGTTGAATAAAATCTAATAAACTTAATTTTACAATGTTTATGAGAAACACCATAGAAAACACATGCTATTTTTTTATGTAAGTAGAGGATATTTAAAAGAATAACAGGACAATCTTCAGTAATGTAATGCATGAAAAAGTAAACAAATAAGTGATTCAGCAAATCTTAAAAATGTATTTTTATTAATATAACTATAAAATGCAGAAAAATATTCTGGTACTTCTATATTATCCAGTCAACCAATTTCCGTAAAAAAAAAAAAAAAAAAAACTATCGCCAAATTATTTGCCAAACTGTAGCATCCAATAAACAAATGAAAGAATGTTGCCATTTGAATCTCAAAAAAAAAAAGTAAGGAAAAGAAACGAAAGAAAAAGAAATTAGGAAAGCCCCATTCATTAAAGTATCATTTCTCAGCAAGTTTAAACAATAAAATTTACAATACATTAAAGAAAAAAGAAACCAAAATAATCTTTGATATTTATTTATTTACATTATTTTTTTTAATTATCCCTCTCGACTGTTGGATAAATATTTGTGATGTCAGTTGAAAGTGATTTATTGTACGTAACTACACATTGCAACATATTTTCAATGCTTTTTCTGTTTAAATATCATGATGTTGAAGACGTAATTTTTATTTTAGTTAATGAAGTAACTAATAAATCAGTAAAACATCATTAAAAAATCATTAACATCCAATTAAAAATCATTTGATGAAATAACAAGCACGTGTAACGCATTTGACGTCACGATCATTATTTTTAGCTTTAAATCCCATAGTTTGGCAATAGCGAAAATTTCTCCATCTTTGCATAAAAATTGATTAGTTTACAACAATGGATGTGTTTTAGAAGATATGGATTTGAAACGAACAATGATTAAAGAGGACATTTTAAAACATTCTTTTAAATATTAAAAAAAAAAAAATTAAGAGTATTCAAATCCAAACTGCTTATTTTGATACACATTTTTAAATTCAATTTTGCTCTAAAATGCCTCCAATTGGCAGGTTCTCTTATTCAGAAACTTTTATAATGTCTGTATTGTCTCAATGTTTTGATAAAGGCAGAATATATTTCAAAAAATGCTGTCAAAGTGGACATTTTGAACAAAATTTCCCAAAGCGATAGCGCTGAAAACAAAAAAAATTATACTGTGAAAATAAATGTTCGTAATTCAATTTCTAATTAATTGAACGAAAAATAAAAACATAGGTCCCTTATAAATCTCTTCATAAATCACACCGCCAAGTTTCATGTTTTTACTTTTAAAAATGAGTCTGAAAATGTGTCTCAAAATTTTGAGTTGCTGAGCGTGGAAAAATATTTTTTTAATACCGCCTTAACATAAAATTTCCATGGTGCCTTTGAGCAGATGCAATGCAGAATGCGCATAGGAGCTCACTCGGTTGTATTATCACAGGGTAATGTACTTTATTTATACTACGTTCGTTTATTTACTGAATATGATATGGACAAAGGAATATACTATTTGCATGATCATAAGTCCTTGAAAATTTATTTCTTGCAGTACTGAATATAACTGCAATTTCGAAATGATTTGCATTACACAGTTGTTTACAGATTGTCTGTTTGGAGTTTGCATCGAAAATAGTACTGTGTTTCACTAGGGGAAGAACTTCTAAAATAAAATTTATGAAACACTTTTTCATACTATCCCCCTATTAAATAATAAAGAAGCTTATTTTACTCATATTGTTATAGTAATTTCTTTCTGTCAGGTTTTGACGAGTTCCATCTAGTATACATAAAATAATACATATTTATATAAAGATTGTGTATATTTTTTAACATGTGACACATACAACGTTTATTATTGTCCACCCTGGGTCACCTCCTGAATTCAACACTGTTTGTATCTTTACATTTAAAAATTAGCCCGTCATTGTGTCAGAAAATTTTGAATTTGTTGCACAGTGAACTTGAAAACAGCTTTAATAGAGCTTTAGATTTAACTTTTAAAGTTCAAAGTTGATAAATTTTGGGGAAAATGAAACAATAAAGAAGAAAGTTAAAATTTAATATTTACTTACGTATTAACACCACCGTAGGTACAGATTTGGCGGTTTTTAAGTGCCGCCAATCTTTCATAGCACTAAAAAATGGCGTCAAAAATCAGCAAACAACAAGGAATCCAAAAGATAACTGTGTGCGCGTGCAAACAACAAGATTGTTCTTTATTGGCACATTAGCGCAACTTCTACTGCGGTGGCGTTAGTACACAAGTACCATTTAATAAAGTAGCATTAAACATCAATATTGTTTAGAAAATAGTAAACATTAATTTCTTTACAAAAAACATTGCAAAATTTAAATATCTTACATTTTCAAATTCATCCAATGATGCTGGTAAATTAAACAATTTACTTCTTGAATTATAGGATACCAAAATATCTTTTTCCATGCTAAAAATGATAAAATATAAACTAAATCAAATTTTAGAATAATACCATATACAAGAGCATAAATCAAGAAAAAATAAGTAAAGTTTCTAATATTTAAAAATTAGGGCTGTAGCTAGATGTGAATAATAGGGGGGGGGGGGTCTCAAGAAAATGTAGCGGAGGCTCATATTTTTTTTTCTCTCTCTCTCTGACACATGCACGCACAAAAACACACACACATATATATATATAGATGATCAAAGTATTATGCAGAAAGATAAATTAGTGTATATTCATATTCTAGGCACTATGTTTTTTATTAAATTGTTGATAACATCATTGTATACTAAGAAAAGAAAAGGCTGGAGAATAAAAATTTCCAGTGTAAACTAGTGTATAATTATACTGGTGAAATAATAAGTGATGATGTCAACAATAAATAAAAAGCTTGCGGTTCACCCGTTTCATAAAGAGTTGCAACCTTTAATCAAAGTATTATGCAGAAAGATAAATTAGTGTATATTCATATTCTAGGCACTATGTTTTTTATTAAATTGTTGATAACATCATTGTATACTAAGAAAAGAAAAGGCTGGAGAATAAAAATTTCCAGTGTAAACTAGTGTATAATTATACTGGTGAAATAATAAGTGATGATGTCAACAATAAATAAAAAGCTTGCGGTTCACCCGTTTCATAAAGAGTTGCAACCTTTAATTATTTTATTAAAATTCCCTACCCTTAAGGATTTTAAAGTTGTATTTGTATACGATAAAAAAAATTGACAAAATCAAGGATGTACTTTGCATTTTAAAGTTATTGTTTTTAAAACACTTATTTGCAGTTTTTATACATATTACAATTTAGTATTTGTAAGAATGTTAAAAAATGTAAAAGGATCCCAAAACAAAGTTCGATTTTTGAACAGTTTCATTTGGTGACCTGAGAATCTTTTCTAAGGGGGTGTGGGGGGGGGGTCATTTTTTTTTTAATCTAGAAGATTTGTAAAAAATACTGTTATTAGGATTATATTAATTATATCACAACTATTGCAGAATTATAAAATAAATAAAAGTAGATTTCCAAAAGCTAAAAATCTTCTACGGAAGCAGCAAATTATATTTTTATAATCACAAAAGTTTGCTTTTGAGCAAATGTTTAACAAATGTTAATACGAATTTCTAGAAAAGCCAAACACAAAGAGAGTGTAGTCCAGGGAATAAGCTTACTTTTAATTATGCTGCATACAAGATTTCAAAACTCCTCACAGTACAGAGGAAAAATTATGAAAATTCAAATCACTATGGACTGCTTAGATATTTAACAATAAATACTGTTTTTTTTTTCACATAAACAATGATTTCTAAACGTTATTATTCAGATACAACATACACTACTGATTTTTTCCCCTTTAAAATATGATTTAAATGTTCTTTTAATGCAATCCACAAGTATTTTGCTTTAAAATTAAAACAGGAACTAAATATTATGTTCTAAAATATGATAATTTTTTATTAAGGGCTAATGTTAATTCTATAGGGCATTATTTTTCTAATATCTCGTTTGCATTTAAATATTTTTAAATGATTTTATTTTATTTTATTTTATTTATTTTATATTTTTTTTTTGCACTGGATAGCAGAGATCAATCTCTATTTCCGCCGTTGATTACTTTTTCGATTTTTTTCTACGAAGATACTTTCATTTTCGGAACCGGTTTCGAAAGTAAAAGCATCTTCCTAAAAAAAATCCGCAAAGAAAATCGAAAACGTAATCAACGGCGGAAATAGAGATTAATCTCTGCTACCCAATGTAAAAAAAAAACAAAAAAAAAAACATTTAAAACTATTCAAATACAAACGAGATATTAGAAAAATAATGCCTATAGAATATAGAATTAACATTAGCGATCGAGTGTTGTCAAGTGCGTGAAGAGGATTATTAAGCAAAAACAACTAACAAAATAAAAATTCTCATGCTTTGTTTAGTTAATTTCCCTCATCTAACTATACAAACACTATTTAGTATTATCTAATAAATATATAAGGAATAATTACTAGGCTTACCTTATGTTATTAACAGCACTTCATAATGAAATCAAAATGGTTCATTCCGTTCTCTGCTCTGTTGTCGTCTGCTGACGCAACACTCTGACGTCATCGTATATTTCAACACCACAGAGCTGGATTGCGAGATAAAAATGTACACCTATATTGGAGTTTTGGTTTCCGGAATTAATTTCAAATTGTCATTCTTGGTGTGTGATATCACCGATTTTTTTTTAAAGAGTACAGATAAACTATTTTAAGTGTATTATAACACTTAATTCAGTGTTGACACCAAAATTAGTGCATATTTAAACCTTATTTGGCATTTCATAAACCCAAATTAAGCGTAATTATACTCCCCATTTTTTACAGTGTAGGACACTAATTAATACACTATAAAAACCCTTCGGAAACGTTTCTGAAAAATTCGGGCAGCTAAAAATAATTTGTTTTTATAAATTATTCTTTAAATTTTGAAAATGTATTCGTTTCTGGGGATTCAAAAGATCAAGATGACAAAGATTCAGACAATGTAACATGCTATTTGAAATTTCGGATAACTCAGAAGATTGTATTATATTTTCGTTCGTGGTTATAGCATATTTTCATAAAATAAGAAACATTGGTCACTTTTTACAGTGCGGTCATTGGGAAATAATTGTTTCAAGTGCATCTGAGGATGCTATGCCATTTGAAACATGATGAAATTGATATATAATTATGAAGCGCAATAAAACATGCTTTTTGTAGAATATGGGGACAAAACATTTAAGATTCATTAACAGGAATTAGCAAAAGAATTCTGTTGCATTGTTCTCCAGGGAAAATCGTTTGCAGTGTAATTTAATGGTGTTTCACTATTTCAAACATGATGAAAATTATATATGCATGACTGAGGTGCACTATAAACAGCTCGTTTAAAAGTATGGCGTGCATTGCGTTTATCGTACTTTTACAGGGACACACAAAATATATCGGTTACAGTATACGTGTGATAATTACAGTCTATGTGTGATAAGTGCGTTTTCAACTTTGGTTTGTGTTTTCAAGTTTAACTAAATTTTTTCATAGTACGTAGTGTGTATAAATTTGCTAGCTCATATACAGAGCTACACAATAGAATCCGTAAGTATTACAGACTATGGGAGTGAATTTATTAAGGTTAGTTTTTAATTGTGTTACGCATTTTCCTATTGAACTATATATAATAGAATAACAGAAGTTTTTGGAATATAAATAAATTTACATACAGTGCTACGCAAAGAACAAGATACATTGTCGTTTACAAATGGTAATTGCTGGAAGTGAGTTTTAAGTTGCCTTATGTGTTTTTTACCTGAATGCATTTTTTACCTTTTAGCTTACACTCTAAAATTGGAAGGAGTGAGAAGTTGACTCTTTGGAAGAGTGAGAGGCATTTTCACTCTTTTAAGAGTGAATTTTATAAATATGTACTCTTTAAAGAGTGGAAATTTCCACTCTCTAGAAAAGAGTGAAATATCTCACTCCGTTGTCGAGAGTGACTGTTCACTCCGTTGACAAGAGTGAGATATTTCACTCCGTTGAAGAGTGAGGAAAAACAGTTTTTTCCAATAAAATCATAAGATGGCGCCAGCTCACGGATGAGAATCCGAGTAATCTCCGTTATCGAAACGAAACGCCTAAAATGAAATCCTTTATATATAGTAGCACGATTTAAAAAAAAAAAAACTGAAAAAGGCATTGAAATAATAAATGAATCGATAGAATTATGGATAGGAAATATATTTTATGCTTTACAAATTGCAGGATTTGCCAATGCTAAGAAAAGTGCAGGGAAAACAAATATTTGAAGTAAATTTATGCTTAGCTGCAACACAATTTTGCTTCTATTTTATAAACAGAAATTTAATATCTCTGAATGCTAATTATTTTCCTCTTTATTTAAATAACCTATTCTACATATTTTATATCATTTCTAACCTCTTTATGAATATAAACAAAATATGACTATACAGATTAAATTTTCTGTTATTTTTAGCACGTTTGAAATTAACATAAGAGAAATGAAAAACGTTGCATTTAATCACTGATTTTATAACATTTATTATAGAAAAAAAAAAGAGTATAAATGTGTCGGAAATAATCTTAGGAAAAATTTAACAGGTATAATTTAATAAAAAAAAACGTTTTTTACCCTGACTGAAATTTCCCCCCTAAAAATTAGTTTTGAAAAGTAAATTTGAGGGCCCCTTTGTATTTCAGTGAGTAAACTTCGGCTTCCCGGGCCTATTTGGTAAACAGGCCCTGGGCCTCGGACAATCTTAATCGGGCTCTAATTATGGAAACATTATTAGCAAGAAAAAAATGAATGAATAAATAAATAACTGCTTTGTTGTAACGGAATTTTTGTCATAGCGGAAATGTACAGACGGGTGTTCGCACATTTTTTAGACGATTTCGGCGTTGTTGTTTTTAACGTTTAAAATATGAATATTGCTTTCTGAAATAATCTGTATGATAATCTTGTTTCTTGATTCGAATTCTGCATAATGCTTTCGATGGATATCGATGGATGTTTTCGATGTAAGATAAATTTGCGATAGTCATAAATCCTTACTTGAAACTTCGTTTTCCGCCTTGAAATGGGTTCTTTTTTTCCTTGTTTTTTTTTTTCATCTGGTATCTTTTTACTATGTATATGTACTGATTTTTGGAATAGCACTTTCCAATCAATTGTTATGTTTATTTCGCACTAAAAAGTTTTTATATTATGCGCTTTGCAATCATTTTAGACTGTGGAATTAGCATACTTCTGTTCGGAAGAAGAAAAAAAAACGCAAACGCATCTTCCCATTCACAGCTTTTTTAGCATGCGCAATTTTGAAATAAGAATAAATTTGAAAGTATCAGACGATAATATAAATTACACATAATAAGTTGTTGTCAGAATTTTTTCCTCTAAAAGAATTCCATTTTTTTAAATAATTTATCAAATTTGTCTAAAAAATGTGCGAACAGTCTCTGTATTATATGATACAAAAAGAAGGTTTCAGTTTCTTATTTACACAGTTGAGAAACACCGTAAATATTTATGATTTCTACTTAAATTTAATAAGTGTGTTCGAATATCACAAAAGAAACAAAGCTAAAATAATGTAATAAGAGCTTTTTTAATTGTAAGCGGCTGTAGCAAGCTGTAGGTACCAGTTCTCGTCCGAGCGCAGAAGTCAAGCAGCAACGAGCTCGGTTACCGCCTACGAACAAGCGTGTGTAAAAATGAGTTTCTCTTTTTTATTCAAGAATTATTTTAGTCACTCCTGAAAGAGTGACTATTTACTCCTATCATGGGTGAAAAAACTCACTCCTGAAAGAGTGAGTATTCACTCTTTCAGGGAGTCAAGAATTTCACTTTTTCCTAGAGTGAATAGTCACTCTAAAGAGGTTGGGCAAATTTTGACTCTGCGATAGAGTGAATATCCACTCCTCCGGAGTGAATAGTCACTCTTTCTTATTTAGAGTGTAATATGTGGTATGTAGAAAAAATTTTAGTCAATATACAGGGCTGTACAAAAGATTTCGAGTGCATTTTCATCGATTGGCGAAAAATGCTAAATGCGAATTTTCTAACTGAACTAAATTTTATCATGCTACATCCAAATCTACAGATCATATACAAGGCTGGATAAAATAATTCGACTACTTTTTTGACAATGGAAGGTAATTTGGAAAACTGTATTTTTCAATGTGTTATTTTTTTTTTCTAAACTGTTTACTTACATATTACTTCTGTTACCTTATTCAATAGTGAAGTTTCGTTACAGTTTTCTGGATGTGTTGGAAAGTATTTTATAATCTATACTTGACGCATGATTTTTTGTTCTTGTTTATTAGATGCTTTCTTTTAACTTACAATTCTATTTGTAGCAGCCAAATCTTGTTACTCATTTTTCACCCACTTCCTGTTGACGTAGAGCTTCAAAATTTGGAATATATATGTATTCCAGACTGCAATCCATGAATTGGACATAGATTTCTTAAAATTGTATACCTAACGGGGAAGCGGGCAACATCGGCCCAAAACGTGCTTTTTTCCCATAGAAATAATGTTGCGATTGTTTAATATTAATTGAAAAAATAGCTCCATTATTGCAACATTCTTCCATTTTAACTACATTGTTCCCCGCATCATTATGACGCCTGCATTGAGCGACGCACACATTTGTTCTTTATAATATAAGTTGACATTTTTATAAATTTTAATGAAGCATGTATTTTTTTGTTTACATTTAATTTATTTCTATATATATATATATAGTACATTAAATTGTAGTTTATATTAACATATATTATTCTGATCAATTTCAGTAAAAGAGTGTTTTTAAAGCAATATGAAATTTGTAATCGATATCTATTTCACACACATACACACGGTGAAATGTTCGTATTTGAGTGTAAAGGAGTTATATTAGAGTTGAGCCACGCCAACCATTTCCAGAACTCTACATTTACGAAAATAGTTAATAGAGCTGTATAGAACTCTATAGATTTCTTTACAAGTTCTATAGAATAGCCCTTCTATAGAATACTATTTCTATAGAGTTTTGGAGAGTTCTATCGAATACTTTTTCTAAAGAAAACGTTTCTATAGAATTCTTACAAGTTCCGTAGAATTTTTTTTTCTATAGAACAGTTTTTCTATAGAGTACTATAAACCTTATAGAATTAAGTTCTATAAACTAATGTTTCTATAGTTTTTTTTTTATAAAAAAATATTTCTTAGTTTTTTAAAATTTACGTGTGTAGTAATTTATTTATAACTATATATTAAAATTAAAAAATAACATCAGTTTAATAAATAATAGTATTCCATTGATTTAATATGATTATATATATAAACTTTAATTCAATTCTAATACACTGTGATTCAATTGTCAATGTAATAATTTATGAGTCGAACTGCTGATTTAAATGATGATTAATTAATTTATTTGTTTATAATTCATTAATTTCTTGGTTAATTTTATAATCATTTATTAATTTGCTGTTAAATTTATAAAACCATCCATCTAATTTAATAAACTTTATTCCCTAATAATATTGTAATTTTTATTCAAATACTGTTATCTGAAATATAAATATTTAAAGAATTGTTTCAGTTTTAACAAATAATAATTTATTAGACTTTAAATATTTTTACAAGACTATTATGATTGGGAATGCAAATCACAAAAGAAATAAAGTTGAAATAGTGTAATAAGAGTTCAGATACTGTTAATGACTGCGTCATGCTGAAAGTCCTCTTTCTTCGTCCGATCATTGAAGTCAAGAAGCATCGAGTGTCGTTAGTAATTGGAAGGGTGACCACCTGGGTTCTATATAAATTTCTCTACATATTTTATAGAAGCTGTATATTTTTTCTATAGATATTTTTATAACAGCTCTATAGACATTTATATTGAACTTCTACAGATATTTCTATAGCTTTTGGTTAAACAAGGTTATAGAAAAACAGGCCATAATTCTATAGGAATCTATAATGCGTTTTCTATAAATATATTTTTTAGAATTCTATAAGAAATTTTTGTAAGGGTACGCTTATGCTCAAAATGACAGTACTTATGATTATATCAACAGTAGTCAAGCAATACTTGTGACTTGATTAGATTAATATGACATGCAATAGTGGGAAGAACCTCTTGACCAATCAAAGATTTCAATGCGATGAGCTATGTTTGGGAAGCAACGGTGAGAACAAGAATCACGCACACAAATACCGTCTAATTCTAATAGGTCAATGCCACCACGATGGAATAAACGTGACATGACGAGCTTCGCCACGGGGGTCATTATTCTGATATAAAACAAAAACAACATACTTAGATGATAGTTGAAACCTCCACTACAAGATGGCGTAACATAAACCAGATTGACAAAATATGAAATCTTAGTAAAAGCTTCCCCAAGTCACGGATTTTCATTATGAATGATAAATAAGTCTACGCCTTCATAAATATACGTTTTGTGAACAGCAATGAATTTTCGTGATGCATCAACATAATTAAAGTCTACTCTATCACAACATGATATTGACGGTTTGGCAATGATGATGCATTGTCTTTACATAATCAATACATTTAGTTTAAAGGCAAGCTTCCGTGAATTGATATCTATGAATACAAATGGATCTAAAATATCAGAATGTGAATTGAAAATAATTTTTTATTTCATCTAATAAACCCTTACTAAAAACTGTTTTTTAGTCTTTTGTCCAGCTTTAAAATATGGTTTTTTTGTTTTTGTTGTTTGGTAAAATTTGCACCGCAATTACGAAGTAATATCAATTTATAAAAACATATAAATTTCAGATACTCCAATTAGCATTTTTCTCTAATTTTGATATTTATATTAGAGAAAAAGTTTTATTTCCTGC
This sequence comes from Maratus michaelseni, assembly GCA_963931845.1. Lineage (NCBI taxonomy): Eukaryota > Metazoa > Arthropoda > Arachnida > Araneae > Salticidae > Maratus > Maratus michaelseni. The sequence goes on from OZ007596.1 coordinate 199,700,163, forward strand.
AGTAGGCGGTTAAAAATCGTACACCTGCTCGGTTAAAATAGTACGGTACCAAAATGTCATAAATATGTTGGCAAGCTAAGTGCGCTGTCGTTCTCTTTTTATCGCTCAAAGATTCACTTGCAAATGCTGTATAATTTCAGTTTTTACATCCCGGTATAGAACAAAAATGTAATTTCAAATGAAATTGGTTAGGGATATGTAGATTAATTTACTAATTTGGTAAGACCTTCTAAATAATTTTCAAGCATGATTTTTTTTTAAAATTTAAATTAACAATAAACATTATTTTTTTCTCTAAAAATATGGGAATGAAAGGTAACAATGAGAACTAACAACAACAATTGTTTGTACTCAATGAAATAAGAATAACCACGAGCTGCGATAAAGGCAAGTCAGAATACGAGTTCACGCTACATAAGAATGAAAGCGCGCAAGCATGAAAAAGAGTTCTATAGATTTGAGCGAAAGTAATTGGTTGGATTTTTGACGCAAGACTTAGAAAAGCTTGCGAAGTATGTATTTATTGAAAGATGTAAAGTTGTTACTGCTCATTAGTGATAATCTAGTTATATGCTGAATCTTCATTTGTATATTTCGTTGTCTTATTAAACATTGCTAATTATTTGTATTTGGAGAATCTCCAGTTGTGTTGAAACTTTATATTACTCATCATAATCCCACACAATAATGTAAAGTAACTAAGGAGAGAGTGGCGGAGTAACCAAAATACATTTACTGTGAATTTAAATACTATTAAAGGTTTTAAAAATCACTCTTTCGCCAAATCCATTTGTTTAAATACACCATTTCGCTATGAAGTTGTTTACGGATCATTAACCATAAGATGTCGTCTTTCTTAATATTTTATTTTCGTCTATCTTTACAAGAAGAAAGTACTGAATTCATGAAAATTTTCGACTTCTGGTTTTCGACGGATTTATACGTTTTAGAAGGTCCTGAAAACGATTTGACTCTTTTTAGAAAATGTCTGTCTGTAAGTCTGTGACTCTGTCTGTCTGTCTGAGAAAAAAAATGTGGGCGCTCTATCTTAAGAACTAATGCACTTGACGCAATTTTATAAAACTTTATATTCAGTTAGTCCCTGATATAAATTGGAGCTGATTAGTTTTTGGTGAAAATAGTCCGACAGGCGATTTCGCAATAGCTGTATCTCATGAACTCATGCACTTATTTTCATCAAACTTCAAATTCAGTTAGATCTTGACAAAAATAGACGCTGATTACGTTTTGGTGTAGATATCCCAACAGGCGGCGCTGCTATAATACTATTTTCATCTTTTTTCACGATAGATATATCTCAAGAACAAATGCACAGAATTTCATCAAACATCATATTCTGTTAGACCTTGACATAAATCGATGCTTATTATATTTTGGTGTAAATAACATAACAGGTGACGCTGCTATGCTACTTTTTTCATGATTTCCACGACAACTGTATCTCAAGAACTAATGCAAGGATTTTCATCAAACTTCAGATTAGAGTTAGACGTTGACATAAATAGGTTAATTGTTACTAAACTATATAATGTTAAAAAATTAATTTTATTTTCTGAATGAATTAAAAAAATACATTAACCCTCCTAATACCAACTTTTTTCTTTCATTGAGTACTACTGGGATCATATGTGACGCCACTAAATTTTTTAATTTGTTACATGTAATATTTAGCACAACATAAACTAACAGAAAATCTGGATTTACTTATGTCCAGCAAAAAATGTTTGCCCCCTCCAAGCAAAATCTCAAATGACTCTCCTTGTAAAGCCACAAATATTTTTGACTTGCTCTTGGTAGTTACCAGGTAACCAAGTATTTAGTAAAATGATGTCTTTCAAATATTCATTCCTTGATTTTTATCTGAAGCAAAAACCACGCAGAAACAGTGAAAAATAGAGGCCAAACAAACAAATAAATCAAAAATGCCATAGGCGATAATCCTCGATCTCAACTCCCTTAACTGGCCAGCTGACTTTGCCTCTTCCGAGCTGTGGAGCATTTCTTATGAACTTATATGGAGAATTTCTTATAAGATTTCTATATGAACAGATGTTGGGAAAAATAGTACAATAATAGGTTGTTTTTAGGTACTACCTATTACATTCTCCCCTATGTTGGAATTTCTGAAAATTTTTGCAAAGATCTACGCCGATCATGACTCCCAGTACCCAAAACCATCCCCACTTCAAAACTTTATATATCTATCTATCTATCTATATAACTTTTTTATGGACAGGATAACTTCAATAATTCTGCACAAATCTCTTCCAAACTGATACATAAAATCAAAGGACAAAAAATCCCGGTCAAGTTCGTTAATGAGCAAAATCGAACCAAAGGGGAGGGGGGGGGGGTTGTGAAAACAAAAAAAAAAAGCCATAACTTCTTAATTATAATACGTATGGAATTAAAGTTATTATTACTTGTAATAAAAGGGCCGACAATTTTTGTATGACAGATTTTTGATATCATTAAAAATGGCCTCAAGTGGAGGGGGGAATAGGTGTTTACGAAGAAAAAAATTCATAACTTCGTCAATTCACAATATATCAAATCCGCTGAAATTTATTGTAAATCCTCTTAATATTATTTACAACTGTTATATTGACAAGTTTTTTATAGGATCAACCCTTACAGCAAAAAAATTAATAAAATAAAATAAAATAAAATAAAATAAAATAAAATAAAATATCTCTACTGGCTCCACCTACAGGTAGTTTTCGAAGTGGGCGATTCCAACTGCCCCATCATGGCAAAAGGTCATTTCTTCAGAAGTTTCCAATAAACACGCGCCCCATGGTCTGTGCCATCGAAATTTACCTGTGCCTGTAGGCCGAGCGGTCAGGGACCTTTTTCAACTCTGGGAATGAGCGCAAATGGGGTAAATTGAGTCTACTTTTTTTTCATGAATTTTATTATTGTTAAAAAAAAAATATTTATAAGAACTTCATACTTCATGTATTATTTTATATACCGTATGAATTTCTATAACTTCATCGTGAATTTTTCTTGAATTTTTTATTTTGACTTATTCAAGTCTGATTTTATTTTTCGTTTGGAAAAATATAGTTATTATCGAGAAAGTGCTAAATAACTGAAGAATAAAACATTGAAATAAAAAAGAGGACATAATTGAGTTTATTAACACACACATAAGTTAAAATAAATTAAAAAATTACCTCCAAACATCCGATGATACAAAAGTCAAATTCGAATCATTACGGTGAACAATTTGCTTCATGTTCTGAAAAAATACACACTAAATAAAAATAACGAGCAACTGAAACAGTTTTTTAAAAAATCTTTCATTTTCACAACGTATTCGGAAATTCTCCATTGTCAGTAACATCATTAATTTTCTTCTTTTAAATCCATAAAGAAAGCTCGCAAAGAGCCAATAAAACTAAATGAGCCAGAGAAAAAAAAAAAACTTCTAAATGAATTTGTTAAAACGCAAATAATTGTAAATGACATACAGTAAAACCACAATGACATACAGTAAACACAGTGAATACATACAGTAAACACAATGACATACAGTAATAACGGATACCTCGGTAGCGCGGAACTAGTCCGCTATTCAGAAGTAAAAACATACAAATATTATATGTATTGGTGATTGAAAAATGTTCGCAAAATAGAGGTTTCCGCTATTCGTAAAAGTCCGTTACGGAGGTTTTATTCTACTTTGTATTAACTGTATGATACTAATACATATTTAAGTATGACATGTAGGCTGTATTCAGTTCTGTAGAATTTACAGAGTAAAAAAGAATAACAAGCTACCGAAATAGTTTATAAAAATGGAAATCTTTAATTTACTTTTAGCTTTTTTCGAATTTTCAACAACATCATACGTTTTCAAGCTTTAACTCTTTGATTACGGACCAAAACTGGGATCTATTTTATATTCAATTAGACCACAATTTACAAAATTAAAGCTTTCTGTGTGGTATATTTCTCTTGAAAACAGCCTAATATAAGTGTATGGCAGCGATTATTTTTCAAAAAGTAGTACGAATAGAATTTAAAAAAAAATTCACTGGGACGTGTATGTCTCAAGAAGCTTTAATCAAACGGTTAAATGAAGAAACATCAGTTAAGCTAAACGCTTAAGACAAATAATGAAAATACACTTTACAAGTAAATTTATTAAAACACGCATATGTAAAAAAAATTAATGAATTACTTTGAAAAACATATAATATTTCCATAAAACTTATATTGACTGTGGCAAATAATCTTCCTTCTATTCTCAATGTTTTGCATGTTAAATAAGTATAACAATCCATTGATACAATTTATAAATTATTAAATCTTTATTTTGCGTTTCCTCTTCTCAATTTCCAATGGCGTCTCAAATTTTCTTGTTTTAAGTCAATAGAGTTAAGCGCGATATAATCAATAAAGCTAAGCGAAAAGCGAAATAAAGTCAAACTTCATAAAACTAAATTACCTAAATATATTGAAACACACAGAAGTGAAAAAAATAATGAATTACTTATAAAAACAATATAATAATATCATGAAGCATTACTGAGAATGATAAATTATTTGTATTCGTTCATATGATAAATAAGAATCACCATGCATCAACACAAATTAAAAATATGTAAATCTCCAATTTCAGCTAGCTTTCCTCAGATTTTATTAATTTTATTAAAGCAATCGTAAGTGAAAAAGATTTAATGAATTAACTACTAAAATCGTATGGTATTAATATAAAATATTAGCATGCATGTCAAAAAATTTGTATTCTATACTCGATTACTTACAGGCAAATGAAAATTTAAACAAGAACGAAAAATTATGCGTCAAGCATAGATTATGAAACACTTACCAACACAATCAGAATAATGTAATAAAACTTCACACACTGTAAAAAAAAAAAAAAAAAAAAAAAAAAAAAAAATCCTGAGGTTACTAATTTTTTTTATTATATTTGTACTCCACAGAATTTTTTAGTAACCGGTATTATAAACCGGAATCGTTGCTAGCTGTTTTCTAGTATTTCTTACAGATTTTCTTGTAACTGAGTAAGAATACAAAAAAAAAATTTAGTAATTGCAAAGATCAATGAAAAAAACTAAATTTTTTTTAGTAGATAGACCAATTTTTTTACAGTGCACTACTTATTCACTAAGTAAACAAGGTCAAGGTCAAACCGTTCGGGGTGGCCTACCTTTCGGCTTAAGCCCAACTAGCCCCGCCAAGCAGGTTTGTTTACCTAATTATACTGAGCATTACTAAATAATACTTTGTGATATTGAGCAATAATTATACTATGTAATTCTGAAATACAAATTCTGAAAATTCAAGATTCCAAAAATATAAATTCTGAAAATACAATTTACCAATCCTACTTAGCAGTACTAAAGTAAAAATATTTTACTTACTTATTATTTTACTTTTATTAAAGTAAAAAAGATCGACAAAGAAGCTGGAAAGTTGTATAAAGTCCAAGAACTCAGCACAAACATTCAGTTCCTGGAATTTCTTTTTACATTACCTTCAGACTTTGTAGCTATAAATACATCATAACAACTAGAATTCTACACCCTATTGCAATACAGGTACAATAAATTAGAAATACAATAGCATTAGATATAATTGGTACATTCCAATACGCCATCTTATCCATTATTTCTAATTTCATTGTCCCCTATGAAATAATTTTAACTTACAATACGGTATTAATATTTCATTGTGCAAATTCGAATTTAAGCAAGAAATATACATTCTAATGCCTATCACAAAAATAAGAAAATCAATTTCGTTTTCTTAATTTAAGCAAATTATATTAATGTTACCTTTTCTTTATTTTGGTTAATAGTGGATCTTTTTTCCGCAAAAAATATTTCAAGTTTTTTCAGGTAATTAAGATCAGAAAAAAAAATCTAAAACACCCTATTTTAAATTAATTACGGCCATTCTTAAGATTACCTCATAAATGGCTTCCTCCCCCCCCCTATTATACTTTTAATCATCATGTTAACGACCTTTTTCTTCTTGATGTCCATTTGCATCAAATTTCTTTTTGCATTATCTCCAGCCTTTTTAGCTAAAACTACTTCACAAATAATGGACTATTGCAGTCTGAAATAGTATGAAGTCTCGGCATACTATTATAACACCATTACAATATAATACAAATAAGATATCACTAGATTGAATTTATGCATTGTGAAATATCATCTCCAATCCCATTGATTTCGATGAAATAATTTTAACTTACGCATATGCTATTAGATTTTCATTATGGTAATTCATATTTAAGCATGAAAACCTACATAAAAAATATACATAAAAAGTCATTTTTTCGATTAACTTTAACAAACTAAATTAACACCATTCTATTCTTTTCTTTGGTTAATTAAATGCTCTTACCGCCAAAGCTATTTTCAATTCTTTCGGTTAATTACAATCTGACAAAAAAATCTATATCTCATTTAAATTTAATTACACTCATTCTTAAGATTATCTCATGGATGGCCTTTTTTCTCCCTATTGTATTTTCGATCCTAGAGTTAACGACCTTTTCTTTCTTAATTTTCCTTTTCCTCGAATTCCATTTTACATTATCTCCAGCCTTTGTAACTAAAAATATGTCATAAAGAATAGAAATCGACATACTTTACAAGCGCATATTAATAAGTCATAAACCCACCACCCTAATGTTTTTTGCTTTTCCCTCATATAAAAAAAGAAAAGAAAAATACCTCTTCTCAAGCACGAATAGTTCTTAGAACCAATCCATCAAATTCTATCATAATTCCTGCTAAGCTACAATGCATGAGATAACAGAGATTATGCGAAATGTAGACATGCAACTTGTAAGCAGGCGTCCAAGATAGAATCTTAAGATAACCTAATGAGAAAGGTGGACATTTCATATCCTGTTATCGGCGTAATTCATATAAAATGCGTTTGGTTATTGCTTGTATTACATGAACATTTGACTGGCGTTAATGGTTCTTGATTTTTTATATTTCACATTAAATGCTTATCTATCTTTCTCAGAAAAAAAGCAAATAAAGCGAAAGAAAAAGGAAGAATAACACATTTAAATAAAAAGTTATCAAAATGTAAAGCAAATGAAATTTGTTGTTCTCTTGTAAGTGAAGGCTTTTATTATAAAATTTACTATAAACATGTACGCATCACATTGCTGCAGATACTTTCAATATCAGTGTTTGATAATTCACTTAATATGACGACAGCAAAATGATTTAAATATTAATTATTGAATAACGTTTTTCCACCATAGAATCTACTAAGAAAATACATATAAAATAAATTACTAACAAGAAAGAAAAATCATATTTCAAACATTGATTATGAAATATTTTCCAACAGTTCCAGAATATTCTAAGGGAAATAAACCACTTAAAAGATCAAAAAAGATATCTTAAGTAAACAATTTAGAAAACGCATGACACATTTCAAAACCAGATTTCAACTATTATCGTTTATAATCAGAAAGGTTTTCAAATTCGGTTGTGCAGTCTTGGTACATGATCTATAGATCTGTATATACACTGCATGTGTGCTAAAATTTAGCTTAGTTACAAACACTTAACACTGTCGAAAATTCAACTTCAGCAATTTCCACCAACAGACGAAAATGCACTCGAATAATTTTGAACAGCCCTGTATATTACCTATAGATTTTTATAAACTCATCAAATTAAACTAAAATTCAATTCATGAAAAAAATAAACGTATAACACAACAGATAACATGCTTTTAGAAATTAACATTTACAGATTGCAATGTATCCAATTATTTGCGCAGGCCTGTACATTATTTTTTTATATCATACAAAGGTATCTCAGTGTGCTGAAATTAGTTCGACAGGAAAATGCCATACACAATTAAAAACCACCATTAAGCAATTCATGCTCACAGATAGTAAAGTTTACGAATTATTTTGTGTAGCCCTGTATATGATCTACAGAATTTATACGCACCAAGTAGTATGAATATTTTAGTAAAATTCAGAAACGCATACTTCAACTGAAAACGTAATTCCAGCATTTATCGCTCACAGTATAGTATCCGAAATATTTTGTGTGTCCCCATAAATGATCGATAACTGTTATGCACGTTATATTCTACAGTGACCATCTTGTAGTACACCTCAATAACGTATATAAATTTCTTACGTTTGAACTAGATAGTTTCTTTTTCTGAACTATACCTGAATAACAAACTTTTTTTCAAATAAATACGAAAAATATGATAATTTGTTATGGATTTTGAATGTTTTATTATAGTTTTTAATTTTTTCTAGATATTTTTGTATTAGGTATAATCATGAGACAACGTAATATGTTATATAAAGAAGAATGACGTTTCATAAATATGGACCCTGGTCTTCAAAATCGTGGCAAAACTAGTTTTGCAAGATTAGTTTAGTCGTACAATATTAAAACTTTCGCTATAGTTTTTCTCAATTTAAGAAATATGTTTTATTTCTATAAAACATAGATAAATAAATGCAAAAATCTCTATAATAAAACCGTAAGTCATGTGACTGTCATCAACAGTTCCGGGATGCCCGGTTCACTTTTTCATATGCCAGGCGGCCATTTTTATTCAAAATTAGTTTTCCGAATAAAACTGCATAAAAGTTACATTTTTAGAAAGATCGTTCAAAATAAATTAATATTTGAGAGATGACTTACTTTCAATTGTGTATACATTCTGCAATAACTTCAGTTTAAATTAGGTTCTCAGTTCAAATTCTCTATCCATGAAAGTAAACAAAAAAAAAAAAAAAAAAAGGATTCATTCGTTGTGAACGTTTAAAATATTAAACCATCAATTTTTTGAACCGCTGCCTGGTGTAAAAAAAATAATCCGCACCAGTGAGACAATCAAAGTTTACCATAATTCTGTTCTATACAACTCATCTTCCTTCTGGATTTTTTCTTGACGTAAGTTGAACTCATGTAATAATATTTAATGGATCAAATTTCGAAAGGGGAGCTTTTATTTTTCACGTGTGCAAATTAGAAACGATACTTTAATTTTGAAATCAAATGTTTTGATTTATGATATTATTTCTTATTTATCTATTTTCTATTTTAAATGAAAAATGTGAACGTCGTGTATTTTAAATTGGAACAGCTGTCACAGACTCACCGGGGTTGGCGCGATTTTTGTTTTGCGCCATTTTGGCGAGAAAATCTCATTTTCAGGTGCTCGGACAAATTACGAAAAATTACTTAATATGTTTAAGAATCTCCGCATTAGCGAACATATTGCAACTGATAAGCAAACGGACATGAAACATAAATGCTTAAATAGGTTAAGCGGTTTTTGCCAAGAAAGGTGAAATACATAACAAAAAATATGAAAAATGCTACCACGATTGCAAAAGTTCTTGATTTGTCTATAGATTTTTTCCGGTTTGGCGAAGGATTAAGGAAAAAAATAAATTATGAATAAAAATAATTTGTTACAATGCTTAACATGCATTTAAGGGCGACCAAACTGGTCGCCAGTGGCGGCTAGTAAGTAATAGTCTAAATTAACTACAGTCTTTTTAATCCACGATCAAACATCAGTAATCTTTCGTCATTTCAAACCATTCTTGTCCCCTTAACCAATCAAAATATATATGGCGTAAATAAGTGCAGTTAGGGTATCATTTAGTAAACAATCTATTAAAGATCTCATCCGAATAGTTCCAAGGTGATACATCGTGATATATCACGTAAAATTACTTGGCCGGAGAGATTTTTAAGATAGTGGTTATATATATAAATTACGTATAGCGCTAAATAAACCAGTAATCGCATCCACTGAAAAATCAATTCAAAACATGTTACATGAACAGTTATAGGAACAAAAACATGTAGATGGAAAACATCTTTATTCTTTTGAGAAGAAATCATGATGGGTTGGTCTCAGCCAGATAAAATTTTTAGAACCTTCAAGCACAATAGATTAGAGAGATCTGGCGAAAAATCACTTAAATGCGACCGCGAGATTTGTAATGCGTATCAGCCAAGGTACCAAGGCAAACATTATCAGTCAGGCTGACAGACATGTTAACTTTTGAAAGACACACGTCAACAGGCACCCAAAATTGGCCATTTAATAAATATAGTGAGAATAAAAGTCAATATAAAATATAGTTAGACTATAAGTTTCAAAACATCATGTTCATCTTGAAATTTAAATGAAATATATAATAATATTTATTTCACTTAAAAGGTCTAAATATACAAAAAGGTTTATAAACGTAAAGACCCGTCAAAATATGTTAAAAAGATGTTAAAGACCATAGCGCTTTCAATTGCGAATTTCCCTGATGATGACTGTTTAGAGCAGTTGAAAGCGCTCGGGTTTTTAGCATCTTTTTAACATCTTTTGACGAGTTTTTACGTTTAAAAACCTTTTTGTATATTTGCACTTTTTTAGTAAAATAAATATTATTATATATTTTAGTAAAAGGCAACCCTACTGTTATTTGGATTACAAACCATATGAGCATCACAAAAAGTATTGATACTGCTTTCTCGCAGCTGGAAAACTAACTAAAACAGAGCTCGTATTTAAAATAAGATAGCAATGCGAGGTAAAACACAAATGCATGACACATTCGTCTTGTGCGTACAATTACATTTAATGCGCTAATACCGCACACAAATAAAGAAGTTTACATTTCTAACGTAATCGTTGAACTTATATGAAAAAGCATTTAACATGGGAAAAGGTATTACTTTTTAGGTTGGAAATAAAATTTCCAAATAAAGAATATTAACTGACATACAGAAAATTAGGAAATATTAATTTTGAATAGTCAGCATATAAATACATGACTTTCATCATAATATAAAACCCTTACCGGATAGTCATTGTTGATAGTAACAGTTGAGATCATGTTACAATTTACCTTTCGTATTTCCAGTTGATAGTTCTTTTATTTTAAAACAAGAACAAAAAAGCATACATCAGATATAAATAATGAAACACTTTTCAACACTATCAGAATATTGTTAAGACATGTCATTTTTTCATACAATGAAATGAATTATCCAAATGAACAATTTAAAAATACATAACGCAATAAAAATTCACGTTCAGCAATTGCTGTCCATAGCCGGTGATTATTTTGTGCAAGTTTTGTATATGATCTATAGAATTTATACACTTCACGTAATGCACTAAAAATGAGATAATTTAAAAAATGCATACCACAACTCAAAACGCATTTCCACCAATTACCGCACATCATCAGTCAATACCGAATTCTTTTATGTTTATCTGTAAATGAACGATAAATATTACCCACCAACGAAAATAGTGCACACGTCGGGGATCCATACCAATTTCATTATGTTTGGAGTAGTGTAACATCATTGATGTATATCCTTGAAATAATTTTAGGAACTCCGTAAGTGATGTCTGCTATCAACAATTGAACGAAATTTGTGAATTTTATCATGTTGTTTTATCCATTTTAAAGTTAACTTCACTTTCATTTCCGAAGCTTTTTTCCTGGAGTTTGGTAATTCGTCTGCACATTCATTCAAGCTGTATCAATGTTAGTTCATCAATAATCTATATTAACTAGTAAATCTGCAGATCAGGAGCCTCAAAATCAGTACTAAAAGTCATTGTTTTTTAATCTCACTTTTCATATTATTTAGCATCTTACAATCAGCAATTTATTTGTTTTATATTACATACATATTTATAGGCATATAAAATACTTCGGAGGTTTCAGAAATTAGAAGCATTAAATTAAACACGGTTTATGCAATGATTTTCTGAAATTTTTATTAACTTCTTATTCATGTAACTTTTATGATAAAAATAAATAAACTTGTATTAAAATAAATTCTTCATTTATGTCAATAGAATACAAAAATAATTTATTTTGATAATAAAATATTGCAGCAAAATAGTGCGAGTTACTTGAATTTTATTATTTTGATATTCTTTGAAATAGGGTTGCTAAGCAATTAGTAAATTAAGGAGCAAAGTAAAAAGAAATGCATTTTAAAATTTGCAAAAAATATGAGAATAAAATATTTTATATTTCCCGAACAGATGCAAAAAATTTTCCAATAATTTAAACAATTAATTTCTAAATTCTAATGAATGTATCAGCAAATTTTCAAAGCTATTGGATATATTTAAAACCTCCATATTGAAAATTTAGAATTAATAATTTTACGTTTAAATCCATTATTCAAATATGCGATTTTCATTTCAGTTAAATATGAAATTTGAAAATCGTTTGCATTCCCGTAGGAAAGCATTATGACCCAAAAAGAAATCTTCTATGCTTTTCGAACGAATGAACCAAATGTAACTAAAATCTGTACAGCTAATTCCGGGTACTTCACCAACATACCCACCAAAAATCAACCTAATTTTACGACAGTTATCGCGGAACAGACAGACAGGCAGAAACCAAAAACTTTTCGCCTCTGTACAGTGCACCTCAACTGAAGTTTTAGCAATAAAAATAAGTGTTTGTTTACTTCCCCGTGTATGCTTGTGTGTGTGTGTTGTCGGTGAATAGTAAAATTCAGCGTACACATAAAGTTCTGCAAACTTGGTTCCCGATAGACGAAGACGCGTCCAAATGTACCTAGTCCTAAGATTTTTAGTTTTTTTATTAGATTTTTAAAATTTATCCTAAAGACTATTTTCCGTTTTTTTTTAATGAACTATCGCCGTTTCATTGTAATTCAATTTCAAAAACATTCAGTATAGTCAAGATCACACTATATGCATTACACTAGATACTGTTTTTGGGGTGTATTGTACTGCATTCAGTTCTGTATGTTCTATTCATGATTTTCATTTTCATTCAGTATTTCGCTAAAAATGAGTCCATCTAAAATGATTTCTCTGTGCACAAGTTTTGCACCAAAATTTACTTCCTACCAATAGCAAATATACTTCCCGCATCTCAGTTACATGGTGTTTTTCATAAATTTTAACATTTTTACAAAGATAAATTTAAATAAATAAATAAGATATGAAAAAGTGCACAAAAAACTTTAATTCTTAAGCATTTTTCAACGGCGTTGAACAAAAGTTCGTCTTAAAATAAAGAAATAGACATAATCTAATATATAAAAATGAAAAATTGTCTGTCTGTCTGTCTGTACTTCGATACAAATCAACAGTTTGGAATACAGAATTGTGAAATGTTATGTATAGGTGTATTAAAACACGACCGAGGCGACTAAAGTAATCCGGAATCGAAACAATGTACAGTTATTTTTTTATTAATAAAAACCAAAAATTTGACAGCCTTTTCCTATCAAATTTAAACATTTTTCGTTGTAGCAGTGGCCAATAATTAAAAATCCCAAGTAAAGTTCTTTCTACAATATTTAATTTTCTATTGAAAGATTTCCACGTGAAAAATGAAAATAAAATAAAATTTTCAACAATTGGAAACAAGATTAATATGACGTCATATTGGTAATATAACGGAAATTTTCAAACATTTCTCAATAATACAAGGAGTATGAGTATGTATAAGTACAGAAAGCAGGTTAATATGACGTCATTACCGAATTAAAAAGAAAATTAATATGACGTCATATTGAAAGATTAACGCACTTTTTTAAATGTTTGAAAATTATACAAACAGAGTATCAATATGAGTAATAGAGAAAGCAAGTAGATATGACCTCAGCAGGTGACTATAACGTCACATGGGTTTGAGGAACGTATGGAATCATGATAAAAACCCGATTGTGGAAATATTGACATATTTTAACATTTTTAAGTTCTCTGTACAACATGTTTAATTTTGAAATTGATTTTTCTACACAAAGATTCTTAAAATCCTGGACTACGCCGGGTACTTCAATTAGTTTAGTATAAAACCTTAAGAAATTCAATATAATTTTTAAACAATGTTTACATAAAACAGAATTTGCAAGTACGCAGAAAAGAATATTATGTGACATAAAATAAATTATCTCAAATAAACATACCATTAATCAATTTATCATAGTGTTTTAAGTTTAACACCTGACGTGCAGAGAAGCTAATGAACGATATCAACTACTAATTGATTATTTGAAGCAATAAAGAAAAATTCACATTCAGTTTATAAACAAAATCAATCACAATTAAAAAAAGAACCTATTAATTCATCATCGACAAACGTATTGCTATTTTGTTTATGCGCAAACACATTTATTGTGTTAATTATCATTGTTTACTTTTATTATCACTTTTATGACAATAATGAGAAAACTATGATGAAATATGTTTATTTAAGTTTCGTCTCAAGGTGTAATTTACTGCTAATCTCTCGGTAATTAATTTTTATAATTATTGCTTACAAAACAAGTTAAATTAATGATGAGAATAAGGAAAGGAATTAATTATTTGTAAGAATTCGTAACTTTATAATGCATTACGGTGGAATAAATATACATAAATTTACCTAATGAGTGTTTCTAGTTGAGAAAAATGGAGATAAAGTAAAATTGAAACTTTCAGCTGGAAAATTTTACGAAAGAATTACTTACATCCTTTTACTTTTATGTGGTTACGCTAATCTAATCATTTTGGATACCGACAGATAAACAAACCTATAAAAGGATAAAAACAAACAAAAGATAAATGAAACACAAACATATATCATTAGGGAATGTTTTTTCTTTTTGAAATATTTTTATGAAGTTATTAATTTGCTATTTTGCAATAATTACTTTAATAATAAGTATAGGGAATAACAAAAAGTAATTTCACATCCTTTCCACTTCATTTTGATACGCTTATCTAATTATTTTGTATTATTAGAAACTAACAAACACAAGTACAAACGGACAAAAGAGAAGTGATTACAAAAGAGAATATTATTAGATTATGCACTTAAAATATTTATATTAAATACTTATTTTGTTTTTCTTCAATAAGTATCTTAACATTCTGTCAGTAGGTTATTATGGTTTTATAGATAATTATTCATTGAATAATTGTGGTGGTGCATAATATTTAAAAATATTATTTATAAAATAATTTTGGCTATTTCGAAAGGATGTGACTGCATAATTGTTAAAATATTGTAAGTATGTAATCCAATGCTATGTTAATACCGGGGTGACAAACATCCTGCGTATTTTTCTGTTGATCGCATCCTACTATGTTTATATATATTTATATATAGCTGATTGTATTCTAGGATAGATGTTCATAACAAATTTGAGTTATATATTTCCTTTTTTTTTATTTCTTCATTTGTAGATTATGAATTATAATTATCGTCTATATTATTGTTTTTGGCAATTTATCACGTGCGTCAGGATAACGAAAAATACCTTAAAATTAATTTATTAATTTATAATTAAGTTATAAAAATATAAAAATATTATATTGTCACAAGTGTGTACCTGTACATAATTTTTAAATTTCTAGCATATCAGGAAGTGTGTAATATATCGATTACAAAATTGCAGCTTTACATACAAAAACTATGTTAAGTAAAATAAAGTAGTGTGACAAAATTGAATTCCGAGCATATTCTGATACGACGTATCTTTTAAGAGATTCAACTTAACTTGTTAATTTTAACTTTAACATAAACCAAAAATTTATCTTTTCTTTGACAAGAACGCAAAAGTGTTGTATCTTATGGTTAACCCTCCGCAATTAGATTCATAGCGACTTGCCGCATTTGAACAAATATGATTTGGCAAAGAGTGTTTTTCAAAATGTTTAATAGTATCCATATTTAATTTAAAACACATCCATGAAGGCAACGCATGGATACACGCATGGGGGGAAATACTCCATTATTGAAGATTAATCGAATGTTTTTTTTTTTTAAATATCTAGATAAAAAAAACTGTTCTTATTAAGCATGCCATTTTCCCTTTAGTTATGTTGCATTAGTGTAGCAAACTAATTCAATGATAAACAAGAAATTTTTTCTTGGAAAATTTTATCAGATTTTAGTAACCATATCCTTGGGAATTTGGGAAATATTCACAAAAAGGTGAAGTTGGTTTCCGTTTCAGAGATATCTGTGTTTAAATGTATCTCATTATGTTATTTTATTGCCTTTTAAAGTACATTGTGTCTACAGTCTAATGACCCTGAAAGTGAAAAAATTTCTGCTTACAATGTATTTAGGCGCCAATAAGATGTGTTTCGTCAGACATTGTTGTGCCATGAAGATTTTTCTTTGTCCTTTGTAAAAAAAATGATCATTGTATCATTTAATTAGCTGACGAACAGATGCTTTTTAAACGCCTCGTAAGTGTGGTAATTCCAGTGTTAGTTTTTGCTGTATTTGTGTTGAATTTATGAGCACTACTCGCAGAAGAAATATTACTTCTTTAATTAAAATTGCCTATAAACATTATTTTGAATGCGAAATTGGCGATCAGGATAAGACATGGGCATGACACTTTTGTTGTTTGCTAAGATCTACCCGACTTCGAGAGTGGATTAAGGGAAAGGGGACTTCAATGTCTTTCGCCATACCACTGATCTGGAGAAAACCTAGAGATCATTTAGAAGATTTCTATTTTTGTATGACTCCAACTGCAAAAGGAATTAATTTTAAGGATCAGAAGCATATTCAGTATCCCAACATCGATTCTGCTATGAGGCCAGTACCTCACAGTGACGTGCTTCCTATGCCACAGCCGCCTGTAAACTAGCCTTTCAGTTGATGAAGAATGCATTCCATCTTGTAGTCATGAAAGTGAAACAGAAATGGATTACATTCCACCACAGAAATATTTGAAGCCTCATATGATAACGCAAGTAGAGTTGAATAACCTTGTACGTGATTTGGGGTTAAGCAAGAACAAAGCCGAATTTCTAGGATCAACACTTCAGGAGTGGAATGTGTTTGCTAGTGATGTACGCATTTTTATATACCGATATAGACATAAAGATGTCATACGTTTTTATGAAAAAGATGGTAAAATATGCTTTTGCAACGACATTCCAAGCCTTATGGCATCTTTAGATCTATGTTATAAACCAGAGGAATGGCGACTTTTTACTGATGCGTCTAAGGTGAGTCTAAAAGCAGTACTCCTTCACATTGGAAATAAATATTATAACTCCATTCCTGTGGGATATGTTCAGGGGGAAAAGAAACATATGATACCTAAAGAAACTATTGTGTTGAAGTACAATGATTTTAAGTGGAAAATTTGTGCTAACTTGAAAGTCATTTCTATTCTGCTGGGAATGCAACAAGGTTACATGAAATATTCATGCCTTATCAGCGCATAGTATAGTCGTGCAGAAGCTAAATATTATTGTGTACAAACGTGAACTTCTTGGAAGTCTCTAGAACCCGGTGATAAACATGTAATTAACTAACCTCTAGTAGCATCAGTGGACATATTACTCCCACCACTCCATATCAAGTTCGGATTGATAAAAAATTTCGAGAAAGCTCTTAATCGGAACAGTAAAGCATTTACGTTTATCCGAAACTTGTTCCAGACATTTAGAAAATTATGAAAAATGACCAGTTTGAAAGTATTCTTACGATGGTAGAAAAATACGCATGGCTTTCATTCAAGAACGTTGTGCATAATTTCTTAGGGAATAACAAAGCTACAAATTACAAGTGTATAGTTCAAAATATGGTAAACAAATTAAAAAAGCTAACTTGTCGCATGTCATTAAAGCTTCATTTCTTGCACTCTTACATTGACTTTTTTTCCAGATAATATGGGAGCAATTATCAAGGAGCACGGTGAACGATTTCACCAACAAATTTCTGCTATGGAGTCTCGTTATCGATCGCAATGAAATGCAGCAATGCCTGCCGATTACTGCTGGTTCATCAAGAGAGAATATACTGAACATAAATATAAACGCAAAAATACGTACTAATGTACTTAAATTAATACACTCAAATTGTGTTCAGCTGCGTAAAATGTGTGTAAAATATATGGAAAATGTGTATAAACAGTGTAGAAGTATACTGCTAGTAAATTTAATATTTATGTATTATTATTATGCATTATTGTACGATCTCCTAAATTGTGATATATCGTAATAACCTATAAATACATATCCTTCGTTTTAAAAAAAGATAAGAACCATGTAAAAATTTCTAATGTTATTTTTATTTACTCAAGAGTGTATATAATTGGAAAATTAGCTTTAAATTTAAGAACAAATTAAAAAGTCAATTTTTGTTTATCAGTGACCATTGCTCAGATAGATTTTTAAATAAAAGGCGCATAAAATTTATTTAAATGTCATGCAAAAATCATTAAATTGAGTCACAATTTTCTTTTGAAAGTACATTTTTTTTCTATTCAATGATGTAAAAATAGAAATTATGTGATATTTAGCAATGAATGTCTGAACGATATAAGCGAAAGCTATAGCACAGATTGTGGCCATTATCGTTACGACATCGTTGTACCCTCCTACGTTTTAGTGCACATTTCTATTAGTATCTTATTTATATCTTATGGGATTCTGAAGACAATGTTTCAATCCAAAACTCACATTGACCGAAACAGTGGCTTCCCTCCCGAAATATTAACGATTTAGATTGGCCGGACTTAAACCTAATTAAAAACGGTTGGGGTATCTTAACCCGTGAAGAATACAAGAAGAAAAATCAAAATAACTCTACTAAAGAACTAAAAGTGTCCATTGAAAAAGTATTGTATTCTCTGTAACCAATAATGTTTCAAAAACTGATTGTGTCAATAGAAACACGATTATTTGAAGTTATCTGAAACCAGGGAAATACTATTAATCAATCCCACCATGTAAAAATCTGAAACTGTATTTTTTTCCATGATTGGGGCCAAACTTCTGAAACACCGTATAGTTACAGATATTTATAATTTTTTTTTAATCAAAGCAATGTTAATGGACCCATTTATTCTTTTTGATTTGATTTATTTGAATAATTTTATATAATCTAATAAATAAATATGTTTTTGTTTAATTTTACATTGTTATTTAATAAGCGACAATTTTTTGTTGTGCCTAAACTTTTGAGACAGACTGTAAAAACAAAAACATGCGGTATTAAAAAAATTAAATAAACTTTTATATTTCCATGGCTATACGTGCTATTATATAAATAAACACAAATGCTGTACAGGGCTCACATAATCGTTTACTATAGCTACATATCACTCGTGACTAATATTTCGCTGAAAACTATGAATAAGTTAAATATATTCTTTGTATTCCTTAAATTTCAGAAGAATTCATTATTTCTCTAGATATTTGGCAAAACGTCTAAAATCGAAAGTGTCCGGATACTTTTGACCAGATATTGTATGTATAGTACACGTATGTTAAGTCGAGAGGTAATGACTTCAAATCCCTTTTCGGTCTTGGATGTTAATAGTGGGTCAAATTCCAGCTTTTATGGTAGTTCCAATTTGTTTAACCATCGTGTGCAAAAAATTTCTGTAGTTCCCACAAGCAACCACTCGTTTTCTCATTTATTGTTGCATGTTTAAAAGAATGAATGCTGGTTTTGTTTTGTTTTGTTTTATTATTATTATTATTATTATTATTATTATTATTATTATTATTGAGACAAATACTGATAAATGTTAAAGGGTGAGAAAATATTCAAAAAGGAATTTGTTTTAGGGGAAACTGTCCTAAAATGACATACCCTCGGGAAAAAAAATATTCTATTC
This sequence comes from Maratus michaelseni, assembly GCA_963931845.1. Taxonomy (NCBI): domain Eukaryota; kingdom Metazoa; phylum Arthropoda; class Arachnida; order Araneae; family Salticidae; genus Maratus; species Maratus michaelseni. The sequence continues at coordinate 199,719,833 of OZ007596.1, forward strand.
CTTATTTTTTTCTCATGACCTTTATTTTTTACAAATTAACTTCGGAAAGTATACAAAATGCAATGGGACCATTTAACCATCTCACTGACAAGCTCGTTTTAATACGTTCACTAAGCTCCAGGTTTCACTGCAATACAAGCATTTTTTAAATTACTATAATTATACCTATATAATGCAGTTTTAATACGTTGAGTAATGATTGATACCATCAAGGTTTACATTCATATATATAATCAAGTTTTTTATATAATTTTAGAATAATCACCTCTTTTTAGCATTTAAAATAAAATAGAAAAAAACAACAACATTACAATTTAGCCCTTTTTCTGGACAGTCAGAGGGTTAAAAAGTAACAAATAAAGTCACAACGTCATAATAACAATTTATATAAAATGCTTGCTACACTCTGTCATTTTATCTACAGTGTTGTCCTAAAGCTTCACACCCATAAGTTGCTATTAATTTTACTTGCATACATCACAAATATTTTTTTTGTACACCACGAAACACCGGCTCATTCACTATGTGCCCACTTTGAACACTTAACACATTTCATCCGCTTCTCATTCGATTTTAAGTGACTGAATAAATCATCGATATAAAGACAGGCTTCATCATCATCATCGCAAAAAAGATCCTTATCTTTGTGGCCATCATTTCATGTAACAAAGCGAATTTTCTTCTTAGCCTGTAGAGATGGACGTCTTGACTGTGAATTATGTTTTTCAACAGCTTTTGCCTTCTCTTCGGCAATATTAGAACTAGAAACAAGTACTCACCTAGTCAGAACTTTTGAACCTTCATGATACCTCTTGATAGAGAGTGATCTAACATGAGGTGCACAAGGAAGTGGCGATACATGAATTGGTGTTATAAATGAAGATGATGAACTTGAAGATGCTGCCAGTTGAAAAAATACACAGGTCTTCGGAATATCGGAAACAGATGTTGTCGGCGCCGGAATTGGAGGAGATAACTTTGAAACTGTGAAAATTGACGGATTAAATCTAGATAGGCTGTTATATATAAAACTTGTGTTTCTGTCGTTGCTTTCCTTATTTTCCAGTGGACTTTTTGTCACTGAAGCACAGAAAACATGATCGGGAAATATGTCTGGGTTCATGGGATAGATTCTTGTTTTCATATAACCCACTGGTTTCATTTTCGACAGCGGCAGCGCTTCTATACGCTGGTGAAAACAAACTGGCCATTTGGTATTACGTCACGCCTCTGCCTAAGGATTTTTCAGCCACTTTGAAATTTCTTGGTTGTAAAAGATTTTAAGTGGACCAAAAAAAGTAACATCCAATGGTTGTAGACGGTGTGTGCGATGCGTCGGTAAGGATATCATTATTATGCCATTCTGTTTAGCATAAATCAGAACATCACTACTTTTATGGCTTGAATGACCATCAAGCAACAGTATTAGAATAAAATGACATACTGTATCATTATTATGCCATTCTGTTTAGCATAAATCAGAACATCAGTACTTTTATGGCTTGAATGACCATCAAGCAACAGTATTAGAATAAAATGACATACTGTATCATTATTATGCCATTCTGTTTAGCATAAATCAGAACATCAGTACTTTTATGGCTTGAATGACCATCAAGCAACAGTATTAGAATAAAATGACATACTGTATCATTATTATGCCATTCTGTTTAGCATAAATCAGAACATCAGTACTTTTATAGCTTGAATGACCATCAAGCAACAGTATTAGGATAAAATGACATACTGTGTCATTTTATCCCAATAGGTGGCCTGTCATTTTATTTAAAATCGCCATATTGTATATACAGAGGCAATATTTGAGCATATACAGAAAATAATCTAAAATGAAAAAAGTACTCACCTTATACTTCAGAAATATTATCACTGAAATGAAACAGACGTGAGTTAGCACTAAACAATACTCCCAAGAAATTTCTCACGAAGGTGTAAACAGTTTCTTTGTAAACAATGAAAAATGCAAACTTGAAGAAACCTCCGCCATTAAATGCCGATTGATTCCACAACATAACTGCGTATCGTTAACTGCTGGCATCTAGCGACAATATTAAGAAACATAAGGTATGTCATTTCGGAACAGTTTCCCCTGTTAAATATTTGACAGACCCACATTTTAAATATTTGAAAGAAGGTACATATACTTTTAGATTTTGTTTTTAAGGTTTTTTCTTTATGTGTTGTAGAGAAACTGCAATTAAAATATAAAGTATAAAATTAAACTATATAACATAAAGTGTAATTTAATATAAAATTGAAATATGAAATATTTAAATTATATAATTTTTATTTTGTTACCAAATAAAAGCCATATATTTTAACTTATGTTTAATCAAGAAATTTTCCTGCTTTCCATATTCAAATAAAGAAACATACATTTAATCTAATATGATAAAATTCCCTATTCATACAGAAGCACATTTATTTACGCTCCAGGAATATATAATCTGCAAGGAAGTCAATAAATCAATAGTTAATATATGATCGTATCTCAAGTATGTTTATGCATCCTGAATAATATATTAGTAGTGAAATACAAATAACCGTGTTATTTTGTTGTTTAAAACAATTTATAGTGAAAAATAACGGTCTTATTTTCTTAGGGGAAATGATGTCAACATAATACCGAGACAGTTCTTAAATATTGGAGCGACTTGTTAAAAGAAATAATCAATCATAGCTGCTCCAGGTATTAAATTACTTTCAATTTCTTAGCTTTCGAAAATCGATAAATATCATCTGCCGTTATAAAGCTGACAGCAATTTATGAGAAGAAGTAATTTCTACTAATTAACTACATTTCTTACACTGTAAAAAAAAAAAAAAAAAAAAAAAAAAAAAAAAAAAAAGACAAGTTTTTTAATCTAGGAAAATATAATATAACTACAAACTGAAATATACAGTAACAACTTTGAAGTTACCCACGATTTTCAAAAGCGTTCTATATCTTTAAAAATCTCAAATGCTATATTTATATATATATTTTTTCAATGCTTTAAAGAAGCATTTATCAAAAAAATTTCTTTTGCTGCCACTGCTTTTCTGAACCGTTTCCGAGTAGTTTTTATAGCGTATTAATCAGTTTCTTCAACCCGAAATAGAGGTTTTTCCGATGCTATCAATTCTCAAGTGAAAAATTTCATGTTCTATAAACATGTTTTACGGACAAACATGATAAATTAACAGCATTAATATTAACATCAAAATTAATGCTATTTTGTTACTCTTGCATGTACAAATTCAGTTACGCAGCTGAAAATGCTTAATTAAGTATTGATAGATTCATAAAAACAGATATTCCGGTTTCAGAATTGAAACCGGAAGACTTATGAATGCGCTATAAAAATTACTCGGAAACGTTTCCGAAAATCAGTGGCAGTAAAATAAACTTTGTTTTTATAAATGCTTCTTTAAATCTCGAAAATATATTGGTTTCAGATATTTCTAATGATAAAGAACGCTTTTTGAAATTATCGGTATCCCGTAAGAGGTTATTTATTATTTTAATACGTGTTTATAATATATTTTCCTAGATTAAGAAACATGTGTCTTTTTACTACAGTATAGAAAAAATAATGTAAAAATAATAGCCATAGAGTTTTTAAATATGGGAGTGTCTTGCTAAACGAAATAATCAATCGTAGCGGCTTCAGGTATTAAATTACTTTCTTTTCAGTATTGAATCTGGATTATTCAATTTATTAGCTTTCAAAGATCAAGAACTATTTTCTGACGTTACAAAGCTGACAGCAATTTATGAGAGGAAGCTTTTCTATTAATCAACCGCATTACTGACATTGACTTTATAGATATAAGCATCTTTTGCGCGTGTGCAATTGTTTGTAAATATTGATTAATAATTTTTAGAAAGGTATTGATTACCATTTATAGCCTGATTTTCAGCTTCATTAATGCATGCTATAAAAGCGAATACGCTTTATAAAACACATTATGTATTAAATTACTTTCTTTTCAGTATTGAATCTGGATTATTCAATTTATTAGCTTTCAAAGATCAAGAACTATTTTCTGATGTTACAAAGCTGACAGCAATTTATGAGAGGAATCTTTTCTATTAATCAACCGCATTACTGGCATTGACTTTATAGATATAAGCATCTTTTGCGCGTGTGCAATTGTTTGTAAATATCGATTAATGGCGTAAAATAATTTTTAGAAAGGTATTGATTACCATTTATAGCCTGATTTTCAGCTTCATTAATGCATGCTATAAAAGCGAATACGCTTTATAAAACACCTTATGTAGTTATCTAATGGGATGCAAGTCTCAATAATAACACGAACGCTTTTATTTATGCTCCCGAAATCTGCAATATTAGATGCATAGCAGTCGTGCATTTGCATCGTACACGATCTCCAAGTTTTGGATACATGATCTTCTGGTTTGTATCTAATTTTGTTTTACATTTAGAAAATAAGTGTAATATTTATTTTATTATTTTGCTTTAATAATTAAGAAATCATAGTTACAAAATAGGTTTTTAAAAATATGAAGCATACATTTCGCAGATTTCGTGATTTTGTTACAAGTTTGTTAAATCATTCTAGTTTTCCAATCAATTCACGATTTCAATGACATCATTTTTCCAAAGTATTTCGTCCTTTTATTTCTAATTTTAGAGTTATTGGAATGAAAATGATTCCATTATTACGCACTTATACAAAATTTTTATGAATTAAGATAAATTCTTTCTTTATAAAATTATGATATTTTCCCCCACAAAATCATTCCACTTTTAAGCCTAGATCTCCCTTACTAGTAGCCTCATTTAGTGTACTTTAGAACAGTCAAGAACACCATATTTTCAAAATGAAAATATCTTTTGTTTTTCAATTTTAATGAGAAAATGTCATTAATAAACAAGTAATCTCCTTTATTTTCCTTTCTCGTCCTTATTTTTCAATATATTATTTTTTCTTTATTATTTAGCCCAAGGCCACCATTACAGAAAATTTATTAAGTTAACAAAAATAATATATCGTAAGTTAATTGAAACTTGTAGCGCTATTATAAAATCCTAGATCCTTAAGAATAATTCCTTGTTTATTTCTTTCAATTGACATTCCGTCTTTTTTCGGTAAAATACACTGCTCAAAACAATTAAAGGATATTGCAGTTTTAGGTGGATTTTGTATCTGGGAAACTTTTTAGCTGATTGATACATGGTCGACAGACATAGTAGGTTATATGAGAATAAATTACACATGTTTGGCAGAAAAAAATGCATTTTATTGCGCATTTGTGTACAAAAGGAAAAAAACACAATTTGTGCATATGAGAAAAAAGAATAAGAAAAGGTGTTTTCTTCAAAGAAAATCATTTTCAGTAGGGGGTATGGTTTCCACGGGCGGCCAGCAACGTTGAACACCTTTGAGGCATGGACTCAATGAGGCTATTAATGACGAGTTGGGGTATTCTGCCCCACTCTTCCAGAAGAGCTCTTTCCAGTTCTTGGAGAGTTTGTGGGGGTTGTTGGCGGCCTGAAACTCGTCTTCCTAGAGCGTCCCAAACGTGCTCGATTGGATTCATGTCTGGAGAACACGCTGGCCATTCCATTCGAACGATTCCTTCCTCGAAAAGGAAATCCTCCACCAGGTTTGCACGATGTGGCCTGCAGTTATCGTCTATTAAAATGAAGTTATCTCCGATTGCTGCAGCGTAAGGGACTACAATAGGTCTAAGGATCTCATCCCTATATCGGCGACCAGTCAGAGCTCCATCTCGAATGATGTAGAGGTCAGTGCGCCCGTCAATGGAGATGCCACCATACACCAACACTCCTCCACCGCCAAATCTGACACTTTCGTGCACGAACGCAGGATTATTCCTACTGCCACGGTCCCTCCAGATGAAAATACGCCTATTATCCGGATGCACAGAAAAACGGGACTCGTCAGAAAACAGAATATTGCTCCATTCATTTCTGCTCCAGTTGACATGCTCGGTTGCCCACTCCCTGCGGTCGCGACGATGCCTTGATGTTAATCTAACACATACCATCGGTCGGAGAGCATACAGACCTACAGCATGGAGCCGGTTTCGGACAGTCTGAGTTGAAATCGTGGTGCCTGTAGCCGAGCGAAGGTGTTGTTGGAGAAGAGTAGCGTTCATGTTTCGGTGTCTCCGAGCTGTTAACGCTAAATACCGATCTTCATTGGGCGTTGTTGCCCGTCTACGACCTTGCCCTGGTCTTCGGCCTGCACATCCACTCTCCAAAAAACGGTTCCAGATCCTGGAAATGACACTTTGTGACACTCCAATGGCTTGCGCTACTTCGGCTTGAGTTTGGCCCCCTTCTAACCTATCAACAATTCTCCAAGCTTCTGAATCTGTCAAATGACTTCGCTGAGACATCGTACTCATCGAAACAAAGCAATCACTGAATGCCGATCATCCTTGTCTTCATTCTCTTTTATCCAGTTGAAAGTCAAATTTCATTCGCTGCCGCTGAAGCGACGTTTTTGACGTCGAACTCAAAATTTGCATACTCCACAGTTTGAAAACCAGAAAAATTTGCATTTGTGATTCTCTTCTTCTATTTTCGGCAAAAAAAATTTCGTTTATATCTTTATTTTATATAAAACTTCAAATATCCTTTAATTGTTTTGAGCAGTGTATATGTGAAACACACTCATAAAGTCCATTTTCATTATACAGGATGTTAGAAATCCAATACATCAATGGGTAACTTACATAATCATTTTTCGAAAATACCGCAGAATTCTGTATTTAAACTTGTAGTAAAAACAAATATATTGTATTATTTTGCTACCTAGCTTATTTAATGAAGAAAAGTAATTGAATTGTTTTATTATGGGCTCATAGTGTACAAAAAACTTTTCAAATTAACTAGAAAATACGCATTTGTCTAAATTGTACGTACACCGTTAATACCTGTGTAAATAAAAAATTCAGAGCTATACACAGGAAGATTTGTTTTGTTAAGCAGCTTTGTATTTTCTATTGAATAGATTTATACAAATCCTTACATATATTTTTCTTAATTTATCTAAATAAATAAATAAAATATATATATATATATATATATATATATATATATATAACTTAAGATCGTTTTCTATTCACAATTGAAAGCATTTATCTATGCATTGGGAACACATAATCTGCCGGAAATCCAATAAAATGATGGCTATGACATTACTTTTTCAACGAATGTTATAGCATCCAGAATAAAATATTCGTTACAAAATCAGATATATATCATGTTATACTGTATTGTCTCAGATATTTTGAGAGAAAATTTATTCACGTTATTTTGTTAAGAAAAAGTAATACGAAATAAGCGAAGACAGATCGCGCATATTGGAGTGATTTACAAATTAAAATAATCTATATCTTATATATTTTAATTACTTTATTTATGAAGGCTAAGGGGAGAAACAATGATAATAAGAAGTGCATTGTTTGTTATTCATCATTTTTATACTGAAATGAAATTACAACTCTAACTGGTAAGGAAGATCTTTTATCAATAATAAATTTATAAAAATTTTAGTTCCTCATTCGTGGGTTATTAACGCTTTTACAATAGTAGATATCTTGTGTATTATTTTAATTGAAGACTGCATCTTTAGAAGTACAACATTTAAATTTTACATGAAAACGAACACTGTCATGAATACACGATAGTTTACAGCGAAGCAATATTTGCACATTATAACTATGTGACCAAACTTCTTACCCAAAAGAATACATCAAACAACTTTACTAAAAAATAAAAATAAAACTTCTTTTCAGTTCAGGTTACATATCTTATCGTCTGCACACCAAGGAGTCTGCGATAGAGTTCGAAACTATAACATATACAGGATTTCATTGTCTTTTCCCTTTATATCTGACTTTCAAGGTACCAGAAGACATTGTCGCCACAAATCTCATAAAATGTGGACTACCATAGTATAACTTTCTGACACTTCATATGCATTAAAGAATCTAGATAATTCAGTGTATTTATCTTCTCCACCAACATACAGGTTTTGAAATAATTTTGCAGCGAGTTACCATTGAACGGAAAAAATGCTAAGTACCCCCTTCCTCTTTTCTAGTACTCTTTTAAAATGTTGGTATATAAATCTTGAATTTCAATATGTTTATCAATATCTGTACACGCATGTAAATATTTAAAAATTTAATTAATTAATTTAAAATTGCTTAATAATTTAATAAAAGAATATTTATGAATATGTTCTCAAAGTTACTTCATTTAGTGTTAATATGTATGTAAGTATAATTGCAATACCATTTTATTAGTTATTGTACACTGTTATTAAAGAGTTTAGATGGGCAATAGTTTTAAATATTTCTAGTAAATTAACTGAATTTCTGTCCATTATTTTCTTATAATAATAAAGATAATTTTATAAAAATAATTTGTTCATAAATAGTTTTTTAATTTCCTCATCCATACTAATATATATATATATATATATTTGAAAAGGAAAAGCATTTTATAGACTCCAGGACATTATCAGAGATAAACAGAGAGACAAAGCTTTATGAGACTTCGATATTGATAGCTTATATAAGTTTTATTTCGACTTCAGAAGTAGAATACATTTCTGTATTTTAAAAATGCTGAAAACTATGAGTGCAGTTCTAATAACCAGGACCCTCTTTAAGGGAGGGCGGGGGGGAGCCTGAACCCCCAAATATTCCCGAATGCTGTTACAGTTGGCAAATTTACAAACTTAGTTGGCAAATTTGTTTAAAGCTTTAATAAAAACTATACTACACTTTCTATCAGAAAGACTTGGCAAAAGTTAGAAATCTAATTGGGAATATTATTAAAATTTTTACAAATAAGAACTATATTACATTTCTAATTGTGGTAACTTCGCAAAATTATAAAACTAGTTGGCAAACTTGTTAAACTTTCTTTTCTTTTAATCAAATCTATAATACATTTTCTAATTCTGGTAGATTTGGCAAAATTACAAACCTAATTGGCAAAATCATTAATTTTTTTCTAATATAAACTATAAATTGTACCTTTATATATCAGAATGGTAATGTGTCATAAATTCATAAAATATACCTTTTTTTTTTTCATCTCCGGCTACCGCGACACGTTGCTTATGACGACACCATTTCGGGTCCCAAAAATGTCGGGATAACGAGGTCCAATTACAGATGGATTTTAAAGATAAATTAATTATTAATATTATGTTATGGTACATCAATTAGTACGATACAAATGTGAAAATATGCTAATAAATTAGCAATAATTATTTATTTTTGCTTCTTAATGAGTTGGCAAATACAGAAATTTGATTTGCCAATTTAGGTCCTCTCCTCCCCCCCCCAATAAAAGTCTTAGCGATGGCCCTGCAAATAACATATCGTGAATGGGAGAAAAATACGTTGAAAAGTAAATCATTAATAATTTTCCATATTTTATTTAATATAAATTCTTACACATATCTCTCTTAACATATACAATTTTCTTATATCTACGCAAGATGTTCTCTTTATTTGTTCATACATGACTGCATTTATTTTTGTTCAGGGAATATGTAATATGTGCGGAATCCAATGAATCGATAACTATACATGTTCTTTTCGCAATGAATGTTTTAGCATCGATAATAAAGTTTTCGTAAAAAAAAAAGATATATATCATGTTATTTCTTTGCCTTTGAAATTTTGTGAGAAAAGTATTGATAGAATTTTGTTAAAGGAAAGATTTATGAAATAAGCATAGTAAATATTGGAGATATTTGCGGAATAATACCATAAATCATATCTGTTACAGGCATTTTATTCAATTAATGTGTAGACATTAGTGGATCGAGACTGTGCAATATATCAATCTTCTCTGTGAAAAAACAAAACTCTAGATAATTAAGTATACAGTGAATTCTTTGTGAATGATGAAAATGCTAAGTACTGCTTTCGTTTTTATTAGTAGTCGGAATATTAGTATACATCCGAATTTTAATCTGTGTATGTGCTCGTAAAAACCTAAGATAATTAATTAATTAATTAAAATTACAATAAACTGTCTAAAGTAGACGCAGTGTATGTTTGAAATTTGTCTAACTCGGAAAATTTTCCAAGTCCTCGTAAATCCATAGACCATAGTATATCTAAGTCAGAATACTGTATACGACAAAAACCTATCTCAGGCCCGATCTACTCCACCTTAAACAGAGTCTACTGTACTTAAAAAAATAAAAACAGGAGTATATTTCTATATGTTTTAAAAATATAATTATTCAGGATTTTTGCGTGTTTAAGTGTAATTCTCATATCACTTAATAGTAGTAACATAATCTTGTTAAAGAAATTTCATATGCAATCAAAGGTTTTAAGAATTTCTTATCCGTTAAATTATTTCTGTGCATTATTTTCTAATAATAATAAGAATAATCTGATAAGGAATATTTGCGCGTAAATATGTTTTATAATTCACTGATAAAAATTTGCAGCAAACTGTCCAGTCATTTGACCGTTTTTATAGAAAACGGTTACATAACCGTAATGTAACACTCTTCTGACCATAATATGGGCACTAATATGCTCAGAATTGAGTTAAATTACGATTATGTAACCGTTTTCTATAAAAACGGTCAAATGACTGGACAGTTTGCTGCAAATTTTTAACAGTGTTAAGTATACACAGTGACAGTTTCCTTTATTCATGTTAAAAAATCAAAGGAGTTTCATAGAGACCTGTATATTAACAAATATATTAGGGCGTATCGAAAAAATCCAAATTTCTGACATCTTTTTGAGGTAGTGCGGAAAAGTTGCGAACTCCCTTTATTAAAAAGTATGTGGAATCTCAAAACTGTGGGTTGATATCTTCTGCCGCCTCAATGGGCCGAAAGTTCTGAAAATTGGACTAAAAATGATTAAAATACAAAAATTAATAATTAAACACAGATTTCGTTCATCGTTTTGGTTGTAGCGTTTACAAGTTACTAATTTTTATCAACAACAGCCATAAAAATTTTTAGAATTATAGGTTAATATCTTCTGCTTCCTCATCGACTCCATTTTTTTGAAAATGAAAGCCAAATTTTAAATAACTGCATGTCACACATGCCTCATTTTAATGCGAACAGACACTTTATTTTACCTTTCGGACATACAAATGACAAAAGCATTACTGCTTGTAATAATTTTTGGTCTCAAATTATGACATGTGCTTTCTGGATTCTAGTGTCGCTCTAATAAATCTATCCCTTTTCTGCGGCGCAACTGTTTTTCCGGAGGCTTCAGTGACTAGTTTCACAATCCGCTAAACCGGCTTGTGTGTGTGAAGGAAATTTAATAATGTCCCAGCATTCCATTGGCATAAAATCCTGTATTATCTTCAGAAGTTCTTGAGAACTGATCTCTCTGAGAACTGGAGGCGTTGTCACATAACAAGCTTGCCAGTCAATCCGATCTACATAGTCTGTAGCTCCAAAATTAACAGCAGGTATAGCGAATTTGCGGACACAATTTCTATCTGGTCTAATTTCATTGGTTTGATAATCCGCCGAGCTGCAAGGGTCCTAATATGGCACCTCTCATCAGTTAACATGGCCAAAAGCATGTTTTCTGGAGCCGCAAAGTAAGCGTTGCGAGGAATAACTGTTTCGATTATGTCACGATACTTCTTAGACAAGCACCGAGATAAGCTGATGAAATTCCACAGGTCCTTATGGGCTGCTGAAGAGACGCTGTGTAAGACGTGTGTTTGGTGCCTACCTTGTCTTCCTCCGTCTCCGTCTCCACCTCCATCACATCTTCTATTTCATTTTCCCTTTCATTCTCTACTGAATAGCTTTAAGTAGAAGCAGGAGACGCCTGTTTTTCAGATCGAATAGTATCCTGTTCTTTTCGCATTTGACGTTTCTGGAGCCGTTTTGTTTCAGGAACATCAACACTTCCAATGAATATTTTTCTTTCCGTTGTTTTGTCAATAAGGAACGTCTATTCTTTTGCCGGAACTTTGCTTTCCTTTGGACAGAAAAAATCGCGAATTTAAAGGCAGATATGTCAATTTTGTTTTTGCTTTCATTTTAAAATTCTCAACATTTTAAAGAGTAACTTTACTTTATCCCACAGGTTTTATATTTTTCATGATTGATCGATATTTTCCATGATATGCGTGTACCATATCACAAATACGTTTATTTTGAAACTGAAGGAATGGATGCATCGACGTATAAATTTTCAATCTTCAAAGCAATGGTTTCTGCAATAACTGAAAAGCATGGTTCTTTGTTTCCACCAGTTTCGAAACCAATACGCCATCTCTTGTGAGCTCAACATTTTAGGATGCCCTCATGCGTTGGAAGCAAGCGTAAAAAAATCCGTCGGTGTTGCAAAAATAGGGCATTGCAACGTTTGTCGGCTAAACTTTTACTGCGATGATTTTGGCATTTCTAATATTTACCAATATGTCTTATAAGTTAATGACGACGAAATGCACAAAACCACAAGATAAATTCCTTAAAAAACGACTGCAATGCAAGCAAGTGTAAAGACCGCATACTAATTGAAATGATACTGTTTAAACGAGTCAAAACCGGTTGCGAATCTCTGATGCTTGCGGCTTGTGGCGCAAGCCTACTGCACTTAGCCAGACGAAAGAGAGTGGTCACGTGATTTACTGATCGCTGCTATTTGTTTCTCGGCGAAAATAAAAGGAGTGGTCCACTGTTTTGGCAGAGTACCAAATCCAATCTGTCTGGATTGTGCATTGTGCAAGCAGTAAACAGTTATGCAGAAAAGTACCAAAATGCGTTAAAATTTCCAAAATTTGATGCCGATGAGGTGGTAGAAGATATTAACCTATAATTCTAAAACTTTTTATGATTGTTGTGTTTAAAACATAGTAACTTGTAAGCACTATCCCAAACTGATCAACGAAATCTGTGATTATTCATTAATTTTTGTATTTTAATCCGTTTTAGTCCAATTTTTGGAATTTTCGGCCCACTAAGGCCACAGAAGATATCGAACCACAGATTTAAGATTCCGCACACATATTAATAAAGGGATGTTCGCAACTTTTCCACACTACCGCAAAAAGATCTAAGAAATTTGGATTTTTTTCATACGCCCTAATATATATATATATTGAGAGAGACAGAAATTTATGAAATTACGCTATTACTATCTTATTAAATATATATATTCACTTTGTGAATATAAATTATTTCGATGCTTTAAAAATTAAAAGAACTTTTAAGAATTATTCTAATAAAATATACTAAAAAAATAAACGTATAACTCATTATATTTTTCCTCTTTTACTTCATGAAAATCCTTCCATACATTTTTCTATAAAGACTTAAAATAAAGTATATCATATACCTATCTTCCTATCTAATATGATCTCATCCTGTATTCCTACTCCAACACATTTATTTTTGCGCAGGGGATGCATAATAATCTGTCGGAAATCCAATAAATTGAAAGATATGCATGATTCTTTCACGGAAAATGTGTTAAAATCTAGAATAAAATATTCCTTAAAAAAAAAAAAAAATGTATCATGTTGTTTCGTTTCCTCAGATTAAAAAAAAATCTATATATTTAAAACACAAGGCTGTTTTTTAAGTCATCTGTCCCGAGCTTTCTGCTGAACCAATTTATTAAATTATTTTTCAAATAAAAGCTAATAATTTATAAATGTGCCCGCAATAACTATTTTTTTTTCAACTTTTATATATATTTTTTAATTGTAAGTGTTTTTAAAGAAATTTCTTTAAAATAGTGGCAATCGGATTACTTATACTGTTGCAGAGAAAAGAGATATAATGAAAACTATTCAGAAATGTGGCTTTTTGGGCGTATTTTTTTATTTGCACGCTAAATTTCGGTAAAAATATTTAAACACGTGCACTTTATTTTTATAAGCCAATAAAAATTATATTTGTATTTACTGAGATGTCTCGATAATATTGTCTTGCGGAATTATTTTACCCGTATTCATTAAACCTTTCTTGATGACTTCTTATTATTACAAAGAAAATATGCTTTATAATTTTATAAATCGTAACCATCAAACAGGTTTTACTTCCGTAAAAATTAATAACTGATATCATTTTCAAACGAAAACATCCATTTAAAAACATGAAATTGCTACATTTTCCTATGACTGCGTCAAAATGACACCATTTTCAAAGATTTTTTTCTCCATCAACTTTGAAATTAGACGCTAAATTTTCAAAAAGACAAAGCCTTCAGTTGTAAAAATGACGTCATTTTAAAAATTCATTCAACTGAAAGAATATATTTAGAAAACTGACATTTTTCTGAATTTTTGTCTAAATGACGTAATTTACATTGACTTTTCATCACTCTTATACTGAGATTAGGAGGATTTATTATGATTCTGTCACTATGGGTTTTTCTGTCGTCGTCAAAAAACCGTAGTGCACTTTTGGACACTTACCAATACGCAGTTCCGATTGCTAGACATGTATAACGACCGGCGCTATTGCTTTCGTTTTAATTGCTCTTCTAAATATAGCACAATTTCAATTTCCACGTCATCAAATAAGGAAAAAAAATTATATTTGAATGAAATTTATTTGAAAACTGTAGGTCAATTTAGTGATTTTTAAATAAATCTCTGGCATGGATTTTAAATCAACACTGAGCACCTGCTTGCTTCAATAATGTAAAGTATCTGCTAGCAGAGTTAGCACTATTGGCAATTTATTGTCCAGACCAAATTAAAAAGAAAATAACCCGATTAATATTAAGTTCAGATTACACATAACATACAGCAATTTGACGCCAAATTAAATTTGTCAACGACAAGTCAGATTTTCATTTTATTTTGAACATAAAATTAATATTAAGTTAAATTGAATTGATTGAAATGTATGTTGCATTAGAAGGAATATGCTCGAATTGTATGTTATATTTTTTTTTCAAGATCGATAGTTTATGTTACTTTATAACAGGAAAGGGTGTCGTGGAAAAAGGACATTCATCACGATTTTGGAAAGAAGAAAAGAAACCATGAAAACGTTGAAAAACTGCTTTATATCTGCAAATTTCATATTGTTATTATAAAAAAACAAAATCTATTTTTACATAAACATTAATTAGGTTAAAATAATGGTTGTGTTTCAAAAGATATGAATTTGAAACGAATGTTACTCAAGAGAACTTTTAAAAAGAAATTATTTCGTCGAATTTCTACGTGTTCCACCTCGTTTGTAGTATTTTACTTCATTAATTGCTTAAAGGTGTTAAATAAAACAGTAACTCATACAGTAAAAAAGTTTTATATACAGGCTGCATACATATTTTGGTTTCATCGAATCCATTTTCAAGGCAAATGAGAATATTCTAAAGATACAAAACTAAAATGCAATGATTGTAAACAATATTATTCACGTTGTTCACATTCTTTCTCAGGTTACTCACGTTACATGTTATTTTATTTTATTTATTTTTACTTTGATGTTTATTTCCGAACTCGTAACCATGAAGTAAATCAAGTACGAGTTCGAAATAAGCATCAAACGTGAACAGAAAACGTGAGAAAACGTCATCAGAAAACGTGAACAACGTGAATGATGGCATTTAATATCACAGCATTATAGATCGTGCATCTGTAGAATATTCTCATTTATCTTAAAAATGGCTCTGATGATGCCGAAAGATGTAAACAGATTGTATATAAAACATTTTGATTGTTTTATTTAACACATTTTAGCAATTCACGAAGTACATTTTATTTGGTTAACATATCCTACATATCCTACATATTAAAGCGGCAAGCTAAACATTTCAGCGCAAATTCGGTGTTTTTGCGCATGCGTGAGATTAAATCTGAAACCTGTTTAGTTTTAAGGAACACTTGAACGTGATCAGCTTAGCTGAGAGGTCTAAAGGCGTTAGTTTAAACTCTGGACCACTGCAAAGAAAGTGGGCTCGAATCCTGTTTCCGACAGAATGACTTCTGCATTATTTTTAGCTGTAATTTATTTCAATTCCTGTCACATTTTTAGGAAAAGAAGTTACGTATATAATTTATATTATTTTTACTCGAATGCTTTTGAATTAAAGTTTAACACCCATCAATATTTTTACAAATTAAATTTATATTAAAAATATAATATAAATAAAAAATATTTGTATTAAAAATATTTAAATTTAAAAAATTGCCTTCATAATATATAACTTTAAGTAATACTAGTAAAAACTTTTAATTTATAATTTATGAAACATTAAAATAAAATATAAAGATAGTGAAAATCATTATTTGAAACTGAGATAAGAAAGAAATTTGAAATAGACCTTCTGATTGAATCAGTAGTGCTGTCATCTATTGCCTAATACTAAAAGTATCCAAATGTACGTGCAAAAACAGGAAAATGTCTTCTTAAGTAGCACTTTTACCACTAAATATCAATATTTTTTTGTGAATTTTTCATTTAAAAATATAAATTCATACAAAATCGAGTTAAAGATATAAAATAATGCATATTTGTGGTTTATTTAAAATTATTATCACGGGACCGAGCAACGCCGGGCGGGTTAACTATTTTGGTATTATTTTTTTTAAGGAAAAGAGCAACGGAAAAGGCACTAGACAGAGAGAAATATTTGAGAGATTTTAAAAATAAAATTATCGATCTTATCTGTTTTTTTTTTTTATTTATTTAATATGTGTATATGCATTAAAATATCCAAACGATGCACACTAATGAATTTCCCAAAACTAGCAGGTTAAGCCCGCTCAGCTGGTGGATTTTTCCAAATGAACCTACAATGATAAAAACATATGTAGTTCCACATTCCCCCACCAGTGGCTTATTCTGTTCACAACAAACCTCTTTCCGAACGAACCTCCGGTACGGGTCGCCGCTGTCTACGGCACCGTAAAGCAAGCGTGCTGTGCACGCGTCGCAAAATCATTTTGTTCCACCTTCCACCGCCAGAAGCGCATTCTATTCTAAACGAACTTCTGGCACTGGTCCCCACTGCCTAGGCATCGATTAGCAAACGTGCTGCGCGTTGCAAAAATAAAATAGTTCCATCTTCCATCGTCATATCTATATACCTTTATACAGCTTTATATAATTGTATATTAATGTCCTTAAAATATATTTAGCTCACCTTTATTGCCTATAGTAAACGTATTGCAGTTTATTTTAGCTCATACCATCGTGATGTTCAATATTTTGAAAAATAATAATCGTCTTTACTCAATATACGATACCCTGAAAATGAATCTTTTTTGGCAATAATTTTTAGTATTTTATGGTCACTGTGTTTCAAAAAAGGTGTAATAGTATAATCATTAATTTTGATGATAAATATTTACGAAATTTTGGTTTTAGTATTCTACCAAAAGTATAATCAATTTTATATTATACCTTACATGTCTTTTTGAAAAAGATTGAGACCAAATCCAGTAGAATTAATAAAAGAGAGAAATAGTTTGCAATCATACCTTTACATCACGATTAATATAATTTGCAACTTTTTGCTACTTTATATAAAAAAATATGCTTTATTATTTAATTATTTCACTCAATAAATGCAAGAAATATCTTTAATTTTATACTGAAGTTTACAAAATTACACTATACGGTGCCTGTAAATTCAAAATTTCACAATATACGGACCCCGAAGCATTTAGTAACGCAGTTTCCAATTCTGAATATTATTAGCTTGTTCTAAAAGGAAAATCGCATTGTATTAAGTTACAGATGTTTATTGATCTATGAAAATATTATGTAACCACGAACGAAAATATACCATAACTTTTCCCGAGTTACCTATGGTTCCGAAAAACGTTCTTAATCTTTAGAACCAATATCTCAGAAACCAATATAATTTCGAGATTTTCAAAAACATTTATAAAAATAAAGTTTCGTTTGCTGCGACACATTTTTGTAACCGTTTTTGAGTAGTTTTTATAGTATGGTAATCTGTTTTCCCCAGATTTTTCGGATGTAAATATTTTGATGTGTAACAAACATTTTTTTTACAGAAAAAGACAAATTAACAGCATTAACATTAATATTAAAATTAATGTTATTTTGTTACTCTGGTACAGTTGGGCAGCAGAAAAAGTTTAATTGAGAATTTATAGCATTCTAAAAACCGATATTCCGGCATGAGAAAATAAATTAATGCACTATAAAATTGACTCGGAAACCTTTTGCAGAAATAAATGGCAACAAAATGAACTGCTTTTATGAATGCTTATTTAAATCATTAAAATATGTTCGTTTCTGAGATTTCTATAGATAAGGAACCCTTTTTTGGAATTGTGGTAACTCGGAAGATGTCATTTTATATTTTCGTAGATTAAGAAACATTTTTTTTCAGTGCAGAAAAGCAAAACACGATTTAGGTTTTGGCAACGAACTCGGGAAAATAAACCATAGTGCGATGTTAAATATATTTTAACATAATTCATTTTACAGTCTATGAGTACCAAACTACTTTTTAACACTTTCCAACCTAGTTGAAAAGTGTTTATGACTTCGGTTTGTCTGGCCGGATGGCCGTCTGCCGTCTGCCGTCTGCCGTATGGCCGTCTGTCCGTGCTCTAACTCCCGTGAATATGCTCGGATTGTTCTGCAATTTTTATATGTTATTGTCGTTATCTATAGCATGTTCCCTATTTCAACGGAAGTGTGTAGCACTTATAGTTTTTTTACAGGAACACTCAAAAGAATTCCGTTACATTGCGGTCTATGGGGAAAAATCATTTGCGGTTTATTTAAATAACGTTTCACTATTTTAAACGCATTGAAATTTATATATATCACTAAGGTGCATTAGAAGACGCTTAATATGGAATAGGGTGTGCATAGCACTTATAGTTACTTTACAGGGGCAGTCAAAAGAATTCCGTTACATTAAGTCTATGGAGAAAAATCGTCTGCGGTTCATTTAAATAATATTTCACTATTTTAAACGCATTGAAAATTATATATATCACTAAGGTGCAAGACAAGAGGCTTACTACAGAATATTGTGTGTATAGCAGTCATCGTTCATTTACAGGGACACAAAAGAATTCTCTACTGTCTCTTAACAATAATTCCTGGAAGTGCCTTTTAAGTTACTGAACGCGATTTTAATTTTAACTCGCTTCTTGTCTATTATGTTGTGTGTATAAATTCTGTAGATCCTATACAGGGAAGCACAAAAGTTCGCGAACACATTTCCGTTTATTGACAGAAACTCCAGACAGAGAATTTTAAACTGTGCTACGCGTTTCCTAACTGAACTAAAATTTAGCATCCTATGTAGTATATATACAAATCTATAGATCCTATACAGGTCTGAATAAAAGTATTCGGAGATTTTTCCGAATATTGTATATGTTGGAAATTGCTCAAATTATGTTTTTAAATATGTTATGCCTTTTCCAAATTGTTTACTTAGATGTCATCTTTTAGTTTATTAAACGGTATGATTTGTAAAATTATTTTGGAAGCGTTGGAAAGTGTTACATAATCTATGCTTGGCGCATGATTTTCGTTCTTGTTTCGTTTTCTTTTCAGAAATATTTAGAATGTTAGAAAACATATGGATTTCAATCTGTGCGTAAGTTCACGTAAACATATTTTAAAATTTTCAAAGCCTAATTATAAAATTAATAAATATATTTGTTAAAATAACTCTAAGTATAAGTTTTAACTATATAATCATTTAGACATGATATGTACTTAAGTAATATTGGGGAATCGCCTAACTCCATTTATCTATGTCTCCAGTCAAATTTGCTTTTTTCTATATTTTCTTTTCTTTTTTTTTATCTTTTACATTAGTGTTCTCTAACAGTCCAGAAAATTTATGAAATTAATTATAATAATATATTTTGCATATATGGAAAATATCCCACTGAAAAATATAACTCCACATTTGTTCAGTGTAAATCCTTACATACCTTTATCTTAATATATTCAAGTAAAGAAACTTATATATCTATCTAACATGTTCTCATTCTTTGTTCATACATAAACGCATTTATTTATGCGGAAACAAATTTGTAATAATCAGCCAGACTTCCAAAAATCGATTGCTACATACGATCCTTTCTAAACGAATTGTTTACCATCCAGTATAAAATCTTTCTAAGAAAAGCAAATATACCATGTTCTTTTCTTTGCCTCATATGTTTTGGGAGAAGAAGTATTGATATTATTTTGTTATGAAAAATAATTAGGAAATAAGCGAGACACACATAGTAAATATTGAAGTCCTAAAATTTTAGCGAACATAAAGTAGATAAAATTTACTATCCAAAGAATTGGAATAGGATTTCATTTGAACTAACGAATATATAATATAGAAAATAATTTAGCACGAAATAATTTAATTTATAAGTTTAAAAAGGTATTGATGCTTAAATAAATTAACCTAACAGTATATGACCAACATCATAACACAGATAGTAAATATTGAAGACTAGCAGTACTACCCGGCATTGCTTGTGTTTCTCCAGTCAATATATGGAGAAATTTAAACAAATGTTTACTGATTGCCTATAAAGGAATCTATTTTTTTACTATCAAATTAAAAGCATATTATGCTTTAGTTTCTTTTTTATGAATTACAATGGAATATAATTAAAATGTATTAATTACAAATGGCTGTCAAACTTCTTCCTCAGTTTGTCAAACTTTCCCTGTTTTCTATATATCAAAATAACTGTCAATTTTTTTGTATCGTTAATTTTCTGCCCCTAAACAAACATTTGTTTTTTTCGTAGAACATGAGAGTTTGTTGCTTTGCTTCTTAAATATTCGCACTGGGACACTTAATTGCCGGGAAAAGCTCGAAATGAAAAAGTATTGGGATTTTATTGATTCTGACTATTTCAATATATAAATGATAAGTAAGTAGTTCGATCACGTATCTAGTAACCTTGTGCTATATATATTTTTCTTTTGATGAAGCTTTTAATTTCGTTATGGAATATTAGACCGAAAAAAAGATGAATTAATTTTATATTTTTAAGGTGCCTGACTACGTACGGAGCAATTTTTTCCAAATAAGCTATTTAATTATTTTTTGAACTTATTTATATTAAGATTAGGACTAGAAACTGTGAAAAAGGATACAAAATATGTCATTCATTGATGAAATTTCGCTAAATGGGGGATTTTGTGGTAAAATTTAGTGAAATTTGGCCCAATACGCAAAACGCGCTACAGAAAAATATATTGTATGTATCTTAATTTCCTTTTTACACTTCATACTTATGACATTGATGAAGGCAATGAACTAAAATCTAAGAGATATTTAAATGTTTCAAAATTTACAGCATATCGCACCTTTTTACTTGCTGATTTTCTTGAAATTCATCGACGTCTTTCCACGAAAACATCCATAAAACAAAAAATATTTATTCTAAAATTATGTCTGTAGTTCATTGCCTTCACAATAGTTAAAACAACATGCATTTTAAATTTCATATTGATATTCTAAAAACTTTTTGAGAAATCATGTTTTGCGTATGGTATTTTCACGAAAAATTACATTTTCCAAAAAATGCATTTAAAATTTAGATTTATGTTTTAATGCAAGAATTTACGCAGTAATATGCATCTAAACTTAACTGTTTTTATGAGCCATACTCTTTTTTTAAGTATTGAGCCTTTGTTTATTTCTAAAAGGCCATAGTTTTACTTCCCCCCACCCAGTTAGTACATTTATATAGTACTTCCGGTCCTATAAAAAGTACTTCCGGTTTGAGTAAAAGCTGTTGAGTAGTTTAAAAACCGCTACAACTCTGGTTCTATTTGTCATACAATAAAAACAAATACAGTTTTGGAAAGGTAAGAAGTTGGGCTTTAATAAAATGTAATAAAACCACTTTGACAATTTTGGTCGAAAACCACTTTTTAAACGTAGTCAGATACCTCAAGTATAAACGGGTTAATCTTCCGCTGCATGTTACTGGCATATTTTAACGAGTGCGACTTGCACGTTTTTAGAATTCACCTTAGTTTAAAACATTATAGCATCACTCACGTTTTAAGTGAATTCTTGTCAGATAACCCGATTACGAAATAGTAACCTGCATTAATGCTTAACATTTCTGAGATTGTGTCTTATTCTTGTTTATAAAGCACTCGTCTAGCTTGGACAAACCATTTCCAACTGTGGCAAACCTCACACGCTTTCCTTAGTTTTGGCTAATTATTTAAATTAGTACAAACTTTACTTTACGTTAATGTAGCATGTAAATGCATATTATTCAGATAAATAAAAAAAAATGTTTGAAAATTATTTTTAAAACCATATAAAAACAGTAAATTGAGATACATTTTTCAAACCTATTTCGGTACATTTATGTTAGCCGGTCTATGTGATAAAGTGGCAAATATTGTTCTCATACTACATTCATATTGCATTCATTTCATTAAAAAAATAAACCTTTCACTCATTTCATGTAAAATACATACATTTAAAATTAATACCTGATACTAATTTCATTTAAAATACCCGCCTTTCACTAATTTCATTTTAAATGCTAAAAAAAGAAAAGGAAGTAATACAATAAACCAAACCATTTTATTTTATCATCCAAATATTGTTTCTAATTTACATACGCGAAAAAGAGACGCTGTTATTGGCGAGAAAAAATGCTGTTGCCAAGATTTGCGCCAGACGAATATAAAAGTACTCAAATTTCACATGCAAGTATATTTTTTCTATTTGGTGGTGTAAAAACTAAAGTTATGCAATGTTTAAAAGTTATTAAAACTCCGTGCTAGATTTCCTCCACAATCTACGCTTTTGAAATTAGAGACTGCTCTCCAGGAAGAATGGATTCATATTCCTTTAAATGTTGTTCATGGCCACTATGAATCCATCCAATGCCGCATGCAATCTGCAATTAAATCAAAGGGTGGTCCAATTAATAAAACTCTTCTCTTATTTCATAGGTGTTCGTGATATTTTGTCACCCATCTGTAGTTACCATGAGAATAACGTTTGTTTAACCCCTTCGAGACCGGCGGCTTTTGCACAAATTTTATTCAGTTGTCACCACTTTTTAAAAAAAAGCTACCTTTACATAAACTATCACAAAAATGCTCCAATTAGAGAGATAACAACGATAACGCCATAGACACGGATAACGGACAACACAAATAATCAACATTCTTCGGATGACTGTTGATCTGATCGGACGTGTTATTCCGGCGCTCCTCTAGTTTATGTTCTGGTGATAGATTGACGATAGTATAGTTCCGGTTGATATTGATTCATCCACGATGACGACGGCTTCGCAAGCCGAGAAAGATGCGAGTATGCTGTTAGAAAAGCTGCAAAGGACTATCGACGGTGCGGAACCAGCCACGTTTCTCCAAGAGTTTGAAACATTCCCGACCCACTATGAGCCGGCGAATATTGCTCTCCGTGAACTTTTTCAAGGAATAGATGACGAAATACGAGCCTTACAACTCCGGCCAGACTTCACTACTAATGATGACTGCAAGCAGCAGGTGAGAAGCTTATTCCAATCTGGTATTTCTCTTTTGGGGGAGCCATATAATGTTAATCTTGTTCTCAATTCTGGTTTACTTAAATTCTTTAAAACTGATCAATTTAATAACCTAAAAGCTCTTAGAAGTATTAGCCCAATTCTCCATGCCCCACGCGGTGACAAGCGTCGCCATAGCCAAACTGACGCTGGCATAGAACTTAGTAACAAATTTAAGAATCTGTCTCCAGAGGTTCACTTGGAAGCTATGGACCAGACCTCCACTCCAAATTCTGATCCTGCGAATGTCATATCTGGTACAAAAAAACCAGAAATCCACCCTTTCTTTGTCGAATTCCACGAAATTGATTGGCGATTAATCGCCCAACAAATTAAGGAAATAAATACTGACAATCCACCTTCTATCTGCCTCAAAGGAGAGTTACTCAAAATCCAATGCAAAACTGAAGACCAATTTCGGGCAATTCAAAAATTCTTGAGCGATAAATCACTAAAATTCACGACAATTCAACCTAAAGATCAAAGACCAAAGAAAATTTGCGTCAGGGGTATTCCCCCAAACACTGATCCTACTCACATCATTGATGAGCTAGCCTTACATGGGTTCACCGCCACTCGTGCGGCCATGTTAAGAAACAAAAAAACTGGAATGGGGATGCCTTTATACATGGTTAATGTCCTCCCCTGTAAAGACTTCGACAAAATATACGACATACATGAACTATGTTACATCAAAGTTGATATAGAGCATTTTCGTAATTCTAATAACCCTAAACAGTGCTATCGTTGCCAAAAATTCGGGCACGCCAGCGAAATTTGTAACTTCGACCCCAAGTGCTGCAAATGTGCAGGCCTCCACCTCACTGGTAATTGCCCAACACCCGGTAGGATTACCCCTACCTGTGCAAACTGCGGTGCTGCGCACCCGGCCTCATACGGCGGTTGTCCGAAAAACCCCAAAAACTCTAAAAAACATATTCCACCTAACTCTAAAAATGACAATTACACACCCACTACTAAAAATATCCCCAGGCACATCACCTCCAAAAACGCCCAAGATCTTTATGAAATAATGAAAGAATTTAATTATGTTGAAAAAGCAAAAAACTCCCCTGTCACCACTAACATTACTACACACCTCGACTCAACTGCTACTTCACAAACGGAAGATACACAGGAAACTACTTCTGTTATTCCTTCCACCTCCACTGACAACAACACCTCCCCCCACCCTACACCAACTTCCTCCTCTACCGATTATGTAGAATCCTTTAATAACATGTTCGACATATTCAAAGACATGAAGGAACTCCTTCAAATTACCAAACTATTAAAATGCATAAAACAAATATCCACAGAAACACAAAAGTGTAAAAACCCATTCGAGAAAATGATTATAATAATTAACGAGCTTGATAATTTTGCTAATGAGCTCAACCTAACCAATCACACATAATCCCAAAACACTTTCTCCTCACACACATTTGCAATTCTCATAGACTCTTTCTTGCACTGTAATTTCACTTTGTTATAAATTGCTTCTTTTTAACTCTTGTGTTCTACTGTCATCACATTTGACTGCAACTATCTGGGGATACACTGCCATTACCATTTATTCCTACTTTTACGAGTTCATATTCGTGTTACCAGACTATGACATTCGCGATCCTTTTTTCAGTTTGTAACCCCGTTATTCCGTCCTTGTTGACGATTCGACTTTGGGCTAACACTTCCCTTTTGAATTTTTAATTTAACTAAATTAAAAAAAAAAAAAAATATATATATATATATATATATATATATATATATATATATATATATATATATATATATACTTAATGTATTACATTAAACGAAAAAAAAAATATATATATATATATATATATATAAACTGTATGTATTTGTTAATACACTTATACTTTATATTATCCATATATTTATTGTATGGCCTTGAAAGGTTGCCTTTTTTTTTTTTTAGAGATTTTTCACTTTGCCTTTTCAAAATACATTTGCAATCGTTATGTTCGAACAGTTAACATTTTTATTTTTCTTAGTCAACTTATTTACACTTCTATCGCATATCTTAAAATTTAATTTCTTTTTTTTTTTATTATTCGCGATCTCGCACTAGACTGTTATTTTTGCAAGTTTTTAATTCTCTCTACTTATCATTTTCTATTCTCATTAATTGCATAGCTATTCATTAAACTCTAATGTTACTCTTGTTATTTAAATTCTTTACTCATTATAATGGCTCTCTCAGGATTAGTTATACGACTACTCATATACTGGATGTAGTTTCTCGCAAACTAGGAAATCCATCAATGCACTCTTCTGTTCGCTGTTCGCTGTTCCAATTAGAGAAAGCAAATATTACTTTTATTTTTTACTGGTGCCTAAAACAAATTTTGCATGTTCTTTTTGAGGGTGCATATATGCACCCATGGTCCCGAATGGGTTAAAGTCAGTTTGGCATCACACTACATAGGTGCCAACCTGTCATTAATATTCCGTAATAAGTGGGTTAATATGAACCAGGTTTAACATGTTTCGCACCAGAAATTTTTTTAAGAAATGAAATTAAACAAATTCCACGTAGAAACCTGAAACTGTATAAATAAAGATTCATCCAATAATTTTTCTGGTTTGAAGCGTTGTTAAACTGAGTCAAATTAACCCGCATATTACGGAATATTAATGAGAGGTTGGCACCTATGCGACTGAAACCATCTCATAGAAAGGGACGTGTCACTTTTAGAAAATTATTTTTATTTTTTTCCTCTGATTATTTTTCTTGAGAAGGAAATTTTGTCATTATAGTACCTTTACTCCAAATACCTTTAAATGGAGGTATTACGTCATATTACGCAATTCCGAGGCTAACGACAAAGACAGGCTACCGCGGTTCATTCGACTTATCTTTTTTTACAGACCGCTAGAATTACGTGATGCTCTTTTCGTACACCTGCATTGGTGCATTCGAGCATCACGTGACTCCGGCGGTCTGTAAAAAAGGATACGCGTAAAGCACCGCGGTAGCCTTTCTTTTTCGTTAGCCTCGACGCAATTCAAGGCTAACGAAAAAGAAAGAGTACCGCGGTGCTTTACGCATATCTTTTTTTACAGACCACGGGAGTCACGTGATGCTCGAATGCACCAATGCAGGTGTATGAAAAGAGCACCACGTCACTCTAGCGGTCTGTAAGAAAAAAAGATAAGTGGAATGCACAGCGGTAGCCTGTCTTTTTCGTTAGCCTCGACGCAATTACAGTAAAAGTCCTAAATTTTATTATGTAACTGCGCAATTATTTTTGCGAATGCCGTCAATTTCGGATGCAAAAATACATCGAGTGAGTATGAGTTTTTTATGACGTATAAATATATTTTCTACACGCAGTTTCTTTTTGTGTAACAGGAAAGAAAATATGCTTTTAAAACTTAAAATGTTTTGTATAAAGGTAAATTATGGCAGGTGGTTGAAAAAAGGGTAAAGAGTAGTGGAGTGATTTTTAAAGTATATAGTAATTTTATTCTTGCTATAAAACGTATGTACTGGCGTATCAAATTTCATGAAAATCGGTAACAAAATTATGGATTTGTTTAGTGAGCATACACTCGAACACGGATTTTTATATATAGATAATTGAAATTCAATAAGGGTAATTACTGAGTAAATTGTTTTTTTTTTTAATTTCAGGATTCATGTTCATAATATATTTTTAATACTAAAAACCAAAAGTGTTTTACATTCACAAGGGGATATTATCAAATACTAGAGGATCCAATCCGGTCTTTCTGACTTACAGAATGTAGGTGAACCCCCCCCCCCCTTTTTTTTTTTTTTACTTGGAAATTCCAATAGATTTTTTGCATTAAATATATTTTTGAGATTTCCCACTAACAATGCCAAAAACATTTTTATAAGAAAAATATTAATAATGTATTCAACTATAGTTTTGATTTTCATTAAAAGCGACACTTTCGCATTAGCTGCTATCCAGAAGTTAATAGCTGAAAAAATCGTCAAAGAATTCACTACAAACAGCTCCGTTTATTGATAATTTCAGTTGTTTAAACAGGTAGTCAGATTACACGCAAGTTAAATCCGTGTTTTATTTGTATTATTTTATTTATTTATTGATGATGTTTTAATTTCGTTATGGAATATTAGGCGGAAACAAACGGTGAACACTTTTTATATTGTTTTAAGTGTAAACGTGTTAATATTTTGTAATCTAGCTGCAAGTTAAATCCGTGTTTTATTTGTATTATTTTATTTATTTATTGATGATGTTTTAATTTCGTTATGGAATATTAGGCGGAAACAAACGGTGAACACTTTTTATATTGTTTTAAGTGTAAACGTGTTAATATTTTGTAATCTAGCTGCAAGTTAAATCCGTGTTTTATTTGTATTATTTTATTTATTTATTGATGATGTTTTAATTTCGTTATGGAATATTAGGCGGAAACAAACGGTGAACACTTTTTATATTGTTTTAAGTGTAAACGTGTTAATATTTTGTAATCTAGCTGCAAGTTAAATCCGTGTTTTATTTGTATTATTTTATTTATTTATTGATGATGTTTTAATTTCGTTATGGAATATTAGGCGGAAACAAACGGTGAACACTTTTTATATTGTTTTAAGTGTAAACGTGTTAATATTTTGTAATCTAGCTGCAAGTTAAATCCGTGTTTTATTTGTATTATTTTATTTATTTATTGATGATGTTTTAATTTCGTTATGGAATATTAGGCGGAAACAAACGGGTGAACTCTTTATATTGTTTTAAGTGTATTTTGTAATCTAGCTGCACGCTAGATAATTATTTTTAAAATCATGCTTAAAAATTATTTTGAAAACCATAAAAAAATAAGTGAAAAAAGATACATTTTCAAAAATGTTGCATTTGAAAAATACATTTTTTTTTCTTATTCGACAGTGTAAAATTTCAAATTTTGCGATATTTAGAAATTTATTAAATTGTCGTAATAGAAAATTTTATTGTTTATGTTGTTTCCATCATCAATATGACGCCAGCGTTACTCACAGACATATTTATTCTATATAATATAGATAATTTAAAAATACGACTTTTGTCGGATTTGCCCCTAATTTCCGCAACGCCTAACTTAATCTGTCGGGAATCCAATACACGATCGATTCACGGTACACGATCCTTTCTTGTCGAATGTCCTAACTTTCAGAATAAAATATTCGAAAGAAAGAAAGCTATATCACATTATTTCGCTGCTTCTGATATTTTGTAAGAAACAGCAAAGATATATCTGTTACAGAAAAATATTGCTAAAGAAGCGCGAGACAGCTAGTATATATTGGATAGATTTGCGAAGTAAAATAGTCAATCTTATTTGCTTTAGGAATGTCATTTTATATGAATTAGTCGATCCAGATGATGCAATACATTAACCTTTTCAACAAATAAACATGTTTGAAAACAATTATACTTAGAGTTATTATTCGTGAATTATTCGTGAGTAGTGAAACCCCCTTCATTTTTTTTTTTTTGGTTCAGAAAACAATAGAATGTTAACATGGGTTTTAACATGTGTGGGTGCATATAAATATCAGTAAAAAACAATTTGCTTACAATTACTTTAAAAAATAATTAAAAGAAATGTCTGTGTATATGTTTTAAAATATAATGATTTAGAATTTGGGATTTATGATAGCATATTGTATTTTTACAGAGTACATATTGTGATATCACTTGATTGCATATATTTGTCAAAAATATTACATTTGTTATGCCTGATTTTAACTAAGGTGAAGTGGGGAAATGTAATCATGGGTTATAATTATTAGAAAATTGCACCTGAATTGTTAAAAAAACGATAAAAACTATTTTAACCAAGCAACCAGATGGCTTGTTTCTCCAGTCTCTTTTCTCAATATTTGAGTGAGACTAGTCAAATAAAGCTCCTTGAGTTGTTTTAAATACAGTTTTCGAAATTGTATACATTTCATAAGTCACACAGTTTAATGGCCCATTGTTGAAGTTAGTGGAAACCGTTGGGAAATGATGGGATTAAGAATGGTAGAGATGGTAAATGGTTGGAAAACTGTAGGTGCAGAGATGCCCCAAATTTAGAGCGTATCTGAGCAGCATTCTGAGCAGAAAACGGTTAGACCACTGTTGGGTTTTCGTTGATTATTCATTAGCTGGCTAATGGTACGGAATGGCGGACATTTCGTACTGTGAGCAAACGTTTTAAAATTCAGTGGCAGTGGATTTCTCCGATTTCAGCTTTCTGCTACTCTCAGACAGTTCATGTCTCATAATTTATTTTCATTTCTTAGCCAACTTTAGAAAATAGATTTAAGGATTCTTTTTCTTTTAGTAGCTTTTTTATTTTATTTTTTTACAGCTGTGGGTCCACTTACTCCTTCAATATTGCATGTGGGCAAGTATATCACAGGAGCTGGGGAAGTGTAACCACACTAGATATATTTACCCTAATACTTCTATTTTTTTATGCACATCAACTCACAGTAATATCAATACCAATAAGTAAGTCGCTGTTTCAGATATTGAAATAAGTTTAGCAGAGTGTAGAGAATTCTTTTTAATAAGAAGCCATATCTTGAGTTTTCTTGTCTATTTTGCACATCCACAATATATATTTTCACACTCGCAAACGTATTATTGACAGTCACAAAAACAAATACAGTTCACACTTGATTTAGAGTAATAGAACTCACAAATTAAAAATAAAATTCAAATGAATCTACTTCTTGTAACTTTATTTTCATATCAAATGAATTAAATTATAAACTAACTTTCCCAGCCTACATTGGGCGAAGATAAAATAAAAAGCAATATAAAAATAAGAGCAACTCTTCACACTCTGCAAGTAGTTCTTCAAAACTACACTGATTCAATAATTTCAGAATTTTAAAAACATTCTAAAGAATGAGCAGTAGCGCCATCTGTTATCTAACAGACTGAGTAATAACCGAACAACTAATTGAAATAAACGCAAAGTTACGCTGAACACATATATTTCATTAAGCAGGAGAGGAGAAATACTGTTCCCCATTTCTTTCTTTTCACATAAATTTCATTAGAAATCTCAAAATGATGTTTGGTAATATATTTGTTTTTAAATAAGCGGTAAACTGAGCTAATATTCGCTTAGAACATTCTATTTGACTATTATCTAAGTTGACTATTATCTGCAACTTCCTTTTTAATGAAAAAGTGGAACGGTGCTTATAATATAAGGCTTATTATATTTTTTAAGATTTTTATTTTAGAAATTAATGTTTAAATAGAAAAACACCTGTTTTATACTAATGAAAAAAATTACATTGCTTTTATGTAATTTAACATACTGTTATGTATGTTTTTTTAATAGTAGTTTTAGTTTATTTTGTTTCTCCGTGTCTCTGTTCACAAATAAATTTATAAGTTTGCACTTAAATAAAATATCTAAACAAGCCAAAAACGCATGGAATCAATTGAACTAGGATTATATAATACCTGCCTAAGGATTAAAATGATACGTTTTAAAGATAAAGTAAAGATTTTGGGTCCACTTACACAGAATGCCGGGTAAAGTGTAATCACCTGATTGCAGATTGAAAAGAAAACAGCTCAGAAATAACTTGTTAAAATTTAAATCTGAACTTGTTCACATAATAAGCCATTAAAAAAGGATATAAGGCAACAACAACAACAAAAGAACACTGTATTATAGCTAATAATAAAGGTGTGGAAAATTTTAAAAGTCGTACTGTTCCAAAACGTGGTTACATTTACCCCACTTAAACTTATTTCTGGATGATTAACTTCTTCCTATCCATTATTTACTTAGAAGTGGTGAAAGTACCTGCTTCATTTTTCTTAGTAGTTCTTAAAATACAATAATTCACTTGAATTTCAAACTGCGTCTGTGCATAAAAATGTAATATAAATTATATAATAATAATTATTAATTTAAAAATACATAAAATATAATAATAAAAATCTTTTTTTTACTTTTTTTTAAAATATTATTATTTATATTAATGCATGCGATAATAATAAAATTATTTTGATAGCACTTATATATTACATATTGCATATATACTGCATTTTTTTATTTTATAAAAGTGATTACATGTTTAATCGGTGATTTTAAGCATATATAAACGATTAACGTCATTCTGTGACATATTTTCTGATAATAATAGGGAAATTACACTACGAATTATTTGTGCGTAAACATTCTCTTAAATTTCTCTATTTGTAATTTTTTTTGTGGGGAGGGGGGGTAAAGGAAACCAAAAGGTAGTATATTGTATATGCCGGTATATTATCAAGTATTGATAAATAGAGAGACTTTGTGGAATTTCGCAATTAAACTGTATAATACAAAAAAAAATATTTTTTTACTGAAACTATAATTTCAGTTATACTAAAAGTTTTATAAATTAAAAAGAAAGTTTTGTACTCATTAGTCCCATTTTTTATGCGAAAAGTAAAATGTATTTCGCCGTCAGCGGATTTTATCGGAGACAGATAAAGAGAGAGAGGGGGACACATATTTGTCAAATAAAAAAAGTATTTACAAATTTTTATTTATAAATTAATTTATTAAAAAAATTATCTTCACTACACAATTATTATAAACTTCAGTACTCTAAAAATGCAGGAAACATATTAGAATGATCCTAATAAAATATAAGAGGGAAAACATATAAAAAATAGAACTCATAATATATCCGACATTTTATTTTATGTAAATCTATAACTTTCTCTTAACGTTTAAATTTTAAAATAAAAAGACTGATTTATCTTCTAATATGATCACATTTTTTATTCATGAATGAACGCATTTCTTTATGCGCTCGGAATAAATAATTTGTCTGAGATCTAATATATAGATTGTTCTACATGATCCTTTCTCAACAAATGTTTTAGTGTCCAGAATAAAATATTCTAAGTAAAACAGCTATTTTTTCCTTAGATATTTTATGAGAAAAAGTATTGATATAATTTTGCTGAGGAAAAAAATAATGAAATAATCTCGTGACTTATAATAACTATCGGAAATATTTGCGAAATACTTGCGAACTTTACTAAACAGTAATTTTTTTATATATTACAAAAATTATAATCATTAGAATGTGTACAAGTACAATTGTGATACACTGTAAAAAAAAAAGAGAAATGTTTATGATTCTAATAAAAATTTAAGAAAATATAATGTAACTTCTTCAAAGTCATCCACGATTTCGAAAAGCTTTCTTTTGTCATGAGAAATTTCAGAAACCAATAGATTTAAAGGCTTTAAAGAAGCATATCTAAATTTTTTTTTTTTTTTTGATGCGCGTTTCAAAAACAAAGAATAAACTGCCATGTTTCCGAGTACTGTTTACAGTGTATTTATTAGTTTTCTCAACACGAAATATCAGTTTTTCGGATGTTAACAATTCTCAAATTGTTCAAATAAACAATTCTCAAATAACAATTGCATGAATAACAAAAAATATTCATGCAATAATAACAAATTAATTTTAATGCTTTTATTAATACTTATGGTGTTAATTCAGAATTTTTGTCTGTTGAAAATGTTTGTGCAACATGAAAATGTTTACTTGAAAATTGATAGAATCCGAAAAAACCGTATTTCTTATTCAGAACACTTATTAATGTACTATAAAAAGTACTCGGATACGTTTCCGGTTAACTTTATTTGCAATGCTCAGCCAAAGAAACGTTTGTTTAAGAAATTCTAATTTAAATCTGGGATATCTTTTGGATTCTGAGGTTTCTACAGATAAAGGAACTTTGTTTGGAATCGTGGATAACTCGAAAAAGTTTAGTGTTATATTTTCGTAAAATTTTGCTAGATCCAAAAATATTTCTTATTTCTACAGTATTTAGCATGTAATTGTATATCTTTGTTAAAAATTTTAACTTGCAATCAACGATTTTCAGTTTTTCTAAAGCTTTAACTTCACTATGGCCGTTATTGCATAATAACAACTATAGTTTGTTAGTAAATATCGTTTTTAACTTCTGAATTCGTACATAGAATTATATTTTTGATGTTGTAAAACCAAAATTGTTTCACAAAAACGAGAAGTTATATAGACTGATAGCGAGACAATATTTAAGAAATTTCGCTATTGCTAAAAGTTCTATCGTCACATCGAAATATAAGACACACTTCTATAATTTTTTGCTGTAACATAACAAATGTGGAAATACTGCAAATAACATACCGGAAGAAAAGTTAAAAATTATAACGCATAATATTTTTGCAAATTGTACTTTTTGTAAATCCTTAAATACAATTATAGCCCTCATAACACAATTATAACACTCACATATTTATAACCCCCTACTAACATTTTTAACCCTCATAACTTTAGAGGAGGGATATAATATTGCTATAAGCTTATAATACTTTTACATAAAAAAACTCGTATATCTAACTAACATGATCATATTCCCTATTCATACATGAACGCATTTACTCATGCACGATGAATATATAATCTGTCGGGAATCTAATAAATCGATATGTATACGAGACCATTTCTCAACCAATGCTTTAGCATCCAAAATAAAATATTCGTAAGAAAAACAGATGTATCAGGTTATTTCGATGACTTCGATATTTTGTGAGGAAATGTATTGATTTATTTTTTCTAAGGAAAAATAATTACGAAGTAAGGGCGGGACAGATAGTGCACTTTAGACATATTTTCGAAATAAAATCATCAATATTATCTTTTTTAAGCATTTCATTTAATAACTCTATATACGTTATCGGATGCAAATGATGCAGTATATTAATCTTTTCAACCGAAAAATATATTTGTAATTAAATTTCAGCCATTCATGCGCAAGTGTTGAAAATGCTGAGCACCTCAATTATTTTGCTAAGTAGTTTCAATATTAGTAAACAACCAATTCTTAAGTATAATACATTTGAAAATTAAAAAAATAATTAATTGATTTAAAAAAACTTTAAAAAATAAAAGAAATCTTTCTGTATCCATTTTATTCAGAATTAAAATGTGTGTAAGTATAAGTGTAAAATAATATAATATTGATAGCATTTCCTTATTTCTGAGTGAATTTTTCTAAGCAAAATTTTCCAAGTATTAATATTAGATAGATTATTAATAATAATAGATACAATAGATATATTCAATTATCGATGCTGGATTCTCTTTACTTTCGTGTTTGCCCCAGGGTTGGTGGCTCACGGAAAAATATTCCATCTTGTGCTGCGATTGTAGCCTTGTCAACATATGACAATGAGAAGTGCCATGGTTTTTTGAGTGTCGTTCCAAGTGGTTCAGTTAGTAGAACGTCAGTGCACTATACTGATGACCTTAGTTCGAGTCCCGGCTTGGATACTGTTTCACTACGTTGGCTATACGCCTTTTAAGCAATTAAAATTTGAAATATTATGAGTACAAAGCATGCGAAATTTTCTATGGAAAAATTTCCAAGTATTAAAATAGACATATGAGAATAATTCTAATAACACGAGAAAAAAATGGAATATATTACTAACAATATTCTACCATATTTTATATAACAGAAATCCTCACATACCTTTCTTTAAAGATATTTAAATTACTCCTATATCTATCCAACATGATCTCATTTTGTATTCATACATGAAAGCATTTCTTTATGCACTTCGATTAAATAATATGTCGGAAATCCAATACACCAATGGCCAAACGCGATCCTTTCTCAACTAATATTTTAGCGTCCAGAATAAAATATTCATATGAAAAATACATATATCATGTTATTTCGTTGTCTCATATATTTTCGCAGAAAAGTATTGGTATTATTATGTTTAGGAAAAGAATTACAAAAATAAGCGAAAGACAGATAGTAAATACTGCAGAAGTTTTCAAAATAACATCATCAATCTTATCAGTCTTTATATATTTATGTGCATCGCTGTATTCTGGACAAATTAGAATTTAAATCTTCTTATGTAATGAAGTTGTTTCCCCATTTTTCAGTTTACAGCGAATTACATTCATGTGCGACTTCATACATATAGATTATTTTTTAATTTCTTTCTTAAACTCTTGATGTCAAATTAGTTCTTGCATGATAAAGCATTCTGATACATGGTTAGAATATGAAATTCATTTCAGATTTCACTTTAGTTTTTTATAATCATATATATATTATTTCTCCTGTCAACATCCCTTTTTCTAAGCAAATACGAAACGCAGAACGACGAATGAGATAGCATATGAAGGGATTTTGAACAGACTTCTGACATATCACACTTACATTTTTTTAAAACATATTTTTCGATTAAAAATTGCTGTTAATTAAATATTAAATCGGCATTATTTTCATAAATGAAATGAAAGGTTTTCTCAAATCAGTGTTGTCACAAACATAAAATACTGCATTATCGGATGACGTCATCCTCTAATGCAATTAAACTACGATTGTTAATTTATTTCTTGCGCGTAAATTTTGAAAAAACATCGAGCTTTTAATCGGGTTTTTATATAATTTTTACGCGCGCGTCACGTATTATTTATTTGTTTTCTTGGTTTAATCATGACTGTGTATATGCGTATTGTATTGGACCACCAGTAGATTACTTAATTTAAGGATTATCTTCGAATTAGATATACATTTCGTTACGATTTACAAAAATTGAAATATTTATTTTTTAATATTTCATTAAACTGTTAATACGCCCGCGAAGTCTGGCAATAAAGTCCGAAGTCTGCATTAAATGGCTGTTTAGTGCTAAATTGTTTAGGGCTAATCAGTGCTAAATTAGTGCTAAATTAGTGCTAAAACGTAACAGGAAATAATCTCAAAGATTGTAGTGCGAAAGCTTCGCACGGAAACTTCTGATATTATTTTTATTTTAATAAAGTTACTCATCGTTGTGATTTCGAATTCTATCACCTGCGACAACAGAATAAACAAACATTAAACCTTTATGTTTAATGTTATTTTAATTACTAATGCTAATATTATTGTTGTTAATTAGTATTATAGTTGATTATTACTTTTTTTTATTTATATTATTGTAAATTTCATTATTATCGTTATTTATTTAAAAGTAAATCTTCAATATGTATCTTTTGTTGCTGTTGAATATTGCAAAATAAAATCTAATGTTTCACCATCAAACCAAATCCATCAACCATTTATCCAAATGTACTAGCTTATCAAAGTTGACATAATAAGAATGAAGTGTCTCTCATTCTATATTTGATACAACCCCTCATCTTTTTGCTTCCTTTTGGAAACAGCGAATTTCGAGCTTATTCTATCGACGATTACTATCAGAATTTTCAAGCTATGTTTTTGAGACTTTCGTAAAAGTTTGTCTATACATTTAACTAATATATTATGCACAGTATATTTTGATTGAATTCGCGCATGCGCAGTGAAACAATATATAGTAAACCTGCTCATTTTTCATAAAATTTTTATTATTTTTGAATTCTGATTGCAGGGTATTGTGTATAATTGTGTGTGTCATATTTTCTGAAAAAAACTTGTTTTTATATTAAGAACTCTGCAAATTATAAGCAAAAAACTTGGTAAAATTTGGGACTGTTTTTATAAAAACCTGAATTTCTCTTCGAGTATACATGTTATCTTCATACAAATGAACCCAAATTATTACAATAATCCACTTAATCATAATCTACAGTTTGAATGCTTTTACAATATTAGTTTTTACAGGGATATTCAAAATATATTTCGTTTTTCTTCAATTTGTTGACGGCACCTTATGGGGTTTCGGGAAAAAATCTTCGCGGAAATATATGACGTTTATCATGTTGTTTACACTCCTGAAGTTTCAGGATAATTCCTCATGTATCTTTTCAGATATTTAACAAAACGTCTAAAATCGCAAGTGACCGGTCATCATTGGAAATATAGTGTAGTATTGTATACTTTAACAATATGTGCATATTGATATTTCGTGTCGATTAGTCAATTTTGTAGTGAAATGTTCAGCGTAGGAAATAAAAAAAATCAAGAAAACAAACTTACCATTTTTGAATTCGGGTGAAATTTACGATGGGACCACCACTAAACCGTGTCTCTTCAAACAAAAATAAAATAATTAAAGAGTTTTCTGCAAAAAAGAGAATTGACCGCTTTTTTATTTTTCGGAAAAAAAAAAAAATTACAGTTTCGTCGAAAGTATTTTTTTTTTTTTTTCATTTGTGCAATAGTTCATGCACCTATGCATAGTTTGCCATCTATAATATATATATATATATATATATATAAAGTTCTACGAGGAAAAAGTTCTACGTTGTAAAATGGAAAATCTCTAGATTTTTTTTTTTAATGTTGCAAAACCAAACGCCGGTATGGTACCAAATATTGATAAATTGAGAGACTTTCTGAAAAATCGTAATTAAACAAATTCATACAAATAATTATGTTTTACTAAAACTATAAAATATGCTATAGTTTAAGTTTTACCAAAACTATAATTGCAGTTACACTGGTGGCCAAAATTGTGGGAACCTTTTGGGAGAAATGCTTCTTTGAAGTTTGCTGTCTCATAACACCAAATATTTCATAGAGCTATATACCACTTGAAAAATATTTTAATAAAAAATATTATGTAATACAATTTGTTCAATTATAATTAATTTATCAAGCATTAAAGACAAATAATCAGGAAAAGACAGTAAAACCTGGTTAGGTTTATGATAATTATTTTTCTTTCTTAATGGTATCCAAAACATATGAGTGTTTAGAGTGACAGACAGATTCCATTTTATTTGGTAATGTGTGAATCAATGCTAGGGTAGGATTTTAAACAATATGCCGAATTTTGTACTTATAGGAGGACTTCGATCACTATTTTTTATTATTGTTATCAAGTTGCTAAATTTCTTTGCCAACTTTCAATTGTTGAGTTAGTAAAGCATAATAAATTAAGAAAACATAAGAAAGAGTTGATTAGTTACCCAGAAATCAACGTATAACAATATTTGTAAGTGTAGAAAGCTATGATTACGAAGAAATTGGAAGTAAAATCGGAACTAAATTAACAAAGGGATGTCTAAATCATGCAAAACAAAACTGGTAAAGGCAGGAAAAGAAGCATAAGGGCCATTGGCAGTCGAAGAGTAAGGGTCCCTCTGTATACGTCACATAAAGCAATCATCTCGGTGTATGCAACATGAAACTGTGCATTGCAATAGGGAGCTGATTCAAAGTGCAGTATTTTAGTCTAAATGCTAGAATTCGGTTAAAAAAACATTTTAACACTCCAAATAACATGACCCTACTATTTTTCTGTCTAGTAAACGTGCGTTTTATCTCATTTTAAAATTTTCAACCTTTATTGGATTTATAATTTTTTTCATGAAATTAGACATGTGCATTTAGACCAAAATATAGCACTCTCTACAGAACTGTACTGCATTCAACTCCCAATTGTAGTACACTATTTTATGTTGCATACACCGAGATGATTTTTTTTCTGTGACACATACTCTTCTAATACCAATTGCTCTCTTGCACCTTATGTTGCCTTTACCAGTCTTGTTTTGCATGACATAGACACCCCTTTAATAATTTACTTTCAATTTTACTTCAAATTTTTTCATACCCATTTTTTCCAACCATTTTTCATAAAATATAATAATAAGTATACTACATATTATACTATAAAGTAATTTAACTGATTAAAATAAAGTAAGTTAACTGATTAAACTAAAGTGAGTTAACTGATTAATGTACCTTTTACACTGAAAAATACTGTTATACATTGATTTCTGTGTAACTAATCAACTCTTTAGGATGTTTTCTTAATTTTATTATGCTTTACTAGCTCAAAAATTGAAAGGTGGCAAAGTAATTTAGCAATTTGATAACAATAATAAAAAATAGTGATCAAAGTCCTCCTATAAGTACAAAATATGGCATATTTTTGTAAATCCTACCCTAGCATTGATTGACACATTACCAAATAAATTGGAATCTGTCTTTCCCTCCAAACATTCATATGTATTGGCTACATTCAAGAAAGAAATTGAAAGGTGGCAAAGAATTAGCAATTTGATAGCAATCAAAAAAATTTGTGATAAAAGTCCCCCTATAAGTACATTTTAAATCCTACCCAAGCTTTGATTGACATATTACAAAAAAAAAAATGGAATCTGTCTGTCACATCAAACATTCACATTCATTGGCTCCATTCAAGAAAAATAAAACTAATTATCATCAACCTAACTAGGTTTTACTCCCTTTTTCTGATTATTTGGATTTAACGTTTGATAAAGTAATTATACTTTATAGTATAATATATAGTATACTTATTATTATATTTTAGTGTATATTTAAAAGTAATTATAATTGAACAAACTGTATTATCTAATTTTCTTGATTAAAATATCTTTCCAGTGGTGTATAGCTTTTATGGTATTACTAAGAAATATATATACAGTGGGTGATCGGTTAACGAACTTAATCCGTTCCAAAACAAAGTTCGCTAACCGAATTGTTCGTTAACCGATCAGAGATTTAGTATAGATTTGTATGGGAATTCAATTAATTCGTTCTTAAAAGCTAAATAATATATAAAAATTAATAATAAATTCTCCCTAAATTTGTTTAAATGTAATAATAATATAATAATGAAACACGCATTGCATACATACAGTGTTGTCCTTCCTTCAGTCATACTGTTTTTGAGTTTGTGAGGCATTAAATATTTGACAAAAGCTTATTTTTTCTGAGTTTTCAATCTTCCCATTTTAATAGGGCTAATATACCTCCGTATTTAAGATGGGCAGATCGCAGTTTCATGGCTTTGTGCATGTCGTTACGTACTTAAAATAAATCATATAAGTTTATTACTTTGATCTATCAAAAACTTCATTAGTTCTCTAAAAGATTATGTTTACTGCATAGCCCGATAAAACTCCAGTGGAGCGTAGAGCCTGTTAATAATTTAGGAACTAAATTTCAGTTAAAATAATTAACTTGCAATTAAAAATATTTCTTTAAAAAAGGACACAAAGTATAAAAATTAATGTTTTTGTATTCTTCATTTTTAATCTGAGGGCCCTAAAATATAGGTCCTGAACCCCCAGGTGCCCTTGAATAAATTAGGCCATAAGTATACAACTGTTAAAATGTTCTCTAAGTCGATAATAGTAGATGCAATTAATACAGCTCTGCAAATCTGAAACACAGCATTGCTACTTCTTGGCTTTGTTTTGTTAGGTGTTCGTTAACCGAACATGTGTTCGTTATCCGAACATAAAATTCTCTCGCGAAAGTGTTCGTTAACCGATCTGTTCGTAAACCGAACAGTTCGTTAACCGATCACCCACTGTATATATATATTAGGTGTTATGATCCATGAAACTTCAAAAAAGCATTTTTCCAAAAAGTTTTCGAAAATTTGGCCACTAGTGCATACTAAAAGTTTTATAAATTAAAAAAAAAAACAGTCATGCTCAATATTCTATTTTTTTAATGTGTAAAATGAAAGGATTTTGCTATCATCTGATATTATCTGTGACAGATAAAGAGATAGAGCCGCAGTTTTGTGATTTTTTTATAAAGCTATATTATAAAAAAATTATCTTCACTACACAAACATTATAAACTTTGGTACTCCAAAAATACAGAAAACATATTAGAATGATCCTAATAAAATGTAGGAGGAAATACATCAAAAAATAAAATTCATAATAATTTACGACATTTTATTTAATGTAAATCCTTACATAACTTTCTCTTAGCATTTAACATTTTAAAATAAAACGACTGATTTATCTTCTAACATAATGTCATTTTTTATTCATGAATGAACGCATTTATTTATGCGCTCGGAATTAATTTGTCGGGAATCTAATATATTGATCCTTTCTCAACGAAATATTCTAAGTAAAACTTTTTTTTTCTTTTGCCTCAGACATTTTGTGGGAAAAGGTATTGATATTATTTTGCTAAGGAAAATAATGACGAAATAATCTCGTGACTTATAATAAATATCCGAAATATTCTCTAAATATTTGCGAAATAAAATCATCATTCGTATCTATTTTAATTATTTCATTTATATCATTAATTATTAAGCGTTAGCCATTAATGGATCCATACAATGCAATATATTAATCTTCTCAAACGATAAATGTCTTTTAATCTAATTAATTTTACAACGAGTTCTTTCTGAGAAATAAAATACGAATTACCTCCTTAAGTTTGTATTTTTAATAATCTTTAAAAAGTTAGCAGATACTAAAATTTCAGTTTGTGTGTGCATGTAAAAATAAAAATAAATAATTAATTATTGTTAATTACTAAAGAGTAAATGATTTGTATATCGTAAATAAAATTATAATATCATTAGAATGTATGGAAATACATTTGTGATACACTGTAAAAAAAAGACAAATGTTTATGATTCTAGTAAAATTTTACGAAAATATAATGTACTTTCTTCAAAGTTATCGATAGTTTCGAAAAGCGTTCCTTTATCTACAGAAATTTCAGAAATCAATAGATTTAAAGGATTTAAAGAAGCATATCTGAAACAAAAGTTTATTTTGCTGCCCGTTTCAAAAACAAAGAAAATACTGAAATGTTTCCGAGTAGTTTTTATAGTGAAAAAGTTTTCTGATGTCAAATGGCAGTGTTTCGCATGTTATCAATTCTCAAATAATTGTTTTAGGCTGCATAACAGAATTTATTAATGCAAGAATAATAAAATTATGTTAATGCTTTTATTTAGCATGTTTGTCTGTTGAACATGTTTGTGGAACATAAAAATGTTTACTTAGAAATTGATAACATCCGAAAAAACTCTATTTCTTATTCCGAAAACTGATTAATTTAATTTAAAAATTACTCGGAAACGTTTCCGGTTTTATTTATTTGAAACGGTCAGCCAAAGAAACTTTTGTTTAAGAAATGCTGCTTTAAATCTTGGATACTTTTTGGTTTCTGAGGTTTCTACAGATAACTTTATTTGAAATCGTGGATAACTCGAAAACATTTAATGTTACATTTTCGTAAAGGCCAGAAACATTTCTCATTTCTACAGTATGAAGCATGTAATTGTAAATCTTTGTTAAAAAATGTAACGTGCAATCAACGATTTTCAGTTTTCTAAAGCTTTAACTTCATTATGGCCGTTATTCCAAAATAACAACGATAGTTTGTTAGTAAATGTATTTTTTAACTTCTGCATTCGTACAAAGAATTATCTTTTTTATGTTGTAAAACCAAAACTGTTTCACAAAAACGGGAAGTTATAAAGACTGATAGGGAGACAAGATTTAACAAATTTCGGTATTGCTAAAAGTTTTATCGTCACATCGAAATATAAAACACACTTCTATAATTTTTTCTGAAATATAACAAATATGGAAACACTGCAAATAACATACGGGAAGAAAAGTTAATTATTATAAGTCATAATATTTTTACAAATTGTACTTTATGTAAATCCTTAAATACAATTATAGCCATCATAACACAATTATAACGGTCACATATTTCTACCCCCCCCCCCTCTGCTAACATATTTAACTCACATAACCATAGAGGAGGGTTATAATATGTGCTATAACCTCATAACACATTTAAATAAAGAAACTCATATATCTAACTAACATGATCAAAAATCATTCCAACCCCTCTTTTCACTACGGTGGTATGATCCACTTGGTTACCATGGGAACTTGATGACGTTTGCGCACTCTCCGATCATGTTTTCTCCAGAACTCTGCTCATTTTGACATTTTCGACTTGTTTGTAACATCCTGATGACGTTCGCAGAAGCGAAATGAAACGTTGATGTTTAATTGTGATTGTAAATTCACGATTTTAATGTATGTACCATTTAGCAAATGTTGTATTTGAATTATAGAAATTATGGTGCAATTGTCCTGTTTTTAAATATTAACATGATCATATTCCCTATTCATAGACATGAACGCATTTATTCATGCACTGGGAATATATAATCGGTCGGGAATACAAAATCTGTCTGGAATCTAATAAATCGATATGTATACGTGATCATTTCTCAACGAATGCTTTAGCATCCAAAATAAAATATTCGTAAGAAAAACAGATGTATCAGGTTATTTCGATGACTTCAATATTTTGTGAGGAAATGTATTGATGTATTTAAAAATATATATATTACGTAGAAAGCGGGGGGCAGATATGCAGTTTAGAAATATTTTCGAAATAAAATCTTTTTAAAGCATTTCATTTAATAGATCTATATATGTTATCAAATGCAAATGATGCAATATATCAATCTTCTCAACCGAAAATATGTTTATAATTAAATTGTAGTTATTCATGCTCAAATGGCAAAAATGCTGAGTACCTCCTTAATTTTGCTAAGTAGTTATAATATTGGCATACATCTGAAACTCAAGTGGGGGTGCATGTGAAAATTAAAAAATATATTAATTGATTTCAAATAACTTTAAAAAATAAAAGAATTCTTTCTGTATCTATTTAAAAATATAATCATTCATAATTAATATGTGTGTAATTATAAGTGTAATATATATTAATAGTGATTTCATATTTTTGTTAAAGAGATTGGAAATGTAATGAACAGTTTCAAGTCAGTGATTTAAAAATCTGATACTTC
Source organism: Maratus michaelseni (assembly GCA_963931845.1). Classification (NCBI taxonomy): domain Eukaryota; kingdom Metazoa; phylum Arthropoda; class Arachnida; order Araneae; family Salticidae; genus Maratus; species Maratus michaelseni. The sequence continues at coordinate 199,763,968 of OZ007596.1, forward strand.
TCCATTATCCCATCGACCACTTTTCATAACAAAAAACTATCGCCAAACTATAAGATTTAACGCCAAAAGTGCAATCCCATTCACTTGACGTCAGAAGCATTTCACGTGTTTGTTATGTCATTAAGTAGTTTTTAATTCGACATTTGCGTGTATTTTTCATTGCGTTTTACTGATTTATTAGTTATTTCATTAATTAAAATAACAATTGCGTCCTTAAATGGCAGTGCCATGATATTAGAAAAGAAAAAGTAATGAAAATTTATTACGATGCATACTCACGTGCAATAGATCAGTTTCAACTGACGTCACAAACATTTATTCATTAGTTGAGAAGCATAATTAAAAAAAATAATGTAAATAAATAAATACCCAAGATTATTTTTTTTCTATTTTCATTACTTTATTGAATTTGTTATTGTTTAAACTTACAGATAGTTGACACTTTGGTGAGTGGGGCTTTTCCAAATTTCGTGTATTTTATTTATTTTGTTATTCCAATGGCAACATTCTTCCATTTGTTTATTTGGTGTTACATTTTGGTGATAGTTTTTTGTCATGAAAAGTGGTCGACGGGATAATGGAGAAGTACCAAAAATATTAAATGATTATAACCATTTCTATGTGCATTATTTGATAATAAGAAGTATAATTTTTAAAGCAAAACTTTTGCGTATTGTCTTTTAAATTTTAGCATCCTATTGATAATTTATTTTATTTTTGTTAAAGAACCAATGATGTTTCAAAAACACCGGGATATTAAGAATGAGAGAGCAAATGAGAGAGAGGGAGAGATTTATGAAATTTTAATACTATTTTCATATTTAAAAAAAATCGGTTCAGAATTTGAATGTACTTTTAAAATCTGAAAGTACTGAAAACATATGAGAATAATTCTAATAACATGTAGAAAGAAAAACATGGCAAAATATTACTAACAATTTTCTCCCATATTTTACTTAACAGAAATTCCTTTAAATTAATCCAAAGCGATCTCATTTTGTGCTCTTACATAAAAGCATTTCTTTATGCTCTTCGAAAAAATAATATATCGAGAATCCAAATAATCGATGGCCAAACACCATACTTTCTCAACTAATATTTTAGTTTCCGGAATAAAATTTTCGTATGAAAAATACATATATCAAGTTATTTCGCTGTCTCATAAATTTTCGGAGAAAAAGTATTGGTATTATTATGTTTAGGAAAGGAAATACTAGATAACTGTGAGACAGATAGTAAATATTGGAGATATTTTCAAAAAAACATCATCAATATTATCTGTCTTTATACATTTATGAGCAAAGATGTATCCTAGACAATTCAGCATTTTAATCTTCTTATGTAATGAAGTTGTTTCCCCATAGTTCAGTTTACAGCGAATTACTTTCCGGGGCGACTTCATACATATAGAATTTTTTTTAACTTCTTCCTTTAGGTCTTGATGTAAATTACTTCTTGCGTGGTAATGCATTCTGATACATTAGTTGGAATACGAAAATCATTTTAGATTTCACTTTAGTTTTTTATAATATTATTTTAATTTTAATAAAGATATTGCTGTGATTTCGAATTCCATCACCTACGACAACCGAATAAGAAAACATTAAACCTTTCTGTATAATGTTATCTTTAATGACCAGTGCTTATATTAATGTTTTTAAGATACTTTTCAGTTAGCCGGACGCCAGTGATATATGTATATATATAAATACATAAGTATATAAATATATATATATTTACATACATATATGTATACATATATATGTCTGTATATATATATGTATATGCATATGCAGATATATGTGTATATATATACATGTGTATATATCACTGGCGCCCTGCTAACCACTTTTGTTTTTATAATATTATTTTAATTTTAATAAAGATACTTATCGCTGTGATTTCGAATTCTATCACCTACGCCAACATTAAACCTTTCTGTATAATGTTATCTTTAATGACCAATGCTTATATTAACGTTTTTAAATAGTATTACAGTTGATTCTTTTTTTCTATTTACATTATTGTAATTTTCCTCATTATCCTTATTTATTTAAAAATAAACCTTTAGTATGTCTCTTTTGTTGCTGTTGAATATTGCAAAATAAAACTCAATCTTTCACCATCAAACATACAGTAATTAGATACGCTAATAAAAATTTTATTCCATCGAACGAGTTCAAAATGAACACTTTCAAATTATATATGGAATAAAATGAGTCTTTCTAAAATCCATTTTTCCTTTGAAAATGAGGCTTTCATATTTCTTTCATAAGTATATTGATAAACTTTGCATTACGTGCGCAAATATTAATATTTGAAACGCGGAAAAAAGAAGTCGAAAACGCAAATATGATGAAACTATGAAAATTAAACTTTGAAGGAGAACTTTTATTTATGCCTTTTTAAGTGGAAAATGTATTTTCAAATTCATTTTGATTTTAGTCAATTAATACGTACTTTAAACTAGCTGTGCTTTGCCTCACAGACATCCAACTAACCCGAAGCATGGGTATTTTTTATGAATTAAATGACAAAATTCTTTAATTTTCATGGAAAAGCGATAGAAATTGGGATGTAGTGTCAGGAATGGGCCAGTTTGGGGAATATTGCCATAAGTGGGATGTCTTTAGCGACGATTCAATGGAAAGTGATCTGAATTAGCATCATATAAGGAAAATTCTCAAAATCTTACACAGTTCCAGACCGCGCCAATTTCAAAACACAGAACATCGTCCCAAGTTTCTCATTTTGTGTCCAGCATACTAATTGCCAATTTTATACATATGCGTCCATATCTGCGTATGTGCGTTTTAAGAGATTTGTCATTAGTATTTAAGGAATGTCTGTGAGCTTGTGTGGTTGTAAACATAATTTCCTAGAAGTAATTCCACCTGATAATTCCCTCAAGTATAAAAAACTAAGAATATAAAAACCAATTTTCAGCATTTTTGTATTTTGAGACCAATTAAGTATCAAGCTAAGTTTGGCGCTCTAACAGATAGCTAGATTAAAAAGAAAACATCCATATATTCATTTTTCAACTTTATAATATCGTCTTTTAACTCTTGTAAAATATGGAAACCATCTCAAAACTGACAGAACTAAACTAATGATCTCTGGTAATATAAACATTCTAAAGAAAACTATAAAAATCAATTCCAGATGGAAATTTTGTAAAAGAAAAGAAGTAATCATTAACGATATTTTTCTTTGTTCAAAATATGGATACTAAAAAGAGTTTCTATGGAATTTAACATCTGCTTTGCATTAATAACACACAAAGTTTATATATGTAAATGTATGAAAATGTGGTCGGTCATTTAGTTAACTTTATAAAAATTAGCTTGTAAAAGTAACTTTTTACACTTTTTACCAAAAAAAAAAAAAACTTATTTTTAGGGATTGTTTCGTACTTTATTGAATTTATATTTACTTATTTCACTCCTATTGGTGTATTTTAGTGCAAATGGTTTTTCACCACAGCCCACTGACTACTAGGCATTCAGGCTGACACAAACATGGCGGGTGTCATAGGGCTACTTGTTTAGCTGTTGTACGATCCCTTGAGTTTGAACAAGTTTTTCCTCAAGTTATTCTTCGCCTTCTTTATCTTCTCTTAAATAAGGCGCAGAATATTTTTAGAATATACTTCTTTTTCAAATTTAAAGGATCTTACAAAGGCTGAATGAAAATCCGCCTGCTACAGCCTACATTTTTGTGTCAACACTTAGGCCTAGTATTTAAAAAGCTGTTGTGTTTACATAACAGAGGGAATTTTGTTAACTTTATTTTGTTATCCACATTCACATTAAAGCTCATTCTTGTCGAGATTGATGTGTTATTTTGAGTCTCAGTAGATTATCATACATTAAATGTTTTAACGTGTCCTTGTAAAAGTACTATGAACGACTGTTATAAATACAGAAAAAAGTATTGTGTACTTTAACAATATGTGCATATTAATATTTCGTTTCGATTGGTCACTTTTATTGTGAAATGTTCATCCTAGGAAATTAAAAAAAATCAAGAGTATAAACATACCATTTTTTAATTCGGGTGAAATTTATGATGGGAGCACCACCAAACCGTGCCTCTTCAAACAAAAATAAAATAATTAAAGCGTTTTCTGCAAAAAAGAGATAGAAAGCTGTTTTATTTTTCGTAAATAAAAAAAAAATAATTAAATTTTACAGTTTCCTCAAAGATATTTTTTTCATTTATTCATTAGTCCATGCACCTATGCATAGTTTGCCAGCAGTAATATATATATAAAAAAAAGTTCTGTGAGAATTTTTTTTAACAAAAATGTGAAGATTTTAAAAATGGCAAAAATGCAGCTGCCTCCTTTTTGAAGCGAACCTTTCAATTATCAAAATAACTCATATTCTAAACTCATGCGTAGGCATATTACATAGAAAACCTACAAACAAATTGCATAATCTCCTTTGTTAAAAATAGGTTAAAAAAATTATATTTCTCACAATATAAAATTGAGAGTTATTATACAAAATTAAATCCCGAGTTTATGGTTAAATTGAGTTAACTAGTCGGATCCAATAGTAATCATATCAGTAAGTCACTGTTTCAGATATGGAAACAATTTTAGCAGAGTTTAGAGAATATTTTTAAATATGAAGCCATATCTTTTGAGTTTTCCTCTTTATTTTGCACATTCATAATATATATTTGCACAATCGCAAATTTAAACATGACATTTACAAAGACAAATAGAGTAATTATTTTGGTTTAGAATCATAGAACTCACATGTTCAAAATATAATTTAAATCAATCCCCTTCTTGTAAATTATTTTCGTAATAAATGTATTAAATTATAAAATAACATCCCCAGCCTACATTGATCGAAGATAAAATAAAAAACAATATCGAAACAAGAGCAACTCGTTATACTCTGCAAGCAATTCTCCAAAACTACACTGATTCAATAATGTCAGAATTTAAAAAACTTTCTAAAGAATGTGCAGCGGCGCCAGCAGTTATCCAGCAGATTGACTAATAACCGAAAAAATAAATGAAATAAACTCAAAGTTACTCCGAACACAGATATTTCATGAATCAGGAGAGGAGAAATATTGTTCACCAATTTTTTCTCTTGATATAGATGATTGCAATAGAAATCACTAAATGATTTTTTCTATTTTTTTTTAATAAGTAGTAACTGAGCTTATATTCGTTTAGAACATACTATATCTTAATCAAAGTTCTTAAAAAAAGAAAAAAAAAGGATTTATAATTTAATGCAAGTCTTTTTTTATGAAAAAGTGGAAGAGTGCTTATATAATAAGGCTTATTTTAATTTTTAAGTTGTTATTTTTAGTTTAGAAACTATTGTTTAAACAGAAAAACACCTTTTTAATAATAATGAAAATTACATTCGCTTTTATGTGACTTAAATCGCTGTTACGTGGGGTTTTTAAAGTCTTTTTAGTTTATGTGATTTCATCGCGTCTGTGTTCACAAATAAATTTATAAGTTTGTACTTAAATGAAATATCTAATCAAGTCCAAAGCGCATGAAATCAGTTAAACTAGGATTATATTATACATGCCTCAGGACCGGAACGATATGTTTTAAAGGCAAAGTAAAGGTCTTGGGTCCACTTGCCCCGAATGTCGGGGAAAGTGTAACTACGTGACGGCAGTTAGAATAAAAATCACAGCTCAGAAATACCTTTTAAAATTCAACCCTGGACAAGTGCACATAATAGGCCATTAAACAAGGTTATTAAACAACAAAAGCAAAATGAGACTCGATTATGTCTAATAGTAAAGGTGTGGGAACGGTTTAAAGTCCAACTATTCCAAAGCATGATTACATTTATCCTACTTAAACCTAATTCTAGATGATTAACTTCTTCCTATTCATTATTTCCTTAGAATAGTATGGTTTATTTTTCTTTACAGCAGGTTCTTCGTGAGTGGTGAAAGAACCTGCTTCAATTTTCTTAGAAGTCTTTAAAATGTAAGAATTCATATGGATTTCACACTGCGCCTGTGCATAAAAATATAACAATTAATTAATTTAAAATTATATAAAATATAATAATAGCAGTCATTTTGTACCATGGTTTTGTTTAATAATATTATATGCAATTAATGCATGCGATGATAATATTAATGTAATTGTGATTGCACTTATTAGTGATTGCATATATATTAATGCATGAATAATAAAATAATGTTAATGCTTTTATTAAAGCTTATGGTGTTAATTCAACGTATTTGTCTGTTGAACATAAAAATGTTTACATGGAAACTGATAACATCCGAAAAACTCTATTTCTTATTCCGTAAAATGATTAATGTACTGTAAAAACTAACTCGGAAACGTTTCCGGTTATCGTTATTTGAAAAGGGTCAGCCAAAGAAAATTTGTTTAAGAAATGCTACTTTAAATATTGGATACTTTTTGGTTTCTGAGGTTTCTACAGATAACTTTATTTAAAATCGTTGATAACTCAAAAATATTTAATGTTACATTTTCGTAAAGGAAAGAAACACTTCTCATTTCTACAGTATAAAGCATGTAATTGTAAATCTTTGTTAAAAAATTGAACGTGCAATCAACGATTTTTAGTTTTTCTAAAGCTTTAAATTCATTATGGCCGTTATTTCATAAAAACAACGATAGTTTGTTAGTAAATATATTTTTTAACTTCTGCATTCGTACATAGAATTATCATTTTTATGTTGTAAAACCAAAATTGTTTCTCAAAAACGGGAAGTTATAAGACTGATAAGGAGACAATATTTAAGAAATTTCGCTATTGCTAAAAGTTTTATCGTCAATCGAAATATAAGAAACATTTCTATAATTTTTTCTGTAATATAAAAATATGGAAATACTCCAAATAACATACGGGAAGAAAAGTTAAATATTATATGTCATAATTTTTTTACAAATTGTACTTTATGTAAATCCTTAAAGACAATTATAGCCCTCATAACACAATTATAACGCTCACATATTTATACCCCCGCCCCCCCCCCCCCCGCCTCTACTAACATTTTTAACTCTTATAACCTTAGAGGAGGGATATAATATCTGCTATAAGCTCATAACACATTTACAAAGAAACTCATATACATAACTAACATGATCATATTCCCTATTCATGCAAGAACGCATTTATTCATGCACTGGGAATATATAATTTGTCGAGAATATATAATCTGTCTGGAATATAATAAATCGATATGTATACGTGATCATTTCTCAACGAATGGTTTAGCATCCAAAATAAAATATTCGTAAGAAAAACAGATGTATCAAGTTATTTGTATGACTTTTTTTTTTTTTTTTTTTTTTTTTTTTGATGACTTTGGATAATATTTTGTGAGGAAATGTATTGATATATTTTTCTAAGAAAAGAAACTACGTAGTATGCGGAAGGAAGATAGTGCAGTTTAGAAATATTTTCGAAATAAAATCATCAATACATCCTCTTTAAAGCATTTCATTTAATATGTCTATATACGTTATCGTATGTAAATGATGCAGTATAGTAATCTTCTCAACCGAAAATATGTTTATATTTAAATTTTAGTTATTCATGCGCAATTGTTGAAAATGCTAAGTACCTCCTTAATTTTGCTAAGTAGTTATACTATTGGAATACATCTGAAACTCAAGTGTGTGTGCATTTGAAAATTAAAAAATATATTAATTGATTTAAAATAATTAAAAAAATAAAAGAAGCATTTCTGTATCTATTTTGAAATATTATCATTCAGAAATAATATATGTGTAAATATAAGTATAATATATATTAATAGTGATTGCATATTTTTGTTAAAGAGATTGGATGTGTAATGAATAGTTTCAAGTCAGTGATTAATAAAATATTAAATGATTATAACCGTTTTTAGGTTCATTATTTGATAATAATAAGTAAAATTTATTAAGCAAAACTTTTGGGTATTTTCTTTTAAATTTCAGGATCCTATTGATAATTTCTTTTATTTTTGTTAAAGGACCAATGATGCTTCACAAACACCTGGATATTCAGAATGAGAGAGCAAATGAGAGACAGGGAGGGATTTATGAAATTGTCATATTAAAAAAAAAAATCGGTTCAGAATTTGGATGTTCTTTTAAACTCTGAAAGTACTGAAAAAATATGAGAATAATTATAATAACATGTAGAAAGAAAAACATGGAAAAATATTACTAACAATTTTCTCCCATATTTTACTTAAAGGAAATTTCTTTAAAGATATTTAATTTACTCATATATCTATCCAACGCGATCTCATTTTGTACTCTGAAAATGCTGAAAGCATACGAGAAAACTTGTAATAACATGTAGAAAAAAAATGTAAAAATTACTAACAATATTCTCCCATATGTTACTTAATGGAAATAATCACATACCTTTCATTAAAGATATTTAAATTACTGATCTAGCTATCTAACCCGATCTCATTTTACATTCATACATGAAAGCATTTCTTTACGCTTTTCTAATAAATAATATGTCGAGAATCCAAATAATTGATAGCCAAACGCCATACTTTCTCAACTAATATATTAGTGTCCGGAATAAAATATTCATATGAAAAATACATATATCAAGGTATTTCGTTGTCTCATAAATTTTCGCAGAGAAAGTATTGGTAATATTATGTTTAGGAAATGAATTACTAAATAATTGCGAGACAGATAGTAAATATTTGAGATGTTTTCAAAAAAACATCATCAATCTTATCTGTCTTTATACATTTATGTGCATAGCTGTATCCTAGATAATTCAGCATTTTAATAGTCTTATGTAATGAAGTTGTTTACTCATAGTTCTTTTTACAGGGAATACGCTTGTAAGCAAATTTACAGCGAATTACGCGTTAGTGACTTCATAGACATAGAATCTTTTTTTTGAACTTCGTTAAAGTCTTGATGTCAATTACTTCTTGCATGATAATGCATTCTGATACATTAGTTGGAATATGAAAATCATTTTACAATTCCCTTTAGTCTTTTATAATATTATTTTGTTTTTAATAAAGATACTTATCGGTTTGATTTCGAGTTCTATTACCTACGACAACCAAATAACAAATAATTAAACCTTACTGTGTAATGTTATCTTTAATTAACAAATAATGTTATTAATAAGTATTACAGTTGATTTTTTTTCTATTTACATTATTGTATTTAAAAAACAGGACATTTGCACCATAATTTCTATAATTCAAATACAACATTTGCTAAATGGTACATACATTAAAATCGTGAATTTACAACACAATTAAACATCAACGTCTCATTTCGCTTCTGCGAACGTCATCAGGATGTTACAAAACAAGTCGAAAATGTCAAAATGAGCTTACACGTCAGAATTCTGAAGAAAACATGATCCGAGAGTGCGCAAACATCATCATCACAAACGTCATCAAGTTCCCATGAGTTCCAAGTTCCATTAACATAAGAATTCTTGCATGGGATTATGAATGAATTTGAAGAGGCTAGAATCATAATCCCATGCAAGAATTCTTATGTTAATAAAATTTTAGAGTCCCTTACGATTATTAAGCTTGGGCAGTATACATGTAACGATAATTTATCCTATAACATTCATAAAATCTGGCATAATATGTTATAATCCATTAATACAATCTGCTCATTTTGTTTTCCAACCCCTCTTTTCACTACGGTGGTATGATCCACTTGGTTACCATGGGAACTTGATGACGTTTGTGATGATGATGTTTGCGCACTCTCCGATCATGTTTTCTCCAGAATTCTGACGTGTAAGCTCATTTTGACATTTTCGACTTGTTTTGTAACATCCTGATGACGTTCGCAGAAGCGAAATGAAACGTTGATGTTTAATTGTGTTGTAAATTCACGATTTTAATGTATGTACCATTTAGCAAATGTTGTATTTGAATTACATTATTGTAATTTTCATTTTTATTCTTATTTATTTAACAATAAACCTTCAATATGTCTGTTTTTTTGCTGTTGAATGTTGCAAAATAAAATTCAATCATTCACCATCAAACAACCAGTAAATAGTAAAACGTTTATAAAAATTGTATTCCAACGATCGAGTTCAAAATGAATATTTTCAAATACAGTTCAATAAAGTAATTCTTTTTAAAAAGTAGTTTTCCTTTGAAAATGAGGCTTATATATTTTCTTTCATAAGTATATTGATACACTTTGCATTGCGTGTGCAAATATTAATATTTAAAAAGGGGAAAAAGGAAGTTGAAAACGAAAACATGATGAAACTATAAAAATTAAACTTTGAAGAGAAATTTTAGTTACGTATTTTTAAGGGGAAAATGGATTTTCAAATTAATTTTGATTTTAGTCAGTTAAAACGCTTTTAAAACTAGTTGAGCTTTGCCTCAGAAACATCCAACTAAACCAAAAAAAGGGTATTTTTGTGAATTAATCGAGAAAATTGTTTATTTTTCATGGGAAAGCGACTGAGATTGGGATTTATTGTCGGGAATCGTCCAGTCTGGGCCATATCGACACAGGAGAGATGTCTTTAGAGAGGACTTTTCAAGGGAAATCGACCCGATTTAGCATACTCATGCAAGGAAAATTCTCAAAATCTTGCTCAATTCCAGATCGCGCCACATTCAAACCTGTGAACATCGGCCCAAGTGCCTCATTTTGTTGCCAGCATGCTAATTACCAAATTTATACATATTGATGTGTGTGTGTGTGTATGCGTTTTTAAGATATTTGTCATTAGTATTTAAGGAATGTATGTATGCTTGTGTGATTGTAAACATAATTTCCTATTTATATGTTCCTGTGTCAATATGATAATTCTCAAGTATAAAAAACAAAAATTACAAAAACCAATTTTCAGCGTTTTTGTACTTTCAGACTATTTAAGAATGCTAAGTTAGACACTCTAATAGATAGCTAGATTGAAAAGAAAACACACATCTATTCGTTTTTCAACTTTATAATATCTCTTTTAACTCTTGTAAAACATGGAAAACGTCTCAAAACTGTCCTAAATAAACTAATGAGCTGTGGTAATATAAACGTACTACAGAAAAGTATAAAAAGCAATTCCAGATGAAAAATGTGAAAAAGAAAAGAAGTAATCATTAACTTTCTGAAAAATATGGGTACTAAAAAGAGTTTATATGGAGTTTAAAATCTCTTTTGCATTAATAACATACAAAGTTACTTCTAAAAATATGACAAAAATATGAAAATGCATTCGGTTATTTATTTAACTTAAAAAAACATTAGCCTTTAAAAGTATTTTTGTTACAAAAAATAATAAAACCATTTTTAGGTATAGTTTCTTACCTTATTAAACTGATATTTACTTATTTCACTAACTCTGCTGTATTTTAGTGGTAATGGTTTGACCACAGCCCGCTGACTTACTACGCATTCATGCTGAAACAAAAATGACTTTCGTCGGAGACATATTTTTTAGATTTTGTACAGTCCCTTGAGTTTAAAGAAGTTGGACCTCTATAATAATTACAATAACTTGGTAGATAATTGATTTTGAATCATAAATTTAAAGCACATATTAATAAAAGTTTATTTTATAAATTAAAATTCTTTAAAAAATTATACACTTAATATAATAAATTATAGTACCTTGTAATAATATATTTCTTTTAAGTGCTAAAAGGTGTAAATTAACAACCTAATATACAGTAAAATATCTTTTATTAGGTTGTTGACATGGGTCGGCAAATGGAGAATATTCTATAATATATTCTTTTAAGTGCTAAAAGGTGTAAATTAACAACCTAATATACAGTAAAATATATTTTATTAGGTTGTTGACATGTTTCGGCAAATGGAGAATATTCTATAATTGCACGGTCTTTGAAGTTATTATTTGAAAAATAACATAAAAGTACATGAAAATTAAATTGATAGCATTTGAAATAATAATTTCAAAGACCGTGCAATTATCGAATATTCTCATTTGTTTTTGAAAATGGCTCAGAGTAAGTCGAAATATGTCAACAACCTAATAAAAGTTATTTTACTGTATATTATGTTGTTAATTTACATCTTTTAGCATTTAAAAGAAATATATGTATACACTCATTTTTAAAAAATGTATACGCTCGTTAAAATATATACACTCATATAAAGCTTTTTTATTTATTTAAAAATGTAATACACTTTTTACGAAAGAATTATTTTTGCATGCATTGCACGCACGATTTTTCACATTTGAATTTCTAAAATTGGCCAATTTTTTCCAATGAGTACAGATATGATGCGTTCTCAAAATGATCTACGATAAAAAAATAAATAATAAAATGTGTAGATTCTGAGAAAATGTTTTTAGAGAAATTTGAAATATTGAGTTGCAAAAGTAATCACGAATTCTAAACTTATTACTGGACATACATAATAATAGGTCATTTGTGCATCTGTAAGGTTAATACATTCAATCAAAATTTCGTAAAATTGTAACCAAATATTTTTTAAGAAATCGTGCGCGCAATGACCAATATCGACTTTTTGAGAAAATTGACTTTAAAGATTTAACTACCTTTTGATCATATAAAAAGAGCTTAAAAAATCATATTTAATTAATAAGCTAATAAAAAAAATCAAATTTTTGACACTTTAAAGGGTACCTGACCCAGATATAGGCTCATGACTGATGTACAGAACAGTAATCGAGTTCTCACAATTACTGTTACATTGATAAAAATTCGGAAAGTTTGAAGTAGCTATCATTCGCTTCCTTTCTTCTCAAAATGATCATCAAAGGGAAAAAATATGAAATATCGTTTATACCAGTATTTGTGACGTTAAAATCGACCGCATAAAATAAAGGCAAAGAAGAATTGTGAGTGTTCTACGTGTGCTACAAAAGGGCGTTTACCTAGTCATTTTTAGCCAGTTCACGTTGGCGAGGTTGTCCTTGTCACCTGAACGCATCTTAATTGGTTTTGGTCGCTTAGTATATTTAAAATGTGCAGGAGTTCCACACAAGCGCGTTCTGGCCAAGGTGACTGTATAAGGTTTTGAGGAATTTCCTTAATCGAGAACGATAATTCCGTTCACTTTCCCTTCAAAAGACCTCCCTGAAGGCATCCTTTCCATAGCAATATAGCCAAAACTGGTCGATGTTTAACAAACTAAGTCCATCCATCCTGATTTAAAAAAAAAAAAAAAAAAAAAAAAAAAAAAAAAAAAAAAACATTTAACATTATTATTATTATTATTTTTATATAAATCTTCATCATATTTCTTTTGTTAGTGTTAAATATTGCAAAATAAAACCTTATTGTTCACCATCAAACAGTCTGTGAATAGATAAGCTTATATACAAATTTTATTCCAATGATCGAATTCAAAATCAATTCTTACAATTGCTATTGAATAAAATAATTCATTCTAAAATGAAGTTTTCCTTTGGAAATGGGATATTTTCTTTCATAAATATATTGATACACTTTGCATTACGAGCACAAATATTAATATTTGAAATGAGGGAAAATTGAAGTCGAAAACGAAAATAGGATAAAACTATAAAAATTAAACATTGAAGGAGAACTTTTATTTACGTATTTTTAAGCGGGAAATGATTTTTCTAATTCATTTTGATTTTAGTCAATTAATGCACTCTCTAAATATTTTGGCTTTTCGTCACCCAAATCCCAACGAAGGTTTCTTTAATAACTTAACTGACAAATTTATTTAATTTATAGGGAAAAGCGGGGATTCGGATTTGTCGATATGTATCCAACAGTTTTGGACATGTAGCCGTAAGAGGGATGCCTTCAGCTAGATCTTTCGAAGAGAAGATGACCCAAATCGTACTCGTTCAACGAAAACTCTGTAAATATTCCCATTCAACCCACCCAGTCCGCGCTGCATTCGAACCCGTGCAGAAATTTTGCGTCGTCGTCATGCCAGGATTTATTGTTGTTCACAATCTCCTGCACGGGATACGTTATGGTGTGTGAATACATGAATCCTCAATTTCACCCCGTTGTCTCTTTGAACGTTAGGGTCGCTATGGGCAAAGTTTCTTTTTGACCATTCTTCACAAACGATCTATTTTGATGGTTCAAATAACAATAGTAAAGAAAAAGTGCGAAAAATATTTCTGTTCACTAGTAAAATATGTGACGGTTCAAAAATTAGGATGATGAGTAATTTTCTGACGAAAGCCATTATTGAACACCCATAGCTGTATGGAGACCTTACACTAAACGATTAATAATTAAAATGAAAAGTTCAGTTCCAGAGGTGGGTATTGTCTGAAGTCGACTATACCATTTGTCTAGTGGTATAATCTATCTCAGTTTGGGATGCTAGTAGTTACAATAGAGCAGTTTCTTTCGAAGTTAGCCCTTACTAGACAGTTTGTCTGCTAAACTCGTGTATCTTAAAGTGAGTTAGCCATGTCTGTTAAAGTGTGAACCTGCAGATAAAAATTAAAGAGGCTCACCTTTTAGTTCCGAAGCAAGCTCGTTGCTATGTAGACTCTCTGCTGGTCTGCTGCGGGGTCAAAGAAGGTACCCTATATACAAGTTCTTGATCTTTTGATTGGTATTCGAAATCTCAACACAATGCACAAGTAGTGATAAATTTATGGGAACATAACTGTCAGAGTAGTGCAAGTTCAAGAGTTCTTACGACTTGTATAAAGTCACTTTCAAGAGTCTAAATGGAGGTAATGGATGCAAGATATTATCAAGCGCTGATATTAAAAAGTTTCTTTGAATAGAAGATATTTTTAGTTAACAATGGAGAAGGAAATACAAATAGGAGAAATGTAAAAAAAATAAAATAGAAAATTGGTTTCGTAATATTAAATAGTGGAATTCTTCATGCAATCTTTAGAATAAAAACATGCAAAACTCATGTCCTTTACTTTTTGAGTAACAATATTAAAATTAAGCGCTGAAAAACGGGTTGAGTCAATTTAATATTTTCATGCGGCAGGAAGCATTTTGTTATTCGGTTTAATTCATAGGAATTAGAAAAAAAATTAGACTTCTGTTAGAGTGACATTCAGTGCTATCATACAAATGTTAGATTCAATTATTGTTTTTAACAATACATTTTATTATTATGCGAAAAAAGTGAGGAAGGGAGCAATTTTGTTAAACATCGGTTAAATTTGTTGATATTACTGTAGGAGAAGTGCTGGGAGATGCCCTCAGGGATAACATTTGAAGGGACACTCTCCCAAATTATCGTTTACGTACAAGAGAAACCTTGCACAGACACTCCACCAAGACCACACTGGTTTCGAACTCACGAACATCAGACAAAATTCATCATTTTGTGTATATCCTGCTAACAACTGCGGATAAGTGGATCCATGAAAAAGAAAGTAAAATAAAATTTCTGTTCAATATAAAAAAAAGAAAATATAAAAGTAAGTGACTGGAAAGGTTAGTTTACAGTAAAAATTAGAGATACACACACGACACTTTTAGAAAAAAGAACACTCAGAAAAACGTAATCTCTTTAGAATTACTCAACATAACAAAACATAGAATAAACAGCATCTGTAACAGAATAATAAAACATAATTCCATTCAGTATAAGATTTCAAGAAAAAAAACACCTATTATGTAAAACAAATATTTTAAACGTATATATAATAAATAAATATATGTTTTTCAATTCGTATAAAATTTTAAAAACTTCCCAAAAAACGTCCAAATTAAGTTAATAAACTAACATATTAGGAACATAGAACAGAAATGCAGAAAAATGAATTACAGATGGATGACATGTAAAAGATATGAAATAATCATAAAGCAATTTTGAGCTGGGTAAAATAGAGGAGTTAAAATGAACGATATTCTAGAAGAACAAGAATTTAAATTTACACATCCCTTATATTAAAATCGGACGGTTTATTTGCATATTCATCAACCTTGCATATTCATCATGCTACATAGCGTTTCACATCTATTCCTCCGGGAATAGAATTAATTACGGATGGAAAAGAAAAAATAATTATTCATATGGATCCACAGATAGTATAATAAGTCTCAAAAATTCAAAATTTATATTACTTCCTGAATTATGCGTATTTTTTAAAATTTGTAAGAAATTTCTATATTTTTTGCAGTTAAATTACTACAATAAGAGGAAAAAAGAATTTCTAGGGATTATTTTAGATGTATTAACGCAATTTTCTCATTAAAATTGAAAAGGAAAATTACTTTGAATTTGAATAGATGATGAAAAGAAAAATATCTTCATTAAATTACATTTTTCAAAAAAAAAATCGAAAAAATAAAAACATATTTTCAGATATTTAAGATTTGTCAATCAGTTTTTCCCAGAAAACCAAAAATTATGTGTAGACAAATTGCCTTCTTGAAATAATCATTTCATCGTAGTTTTTGTTTTAGTTTTACGTTCAAGAGGTTAAACAACTTTATGCTCCTGCGTTCATTAAATTATTGCCCTCTATTGACATGAAATGAATTTCAAAGAAAAATACAGAATTTCAAGAAATTTTCTGAAATATGGCCATTAAAATATTTTAAAAGATCATAAAGGCGCCAAATTAGAACGGATTGATCTGTAAAAGTGAAATTTGTTTAAATTAATTCATGAAACTGAAATATTTTCGTATTAATTCACTAAAATAAAATTTTCAATGCATTAGCTACAATTTGAGAGCTACATCTCAAAATAACGAAATGTTTTTCATAAAACGGGGAACTTCACTCAGATAACTTTTAGCTTACATTGTAAATATGATTTCTTACTTAAAATTTAGTATTTAATAAAATTAATATTATATATTTTTTTCCCCTAAATGCATAATAAAATTAGATTTCCCCCAAAAAAATAATTGACTGATCTCATGCAATTTAAATGCAGCACATCGGGTCGTCATGAAGCTTATAAAAAATAAATGACTCAGTTTTACTTTTTATAGACCAAATAAATTTCTGATATATAGTTAAATTGAAAGACAATAATGACCTAAACTAAAAATGAAGCTTAGATCTTTCGTAGCGTGAAGTTCATTAGCTGTTAAAGAAAGATTAATCTTTGCTTTGATGTTTAAAAACAACAGTAATGAATGAAAGACAAAAAATATTTCAGTTCACTGGTAAAATTGGAAAATATTGAAATAAATAACTAGGAAAAATTGTTTTTCAACGAAAAATAGAAGAACGAGTCAAGAGTTTTTTAGAAAAGAACATTAAGAAAAACTGTTTCTTCTAATAACAATACAAAAAGGTACTCATAAAAAAAATAAGATGATTCAGTTTATTCTGTTGATAAGTTAAGATAAAGCTTTGTTATTCGATTACATTTAAAGATAATGACCTCAAGGAAAAAAGAAGATTGGATTTCTCGTAACATGAAGTGCAGAGTTATTATATAAAAATTATGTTCTGTTTTGAGTAAGAGCTGAGTTGTGTAGGGTAACAAGTATTTCTTTTCAGGATAAAATAGGAAATTATATGAAAAATAATTATCTGAGAAGAATGGTTTTCCATTGAGAAATAGAGGAACAAGTCATGAATATTTTAGATAAAAAATAAATAAACAAATAAATAAATAAATATATTAATAACAGTATTAAAAGTTACTTATAAAAAATAAGGCGATTTAGTTTATTGTATTGATTGGTAAGAATAATCGTTGTGTTATTCACTTAAATTGAAATAATTTAAACTAGAAAAAAGAGATTATATTTCAAGTAATATGAAATACAGAGTTATATTATGAAAATAATAAGGTTCTGCTTTGATGGTTAAAATAAGAGTTATATAAAATAAAATGCATTTCCGTTCAGTAATAAAATATGAGTTATATAAAACTAATTAATTGAGAAGATTTAATTTCTAATGAAAAATAAAATAACACGCACGAGATTGTTTAGAAAAACAGTTTAAAAAAATGAACGATGAAACCCTTTTTTCTATTGAATTTTCTAAACATTATTCATAAAAAATAAGAAGATCTATTTTATCCTGTTGATAAGTAAGCTCTAGCACAAGCTAGAGGTAACAATATATCATGAAAGAGAGAAAATCCAACGAATGATAACAGACAGAAAAAACCCACAACAGGGGTGAACCCATAAAAACGGCAAAATACCCTCTCAGAGATAAATAAAAACGAAAAGTGAAATCAGACCCTAAAAAAGACGATAAACACTACAGCGACAATCCACCATGAGCGTGACAAGTCAACAGAGACGACAAACATGAAAATCTATGTACGCTAATGGCGCCTGGTGCATGTAAAATCCGTCGTAGGTGCAAAGCGCTCCAAGTTACCTGTGAATTATACCTGCCTAGGGTCTCGTCACCTTATCAAGGTTCTAAATTACGAGATTTATTAAATCTGTCAATTCAACAAAGTTAAACAGAAACCTTGAACCGGCAAACAAAGTTAACTGTAGCAAACCACAAGAGAGCAAGCACAGCAGCGATGTCAACAAATCTATAGTCAGGTGCATCACAGCCATGCTGTGATTAGGCGATTTCCGCCCCGAACCCAGGTACTAACCCGTCAAGCTAGGCATTCATGCCGGGCAGGTAGGGGCCTGGTTAGCGGTATAAAAAAAAAGAAAAATTATTGTGCTATTCGCTTAAATTGACAGATGAAAAAGTTATGTTTATGTTACGTTCTGTTAAGAAGGTTAAAATAAGAGTTATATAACATAAGGTGACAATTTTTTTTCGGTGATACAATAGTAGATATAAAAATAAGTAACTGGGAAGATTTGATTTTCATTGAAAAACAGATCACGCTCGAAAATTTTATAGAAATCCGCAGAAAAGCATAGATCCTTTCGTTTTACGTAACAAGAGCATGAATTGAACACCAAGCAGGCACGAACGTAAAATAAGCAATGTATCCTTTCAGTCTGAAGGGATTTTCAGGAAACTATAATCTATATATGGATTCAGATAGGGAAAACATTTAAATCTTTTGAGAAATTGAAAATGAAAATATAAATATATTCTATATGTATATAGAAACTCATAAGCTGCAACATGCAATATTTGCCACGATTTTTAAAGTAATGTTTGTGGCTCTCTAAAGCGGTCTCTTTTGAGCCATAGAATTTAAATAAGTTGTCATGGTTACCTACATCCTGTTTTGTGTTAAAGTGTTGCCTGTAGTATTTAACATTTGACATTTTATTAACATACATCTGACTTGTGTGCTTGGCGTCAAGCGCCCGCTTATAAGTCATCGTCAATATATACAGGGACGAGATAGCACACACAAGGAAATTTACAACGCACAGAAATACAGCCAGAGGGTCCACAAAGAGTGTGCAATGGAGCCAGCGGGATTCGAACCCGGTCCCACCTACACTCGCAAGCGATTAGCGGTATGTGTAGTATTTATATTAGGTTTACAAGATCGTAACAAAGATTGTGGATACATTGCCATCTATGAATACTCAATGTTTTGATGTTTTTTTTTTCAAAATCTACTACATTTTTGTATAACTCGGTTGGGACCAATGCTGCATAAGTGGTAAGATTGCAATTATGGGAAAATGGGCAGGATAAATGTATTTTCGTTGCGTATATTTACAGTTTATACGATAAAAAATGATAAGCAAAGCACAGCATTGCTGTATATATTTATATCTTATATTTCTGTGCTTTAATATTTCATGCAGCCATTATTGAACTTAGCGTATTATTTGAAAATATAATTTTTACTCCTCCGATTTTTTTCAGACATATGTTACACCGATGTTGTTTTTTGAGGTTACTATATCATGTTTTTCAACTAAAATTACTGTGTATATAACATTCATAGTTCCTCAACAAGGAAGGAAAAAATAATATGAAACATTTCCATTTATATCTGTTTACTTGTTCAAAGCGCATTCTGATGTTAGTTTTATTGTACAGTTACTTTTAAAATGGTACTTTAAAAGTAAAATTTCTGTCATTAAATCGTGCCCCCCACCCCTCCCAACAACAACAACAACAACAAAAACACAGCTAATCCCAAAAATCGGTCAAGTATGAGTATAACTCGCATTCAAAGGCTTCCGTCCATTACATTTTTAACACTTTCCAACCTAGTTGAAAAGTGTTTATGACTTCGGTTTGTCTGGCAGTATGGCCGTCTGGCCGTCTGGCCGTGCTCTAACTACCGTAAATATGCTCGGATTGCTCTGCAATTTTTATATGTTATTTTCGTTAGCTATAGCATGTTCCCTATTTCAACGGAAGTGTGTAGCACTTATAGTTTTTTACAGGGACACTCAAAAGTATCCCGTTACATTGCGGTCTATGGGGAAAAATCATTTGCGGTTTATTTAAATAATGTTTCACTATTTTAAACGCATTGGAATTTATATATATCACTAAGGTGCATTAGAAGAAGCTTAATATGGAATAGGGTGTGCATAGCACTTATAGTTACTTTACAGGGACAGTCAAAAGAATTCCGTTTCATTACGTCTATGGAGAAAAATCGTCTGCGGTTTATTTAAATAATGTTTCACTATTTTAAACGCATTGAAATTTATATATATTACTAAGGTGCATTACAAGAGGTTTA
The DNA here is from genome assembly GCA_963931845.1 of Maratus michaelseni. Taxonomy (NCBI): domain Eukaryota; kingdom Metazoa; phylum Arthropoda; class Arachnida; order Araneae; family Salticidae; genus Maratus; species Maratus michaelseni. The sequence goes on from OZ007596.1 coordinate 199,784,489, forward strand.
CTACAGAATATTGTGTGTATAGCAGTCATCGTTCATTTACAGGGACACACAAAAGAATTCTCTACTGTCTGTTAACAATAATTCCTGGAAGTGCGTTTTAAGTTACTGAACGCGATTTTAATTTTAACTCGCTTTTTGTCTATTACGTGGTGTGTACAAATTCTGTAGATCCTATACAGGGAAGTACAAAAGTTCGCAAACACATTTCCGTTTATTGACAGAAACTCCAGACGGAGAATTTTAAACTGTGCTACGCGTTTCCTAACTGAACTAAAATTTAGCATCCTATGTAGTATATATACAAATCTATAGGTCCTATACAGGGCTGAATAAAAGTATTCGGATATTTTTCCGAATATTGTATATGTTGGAAATTCCTGAAATTATGTTTTTAAATATGTTATGCGTTTTCCAAATTGTTTACTTAGATGTTATCTTTTAGCTTATTAAACGGTATGATTTGTAAAATTATTTCGGAAGCGTTGGAAAGTGTTACATAATCTATGCTTGACGCATGATTTTTCGTTCTTGTTTAATTACTATTTATTAATTCATAAAGTCCTACTACACCCAAAATTTTCCATAATTTTACGGAAATAGGAGGCGTGCGGGGGGGGGGGGGTGTAGGGACATATTTTTCAAGTATACTTTTGACGTTATCTCTGAAAATATAATACCTAAAATTAAAACAAATATATTTTTGAGTTTGATGTTACAAGATCTTTCGAACGATATCCTACACGATATAGAAAAAGAAAGTTTGTTTCTCATGTAACTTTATTAATACATCGGCTAATTACCAACAAATGTTCCCGAAAATCATCGTCAAATAAACTGAGATGATTCTGCGTCGATAGATACCTCGAGCGCCCGTCAATTCCCCCGCTGACCGCCCGAAAAGTAAAGCTTGTGTGTAACAGAAAAATGGGGTTTTCTTAAAAACTATGTTACCTATAAGAAAATCTCTATAGTTTTCCAGCAAGGTTTAAATAAACTCTTACTACCACTAATCATTTCATAATTTTAGTTTCAGTAGATTCGAAAATATAGGAGGAACATATTTTTGCAGTACATTATAGACGATATCTCAGAAAATGTAAATTAAAACAAATACATTTTTAAGTTCGATATTACGAGATCTTTCACACGATACCCAACACGATATACAAAAAGGAAACTTTTTTTTTCAAGTAACTTAATTAGACCCCTAAATTTTTCCTAAACATACTAATAATCTGAAAATATGTGGGTAAAAAGGCTTTATAACTTTCCCAAGTTTGAACTTTCCACTTTCCGTAGTTTACGAGAAAAAGGTCTGTGACAGACGGACGGACAGACACAGGAGTGATCTTATAATGGTTCCGTTTTTACTTTTTAAGTACGGTATCCTAAAAATGATCAATTAATTTCTAAATGGGAAATATTTTCTGAAATTTTGTCCAAATTTGCTCATACAAAATAAATTGCAAACACATTGCCAAGCTGGAACTAGCTTACCAATACAGTATTTTTCCGATGTCTCTTTCTATATAACACATTTTCCTAATTATATTTCTAACAGCTTTTTAGTATGATTTTTATTTTTTAAAATTATATCAAAAACCATTTAAATCATGAATTTCAAATCACCTTCTTATGAAAAAATAATATAACAAAGTTTTAATGCATATCTCCACGCTATTTCCTTTGTTTTTCCATGAATATTATTTTGATCTGCTAAAGATGAAATTGAATATTAACGTGAAATTGAGTCACTCAAAAGGAGTATGGCGCAAGTAACTAATTAAAAAATGTGTTAAATGACATATCATTCTAAACATAGGAATATGAGTATAAGTGTCCATTACAAGATATTGGCTTGTAAATAATACCCTAAGATGTTTTACCCCTCTGTTAACCACTGCAGTGCGTCTAGAAAAGCCTTGTTTCCTAGCACTTAAGAAATTGTGACATACATGCCTGCTTTTAAACGCCTCAAATTATAATGGAAAAAACTAAGCCTTAACTAGAACAAATTCATAATACCAAAACTCATGAAACTCAAAGTAAAGAAATATTTAATTTAAAGTAAATATTTTCCAGTCAATCTGTTTAAGATGTTTGTTTAAATTAGTGCACCCTATTAAACGTTTGTACGAGTATACGTATAATTACGTATTACACACGGTACACATTTTGGATACGTATGATACGGCCAAGGTGATTATACGTATTACACAAAACAGTATATACGGTACAGCGTATATACGGATTATACCCCAGTGGTTAAACGTATAAACGTTTAAACGGTTTTCATTCATTGCGTGAAAAAAAGATGGTTTTTCTCCTGCTGATCTGCGAATCAGAGACATTGAGAAACACCCGCTAGTGTCACAATGGCATAAAACAACCATAATGGCAAATTTAAGAAATATAAAACAATTTAAATTGCTCTAGTAAATTTATATAACATTTTATAACAATTAAGTGAATCAACAATAAAAATTAGAAGTAAAATAAATTAATTAAAATATTTGTAGGGGAAAATAACAAGAACCTATTTATGAAACATATTATGCAGATTGCTACAGTAATACCACGATTTCCAGCTTTTTCTCCGTTCAGTGACGTAAGACTGATGACGTCCATTCGCATTAAAAGTAATACGTATATTTGAAATGTACGTTTACTTGAATTATACGTTTAACCGGTATAAGCTTATACGTATACGGATACGTTTAAACGTATAATTTTATGTGTACGTATTTCAAATATACGTATATACGTAAATCGGTTAAACGTATAAGTGAAATACGTATAGCGTCGGGAGCACTAGTTTAAATCGTGTTTTTGAATTACATTATTCTTTTTCACTTTTTTTGGATTCTGCATCTATTTTATTTTCTCTTATTAAAAACTTAAAAATTTATTCGCACAACTTAAAATTTACTAGAATTTTAAAGTTCATAAGTTCACATGTTTTGGAAATACCTGATCAAACTGAAATTGTTATTATTTCAACCAAACACAACTGAAAGCAATATTTTCTTGTCATATATCGGCTTATTTCATTCTCAATTAAAGTCTGCTGAAAAATGAACTTTTGATGATTTTAAGGGACGACACTCAGTTGTCAATAGTGTAACTAGGTTCATTGTTACACAATGCGGGAAGGAGGGACAAATAAAACAAGTTAGAAATAGTACGTTAAACGTGACAAATGAGATGCGTTCATACTATAACAAGTTTTACAATGAAACAAAAGTCATCGTTATTATTTCAGTGAAATGAATTATATCGTCTGTCATGAGTGACAAGAGCATGCCTTTTCTCTTATTACGTATGTCACGGATGCGAATTATTTTTCGACACCAGACAGCGCTGCAAAATTCACCATGGAGATCTTGCTTTGCGAATGATTACATTCATGGTTTAATATTTCTATGACTCACGATGGACGAATCTCTTGTGTTTGTTTATTTTAATGGATTGAGATAATAAGCTGTCAAACTAATTTAAACTGAAGTTATCTCAGAATCTATACATTTTTTAATGTAACTCATTTCTCAAACAAAAATTTTTTTGAACGATCTTTCTAAAAATGTAACTTTTATGCAATTTTATTCGAAAAAATAATTTTGAATAAAAATGGCCGCCTGTCATATGAAAAAAGAAGTAGTTAGCCAGTATTTGTTTTCCTCAGTCACATGACTTGCGCTTTTATTATATAGAATACGCATGATAGGATTTAATAGAATGAAGAAAACTTTTATTAATATCTTTTTCAGTTTTAATTCGATTTTAATAAAATTTGAAATGACGCGACAAAATTCTGCAACGACATTAAATTTTAAACCATTCGGTTGGGTAGTTTTTACGCTGTTATATGCGGACTCACCAGACGACGACTATAGGTGCTACGTATTTATATAATTACGAACGCACCTAAAAGGTGCGACAGCAACTTCTAAGTCGGGTATTAAATCCTATGAAAATGGGGGCTGTCTATAATGTAATTATGTCTTAAATGTAAACTACCATAGTCCTTATTAAAAGAATGTTATGCAATTATCCCTGTTAAGAGGGAATCTTGTCTAAAACGGAATCTTTCACCGGTCCGTTCATATTTCGTCTTAACAGGTTTTATTGTACTAAATAAACCCAATAATCTTTTACAGTAAAATCTGTGAAATTGGAATCACTAAGAGACCGAAAGGGAATTCATTTTTGGTGAGATTTCCTGTTAAGTAGTTGTAATTGTGTGGTATTACTTCCGTAGTAACCACGAAAGTTTACGTTTAAGACAAAACTCTTTTACAAACAGGTTCTGTTTCCACAGCTTTTACTGAACGAAATGCATTAAAATCTGTAAAACAGAATAGTTTCCATCTTAGCAATTAGATTTGCTTGCTATTCCTCTTGGCAATACCATATTTTTTTTAGTAATAGACAGGATTTGTTTTTACAGGTGTTACTGCATTAAGATTCATTCGTTGCAGATAACAAATGGTATGGTACTAAAAGAAATTTAAAAGAATGTGTGCGTTATGAAAAATTGGAACTTTTTGCATTTAGTGCAGTGTACCACTGGATGGGTAAGGGAACCTCTGAAAATCGGGACGTCTCGCGTAAATCGAGACATCTGGCAAGGTTTTCAGCCACACAATCCCGCGATCATGGCTACTCTCATGCATGTTATGTAGAAATTCTGTTTCATTTTTAACATGAAACACTATTTCATACTGTCTCATTTTTTCAATTGAGATTACATATTTCGGTGACAAATATTCCAGTATATATGTCAAATACATGAATGCAAAAACAGATAGTTTTGTATGTTTAAGTAGCCTCTATACATTGGAAATCTTCAATTTAGATCAGGGTTTCCCAAACTGTGGTACCAATTCTAGTACACGAATCTTCAGACACTGGAACGTAAAGGTTATAAATAAAATTATTATAGAACTATAATCTGCACTATTTTAGATTTAGAGTCATTACATATGGAGGAATATTTGAAAAAAAAATCATAATTCTATAAATGTACATAAAATAATAAATTAAATAAACATAAAAATGTAATCAGAGGAATTCTTCTAATTCTGACACGCTAAACAGTTCAAAGTATTTTTAAATCATCGGCACGTCCTCTTATACATCGCGACTGAAACTACGCATTGTTATAAAAATGGCGGCTGTCTTAGACGGAAATTTTCAGCTTTTGTACAGTCCCTTGAATTTTAATACCAGTATTTTTTTAAATATCTTCGCCTTAATTAATACCAGAAAAAGAAGGCGAAGAATACTTTAAAAATATACTAGTATCTAAATTCAAGGGTCCGTACAAACTCTGAAAAAAAATCCGCCTACGACAGCCACCATTTTAGCGTCAACGCGTAGGCCTTAGTATTCAGGAGGCGGTGTATATATCCTCGGTTTCATTATTCTGAATTTTGCTAAAATCACTTTCATTGTCAGCTTAATATAGCGCACTCTGCTCTATGCCACTAAGTTCATGCTGGGCTTCCTGGGGTGGTCATCCTTTAAAACATTCTTTGAGTGGCCTAATAATGTTTTCTGTTGGTATAGATTCTGAGCATTTTTCATTCATACAGGGTGACAATTATTGAACTATATGAAATAAAATGTAAATTATTTAAAAATTACTGAGTGCACAAACTTTATTAAGCATGTAAACGTCACTACACATATTCGGATTTAGGTTACGACATGTTCGATATGGCTGCCATCATTGGCCATGATGTGGCACAGACGAATAGCAAAATTCTGCATGACCCGCTGAAGTGTCGGATCAGCGATTCTGTCCATAACCTCCTGAATGGCAGTTTTCAGCTCAGCAATGGTTTTGGGGTTATTTCTGTACACATTGTCTTTAATGTAGCCCCACAAAATGAGTCACATGTGTTCAGATCCGGAGAATATGGCGGCCAAGCGAGTCCCATTCCAGTGGCCTCTGGGTACCCTAGAGCCAGAATGCGGTCTTCAAAGTGCTGCTCTATGACATTAAGCACTTTCTTGGTCCGATGGGGTCGAGCTCCGTCTTGCATGAACCACATCTTGTCGAAATCAGGATCACTTTGGATAATGGGGGTGAAACCATTTTCCAAAACTTTCACGATCGTTCAGTAGTGACCAACGAATATCGGTCAACGAATATCGGTCCAATTATTCCGTGACTGGACATTGCATACCACACAGTCACCCGTTGAGGGTGGAGAGACTTCTCGATCGCGAAATGCGTTCAGGGACGCTGTACCGTGACGTTTTCACTTGCAAATGGCCGACAACAACAAGTTGCATGCGCATACTAATTCCCATCATGCCCTGCGGCCAACCACGATGTTTGAACTTCAACACGCAAACCGTTCAGAAGTTATGGCAGTTTAATTTCATATAGTTCAATAATTGGCACCATGTATTAACGCAACCAATATGATTTCTAGCTTTGATTTCAAGTGGCAAACTTGAGTTGATCCAATCCCAATGACGAAATATCTTTACATTGTTATCCTGAAATAGATGCGATCATGGCTCCTCTCATGCATGTTATTTAGAAATTCTGTTTCATTTTTAATATGAAACAATATTGTCTAATTTTTTCAATTGAGATTACATATTTCGGTGACAAATATTCCAGTATATATGTCAAATACATGAATGCAAAAATAGATAGTTTTGTATGTTTAAGTAGCCTCTATACATTGGAAATCTTCAATTTAGATCAGGGTTTCCCAAACTGTGGTACCAATTCTGATACACGAATCTTCAGACACTGGAACGTAAAGGTTATAAATAAAATTATTATAGAACTATAATATGCACTATTTTAGATTTAGAGACATTACATATGGAGTTTTTCAAAGATTTTATGGTTACCATGATAACTTTTAAATAAAGGTAGCTTGCATATAATTGCATAATTATTGAGATAAACTGCACTGCTGATTTTTTTTAAAATTATTTTAGAGAATGCCGAATTTGCTCATGTATAATTTGTTTATCCCTTGTGAAAGAGAACATGGAACTTTGAATGGACAACGATTATGTTTAGTGGTATATTAAGAATGGTAAATATAGACAAATGAATATTATTATCTATCTATGTATATATTACAAATATTTACTGTATATACTCGCGTAAAGTCGTTTCCCACTGTACCTCGAGAGAAAAAATTTAGAATAAAATAAAAACTCGCATATAATTCGACACACTTTTCTCTTCATAAACATTCTCAGAAACAAAAACTTATGCATTGGTTTTGAAAAAAAAATAGTCTTTTAGAAAATATTAAAAAAAAAAAAAAAAATCATATTTCTATAAATGTACATAAAATAACAAATTAAATAAACATAAAAATGTAATCAGAGGAATTTTTCTATTTCCGACACGTTAAACAGTTTAAAGTCTTTTTAAATCATCGGAAAGTCCTCATATACATCGCGACTGAAACTACGCATTGTTATAAAAATGGCGGCTGTCGTAGACGGAAATTTTCAGCTTTTATACAGTCCCTTGAATTTTAATACCAGTATTTTTTAAAGTATCTTCGCCTTAATTAATCCCAGAAAAAGAAGGCGAAGAATACTTTTAAAATATACTGGTATCTAAATTCAAGGTCCCGTACAAACGCTGAAAAATATTCGCTTACGACAGTCGTCATTCTTGTGTCATCGTGTAGGCCTTGGTATTCAGGAGGCGGTGTATATATCCTGGGTTTCATTATTTTGAATTTTGCGTAAATCACTTTCACTGTCAGCTTAACACTAAAACCGCGAGGAGGGATCATTTTGACCCGTACCAAAGGAAAAAATGTCGTTTCTAATCAGAAATATCTTCATAAAATAATTTAAATATGTACCGCCCAAAAATAAGTTGAATAAATAAATTAAAAGTTTTAAATAAAAATTCTGACGTAAAATATTTTTATGAAACTTGAGTAAATTTTCCCGCGGTTCTAGTGTTAAAGTAGCGCACTGTTCTCTATACCAATAAGTTCATGCTCGGCTCCCTGGTGTGGTCACCCCTTAAAGCATTCTTTGAGTGACCTGATGTTTTCTGTTGGTATAGGTTCTGGGCATTTTTCATTCATATTAACACAACCAATATGATTTATAGCTTTGATTTCAAGTCGTAAACTTGAGTTGATCCAATCCCAATATCTTCAGATACGGCATTTCAACAGTTTGAAGAGACAAACTTTCTTGGCTGAAGCAATAATGTCAAACCCCGATGATGACCGCAAAAATTAGTTTACAGTTTTTAGCTTGCTTTTTTCCTTGATCACTGTATTGCGCAGCAAATAAATCCCACAACAAAAGTTAAGTGGATTTTCTTTTCATTCGACCTTTTGTTGGAAATAGTCTTTGACCAATCTTTAACACCGACCTCAATCATATAAGCTTTTTTGTGGGTATAAACTATACCATACTAGTGGAATTAAGCACTTTTTGAAAAAATGCCTCGACTGAAAATTGTTATTGAAGGTGAAGATCTTTATCGTCAAAGGCGAAAGTTTAAATATTTAGATCGCGACATTAAAGACATACGGTTGCATATTATCTCAGTTATCTTGCTACATTTCACGTATTACAATATTATTAATGTTCTAAAACATTTTTATTTATACTCGATTGGTTGTGTAAGGGTAAAAGAATTTAAAACTTAATTTTTCTTCGCGCATATAAGTCAAACCTCCCACCATTTTGCTTCTTGTTTTTTTTTTTTTTTTTTTTTTTTTTGGTCCAAATTTTCTGGACACATACGTGAGTATATACGGTATATACATACCAGTACAAATTAATCGGGACAATGTAAAAATCACTATTTTTATAAAATTATCACTTTATATCATTCAATGCCTTTATATACACTGGATAATACCTGTATTAGCATGAAGTATGTCCTCGTTTAACCTAAATTACCTCTTGAATTCGTTTTGGCATCGATTCCACTAATTTAGTGTACATATTTTTCACTTTATCGTTGTAGAACCACGCTTTTACAAAATTCGTTATCATGTGCTCTTTGGTTGTACAGTTCATTTTACCCTTTTGCAGTCGTCAGAAGTCCTTGATTTACATGTTTTTGTCCATATAAAAATTTTTTCATAATTTTAGCATTCAAATATTGTTTTTCGTTGGTATTCTTGTCTTCTGGTCAGCTTCCAGAAGCGTATGGGGTATACGATTGAATCACTAACATCAAAACAACTAGCCAATAAATCACTTTGAGTGTCTGAGCAGATTTTCGTTACAATAATTTTACAATTTGATTAAAATTTTATCGGTTTGTGGATTTGTTTCCCGTTTTCTTTCACATTTACCTCTCCTTGTTGGAGACAATGATCCAGATGCATTATATGTCGTGAGAATTCTAACTAAAAAAGCGATATCTTTCATTGACAGAGAATAGTGATTCTTCTGAGAAGTTATTTTAGCACGTTTCTTTGGAATAATATCTATATTTAAATACACGAAAGAAACGCCTATCTCAAAGAGAGTAAAACTAACATCCACCTCTTACACACAGAAGTTTACAAATAAAGCTGAATTGATTATTTCCAGTTTAAAATTAGTCAAACCACATTCGTATTGTCAAGTTACAAAAGTCACTCCACCTCAGGTAGATAAAAAAACGTTCAAGTTCGTTTATGGCATTAACTGGTAACCGATTACAATTCTGATTTTAAAAAAAAGCTTGTCTCGATTAATTTGCACAGTATAGTATATGTATTGTACGTTTTTCGAAGATTTATACGTATTTTAATTTAATGAGTTTGTATAACTTTAATCTTTATTATTACCATTAACAGTATTAATATTAAACGAAAATATCACAGAATCTTGAGAGTAAAATAAATAAAATTTAATATTCGTTATTTTAGTGTTTCCAAATACTAAAAAAAAAACACTCAAATTTTTTGCCCAAAAAGCAAAAGCAAAATCTATTTTATATCTCATGAAGTTACTAAGAATTGTTTCCATGCTTTTACTTCTCGGTCTGTAAAAATAACAATTTGTTATAGAATAATTATTTATTATAACCAGAGAAAGAACAAATGGGGAAAAAATCAAAACATCGCAATATAAAAATCCTTTTTTATATTTTTTCGGTTAGGAAATATTATGTTCTACTTTTATTTGAGGCTTGCGAAGTAAGGTAAACATTATTACTAATATGCAATAAGGCTGTCCAAATTAAACAGGTACACATCTGCTTTGCAAAAAGTACCAGATGGATCAAAACAACATTTTGTACAAATAGTCTCTTGTGTATGCGGTTTCGATTTCTGAAGAAGCAAAATAGTTCATATATTGGATGACAGTGGGAAATAGCGCTGCAATGCTAAGAATTTGCATAAAATTATTGAACGCATTTGAAATTAATTCCGCTCTATATAAAGAGAGCATAAAGCAATTTTGCATTAAATGACAATCTTAGTCAATATGACACTCACTTTATCAGACCAAGCATTACTCACCAAACTCTTTTACCATAATAATGCTTCTGCCGTGATGAAGACATTTGGACAGGTAAAAGGTTTGCGCCGAGGTCATCTTAAGCTGTGATCACGCGTACGCTCCTAAAATTTTTGAAAGTAAAACCTCTGGACGGGACCGCAAACCAGGGATAATGATAAGAGGATCATAGGTCCGTTTAATCTTATCTAACTCTCTGTAATTATTTTTTGTGAACAGGCTATGTAAAGAGCAAGATTTATTAAAATTATATTTCAAACTTAGCTGTCTTAAATGGCAAAATTGCATATCATGCACGCACATTAATTTCATGGGGCGTGTTTTGCAGGGATTTTTTAGAGCAAGGTAATGGAAGAAATGTTGAACTTCATGCAATGATTTTATGATATAAGATGTGATTGAATTAAAGCTATGACACGTGTATTTGTGGTGTATTTTTCGTTTCTTTCCACATGTTATTGCAATAGATATTGCACGTTAACTCTTTAATTCATTTTTGCCGTGTTATTTCAGTTTAACAGCTTCCCATTTACTCTTCGTAGACAAGTTGTTGCAGGTACTTTTAAAAAATAAGGAATTTACTTACACAGCAGCACCATTCCTGTCTATCCACCAAATAATGAATTATATTTTTTACTTCGGAAATCGTAACTGCACACTCAGGAAGTTATGTGTTGAAAATGTGGGTGTGATCCAGCCCGTCGTTATAGCACACGAGGGGCCTAAACACTTCCTATTTAATTTGGAATAAGGAGATAGTTTTTGATTTCAGAAATTGCATATTTAATCTGATATACATTTAATATTTCTAATAATTATATTACACGATAATCCTTTTTATTTAACCCTCTAAGCGTGTAGAACGTAATATTCCGTTTACTAAGCTCCAGGTTTCACTGCAATATATGCAATGTTTAAGATAATATAATTCTATAGATTTAATGAAATTTCAAAACATTGAAGAATGATTAATACTCTCAAGGGTTACATTCATATTTGTAATTAAGTTATATTTATAATACTGAAAGAATCGTATTTTTTTAGCATTTAAAACAAAATACAGCGAAAACAACATTACATTTTTACCCTTTTTCAAAACGCTCAGAGGGTTAATAAATCAGAAAAAATTATTGATACATATATTTAATTTAAAAAAATGAATATTATGCTATAGTTAGATTTCTTCTTATTTAATCTGCAGTTCTATTATATATATATATATATATATTATTAATTTACTTTTTACTTTGATTGGTAAAATGTATAACTGTCAGATTGATAGCCTATAAAAGTGAAAAAAATGTCCAAAAATATCATTACTATTAATTACCGTTGTTCTTAATATAAAAATAAAACATAAAATTTTACTGGAAATGTCCTTTACATAACAAATAAGTTTAAAATTTGGTATTTCGTGCTCCATGATATTTAAATATATGCTCCTATTTTTATTTCCAAAGCATGAATAAAATATATTACGAATCTTATTAAGTTGCTAAAAATTGTCTCCGTACTTTTTTCTCTTTCTAAACTGTAAAGAAATAATACTACATCCAGAAATATTAACTTTATTGTAGAAAAAATGGAATAAATCAAAACAACACAGAACAAAGCGGAATAAAACATTTCTCTTTTAAATATATTTGGTTAGAAAATATTATCTTTTATCAAAGTTCTATGTTCTATCCTAATAAGGAAAACATTATTTCAAATATTTTATTTTATAGTAGACGCTACTTTTCAGAGATTAGAGTTTTCATATATGTATATATATATTCATACATATATATTTTCATACATTTTCATATATATATTACAAAAATTAAATTTTTTGTTTCGCCAAGGTTACCATTATTCTATATGAATTTTCCTTCTAATAATTTTCCATATATTATACCGGCTTATTAAATTAAAATCTATTCTTAAACTAATCTATCAATCTCCATATGTAAACGTATAAGACCTAAATCCACCTAATAATATTTATTCCAAATTTCTTAAATCTAAAAATGGCGCTAACTACTTATATTCCTTAAATAAAACCCTTTTATTATTTAAATCCCTTTTAAATTTTACTATTATTTCCCGTGTATATCAAACCTCTCTAAATTCTTTAGTTAATTGCTAAACTGTCTTACTCCTAAATTATCCCGTTCTAAAAAACATATTTATTTAAAGTCATTCTTTTATTAAAATATCAAAATGTGTCTTAAAATATTTCAATGCTTTAATGTTCTAATATTTATTCCGCATCAATAAATTAATTGTTTTTCTTTTCTATTTTTCTCTTAGCGTAAGCTAAAGTTATCGTCTGGCAATCGTCCGGCACACTCGAGATCAGTGCGTATTGTTTGTTTACAGGACGTTTACCTGATTCGAGGCTACAGATTGTTCTAGAAGAGTCTTTTTGCGCTACGGTAACAACATCTTTTCTTCGATAATATCATAATAGTAATTCTAAGACCTTATAATATAAAAGTATGAAACTCTGACTGCCACATAGAGATGATTAAATAATCATTTTAACCTTTTAAACGCCGCTCTGTGTTCCAAGTATAAAAAATATTATTTCTTTGTGAAAATAAGATTTAAATGCATCTATTTAAACAATGCAAGAAGAAATTTCCCCCCAAAAAAATTTTATGTACGATTTCGGGTATGTTCCCGTTTGGGAACATTGGCGTGATTCATTAAGTTTTTACTATATTTTTCAATAGATTAAATTTTATGGTTCTTATGCTAGAATTTTATAAGTATGAATAATATTTGACAGATTTAATAACATTAAAAAAATTTTAAGTGAAATTCGTGTGTTGAGTATTATACTTTATAAAAACAATCAAACACAAAGAAAGAATTAAATAATATATATGTGCATAGATATAAATAGAATTAGTAAAAATGTTTAAACCAACTATAGAAAAGCACAAATAACTACTTGAAAGTTAATGATAAAATAATTATATGTATTACAAATATTAACTACATAAAACTATAAATAATAATTATATAAAATACAAATTATCTTATCAAATTATTATTATTATTACTTTATAGTTTGCATCACTGTCCGTGATAAGAGGGAAACAGTGTTAATGCAGTCGCTTTTGGCATTCAAAGCACATTTTCCTTGTATTTTTCTGGCAAACTACACAGCGTCCTTGAGATGATGATACCAAATAGTGCGTATCTGACTGCCGTGCAGACTCTACTGGATGGGCACGTGGACCTGGAATACAATGAATCTTGGGTTTCATTCGAAGTAAACTCAAAGTCACCTCTCTTCGAAAATTCAGGTGTGACAGTTCTGATGTTGAGTTGTGGTGTAATTCAGTATGTACAATCCATCCTGCAACAACAGCCATGTTTAGGGCATTGCTAAATAAGTTCCAGTATCACTTTTTGCTGCGGAACATAGGACGGTAACTTCCAAGAAGTCTGTCTAACAAATCAACTCCACCCATACCTTCGTTATAGCTCTTTACAAGATGTGGCTGTGAAACATCTACCTTTTTTCTTTCTTTACGGCAAAATCGTTTTGCTTTATCGATAGGTTCATGAGTATCGTAATTTAACGCTATTGTAACAACTGAACGATCGTTCCATCGGCACATATAAACTTTTCCATCGCACTGAAAATCGTACTTTCCTCTCTCGCATTTGGACATTTTTTTAATGATTGCAAAGGACATTGTCCTGTTCTAGTATCCCGAATTGTACCAGTTGCTTTAAAATCTTTGTCTGATAAATCCGCCAAAAGTTTATAAGACGTGAAAAAATTATCAAAGTATATTTCGTGTTTTTTCGAATTTTCAATACACGATAAAAGTTCCCATACAACTCTTGATCCAAGGGGAATATTACTCCTTTCCGGACTTTTTCCACCGTAAATTTTCATTGCATATGGGTAACCATTATGCGAACAAAGCATCCAAATTTTGAAACCAAATCTTATAGGCTTACCTTTTATGAACATTTTTGCTGAATGATGACCATAGTATGGAACCATAGATTCATCAATGCTTAGTTTTCTGTGAAAGATTCCAAACTGCCGAAAATTTTTTTCAAGTTCTTGATAAAAGGGAGAAATTTTGCCCAAATTATCTCCTGCTTTCAAATCATTTGAATCTATAATATGAAAATATTTCTTTATTTTCCTAAATTGGGCTCTAGACATAACTGAAGCAACTATTGGAACAGACAAATCTTCATAAGTGCTCCAATATAAATCCTCACCAGGAACAGTATGGTAGCCACTAAATAAGAGTAACCCAAAAAATTGCCCAATATCCTTTTCGTCTACATCAATATTTTCCCCATTTTGCATTGCATACAGTTTTGTCATTTCTGATAAATGGGCTAAATATTCCATCGGCAAAAATTTGTTCAAGATTTCAGCTGGCGATAAATTTGCTAATTCGGGAAATGATTCGCAAAGCTTCATATTACTTATGGTTTCTAAAGATTTTTTGAAAGATACATTTTTATTCCAGTTCGGCTTCATATCTTCTTTCTTTGATAGTCTCTTTCTCTTCAAACTTGATTCAGTTTTTGATGTAGAAGGTACAGTAACAATCGTTTCATCATCTGATACATCAACTGATCTATGTGTAAAAACTTCTAATTGTCCGCATACATCTGCAGGCATAATTTTTTGAAATTCATTTTCATTTACATCTTCTTCATCTGTTATAGCACCACTTTCATCAGGAGGCAATTGGCAAATATCTATAACAGAATCAACCGAAGCATCTGAATCTGATAAAGAGTTAAAATATTCAATATCTTCCTGTACTGTTAAAAATCTTTCACGATTAGCCATATCTATCAAAGAAGCAAAGTAAAAATATCGTTCTAGCTTCACCCTCTATTACTTACAAAATGAACGATGCAAAAAATTCAGAAAGAGAAAAGGAAAAAATAAATAAATAAAAGAACTGGGTGGGTGCTGAACCACGTGATCTATCACAAAACTCTTACATACGATAAGAAAGTAATAATTATTGCTAACAAATAGCACTTAGAAATAGATACTTAGATACTTAGAAAAAGTCATAAACATCCTCAGTCCTGAGCAAAACAGTTGTTTGGACAAAACTCTCACCCCCCGCACTAGTGAGGGAAGAAAGCAAGAGAAGGGGGGAGGGGTGAAAAGGGTGTAAGTGGAATTCGAAAAGCCACTGACCTGCTTTTAAACACAGCAAAAGAGATTCAGTATAATTCTGAGACTCTCAATATTACAAATTAGGAAAATAGATCAACAGTGCAAATGATCGAATTCTGTATAGTGAATTACGCCAATGTTCCCGAATGGGAACAATAGAATTTGATATCTTATAGCAAACGCATTTTTATTGAAAACTGTTATTTAGCATGCTTATCCTTTAAAATGGACCTTATTTATCATAACTCTGAAATTTCATGAATTTTGCATCTTTTAAAAATTTTATGTGAATTTTTTTAACAATCCTAGTAAAAATTGGCAAAAAATGACTTTTTTACGAATTTTTTTAAGCTTAAATAATTATATAACATAAATAGTTTTTAGTCTAAAAAAATAAATGTACTTTTGTTAATAAATAATAATTTTTGTAAGTCTATAGAAGCGAAACTTTTTTTTTTAATGAATTTTAAATTTGATGTTCCCGTTCGGGAACATTGGCGTTTAAAAGGTTAATAACGACTCGCTAAGGAATTTCTCCTGCTTGGTTGATCTAAATTATGTATAACGCTTCGAAAAGTAAATTTCGACTGCTTACTTCTGGCGTACACACATTTTCTGAATGATACCACCATCCGGCCTATACCTGTGTGTCAATATATGGAAACCTAACCTAAACAGATTTCGCCAACTGCACTTTCAAGCTCCAATATGTCACTTTCACACACACACACACACACACGCATATATATATATATATATATATATATCTTTTAAAAATAACATCACTCATCGAGAAGAATTAAGTTCATCATCTACAAGTTATGAATACAGGATTTCATTCTATTACTACATTATAGTGACGGTTATCGATAAATAGCATCAGCGATCATTTCTTTTTTTTGAAGTTGTCTTACGGATAAGGATAGTTTCGATGTAAGAAGGAAAAATATATATATTCCAAATTTTCTATTTAGAATTTCTCTCTCTCTCTCACTCTCTCTCTTATTATTATTATTATTTTTTTTTTTTCACAGACTGGAGTTTTTTTTTTTTTAGTCGCTAAAACATTTTTTTAGAGAGGAATCGTGTGCACCATCAACAAGTTATAAATACCAGCATTTGGCACTATTAAGGTGTCAGGTAACCTTTGAACTCACAAAATACATGAAAAAAGGACCTCTATAAGAATTACAGTAACTCCGTAACTAATTGACTTTAAATTATAAAATTTTAAATACATATTAATAAAGGTCTGTTTTATAAATTAAAATTCTCCAAAAGTGTATACACTCATATAAAGCTTTTAAATTTATTTTAAAATATAATAATTTTTTTACGAAAGAATTATTCTTGCATGTATTGCGCGCATAATTTTTGACATTTGAATTGCTAAAACCAGCCAAATTTTTTTTAATGAGTACATATATAATGTGTTCTCAAAAGAACCTACGATGAAAAAAATAAAATGTGTAGATCCCGAGAAAAAATTTTTTTTAGAGAAATTCGAAATATCGAGTTTTTTTTAATGCAAAAGTAGTCATGAATTCGAGACTTTTAACTTGAGAAACATAATAGTTGGTCATTTTGTGCATATGTATGGTTAAGACATTCAATCAAAATTTCATGAAATTCTAACCAACCATTTTTCAGAAATCATGCGCGCAATGACCAAAATCGCCGTTTTGAGAAAATTGACTTCAAATATCAAACTACCCTTGTTCATATAGAAAAAGCTCAGATTGTTTTAGACATAACTCCTCTTCTAAAGTGAATTTTTGCATGGTGTTTATTTTAAATTGTTCCTAAAGAATCATATTTAATTATAAGCTAATAAAAAAAAAATTCGAATTTTTGACACGTTAAAGGTTACCCTTAAACGGTTCTCAAAAATATATAAATATATATATGTTATATAAAAATTTTATTTCGCAATATTCCTTTAAATTATTCTAAATTCTGACATATTTATTATTTCCCTATTTCTTAATAATATTTATTCCTATTTAATTTCCTTTTAAAATTCCTAACACGTATATTAAAAATTATCTTATTCCAGATCTTAGTCTAAAACTTTAAGTCCATTCGTAACTTTTATCAACTATCGAATCAATAATATTCTGAGAGACGCTAGTTTGTCATTCTAATATTAATCACACTTTATCCTTATGAGTCATAAGATGGTAAGTTGTAGATATATTCTTCAATGTAACTGGGAAGTCGTAACTCCGTTCACAAAGTTGGTCTGCTTGTTTCATTTTTTATTTTAGGAAGACCGATAAAATATTTTATTTATTATTATTATCATTTTTTTCCTATAAAAAAAAGAAAAGGATTACATTAGCATTGCTCCATCACCAGTCACATTCAAGATGCATCGTAGAATTTCAAAACAGCTAGTTAACCGGTGTTATCAAGAGATAAAAGGCTCCATCATTTTTTTTTTGAAATATTTGATGCACATTTCGTCAGATACGAATGCATGACGTGAGAATCAGATGCACAGCAGCACACAGCAAAACATTCGCAGCTTACATCATCCTGCCCTGTTTAGTGGAAGGTTGGCGTAGCGTGGCGTAGTTCCATTTCATCCTGACTGGCTAAGTGTTAGATTTTATTGTAAGATTTAAAATTTCACAAGAAACTGGCAGCTGGTTAAAGATGGTGAACGATTGCATTCACTAGATCGAGAATCATGGCTCGGAATGAAGGCAAACAGAAACCCAATTGGAAATTTCTCCATAGAAACTCAGCCAGTTATCCAAATAAATAGTTTATTCAAGAACAGGAGAGATGCTGGAACAATTCCGACAGGATACAGGTACAAGCCTAAAGCCCTCAGGCTTGACTATAATTCACTACCTCATTGAGTGGATCTTAAAAGGCTATTTAGAAATTCTAAGTCGTTCGAACACCAGATAACATTTTGTTCTGCACTGGAAAACAAGTCAAAATTCTGCTCTCCAAACGCTTTCCGAGGCTTTTTGTTAAATGCGCGGAAAGTTACACAACCGACGTATTGCGTGCACGAACCAAAAGTTATCTTAAGGATAAGGTAAGTTTTGCTGTAATAAGAGAAAAAAAATTCATAAGGCGCTATTTATGTTTATTTTTATTTTATTTTATTTATTTATTTAAAAAAAAAATTACCAGATACTGGAATTGTTATTTGCTATTACTAAAATATTCTTTTCTTAGTGAGGTATAATGTGCAACATCAGCAAGTTTTAAATAGCAACATTTTACCATATTATGATTTTATAACGACGTTTTTGGATAAATAGCCTCAGTAAGCATGTTTTTAAAGTTGTCCTAAGAATAAGGTACGTTTTGCCGTAATAAGAAAACAAACATTTTAAATTTCCTATTCTGCATAAATCGCTATTGTGAGAAAGTTTAGAGTCCGAGTGATATCTGGCGGTTTCGGAAGTAAATAATCATAATAACTTTGCGTCGATTTTTTTAGCAGATAACCCATAGTTCTCCTCCCGTGTAAAGATGCATGGCAAGAATAATAAATAAACAGATGATTTCCATGGAATGTTTTTATTCTAAGAGAAAGAGAGTTGCAAGTTTGAGGTGGCCCCCTCGGCACTCAGAACGCAGTTCACATCATGAAAGTTTAGATCTTCTCCGTACTCGAGATAAAAAGGATCTGCCCTAATTTTTACAATACATTCGCCGATGCTTTGTTTTCCACACCAAATATACATGTGTATCGCACATTTTTCGCCAGAAAGAATTTCGGACAGTTAGGCATCTGGCATATTAATTTACAGGGGGGAATGAATCAAAGGAGTGCCATGCCAGGCTACTTATTGCTATTTTCGTAATTTTTGGAGCAGCAATCTAATGAATGTTATGAGAAAGAAGTCAGATGTGGCTTTCTGTATATGAATTATTTTGATGAGCATATAGAATTTTGGCAGTTGGGAATTAATTAAAGACAGCATTTACATTGAAACCAGGAAGTTAATATTCTGCTTGGTCCAAAGCGTAAATGTAAAAACGTTTTGAATTTATCATTAAGTTTTCCAGACAGAAAACAAAGTTTGAAAGGATAATAATGAAAATATCTAACGTACATATTGAATAATTTTGCAGCTGCATTTTTGCAGAAAAGGAAGATCATTTTTGCTGTTAGAAGCCAGACATAAAAATGATAGAAAAGAAACGCTAATGTATTTGATGAAATATAATTGCTTTTAATATTTAAAATAGAAAGTGTTTAAATAAAAATTTAATTAATCTTTAGGAAACATAAGGGAACTATAAATTTTAAATAATACTGAAAATATGTATATGATCTTCATCATAGCTATTTCTTTTTTTTTTTTTTTTTTTTTTTTGTCAGATATTCGAATTTTTATTTTCTATCGCTATAACATTTGTTTTTTCCTTTGAGAAGACTAATGTACCGAATCAACTAATTTTGAATAGCAACATTAGGCCCTATTACTGTGTTATATTGACGCTTATCTATAAACATCATGAACGAACTTTTTTTTTTGAAGCTATCTTAAGTATAGGGATATATACAGGGTGATTATAAAAAAAACTATCCCGGTATATGAGCCCCTAACTATCATACCTTTCACAGAAACTGAATGAAACTTTGGTTTAAAGTATTTTGAGGTATGCGCTCAAGAATCATATGAAAGACAACAGTTAAATTCTAACAGTTACGATTACAGTGACAAAATTTCGAAAATTTTAAATGGCAACACCTACTTTTTTAAAATTGGAATGTGATCTTCATAGTGAGAAACCATAAAAAGCGTTGGAACGGTACCTGTAGAACGAAAATCACCGGCGCTAAACAGACTAAGAAGAATAGTGAAAACAACCAATAAGGACAGAGAAGCAACATAAAACAAAACATTTTATTGTGTTTCATACATTTTCCATTTCACACACGACGACACTTTACATGCGGCAGATGGTGGATAGCACTGAACAATAAAATGTTTTGCTTCACGATTTTTTTAGAGTGTACATGCCGATTATTTTTTATCGCCAGTGTTGGACGAAAAGCATAAAAAACATTTTTATACACATTAATCATGATTTCCTTTTAGCGAATTAACCTTCTTTTTCCGTTACGTAATTTTTTTACTCAAAGGCTGATTTAACCATAAAATTATATTAAGGTTCTTTTTTCCAGTGCATAAGGTAAGTAAATATGTAATCAAATGCAAATCCTCATACCAATGCTTTTTATAGGTATTTTTTATAAATTCTTAAACATGTACGAAAAATTCTACCAGACGCTTAAAAGGTTAAATAGTGTATTACCCAAAATAAGCGCATCTGAAAATTGTGTCATCTTTCTAATTTTAGAAACTTCTTTACAGGAATGTTTTCCATTGAAGAAGTTACTTCCTTAAATTATTTTTTTCTTTCTTTAGCAAATATACAAATCCTGCGCTGTAACTGAAAAGTCTGATTGCACTGAAGATTATCTTGTTGAAAAGTTCTATTGAAGTACATTTTCTGTGGAGTGTTACTAAATAAGTTTTTAACCAAATTTAATATCTATTTAAAATCTATTTAAAATCTTTATCAATATGTTATGCAAAATAGAGTCAATTTTCGTAATGTTAAATATAAAAATGTTGAATGTTCAAGGCGAAAATTTGAAGTCATTAAGAAACCGTTTTCCTTGAAAGAACAGTCAACTAAAGTTCATGAATAAAATCAGTATTCGCATTGATAAAATATTATGTCCATTTTTTAAAAAGGACACAGCTTTAAATATAAAAAGTGATGATTAGTTTATGGTGAAAATCACCCGATAGTTGGCGCTGCTATGCTGAATTTTTCGCGATTTCCGCAATAGCTCTATCTCAAGAGCTAATGCACTTATTTTCATCAAACTTCAGATTCAGTTATACATTGACAAAATTAGATGCTGATTACGTTTTGGTGTAGATATCCCAACAGGTGGCGCTGCTATAGCACTTTTTTCATGATTTTTATGATAGCTATATCTGAAGAACAAATGCACGGAATGTAATAAAGCTTTATATTCAATTAGTACCTGACATAAATAGATGCTGCTTACGTTTTGATGTAAATAGCCGAACAGGTGGCGCTGCTATGCTACTTTTTTCATTATTATCACGATAACTATATCTCAAGAACTAATGCACGGATTTTTATCAAACTTCCGATTCAGTTAGACGTTGACATAAGTTGTTGCTGATTAGGTTTTGGTCTAAATCTTCCAACAGGTGGCGCTGCTATGCTACATTTTTCAGGATTAACACGATTTTAGCAATAGCCATATCTCAAGAACTTGCACGGAATTTAATAAACTATAGATTCAGTTAGACCTTGATATAAATTGGTGCTGATTCTTTTTAGTGTATGCAAAACCTGTATGAGACAGAAGAAAGTTTTGGGATTGGCACATCCGACTAGTTCTACAGTCTGCGTAAAGGATTTTTATTGAAATCTCAAAATATCTTAGAAATTCTTCCTGCTTACGGACTCCGAAATTATGGTTCCTCTAATCATGGTGATTGCTGACAGCATTTGATACTTTGGATTTAAGAATCATGTTAAATAATAACCTTAACCTTAGAAATCTTAGAAACATAATTTTAAAAATTTACATGACGCACGTGGAAAAAAAAGATGCCTCTTTATTGGCAATTTGTCCCATGCACCCTGTACACAGGTACAAGCATTGCTTTTTCTTCAACATTAATATTAAAAATTATCGAAATTATCGAAAATTAATTATACGAGTACTTATCCTATCATTAAATAAATGAGTTAATCTTCCGTAATTGGGTTGTATGTAGATAAAAAAAAACTCTCTTGAAAATAATTTTTAAAATTACAAAACTCAATAAATTTAGATACAGCTTTCAAATAAATTGCATTTAAAAGTAAATTTTGTTTTTTATTCAACTGTGTAAAACTTGAAAATGGGTGATATTTAGAAGTAAAAAAAAAATTGTAGTAAAAGAAAAGTTTATTGGTTAGTTTGTTGCCATCGTCAATATGACGTCAGCTTTACTCGCGGGCATGTTTTTACTTTGTAATATAGATTGCGGTATACTCTGGTGAAATAGGTAATCTAACATCATTTCCGATGGTGGAAATTATTTCAAAGGATATTTTGTAATAACAACTTTGCTTTCAAAAGTATTAAATTAATTCCATGGATGAACAATGATTCCGCAGATAAACAAATATGATTTTCCAAAATATAAACAAGGTGTACTTTGTGCAAATTTAAGTGAAAATAAATTATCACATATTTAAGATCGAATGAAACTTTGACGAAAAATATAATAAATCTAATATTTTGACTAAACAGTAAACAAAAATATAATGTGTGCAAAAAATCATTACGAAACGATAGATGGTGGCGACTAGAATACTAAACTGGTTTTATGTGACAGAGCAATATATATTTTAGAAATACGAATACACAATTTGCTGACGTTGCTGTAGTTTCTGACGTTTATGTCCAATCGCTATATCGCGCATACTTGGATACACTTAAAAAGCATGATATATTCAAATGCGCGATATATCCGTGAGTATTTAAAAATTAAGAAAGATGATAGCAAACATAAAAAAAGTTTCATATTTGTCTCCAAAATATTAGTTTAAGCGCAATATTACAATTTTTTAAATAAAATAACGATAAATAAATACACTTATTCTTAAACGAATTATACCGGGTGATTCAAAATAGAGGTTATAGCGATTATCTCTTAAACTGCTGTTGATAGAAATATACAATACTTATATGAGACTCAATGAAGCTCAATGTTATTTAAAAGCCGACATTTAAAATATAAATAGATGTTCAAAAAAGTTTAAAAAATCCTCCAAGAATTTTCGGCTGGCAACCGCCACCATCTTCAGGGAGAAAAAATTACCTTTCTACTCTAGAAAGAAAATATTCTCTGAAGATCTTGACGGTTGGCAGCCGAAAGTGCTTGGAGGTTTTTATAACATCTTGTAACATTTATGTGGGAAAATTTATCGTCTTTCCTTCGTATGAATGTGAAAGTATAACTATTATATTAAGATGAAGTAAATGGATCGGTGTCTAGGTTCAACAATGAATAGTCCAAAAGTTATCAAAGTTAACTACGTTATAGTTTTAATATATTGATTAGAAAATAAAATATTTACAATAATGATTTAAACTGGTATAACATTTGCAATTTATCCGAGAGTCTGTCGGGTTTAAAAATTAGTTAACTGCGCGGTCCACCAACCGGCATAAAATTACAAGGTGACATTCTTGAGACCCGTCTGATCGAGACGAAAGCTCTGGCACATCTACTTTCTTCTCATGATGAAAATGCATATCATCAATTTTCTATTGTTCGGGAATCATCAAACTTCGATCCCAACTTGCAATCCTCAATTAAATATGTGCTTTGCTTTGCAGTCCGAAGTTCAGATGAAGAACTATTACGAACACATCTATTTATATTTTAAATGTCGGCTTTTAAGTATAACATTGAACTCTATAGAATCTCATATTAGTATTTTATGAATGATGTAAAGTGAATATTTTCATTTCACCCTATGTTTTTAATGATAGAAATATATTTCTTATTACAAAATATATAGGAATAAAGTTACAGGATTTAGAGATGCATTTGTTTATCACAGGGGTGTATACAGATTTAATAAGATAATAAATTTTTTATAGGTTCACTTGGTCCTCCAAGTTATACTTAGAAACATTTTCTCCTTTTAGAGAAGTAAAATGGTAAAAATCCAGCCTTTTGCAAACAAAATGTACCGAGTTATTACATTTTGAAATACACGAAATTTCGGTGCTTTTCGGTACTAAAAAAAGTTTTTTCTGGTTTAATTGACTGAATAGATCTGATTGGATTTTAAGCTCCAAAACATATTAATTTCGTGATAACATTAAAATAAAACATGAAACGTAAATTCATTTGTGTTTTTTGTCCTAAAATATTATTTTCAGAGAATGTTCTGAAATTAATGTTTCTGATTATTATTTTTAACAATAATTTTTGAACATCATGATCCGCTTTATACATTCATGAATTAAGTATAGTATTAATTTTTTTTAAATAGATGGTTAAAACAAAATAAACTTTTCATGAAAATCCAGAAGTGAAATCAGAATTAAATAGCTTGATACTCAAATTAGGGGTTTTCTAGTTTAATAGTAAATAATAACACTTATTGGTTGTATCTTAATAATGATAAAAGTTAAATTACATTATTCATATTGTTATTCTTGTGATTAACTGATTATTCATACGTCACTGGAATTGTTAATTTATTCAGTAGCTTTTAATTAGCCTAAAATATAATTTATATTAAATGTCTTGAACAATAAATATATCTTTGTAGTTACAAGCAGTGTTTTATAATAAGAAAACGCAATGTAAATTACTCGCTTAAATTTAAATTGACAGCATTTAATCTTGTAGTGGACTATCGACTGTCTCATAAAGGCACTCGATTGTTTTGATTGTGAACGTATCGTTAAGCTAACATTTGTGTGCGTGAAGAGACATCTATATACTATTTTACTGTAATTTTCGACGAATGCATATGATCTTTGGAATTTGTGGGGTTTTTTACATTTCTCATCGGTTTTATGCAAATTTTGGCTCTTCTGGTCGATCAACAATCGTATATAAGCAGGTATGAAAGTGTGTAGCTTCGGATTTGGTCGTATCTCTCCCTAGTGGAAGTTAAGACCGGCCGGCGCTTGCCAGCACAGGGAGTTAGAACTCATGGAGTAAAGTTCATTTAGAGTAAAGCTCAACGTGGTAAGATAGTTTTGCTTTGTTATCTGAATAAAGTTACTTTGGCAGCCACGGGTTGTTACTGTTTTAGGAAATTTAGCTGATCTTAAACAAAGTTGCCAGATCTTGCCCATCGACGAGTAGTGAAGTTAAGCTTGAAGTATTTCATCGATCGTTTATGCGTAAGTGAAAACTTTAATTATTCATTCTTTTCAAGTAATTTAGGTTAGTTCTAGTGAAGAGTATAATTTCTTAGTGTGCCTTTTTTTGACAGTAACTGTAAGTCCAGGCTAAAATTGTGATTGAGACGTCTCCATTGACCCTGCCCATTTATCTTCAATAAAGACTTGTTTTGTATCCTATATTTGAGCAATTCCTGCGCTAAACCGGTGCAGAATGAACCCGCACATTACAAGCTTTATTTAATCTTACCAAAATTGAATTTTAATAATAAAGGGGGCACATTAAAAGCCAAACAATATTTATTCCGCAATTTTCAATCCTTTTATAGTTAATAAGAGTGCCTGAGAGAGGAGTGTATTTCAAATATATATATATATATATATATATATATATATTATAAAATTATCACACCCATTTAATTATTATAAGTTTTAAGTAAATCTCCTTAGTTTTTTTTTTCTTATTTACATGGAACTATTCAAAAACAATTTATCAAAATATTTTATGTTCTTTATATATTTTCTTTCGCTGTAACAAAATATCTCTTCAGTCTATAAAATCTATTTTATATACAAAAACTGATTAAAAACAATCAAATAACACATAAAATTTAAATTCAATTAACGATTATTTACCAACATAGAATATTGTAAAAGAATATTATATTTCTCCAATACAATTATTCATGTTTGCTATCATTTTCTCACAGCATTAGTTGTTTCATTTTATGCATTTATGAATAAAATATTGCATTAAAACAAATTGATATTTTAAAAATAGATAATTTAAATTGAAATACACTTTTCCTGAAAATAGGAATTGAATTTAGAACAAAGAACCTTATTGTTCATTTTATGTGTTTTCTACCTTAATAAGAAATTAGAAAATGTTATATGGTATTTCTGACGGAATTAAATTATTTTATTTAAATATTGAGGCTTTTTGTGCATGATAGATTTTTAATGAATCTCTGGAATAATACAATATATTGTCTTTGTTGCTAGATAAACTGTATAGTAAACAATATATTTATTAATATTTCATTAATAGATGGATTGCACGAAAAAAGCAAATGTAAGACATGCGATTTTATAATTGGTGAATAAAAGAAAATAATAGGGTAAGTCTGGGATAGTTGCCTTACTTAAGCCCCCCCCCCCCCCCTTCATTTTTCTTTTTTTTGTTTGCAATGATTTTTGTAGTGCACATGTAACTTATATACTCCAAGTTTTATGTAGAACATCATAAAAAATATTACTTTAGTATAAATATCATAAAAAATAGTGTTTTTATCAAAAAACTTAATCAATGTTTTTGGCCATTTAGCCCGGACCTCAGGGTTTGACACCTTTCTTTATCGGGATAGATGCCCCATTCGTAAAAATATAGGAAGCATAGGTAATTAACATTTATATTTTAACATTTATAATGCAAATCTAAAACCTGGATTTGCATTTGGCTTACTATCATATTTACATCAATTTTACGATTTTTTTCTAATTTGAGCTTAAAGGATCTGTATGATATTCTTGCATTACACTCCCACATCAAAGGACATTTGCTACACTCTCAGAAAAAACTGTAAATTGATGAGCGTTTGCCCTTCAATTTTCACAGGCAACAGCCTTATTTGATGGAAAACGGTCTGATCCACTAAATAAGCGGCCTTATACCTTAAATACTGAGAAAATTAAGAGCTATTCACATATTCTTACAGTTCTAGCCCATATATTAGCAAAAATACGGTACGACCCCATACATTGTCCTCCGCTAGGGTGTAACCCTTCATTTTACTCGTGCTTCGAAAATTTTAACCCGCCAAAACAGCGATTCTGTGATGATTATCTAACGTGCTACGTGCTACGGAACAGTAAGCAAAGTGTTATTGTGTTTTAAAGTGCATTATATCCTGTGCATTATAATGCTATATTACTTTGCCCCGTAAAATTACGGGCTGCACAAAATGATGGGCATGGATTTTTTTATATAACAATATAATAAATTATAACACCTTGTAATAGTATATTACTTTTAAATGGTAAAGGTGTAAAATTAACAACTATAATATAAATAAAAATAACTTTTATTAGTTGTTTTACATGTTTCGACTCTTTCCGAGTCATTTTCAAAAACAAAATGAGAATATTCTAAAGCTGCACGGGCTTTGAGGTTATTATTTTCATGTACTTTTTTAAAAATTACGCATGTTATGTATTTTTTTTTACTTGATTGTTTATTTTCATATCTTTGACCATGGAGTAATTCTAGCCACAGTTTCGGTAAATTAAAAGATGCCGCATCGTTACATATTGTATTTTTGCGCGTGAGTAGCTCTATGGTTTCTCTTATTATGGATGGATAGTATAAACTGGAGGGAATTATTATTTTACTTTCACTGAAATTTATTTGGATGGTTTCTTCTTGATATAATTATGCCAGGGCTGTAGTTTTTCTATTGTATTTAATATCATCTATATGCTCTTTTTTTCTGCAATTAAATTTCCTGCTGGTCATGTCTATGTAGTAATTTTTAGATCCGTCTTCTTTAATAAAAGGTATTTCATATACTCCTGAATAATTTTCAAAATTAATTGGTGTAATTAAAGAATATCATTTGCAGTAAAATTGACCCAATTAATTTTGAAAATTATTCAGGAGTATATGAAATACCTTTTATTAAAGAAGACGGATCTAAAAATTACTACATAGACATGACCAGCAGGAAATTTAATTGCAGAAAAAAAGAGCATATAGCTGATATTAAATACAATAGAAAAACTACAGCCCTGGCAAGATTATATCAAGAAGAAACCATCCAAATAAATTTCAGTGAAAGTAAAAGAATAATGCCCTCCAGTTTATACTATCCATCCATAATAAGAGAAACCATAGAGATACTCACGCGCAAAAATACAATATGTAACGATGCGGCATCTTTTAATTTACCGAAAATGTGGCTAGAATTACTCCATGGTCAAAGATATGAAAATAAACAATCAAGTAAAAAATAATAGATAACGTGCGTAATTTTTAAAAAAGTACAGGAAAATAATAACCTCAAAGCCCGTGCAGCTTTAGAATATTCTCATTTTGTTTTTGAAAATGACTCGGAAAGAGTCGAAACATGTAAAACAACTAATAAAAGTTATGTTTATTTATATTATAGTTGTTAATTTTACACCTTTAGCATTTAAAAGTAATATATGGATTTTTTTTTTTTTTTTTTTTTTTTTTTTTTTACGGGGTATGACTGGAATCTCTGCTGCCGGCCTCTGTCCGTAATTTTACTGCAATTTTTCTTGCAGTGTATTCCCAATTCTTCGAATAAATGGGTATACAAAATTTGAAGCCAATCGCTTAATTCTAACGAAAGCTAAACTTGTTTAATTTAAACTAAGAGGGATTACCCTTAGACTTCTTATATACGATGTACAAAGTCCAAACACTAATTCGGGAAGCAAATTTAATGTTCTCAAGTTAAATGTGTTAAATTTTCATGTTTCATAATGAATGAGTTAAAAATATGTTATATTTTTTACGAAGTTTCAACTTATGTAATTTAAATTAAAGGGAAGGGGCATAAAAATTGCCACAAATAAAAGAAATATTACTTAAATAAATAAATAAGCATATATAGGTATTATACCTCTAATATGGTGCCTCAGTATATTCTTTCCAAATTTTCTGTGAGAATGATATACTTCAGGGATGTTAGATTTCTATTTTGTATTTAGATTTCTATTTAGTGCTTCTGAATATATTCTGATATAAAGAGAGGAAAAGTTCGGAATGTGTGAATTAAAATGCTCTGAGACAGCTGTAAATAC
Organism: Maratus michaelseni; assembly: GCA_963931845.1. Lineage (NCBI taxonomy): Eukaryota > Metazoa > Arthropoda > Arachnida > Araneae > Salticidae > Maratus > Maratus michaelseni. The sequence continues at coordinate 199,813,909 of OZ007596.1, forward strand.
CAAACATTTAAATATTTTTCACTTAGAAATGTGAGGAATTCGCAAACTGAATGAAACAAATGAAAATTTTTAACCATTCCTTAAAATGAGAATTATCATTACTAATACCGCTCCCTGACTTGTTAGGTAATGATCCCTCGGAAATGACATGATCGACCAAAAGAAGAAATAGATCTTTTTCTTACAATCTTGAAGATTTAAAAATAATTCTCACGCAACAAATTTGATGATTATAAATGTCGTCTTATCCGGAATCCGTGATGTTTACATCCCCGATGTATGTGGGGAATGTATTCTTTTAATCATGGACTGGCCCCAGCCAGTAGCTCTGTAAGTAGAAACGAATTGCTAAACTATAGCTGACACATTATTCTATACCTTTTTCAACAAGATTCCCTAAATATTTCAAGAAAAATCTGTTGTAAGTACATTATACTTCATCATCTACTTGTTTCTATCTTACAAGAGCATACAATAATATACAAAACAGCCAAACATACCTTTCTTTGATGGATAAAACATTTATTTGAAGAAATAAATCGCTGTAACTTCGTCTACAATGCTTTTTATAACGATTGATTGTAGAAGAACGTCAATAGCTTTGCCACACGTCCAATAGCTGAAATACAGTGACAAGGGCAACTAACTCGATGAGGCATCTAGCCTGGATTTACCCTAATCATCTAAAAAAATTAACACGTTTTCCCAATATCGTTGTAATACAGTCTTATTTCGAGAGATTCTTCTAATATTTTTCTTCTTTAGATTATATATCTAACTGAAAAAGAAATTTCTATGCAATACTTGTTTTTCAACATATTCAATTATTCTTTGAATGGAAAAATATTACAACTCAAAATTTAACATTAAGATCCAATTAAAAAATTATGTCATTTTTATTTTTTGTTAAAAGAATAAAAAATTAAATATATTTTGCATTTTTAGACTGTAAAAACTGCCGGAAGGAGTTTTGCAAAAAGTAAAATAAAATAAAAATAAAATAAACATGTATTTTTTACATTAATATCTTTCTATAAGTTTCCATTAAAAACTCACTTTTAATAATTAAATATTTTATCCTAACTTGTATTTCAGTTTCCGTTGTAATTTTTCTACATAAAAGAAAAATATATTTAACATATGCCTTTATCACTAAAATGGCTCTGAAATACAATTCATTTATACAATTAGTCTTCCTAGCTAGATATCTAACAAAAAAAAGTAGAAGAAGGAAAGAAAAGAAAAGTTATAAAGATTGACTTTAAATTCGGTCTGCATTTTACTGTCATTCTATTCAACGTTCGTTAGAAATATATCTTTTCTCTGCTTAATTTTTAGGTGAGTTCGTAATTATATAAATACGTAGCACCTATTGTCGTCGTCTGGTCCGTCCGTCTGTCTGTCTGTTTGTCCGTCCGTCTCTCCGTCGGTCCGCATATAACAACGCAAAAACTACCCAACCGAATGGTTTGAAATTTAAGATATATTATCTTTGCAGTATTTTGTCGAGTCATTTCAAATTTTATGAAAATCGAATCAAAACTTTAGGAGATATTAATAAAAATATTTATTAAGAAATTTGAATTAAAAAAAAATTGCTTTTTTCTTGTTATAGAAGCTTCCGAGGTTTAATGGTCAAACGACCGAGACGCTTGTTTTATTACAGAAATTAATCTGCAGAAGATATAATTCATTTCACAGAATTAAAAATCATCAAGATCTGAATATTTATATAACTAGCTATAGTACGAACGCATCTCGTTTGTCACATTTGACGTACAATTTCCATCTTGTTTAGTTTAACTACTTCTTTAAATCATAAACATTTCCAGTTATCCTATACGCTAATGGCGCTCGGTGCATGTAAAGTCTGTCGTGGGTGCAAAGTCCTCCAAGTTCCCTCTGAATTACACCTCTGGAGGTGCCTAGTCAGGTGAAGGTCTCGTCACCTGATTAACGTTCTAAATTACCAACTCGGGTAACGATAGTATGACGTTTGGGTGTGCGATGCAGCGCGAAATTAGTAAATACTCCAGCATCTCACATCCGTCCGGCATGGCTTTGGTACACTGTGCAGTGCTGAACCTCCTCATCCAACATGAATTAGCTACCAGCCAACGAAAGAAAAACAACTTAGGCAAGCACACTTGGACACTAGTGCTGAACCTCCTCATCCAACATGAATTAGCTACCAGCCAACTAAGGAAAAACAACTTAGGCAAGCACACTTAGACACTCTACAGTGCTGAACCTCCTCATCCAACATGAATTAGCTACCGCCAACTAAGAAAAAACAACTTAGGCAACAAGATGCACTGAAGCCACGTCGGCCTAGAGAATTATCAGAACTTCTCTATGCGGAGATCAGAGGAATCATCGCCCCGTTGCCATGCATCAACCCGTTAAGCTAGGTAAAAGCCCGGCAGATAGGGGGCTGGTAAGCGGTCTAAAAAAACACTTCCAGTACACGATATTTGTTTTGTTTCTTTTACACTAGATTCTCAAAACTTTGATCTCAACGTGCAATTGGTGTTCAAATTCTTGTTGGCTTTACATTTTAGGACTGCTATTCTGCTTTCCCTGCCATTAGATTTTAAATTCTCCTAATTGTGTAAAGTGTAACTGATAATTTTAGCTTGAAAGACATCATTCATTTTGTATGCTCTTCAGCCAATTTTGTGATGCCAATATGATTATTAGAAAAATCACCATGTAGAAAAGTTGACTAACTCTCTCTCTCTCAAGGTCCCGCCTAATGTACGCACGCATAGTAACTAAACATGCTCTCAAGCTCCCAATATCTGTATGCACGTGCTAATGTACTTTTTAATCGTACATCTATAATTCAAATTTGGATAAATGAATATAGTAAAGAACCATTTCAGAATATATATTTCTAATATAATTGCTGCAGTCTACATCCTGTTAGTAACTTCTAGTGGATGCATATTGAACCTAGATTATTGATCACGCAATATACTTTTAAATATGTCTTTTACGTTGCAAATCGTTATGTAGAATCACATATATTTTTTACATAATTTTTTTCTATAAATTTACATTAAAAACTCCCTTTTAATTTCTTATTTATTTTAAACTAACTTTTATTTCAGTTCCCGCTGTAATTTTCCTACATAAACATTAGATTGAATTCATTTATATGATTAATCTTCCTGGCTAGATATATAACAACAACAAAAACAAGTGGGTAAGTGTGATCGAAGATCGCACAAAGGGTTTCGTTTAATATTTCTTGCAAAACACTTTATCCTTCCTTAATAAATCCAAATAAATTTTATTTTCAAAGGAAAAAAAAAAAGTCATGTTTTTTATAAAGTAAAAATTTATCGGTCTATTTTTCTCGTTTTATCGAAAATCTGAACCGGTCCGATAGCGGGCGAAGCTCGCTATTATACTCTGTCATAATAATATATGTCATGTGGACTAAATGCGATATAAAAAAATCAATTTCAAAATTAAACATGTTGTATTAATTGTTGCATGTTGTAACCTTCAAAAGGTTAGACGTCAGATTAACTTTCATTTTAATTCTCTAATGACGTCATATTAAGCTACTTTCTGTATTTACACATACTCATATTCCTTGTATTATTGAGAAATGTTTGAAAATTTCCGTTTTATTACCAATATGACGTCATAGAAACCTTTTTTTTTAATTGGTGAAAATTTATATTTCATTTTCATTTTTCACGTGGAAACCTTTCAATAGAAAATTAATTATTGTAGAAATAATTTTATTGCGGATTTTTAATTTTTGACAACTGCTATAACGAAATATGTTTAAATTTAATATGAAAAGGCTGTTAGATTTTTGTTTTTTTATCTCTGTATATTAAAATAATACGATTTTTTCAAATTTTATGATTTTGAGCTTCATAATAGGTATTTAGCTATATGTGCGATATGTGATATGTGTATATTAGCGATATGTAAAAAGTACATAAAATTTCATGACTGTAAGTTACATAGTTTCTGAGAACCGGCTCTGTGACGGACAGACAACGAAGCGGGAGTAATAGGGCTTCGTGAGATGAACGAAATCCTAAAAAGAAAAGAGATAAAGATTGACTTTGTATACGGTCTGCATTTTATTCTCATTCCGTTCTACGTTCGTTAGAAACATGTCTTTTGACTGCTTAATTTTTTAGTCTAACTTCCTCTTTAAATCATAAACACTTCTAGTACTTGAGATTTCTTTTCTCTCTCTCAGTAGCTAAAAATGCTCTCAGACTCCCAATCCCTTTATGTACGTTCTTTTCATTCATCTATATATATATTTTTTTTGTTATGTGGCGCGGAAATAGGGCTGAATTTGTATCTTATCGTTTGGCAACAACCATAGTTTCTAGAGCTCAGACCAATGGACAGACTAGATTGTGTTAGATCAGCTCTGCCTCCAATATGGCGGTCAGTGTGAGAGCAGTGAAACCATAAAATGAAACTCAAACTAGCAATTATTAAAAATAAAATAATATGTACGTAATCCCAAGCGTCTGAGATGATTCCTCATTTTAATTATGAGTAATATCGTTAATTTCAAATGAATTCTCAGCTGCTATTTAGAATTTATTTACGAATTTCACTCACGAAATTCAGAGAGAATAAAAATATCAACTGTCTACATTGCACCTGCTGCCATCTGTTGCTGTCTTGATGAAGTAAAAAATATTTTCTTTTGTAAAAATCTATAATCAATTAGAACAGTAAAATGACGAACGAAATTTAAATAATTATTGATGAGATATATAAACTATCTTCCTATCACGTAGTTTTTTTTATGAATTTAAGCCGTGCTGTACAATATTATAGGTGCAATAAGTTTTAAACTAATTATGTTTCCAAGATCCTTTTTTCATAGTATTTACATGATTTATATGCCCATTGCTAGCACCAACTAAATGCATTTTAGTTTGTTTTCAACAAAGTTTTCAATTACTTTTTTGCATTAAAAAAATTGTCAATTTCATATGCTCAATTGATTTATGGTAGTACTTATTCCGGCTAGAATTGCTGCAAAAATAAAAAGGGGCGAGCGAGTGAAGCGAGCTGAGACCGCGTAGTACTCTCAATGTGAATTGCTTTGCAATTCACGGGGGTTGGCGAGTGTTAGCGAGTAGGGGGCTGAGCCCCCTAGTACATCTATAATTCGAACTTTGAATAATTAAATATCGTAAAGAACCATTTCAGAGCATTTATTTCTAATATAACGACAGCCTACAGTCTTTTAGTAGCTTCCAGTGGATGCATATCGGAAATAGATTATTGATCACGCAATATACCGGGTGTTCTAAAATAGGCTGACTGTTTTTAAAATTCAATAACTTCCAAACGGTGACAGATATTAAAAATATTCTTGCGGGAGAGTAATGTTTGATGTCAGGAGTTTTTTTACTGCGATTCCTGATTTTAGTACAAATTGCCAGCAATAGATGGCCCTGAGAGCACTATACCTCCAATCAAATCGAGTCAGAAACATCAATCACCCAGCATTGATGCGAAGGAAGCAGGTGAAATACATGGAGTGGGTCTCATTCCTCAAAATAACATTATTCAGAATCGGGCCCTAAGAACAAGATTGGGAACAGATGTGTCACACTCACGTACCGATGTTTGGCGACTTTTTTTCTTTTTTATAACCGATAAAAAAAAGGGGGTGCGTGAGTGTATGACATCATAGCCCAAGATTGTATTAGCGAATGAGACCAACTCCATGTATTTCACCTCCTTCCTTCGCATTAATGCTGGGTGATTGATGTTTCTGCCTAGATTGCACGCCTATTGCTTGCAACGTCATTTATTCTTTGTAATTCGAACTCAAATCAGGAATCCCAGTAAAAAAAACCTAATGTCATACATTACTCTCCTACAAGAAATTTTTAAATATCTGTAACCGTTTAGAAATTTGAATTTTAAAATCCGTCAGTCTATTTTAGGACACCAGGTACTATTAAAGACGTCATTCACGTTAAAGACACCCTGTAATTTTGATGTAACTCAATAAAAGAAATAAAACTGAACTGAATTTAAATGAATCCCGACACTGATTTTCTATAGAAAAGATTTTTCTTGTAATGTGACTTAACACCTCTTAAAATGTAAAAATTTTAAAACTTCCCTATATGAATGGGAAGTAATTATTCATGTTTTCAGTTTGTTAACATTTTGAATTTTGTTCTCACACAAACAGTGAGTCTCTATACAGGGTTACGTATGTTACAGGGTACGTACATTTCACAGAGCATACAATTTGGTATTAAAATTTTATTAATTTAGGCAAATTATTGATGGGTTTTAGTCCACTTTATTTTTTTCCCTCAAATATTCAAATTCTCTTGATTTATTTAATACTAATATATCAAGAAATTGTAACCAGAAATTCTTAGTATATGGTAACCACTAGATTTTAATTATATATATGATATAGAATCATATATATTTTGTGTTTTACTCTAAAATTTAATTTTCCTATCTTCAAGTTTCTCTATGTGAATTAATTTCTGTATTCAAAATCTTTTTATTCTTTAATCCGAAAAACAATCATTTCTTCCTAGCTTAAAATGTTCCCAGATATTTCTTCGTAACATTAAATGTACGTTTCTCTCATGCGGTTTCAATTCGAATATTAATGTACTGCAGATGACCGTAACATATGTTGTTTTGTCTTTCTTCGTATCTTATGTTAAATGCAGGCACCGTTTTCATAATTTGACTGCTGCAAAAATATGCACTATAAACTCTTTTCGTTAGATTGTAATAACACATGCCTAATTTTCCCAAAACAACGCTCGGGTGTAAGTTAAAAAGTCACAAAAATTGATGTTCCGCCAAATTATGGTATCCTTTCATTTCTTATTCAAAAATGCTCAATATTGGTTTATTGCTAACTGTCAAAATTTGACGGTTCATGCCTGGCTAGAAATGTACGGATTGGCATGTTACATCTAATATGTTGGCGATAATGTATCTGTAAAATTAGATGAGATCTGCTCTCGCTTTTGTCGGATAAAGATGTAAAATTTTTGGTAGAATAAGCGAAGGCCACCCTCTCTGTTTTTTTGTGTCGATGTGTTGGTTTAATAAAAATAATTCCATGGATAACAAGACTTGATTTCATCTAATGCCTCTTGCATGGATTAATTATTTTAACAGGAAACGAACTTACGATTATTGCAGCACACGCATTGCACCATTATACCTCGGCAATTTTTAAGAAGAAATGTTCCTTACGATATATCGAGACTTTACACTATATAATCTGGTGCCGTGATAATGCATTGGCATAAACACAAATAAACACAAAATATTCAAATAAAATGAAGACGAAGACCACCATACACAATACAACATATAATGTAAAGTAATATAAGATTATAGCAAGTACTTGTAATATGTAATAGACACAACAATGGTGCCAGATATACCATTATCATCTATAGACATAAAACGTCTCCAAAATGTCAAGTCTGATAATTTTTTTATAAAAAGGCTGCAGCATATAAATCAGACATAGTAATCAGACATTAATAAGATATATCTTTTTCTTTTAAAAATTCACGTCATTAAAGACGGAAGGCCTATAAATTCTTTTCATGGTGTACACATTCAAATATAATATACGCTAGCAATAATAATAGAAAACATAAATTAATTTATGCTTTACCTGCAGGTTAACCGATGTCAAGTGGTATTTCTTCGAAGCATATATTTCAAATACATAAAAATCATACTGATAAAAAATAGCAAAATTATATTGTTCTCTTGAAAATCAGTACGTAAACAAACAATGATAAGTAAGATAACATATATATGAATATATAAAAGTAAAATTTTATGCATATTTATGGCATGCATTTAATCATCTTGTAATGTTCTTACAAGAAAAATAAACTCTTTATACTCTTTATACTTGTAAAATTGATATGCATACAAAAATAATATATACAATATGGATGCAGATATGGATATTGAATTGGGATCTATAATTTTATTCACTTTATTTTTTTTTAATTTATAAATTGGAAGTACAATTCGGATATTGACATGAAAATCTTAATTAATTTAGGCATGAAAAAAAATATGGATACTGCCAATTTGCTATAATTTTTTTTTTGAAAGAGTGCAACAATTAGAGGTGTTGCCTAAAATGCCAAACGCTTATGTATCTAAACTATAAAAATATCTGAAAAAAAATCATGACTTAAAATAGACTGAAGCCAAAAAGTATTGCCAAAAATTATTGTGTCTACCAGGCAATATAATTAACTTTTAGGAAATTCCTATCAAGAACTAGATATATGACTGGTGTATGAGAATAGAATTTTGACATAACAATTCCAAAATCACAAGAATAATGCATTAAAAATGTAAATACAGTGGAAGTATTTTATTAAAAGGAAGAGGTATGTAAACCTTGATCATAATTTTTTTTTTTTTTTTTTAAGTTTAAAGTGAAAATGAGTATGTATAAAATGTATATAAAAATTAATAATAGCAAAATGTAAATAACTTGTAAATATAAAATAATCAGAAAGTATGAGAATAAATTGCAAAAAAATATACCTGAAATACGACATACTGTAACCATGTTATATTCAAAAAGAAAGTACACCAGTACATATACTTTATTTAAACATAATGAGATTGATAGGTGAAATGATAAATCTGAAACATTAAAATTGAATTGTATTGCATTTTGAAAGATTTATCAGTAGTAACATGTAATATAGAAGTGTAAATAGAAATGTAACCTGAAAAGTGACAAAAATAATAGAAATATAAGTATTTTATGTTTGAAAAGATATTTGAATAACATGTGTGTCTTGAATGCGATACATAGAAAATAAGTTAAAATAAAATTTGTCCAACCATTAAAAAATCAAATAAACATAAATGTTTACTGTTAACCTGTGAAAAAGAAGAGACATTAAAAGAAAATCCAACGGTATGAAGAGTGTACCCAAAACAGCTATTTGTGCCTAGCAATATTAAGTACAACAAAAGTGTATATGTATAAAAAATAAAGGATGAGAGAAAAAAAAATCTGGTAACAAGGTACCAGCGCTCAAAAAGTTATATATCTGAAAACAAGGAATCAGACACGCCAAAATAATAATCTGATAACAAAGGTATCAGCCCTCCATAAGTTATATATCTGAAAACAAAGAATCAGACTCACCAAAATAATAATCTGATAACGAGGTATTAGCCCACAATAAGATATGTTTCTGAAAACAAGGGAATCAGAACTCCATGACGTGAAATAAAAAGAACAAAAGAAGAGAATAAAGATTTACCGCTGGACTGTACACTATAAATATATAGCATAATTCACAAGAAGTATCGTCAAACTGAGAAAAAATACAAAAGCTACAAGAAGACAGTGAATTGAAATACCGATGAGCCGAAAAATACGGTGAAAACTTTATCCAGACAATTGTATGCAAAAAAAATTAAATGATTTTTTTTTTTTAAGAGAAAAAAAATATGTGTGAAATGTGAATTGGAAAAATTTAGTCATAGAAACATGTATGTTGAAATGACAATATCACATGTAGAACATATAAGTGAAAAACTTTTGTAAACTCTTTGTATGAGAAAAAATTTGTAAAACTGTGAAACATACGTCTGCGTACAAGAATGTACGACAAAAAGAATTGCGCAAATATCCACCAGTACTCGAAGGGGAAAAAAAAAGAAAAGATCCATTGTACAACTATCTAATTCGAATAACGGCGAATACTCCCAAAATACTTCTTGTTGAATGAAATCGTTGACAAATTTAGAAAGACACAAGAATCCGAAGCATGGAAACCATAATTCCACACAAGACCCGCTATGTAAAAAAAATTATTTTACCGTACACGGTCATCAACTGGGAAAAACTGGGGATCTACACAAAACATACCTTGCAAGAAGTATGACGATGAAAAGTTCAACAAAGTAAAAACATTTAAAAAGAAAACAATATTGTAATAAATGAAAATACTGTTCAGGATCTATTAACTAGAAAAAGAACATTTGCATAAGCTGCAATGAAGATCGTAAAAATGGCTCACACTTAAATGATAAAGAATATCTAAGTTAAAAAATTTAAAAGTGAAAGAGAAAGGCAAAAACAAAACATTTCAGATTCCCATCTGAAGTCCTGTTAATGTTTGGGATTAAATCACTATAAGAAAGCAAATGAGAAACAAAAATGGTAATTTTGAATCATTCCTTGCTTGTGGTACCTCAATGCAATGAATGAAAAGAGATTCCGAAACACAATTATAAAGAGTGCAATATCCACAAATATTATTAAGAGGAAAGTGTGAGTATATCAAAACGTTTAAAGTGAAAAATTAAATCTAGAAATCATAAAAATAATGGAATCTTGTATTCCACTCACCTACAGTATAATCCCATTGACTCAAGAATATACGAATTAATGAAAAGTAAATGGAATAAGAAAGTAAGTATTTTAAAATTCTTTAAAAATATCAAACTATTTGAAAGTTTAGAGAACGGCAAGACACGACATGCAAATGTAAAATGTAACTGAAGTTAAAATAAATGTATAAAAGCTTTTATATGTGTACAGGAAAATTTGTTTTGTTAAAAATATCAAAGTAGAAAAATTTGGCATTTAATTATAAAATTTGACGCATGGCAGTAGAACATAAACTAAATATTATTATAATATGATAATATAGGTATATTAATTTTTATCTGTGAAAACTGCATCCATATCCTACACTTCATCATAATATTAAAATGCAAAACTATCTACAATAATACAGAAAATATCTTTACCTGAATTTCTGTGGAAAATCAAAAATTTTATAAATAACATATCTCATTGACAAAGAATAATTTACTGTGGAAGCACTGGTGCGTCTTTTTTAATAATATTAATAAAAATAAGTTTCACCACAGTTATTTGTACAATATATATATTTATATCTATTTTTTGTTTGTTTGTTCGTTTATTCAAATGAAACCAACTTTTATTTTGTAATAAAGTATTAAAATGCAAAACAAAATTTATAATCATAAATATTTTTGTTCACATTTAAATATTACCCATGAATTTCCATAAGAGTCTTAAAATATGTACATAAAATCAAGTGGGAGCAACGGTACATATTGCATAAGTTAAGTGCTATGCAAAAAAATTTTTATATATCTATATTATTACCTTTTTTTTAAAAAAAAATCAACAGAAAGTCCAGAAAAATATTGAAGTTGATCTCATCTTACCCTTGCTTCACCTAAATTACACAGGCAATTTCAAACAAAACTTTATCAAAGATGTATTTTTTTATTATTATTATTAAAGAAAAATGTCACTGTACGAATAAATACAAGGCTTAAAAATTTTAAATAGCTGATCCTGATACATAAAATTTTTAACAGTCATAACCTGAAAAAAAATCAACACTTTACCATTACGATAATCAAAATAAAGTTTAATCACCATCAAAGTAATAAAAATGTTTTATGATAAAGTGTTAGTAGTTTTAACCAGTTACAATAAATATATAAAAAAAAAAATGCAGCAAGTTGGCATATTTGGACATAATCTTCCTCGCGACTGCAAATATCCCCTTATGGCATAAACATTAAATTAGAAACAAACAAACATAATTCTATTAATATCATATAAGGAAATACTCTGATAGCAATAATAAATTCTCAGCTAGCAAAAATGACCAAGGAAAATTAAGTGTTGGTGTTAAAAAAAGTCAGATATCATTTTATAACGTGAGATTGTTTATCATAAGTATAAAAATCTTACCTGTACTTCAACTTACAATGTTCTTACTAAACGAGAACATATTTTGCAAAATTCCAAAAGCAATAATATCTGTAATTTTTTTTTGTATAAAGGCAGAGACATAATACATGCATGACATACTTATAATTACCTGAAAAAAATTCTTTTAGCCCTAACCAGATTAAAAACAAGATATGCAAAGTACAATAAGAACATTAAATTTAGCGAACAAGTACCTAACTGTTTATTATTATTATTATTATTATTATTATACTTAAAATATTCCATCACCCTTTTTTTTATCCAATGCCATATGAAATAGTATCATGCATACACAATAAATAAATAATAATAAAAATATATATAAAATACTACATTTCTAGTACATAAGATCTGCCTTAGTAAATATTTTATTTGGAAAGGTCAATCTCAAACTTATATTGTAAAATGTTTAAAAACTCTTTGATAAACGTTAAATATGAATTTTTCAATATTTAAAATTAATATCTTTATACTATTTAAAACAAATAGTCTAAAAGCACTGAAACGAGTTATCTATAAGGATCAATTATTTTTAAAAATGAAAAATTTTAAAATTACTAAACAGTAAAACATTATTGCAAAACTATAAAAATAGTTCTTTGCTTTTTGTCCTTTGCGAAAAGGAAAGAAAAAAAAGTACATACTTTAGAATCTGTGAGAAGATGAAAAAATTACGTATATATTTTTCTTTTTTTTATAATCCAAATAAAAAGAGTCGCACTATTAATGATTACGGACACGGATTTCTGGCTATTGGCACAATCCTTACGTTGCATAAGCTTGGTAAATAAAGAGTAATTTATGCATCAACAACCCACGCAATGTTCAAATCAAGGAGCGAAATAAAAGTAATCATTTCTTTTTTTTTTCTTTTTGCATCTAGAGAGCGGAGTTGACACCGATTGTTGCGAGAAAGTGTCGAGTGTTGCACTTTCACTTATGAACAACAGCGCGATAGTTCGTATAAAGGACGATCGAGCGAATCTTCCGCTCTTAGCAGTGTGTTGGCAGATTTCCGTTATCGGCAACATGGCACATAAAACGAAAGAGATCATCTCCAGCCTAAGTAGCGGTAGATAGGAAAGACAGTCTCAGCTAGGCTTAGATAGAAAATTTGTCCGGCGATATCCTTCATCATCTATCGAAGCTGATGTACGAAATCACACAGTTTAGTTTCGGAAAAATATAGCAACGGTTGAAAAATCCAGGCTAGTGTCGAATACCTTTTCGCGTACTAGGTACGAGATCGGTGTCGAGAGAAATATTTTTTTTCGTCGAAAGCATTTTTTGTAATTCCAAGATAGAACCAAGCAGATCATCCGCTGAAATTTTTACGGTATGTAGGCTTCTGTCATCAGGTAAAATAGTTGATCCGAATCAGTCATCGATAATAGTCACTTGAATTTGCATATAGTTCTGCAATCCTGCTATAACATCGTCCGGTTCCCATATATGAGAGTACTAATCACAAATAGAATCCAATGTAAGTTAAGTTCAGAAAAGTTGGCAGGATGCAGATAAAAATGCAAAAATGTTTTTTTTTTTTTTTTTAAATAGGCCACCCTCATGTGTCGATTGAACTATAAAAATTCCTGCGTCCAAAGGCACCAGATTATATTCAGATTATATATCACGGCACCAGATTATATAGTGTAAAGTCTCGATATATCGTAAGGAACATTTCTTCTTAAAAATTGCCGAGGTATAATGGTGCAATGCGTGTGCTGCAATAATCGTAAGTTCGTTTCCTGTTAAAATAATTAATCCATGCAAGAGGCATTAGATGAAATCAAGTCTTGTTATCCATGGAATTATTTTTATTAAACCAACACATCGACACAAAAAAACAGAGAGGGTGGCCTTCGCTTATTCTACCAAAAATTTTACATCTTTATCCGACAAAAGCGAGAGCAGATCTCATCTAATTTTACAGATACATTATCGCCAACATATTAGATGTAACATGCCAATCCGTACATTTCTAGCCAGGCATGAACCGTCAAATTTTGACAGTTAGCAATAAACCAATATTGAGCATTTTTGAATAAGAAATGAAAGGATACCATAATTTGGCGGAATATCAATTTTTGTGACTTTTTAACTTACACCCGAGCGTTGTTTTGGGAAAATTAGGCATGTGTTATTACAATCTAACGAAAAGAGTTTATAGTGCATATTTTTGCAGCAGTCAAATTATGAAAACGGTGCCTGCATTTAACATAAGATACGAAGAAAGACAAAACAACATATGTTACGGTCATCTGCAGTACATTAATATTCGAATTGAAACCGCATGAGAGAAACGTACATTTAATGTTGCGAAGAAATATCTGGGAACATTTTAAGCTAGGAAGAAATGATTGTTTTTCGGATTAAAGAATAAAAAGATTTTGAATACAGAAATTAATTCACATAGAGAAACTTGAAGATAGGAAAATTAAATTTTAGAGTAAAACACAAAATATATATGATTCTATATCATACCATTATACAGTAGGATTTGAATCTGTCGATCAGATGAATTATTAGCCTCCACATGTAAATTTGAATCCAATATTCACGTTTTCAATTCTGTTAACATTTTTAATTTTGTTTACACACAAAGTGCAAAATAGTAGGTCTAAAAATGCAACACTACAAAAGTTTATCATTTGATATGCTTAAAATGTAAAATTCACAGAGCGTACAATTTTGTATTAAACTTTATATTAATTTTATGCATAAAATCACACGTGTTTTAATCCACTTTATATTTTCTTTTTTAAAATATTTAAATCCTCTTGATGTATTTCCTACTGCATCAAAAGATTCTTTCAAAGTAGGAATTCAATTTAAAACTAAAAAGCATGCGGAAATATTCTCTCTAACTTTGAATGAAAATGTAAAATATGAATTCAATTTTAGATTATTTAACAACAAAACTTTTGTTTGGAGCATATTTTGTTTCTAAAAATCCTTTATTCATCTTAATAAAGATTTTCATTTTACATGAGAAAAAAATACAGATTATTTTGTTTTTTCGTGACTAAAGAATGCACTGAAACAAAAGTATTTTTTATATAAGTAATTTAAATTCAAGGATATTTGTCCTGAAACAATTGTAGCAAAATGTGATGTCTGATATAACTTGTGATTTTTTCACAAAGGAAGTACAAAATATCGTATTGTATAAATGTAATAAATCCGGGCAAAATTTTCGTGCTTTTTATAATTGTTTTTAGTTACTGCGGTACATAGTACGTTTAATTTTTTTGAAATTATGATAAAAAAAAGAGATAATTAGAAATCCATGAACTTGATTAGAACACAGATCAGTCGAAAAAACTGTGTGTTTTATGTATACAGTCGAAAAAATACAATACATAAGTTGTATAAAGATATGTGAAAATATCCTCGTCACCTATGTAAGTGAGTAATTAAATATATTCTTAAAGTGTAATCATACAAAATCCTTTATAAAATGATTAAATATGTATTGTTTTTTTATTTATAAATTGTAGCATTGGCAATATTTTGTTTCTACAATAGTCTTTTTTTTTTTTTTTTTTTTTTTTTTTTTTTTTTTTTTTTAAATTTGTCTTCTACTCTTTTCAGTTATTGCAGTCAGAGATATTTGTTTTTCGGCATATTATACCTATGTAGCACGACGAAACTTAGAACAAGATTGTCTCAAGGATGTAAAAGGTTAAAACAAGAGTATAACAAGGATTTGCTAAGGATTTGATGCTACCTTGGTAGTAAAATGAAAAGCATGGACATAATATTCAGTTAAAGTAATTTACTACTTTCATACTAAAGAGAAGTTTTCTGAGGAATGTTTCTCATATGCTTTCCATTGGTGTATAGACTTTAGAACAAAACCATACATGTCAATAATATAATATGGTTCCTTTTTCCAGTGCACATGAACATGTGAAATCGATCTTTTGTTTTTTGTGACGCGCGTTACTACCAAATATTTTTTAATATTGAACAGCTCGTAGAATTTATTTGTTTGTAACTGATTCAATGCGTAAATATGAAAAAGAATACTATATTACAACCTAAATGTAAAGAAAAAGTGATGTTTAAATGAATAGAATAGTTACATTCAATGTTTGTTTATAAAATCATTGCAGCCATTAAATTTGTCAAACAGCAGAGAAAAAACACAGCACTACTTAAATTCGGCGATGGGATTATATTTCATATTTAATCGCAGTAAAAAACACTCATACACGCTATACAGGATCGGCCAAAAGTCCTTCGTTTATTTTAAATTCAATGCATAATCATGTAATAACCGCACGGAAATGAGGTTTCAAACAACATGCTTTACATGATCCAAAGTTCCGTTTAAAACTATTTTCAAATAATATTTTTCCCCGCTCAACAACGCGAAATTTTCTGAAAAAAATACGGGCTCATTTTTAAACGCAAAAGCATGCCACCTGCAGGCCTGACTATTAAAGCGATTCGAAATCGTATGGTATGTTTCATTTTTTGATTAATGAATTACTTATCGAGTTATAAGCTATTGTTACCACGTAATGACAGATTTACTCCTTTCCCGCACTGTCGCGTTCAGAAATTCGATTCAAAACGCCAAATTTAACAGTATTTTCTGAAAAATCTGCTATCTTTATCAAAACATGAAAAACACCATTTGATTTGATAGTTTCTGAATAACAACATTTGACAATTTCATGCCTTTCCGAACAAAATAAATCCAAAAATGTGTCCGAAAGTAGCTTGTTTGTGTTTGAGAACAGGCTTAAGCAAATTAAAATTTTAGTTTTCTTCGTTTTACCTCCAAAGTCACAGAAAAGCTTGAAGATAGCCAGCTACAGTTCATTTATTTTGGGCAAACTATAACAATATTTCAAAGTGTGGAATGAAACTCAGCATTATTTGAATGTGGTTCGAGTTACAATAGATGCGGACATTGAAATATGGCAGTAGATTTTACAATGTAAATAATCTATAACTGCTTTATCTTAAGTTTGTAATGTTTCTTTGCAGCGTTGAAGTAAAAGCACCAACTATAGGTAATTTTTGTAATTATTTTTTTTTAATTTCTTAAATAAAATGCTTGATAATGAGAACAGAGTTGCAAGAGATATGTAAAAATTGAACTTTGAATATCATTTTTTCAGATATAGTAATAGTCAAAATTCTCCTTCTAAAATAGCAGAATTTCTGTTAATTAAATAAGGTGAATATTACTATACATAATTAGTGGTATTAAAAATTCAGTTGTGGTATTCCCCTGGAAATATTGCATGAGAAGCATTTTCGACCAAATCACATGCTTATATGCCAATTAGTTGATTTTTTCTTGAATTAAAAAATGTGTCAAAGACATTTGAGCAACCTTGTATTTTTACGGTCAGTAATAACTTGGAGCCAAACACCTTGGTACAACTTGGTGCCTCGAATTTTTAACAAAATATAGCAATGAAAGAAAATATTAAAACTAGATTTTTGAGGAATTAAAATTTGATGAAAGAAACACTTTCAGCATCCTTGAAAGAAATACGTGAATTCTAAGTAAAATGTGATTTTTTTGCTAATATTTTTATTATACGCATATGATAATTTTCCGTTAAATAATAAACGTTTCGTAATAAGTTTTAAACATGCATATTTAATTTTAAAAATATCATTAAAAACATTTTTCACGTGTAATATAACCGCACGTGTACTCTGTTTACGTGTACTGTCACGTGTACTAATAATCACGTGTATTCTGTTTTACCTAGTCTATAAATGAAAAGGTTTAGAGGCTGAAAAACAATAATTAAAATTAATGCAGTAAGAATTGCCGATAGATAAAAAACATATTTAAAATAAATCTTTATGAAATATAAGAAGTATTACACACATGTATTCACAAGAATTAATTAAAAAACATCACAATTTGAATAAATTTAATTAGTTTACAAAAATACAATTATACAGTTAATGAAAGTTTCTTTTTAGTTAGAACAACGAAAGATTTTTTTAAAAATATGATTTTAAGCAAACAATGAAAACCCTTCGTAACAATATAAATGTAAATGTGGTTTTGGTTTATTAATAAACGAAAATTATTGTCGAAGAATATTTTCTTTATGGCACTGTTGTTTTTCCAAACGTTTTTGTAAAGCACTAAATAATACAAATCATAACTGAAAAAAACAACCATTAATCTAAATTAGTATTTTGAATAATTAATGTAAATTGAAGAGACATTTTGACTAAATGTCTGTAAAATAATATATAAATAAACCGTATGAAGTTTCCTATTAGATGAAAATAACAACATTTTGATAGTATACTTTGCGAAATTAAGAATATTTATTACATAAAGACTGATATTTTATAAATGACGATCTATTTTTGCAGCAAAATAAAAGATTAATTAGACTGAATACATTTTATGAAATACGTGTTTAATTTTAAAATGGAAATATTTTTAAATCGTTTAATTTAAATTTAAATTTTAAAATAAAATGAATTAATTTAAACTATTCACTTTAATTAACTTTATTTTAATTTTAAAATCTTCAAAAGCGAATATTTATTCAAGAAAATTTATACATGCACAAGTTTATTTGAGCATCATTAAGAGATAATTACATTTTTAAATAAATAAACTTTCAATATTTAACAACAATTACTTTAAGAATAAATTAGAAATACATCATTTAACTCATGTAACTTTATACATAAATCTCGCAATGGTTATTTTAATAGAAGATTAAAAGAATAGCTAACTAAAGGTTTGAATTTCGTTTGTTTAGATTATTGCGTAATTTTAAAATATATTACATAAAATCACTTATCACTACATAGTATAAAACAAAGTCGCTTTTTCTGTCCCTATATCCCTATGTACGCTTAAATCTTTAAAACTACGCAACGGATTTTGATGCGGTTTTTTTAATAGATAGAGTGATTCAAGAGGAAGGTTTATATGTATATCCATTAAATAGTGGAGAAATACTGTTATTTTTGAGGTTTTTAATGTGATGTCGTAAATAATTTCATTTTTTCCGCTTATACATTGCAAACGCAGGCTGAACCCTACAAGATTTATCAAAATAATGTACTAATTATTGTACACATTAAAAAGGTCTACAGAAAACACAAAGATATGAAGGTTTTCAAGGTTAACCCGAAGCAAAGCGAGGGAGGGCCGCTAGTTTTAACATAAATTAAAGCACAATTAATTATTCATCTAAAGCGAAACATTAATCTTAAAACTGTTTATTTATGCAGCAGTAGACTATCTGTTCATTTATACGTCTATGTTCAATTTAAAAACGACTTTTCAATGGAATTTTAAATAACATAACATAAAAAAGTACTCTCAAAATGCATGTATGAATATTTTGTGTTATTCCAGAATTTTTATTTTTATCCCCGTGAAAGAAAAATAATATCCAAATCTGCATTAAAATCAGTCCTCAAATGCTAGATTGAATTTCCCTTATAGATGAAGAACAACATGTGAAATTAATAATAAATTGGATAGCTTATAGATATAAATTATACACGAAGAATATTCTTCTTCTGAAGTACTAAATTTGATATTATAAATTGCACGGCAATGTATGTTATCAAATCATAGCTTTAAAAGTAAGGTAAGTTACTTTATATTTAAATCAGGTAGATTAAATTATTATTCTTAGAAATAAAGAAATATTCCGAAAATTTGTATAGTGAATCGGATGATTTACATGACAATTTTAATAAATAACAACTTGTTTTTCTAAAGCAAATACTACACCTGGGGAATGTTTTCTCCCTGAAATACGTGCCATAAATAAATTTTAATTGCACATATATTCTACAAAAGTATTCAAATGGAGAAAATCAATCAAATTGTATTCATTTTAAAGAAAATAACATATCTATAATATATTCAACATAAAGAGAGAATGAAAGTAAATAACAGCACGTGAAAACATGCGACATAAATAATGTTTTTGTCACAATTAACGAAATATATATAGACGGACAGCGCGTACAACAACTAAATGTATAACCAGCATTAGTCTACTGCAGTAGCACTTTAGATATTTTCCATATAAAAATGCGTATTTCCTACTTGCGTGACTATGTTATCTGAAAAATGCAACTTTTTTAATTTTGTCATCCTTCTTTTTCATTATTTTTATCTGCTTTTTCTTTTTTGGCATTATTTCTAGTAATATTTAAATATACTTAAATTTGTTAAAAATACCTACATAGTATATATAATTACATAATATCTGAATATTTGTTATTCCTTGGCTACATTATATTACATACAGAAAGAATTCTGAAAAATGTAAAAATGAATTTTCATTCCCGTTTTCCTTTAACCAACAACATGCCTAACCATATGAATTAATAAATAAACAAATTTTTTTTCATATAAACTGTATAAGTAATCATATTATTTCTCATTAAATATTTCGTTACAATAACAGAAGAGAATATTTTAGAAAATGTTTTCAAATAGGCGCCTCGAAAAAACTTGAAAACTATTTTCTATGTAAGAAAAAGAAGTAAAAGCATTGTTTTGGATAAATTTCCATATCTAATAAGCAGTTGTTGGTATATGTTTTTAAACAAATGTCATTTTTTATGTTTTCACTCAAACTTGAAAAAAAAAGTATTAAGTGCGTTTCTAAACATGTGATTTAAAAAATAACAACAACATTAAGATAAAGAAAGACAAATTTGTTGCTTTTCTAAAAAAAAGGAATTCAATAATTTTATTATTCGATATTGCTTTAAATAGACATGATTTCCAAATATTCACGTCTGTATTAAAACATATAAAGTAAACATCGTATATTGATGCACTCATACAATCAATATTCTACATAAATAATTTTATACGACATTCATTTACGCGCCTACGCATTAAATGGATACACATGACTGTATGCACACACATGTGAATATGCTGATATGTATTAAACATTAACATACATATGACACAAATATGAGAGACATAAACGCATTGATATATATATATAATTATTCAGATGCCAAAAACTCCTGTATGCCACATCTGCATGCATAATTAGCACTCCTGCAGGCAGAAAACTCTTTATACATTTCTCAATTTATTTAGATATACAGCGTACGTATATTTATTCATGAGAATTCATAAATAAATCTCATACGGTTTTTAACCCAATTTCCTCAATCCCAAATAATTCATAATTGAAAATAATCTGTGCCACTTAAAATATCCCATCTTACAGCAGCAAAATATTACTTTCAAATAAGTAGTTCGAAGCAAATAGAAAATTTATGTCATCCTCTGAAACGAAATGCACATTTAAATTTATTTTCTGTTTATTCGCGCAGAAATAAATTCTCGGAAAACATTTAATTTCCGAGCGTTTTATTACGTTAATTATTATTTCTCCATCGCATAAGACAAATGCCAACTTTTATACAAATGCCTAAACCGTTATTTTAAATTGAAATTAATATAAATTTTTCAATTAGGTATAGTTCTGGGAAAAAAAGTCCTTATCCACTACAAATTCTGTTCAATATAGGCAACCATCATTAGAATCCGAATTATCCAAAACCACCAAAATAAATTTTCTGCAACTGTTGCAAACTAGCTGTTACCCGTGATTTCGTTTACGTAACATTGAAAGAAGAATAAATGCATTAATTAAGCAAATTATTTCACTCCCGATAGTTAAAAACGTACTTGATAACTAACCCTTTATCACATTTCATAGAAGACAATACCGCATTTCTCTGTGCATTGGCCTTGAAGTAATGTAGTTTTTAAAATGTTAAATTTTGTGCCAAATAATCACGAAAATGAAACTGCAACCAAAGAGAAAAGGAGTTCGAAATAAAATCGTGGAAATCGACTAAATGGGTAAAATCAAATGTCATTTCTTCCTGATAAACCATTTTACTTTTAACGACTTTGTGAAACGCTTTAACAGTCTTCAAAAATAATTAATTGGAAATAGTATATGATTTTTCTTTAAATTCAATTCTTGTGAATACGGAGCAATTTTGTACATTTAAATGCAGGGAGCTTAAATTTTCCTCCTTGGTATAATCGATATCTGAAACAAATCCTTAATTTCTAAATGACAATATATTTTTGTTCTGCAGAATAACTTGACTCATGAAGTTTGAATATGTGGAAATATGTTTTATTTTTCGAAAATTTTACTGTATTCAAGATTTTGTTTTCACCATCTATTCACATTGAAAATAAATTCATTTTTCAGTTTTAATGAGAAACAGGCGTAAAGTTTATATTAATTCGTTTTATTTTTCCTTTTTATCCACAAAAATGGAGTAATTTAATTGCCGTTTTTAGAGGAATTTCGTTAACATTAACAAAAACAAAATAATAATAATATATTGGAATTCAATTCAAAATTTTAAATTCTGAGAGTTTATATGACATCCTCGGATGAAAGATAACCGGTTGTTAACTAAATCGCGTTGCGTTCGTTAATCTAAGAGGAGTAGTTGCAAAATACAAAAAGACGATCAGATTTTAATATAATAGATTCGTGTTCATTTTTCTTTTCAAAATAATCATGATGTAAATTTTGGCAGAAAACTCTCATCTGCATGTAACTGATATTTTCATTCTTAATAATCAGTATAGTTAACAAAAATTTCAAATTTTCGTTTTAAGTATGGTGTAAACCTCATATACTTTCTATACTTACCTGCCCTTGTATTATTAATGTATAAAATTGATTCATGCTCCTTTAAAAACATATTTGAAAATTCCCGTTTCATTTCAAATATAACGTCACTTTGTTCCCAGAGAAATATCTATTTAATAATATAATTCTTGTTAATTTTCTTTTCCGGTGGATCATAACGTGGATTTTGTCAGAAAACGCACATCTGTATTTAACTGACATTCAAGCTTATTAATGTGTAGCGATAAAAAATATTTCAGTTTCTCACTTTAAATATGATGTCATTATCCATCTGCTTTCATTATATATTGAATTTCATGCTCCTTGTTTTATTACGAATATTTGAAAATGCATGTTTATTTCCAATATGACGTCATATTCCTCCAAGCCAAGGAGGGTCCTTTTAATAGTTCCATGGTCCAGAAATTTTTTCTTAATAATTTAATTATTTTTTATTTTTTATTCTAATTAAAACGCAATTTTTGCTAAAAAAAACTCTTCTGTGCTTAACCGACATTCATACTTCATGCAAACACTCCATATTTTCGTTTAAAATATTACGGCAAATCATCTTCTTTTCATTTCTTTTTCATTTTCATTTTTCACGTGCAAATCGTTAAATTGAAAAACTAGTCGTTGGGGGCCACCGTAATACTTACCCATCAGGGATATGCATAATGTAAAATATTAAAATAAAAATGTGTAAACTACTTATAAAATGCATTGCAATTCAAATAAAATCGTGGCTTGATGACGTCATAAACTTTAAAGGCTCGATTACTGAATTGCTTGAAAGAGGTTTTTCCTTATAACTCCAAAAATAATAATCTTATTAACTAGTGGTTTATTGCATCTGATTAAGCGTCAAATTTCCAATTAAAATATATCTTTAAAGTGAAATTTGGATGAAACACAGGGTCATGAAAAATCGAAGAGTGGACAACACTGGACAATAGTTAAAACTTAAAAATGTCCCTATCCTTTAACAATGTAAAAATTTATAGTGACATATTTTCCCACGCTTTCAAAAATGAAGAAATCTTAAAATAAGAAATTTGGATGAAATACAGGGTCATGAAAAATCGAAGAGTGTGGAAAATAAGATTCCAAATATCTCGGCAACTAATTATCCGATCGACTTCATGCTTTATGCAAAATTTGTTCTTTTATTGACTTTTATATTCATTTCTTAAAATAAACAATTTCAAAAATTTTTATATACCTTTTATCAGAACGAATACTTCGATAATCCGAAAAAAAAATAGTTCTGGTTAATCGAGGTTATTGAAATGAAATAGGCTTCTTCCCATTATTACATACTAAGTACATACCAAAGTGCAAGTCTCTATCTCAATTTTTTCGGGAGATAGAGCGTATACAGACACACAGACACACAGACGGACGGCAATTTTTTTTTTTTCTAAAAATATGTTTTTCGGAATCTCCAATGTCTGAAACGTGTAAATCCGTCAAAAATTTTTTTTCGATTTTCAAAACGATTACAATACTTACCCTATACTACGTATGATGGGTAAGTAATAGTTGTCGGTGAAAATATTATTCCAGGCTTTGCATTTATTGGCAACGTTAATGCTTAGCAACGTAAAATGGTTAATTAAATTTTACAGTAAAAATATTCATTGACTCTCTATGAAAATAATGAAATTTTGAATTATTAAGAAAAATATTTGAAAATAAAAAACAAAATCTACCCTATGTTCATTTCTGGGTTATAATTCATGTATGTGCAAAGATACAGGGCCATTAAATCCTCCGTTTTTACGTTTACATCAGTCAAACATTTACACACACAATCGCATTTATAATATTATTATGATTAGGATTAGTTATAATCAATTCGGTACATATGGAAAATCAGCAACATTAAGGAACAATACTGTATATTATAATTAATTATCTAACTACCGCAAGTCAATGATGTATTCATGAATTTATTGGTACCTTTTTCAATTCCTACTATTAGCTCACACTCTCTATATATTTATATATCTTGTTCAAAATTTCAATCGTTAATAAAATATTTTCTATTCATCCTATCAAGTTCAAATAAATTTTTTTAAACTTGCACTGGATGACAATTGATGTTAATACAGTATTTTCAAATATTAACTCATTAATTAAATTTATCTAATTAATTTTAATTTTATATTTCATTTTTGTCCAAAAGTATAGACTCACTCCATATTTATAGTCTCACCTTCACACGTAAAAAGATAACGGGACTGTTCACGGACGAAGATCAGGTGGCTCGCGGGCGAAGGAAACTATAAATGTGGAGTGAGTCTATACTTTTGAACAGAAATGAAGTATAAAACTAAAATTAAATAATAAAATTTACATAATTAATTAATATTTGAAAAAAAAAAACTCTATTACCGTTAACTGTAACATCGCTATGGCACTTTATTGTGAAGTTTGGTAATTTTTGAAATTCAATATTTGAAAAACGGCATAATCATTAGATTTTAAATTTACATCAAGAAAAATACAATTTTTTTAACTTTCTAACGCAGTTTGTCTAACAATTTTGTGAGAAATACTTTTCGAGCTATTAATTTTTGGTATTTTAGCTATTTATTTTTTATTTAATTTTTAATACATTTCAAAAATTTCTCTTATGTAAGATATTTAGCAGGATATAAATTTAGGAATAAATACCGTCAGTGGCGAAGCGTGTAGATTGTGGAAAAAAAATTCTGTTTGACCTAAGTAGGAATTGACTTTAAAAAAAAGTTTTTATATTACTTGTTATTCTAAGCTCATTTATTCACTCGCCGATGCTTTAAATGTATACACGATCACGTACTCAATCACCTACACAAGTATATACATGTGTTGGTGGAATGTGTGCACCTATCTGTGTAGCATATATTAATGTGTATCATACATTAATGTGTAGCATACATTGTATTGTACGTGTATCATACATTACAATGTGTATTCATGTTAGTTATGTGACTATCACGTGTAGCATACAATTATATCCATTAATATACGTTAATATCCATTAATATACATTAATATCCATATATGTACACTGTAAAAAACGACAAATGTTTCTTAGTTTAAAAGATAATAGTATAAACGCAAACAAAAATATACAGTAAACTCTTCGGAGTTTATCACGATTCGAAAAGTTTTTTATGTTTAGAAACCTCAGAAATCAACATATTTTCGAGTTTTCAAGAAGCATGTACAAAAGCAAATTTTCTTTTGCTGCTATTGATTTTCGGAAACGTTCCGGAAAAGTTTTTAAATGTTATTAATATGTTTTCTCAACACAGAATATAGGTTTTTAAGATACTATCAATTCTCAATTAAATATTTTCATGTTCAACGAACATATGTCACAGACAAACATGACCAATTAACAGCATTAACTTTAACAATAACATTAATATCATTTTGTTACTCTTGCATGCATAAATTCAGTCACGCAGCTGAAACTGTTCAATTAAGAATTGATAGCATCCGAAAAACCGATATATCGGGTTAAGAAAGCAGGTTAAAGTACTACAAAAACTAATCAGAAATGTTTCCGAAAATCATTTGCTGCAAAATAAACTTCGTTTTTATAAATCTTTTTTAAAATCTAAAGAATATATTAGTTTCTGAAATTTCTAGAGATATAAAACGCTTTTCGAAATCATGAATATCTCGGAAAATGTTTTTGCATGTTCTCGTTCTTGGTTATTTTATATTTTTGTTGATTAAAAACATTTGTCTTTTTTTAACATTTTCCAACATAGTTGAAAATGTTAATGAATTCGATTTGTCTGACCATCTGTCTGTCTACACAAAATAATTCGTAAACATTACTGTGTATCAGCGTAAATTGCTTAAAGCGGCTGTTTAATAGAGTTATGAATTTTCAATGTTAATTACATTTAGTATACTGGTATGTTTGTAGAATATAAATAGAATCATATAAAGGATCACGCAAAGAACTGGATACATGTCTGCCTTTATATGAGAATTTATGGAAGTGTAATTTCAGTTGTATTCAGCGTGTATTAGCCTGAATTAAAATATAGTTTAATATGTGGCGTGTATAAAACTATTAAGTTAATATACAGGGCTGTACAAAATAATTCGAGTACGGTTCCGTTTATTGGTAGAATCTTTTGAAGAGGAATTTTCATCTGTGTTATGTGTTTTATTACTAAACTAAATTGTACCATACTATATAGAGTATTTAAAAATATATAAATTTCATACAGGAAGCACAAAATAATTGGAGTACTTTTCCTGCTGTGGACGGTAGTTGCTGAAATCTGGTTTCAACTGTGTTATGCACTGTTAAAAATTTGCAGCAAACTGTCCAGTCATTTGACCGTTTTTATAGAAAATGGTTACGTAGCCATAATTTAACTCTAGTCTGACCATATTATTGCCCATATTATGGTCAGACTACAGTTAAATTACGGTTATGTAACCATTTTCTATAAAAACGGTCAAATGACTGGACAGTTTGCTGCAAATTTTTAACAGTGTGCGTTTTCTAAAATACTTACTTAGGTACCTTATTAAATAGCGAAGTTTTGTTACAGTATTCTGGAAGTATCGGAAAGTGTTTCATAATCCTTGCTTAATGTATGATTTTTTTCCTTGTTTACAATCTATTGGGGCAGTTCATTTATACGAACATTATCATTCATACATACATACTTTTTTAATTCACTTAAACTTTGGTGGGGCACATCTTCATGCGTAATTAACATTTCTCAATGTATCAAAAACCCTTTTACATTTTACATTTTTGTTTAGACGCATAGAGCGTCTATTTATTCAGAAACAAAGTCATAAGCTCTTTTAATTCAGTTTCCTCATCCATGCAAAATTCATTAATCAAACTATTCTATTTCTTTTAAAAGATTCTTTAAGAAAACATCAAAATATTTCTTTAAAGTATAGTTTCAAATAAGCAGTTAGAAGCAAGATGAAAACTTCTCTCCATCTCTGAAGTGGAATGTAAAATGTAAATTTGGTTTCTCTCTATTCGAGAGGAAATACATTCCCGGAGATCATTTTATTTCTGAAAGAGTGTTAATTTCTAATTATCATTTTCACATCGCATCTGAAGAATGGCAACTCTTTTCTTTTTCTTTTTTTTTTATCACAGTAAAAAAAAAAAAAAAAAAAAAAAAAAAAAAAAAAAAAAAAAAAAAAATCTGCATTTTAATTGGCCCACAAACGCTAGATTAAATTTCCCTTATAGTTGGGGAACAACATGCAAAATAAGTATTAAATTTGAAACCTTAGATACACATTATACACAGATTATATTTTCTTTCTGAAGTACTAAATTTTATATTATAAATTGCTGCTATACAGTGGAATGTATGTTATCAAATCAGAGCTTTAAATTATAAGGTAATTTTTTTTTTTTTTTTTTTTTTTAAAGAAAGTAGATGAAATTATTATTTTTAGAAATAATGAAGGTTTGTTCCGAAGATATCTACAGTGAATAGAATGATTTACATGGCAATTTTAAAATATAATGACTTGTTTTTCTAAAGATAATATTACAACGGGGGAAAGTTTGCACCCTGAAATACGTGTTATAAATAATTTGTTATTGCACATGTATTTTATAAAAATAGGAATAGGTAAAAAAATAATTATATTAAAATCATTGTAAGGCAGATAAAATATGTATAGCTTATTTAACATAAAGAAACAATGAAAGTAAACAAAAGTGCTAACGTTGCAAACATGCGATAAATATCGTTTTTTTATCAGAACTAATGAAGTATACGTGGACGGACAATGTCTACAACAACATAATCTATACATAGCATAAGTATACTGAAATAGCATTTATAAAAAAAATGTGTTTTCACATTTGTGTGACTATGTTATCTGAAAACTGCAACCTTTTTTTTTTTTTTTTCTTTTTTTTGCCTTTTTTTTGTGTCTCTATTTTAATTTTTTTTAATCTGCTTTTTCTTTTTTTCGGGGGGCATTTTTTCTATTAATATATAAACATACTCACATTTGTTAAAAATATCTACATTGTATGCATATTTACAGAATATCTGAAGATTTTGCATTCCTTGGCTATATTATATTACAATTCTGAAAAAAAAATGATAAAAGACTTTTCATTTCCGTTTTACTTTACCCCATAACAGTCCGAATCTTGTGAATTAATAAATAAACTCAAAAGTTTTTCATCTCATTTCCTTTTATCATATAAAATTCATAAATAAACATATTTTTTTCTCGTGAAATATTTCGTTGCAATAGCAGAAGAGATTATTTAAAAAAAAATGGTTACAAATAAGGGTCAAGAAGCAACTTGAAAACTACTATCTATGAAAAAAAAAAGTAAAACTATCGTTGTGTATTATTCAAGGGTATTCAAGCGGCTTTTGGAGAAATTTTCATATATAATAGGCAGTTGTTAGTAGATATTTTAAACAAATGTCTTTTTTTTTTCATTCAAACAGAAAAAATATATACTTGTAGCTTTTTCAACATGCGATTTAAAAAAAGACTTTTTTTTTGAAGATGCGATAAATATCGTTTTTTTTTTCAGATCTAATGAAATATATGTGGACGGACAATGTCTACAAATATTATTACGAAATATTTCACGAGAAAAAAATAAGGTAAAGAATTAAGGTAAAGAAAGAAAGGTTTGCTGTTTTTCTAAAAAAAGTAATTCAAGATTTATAACTACATATAACATAGCTTAAAATATCTCATAAAGTTAACAGTTTCGATATTGGTTTATTATAGACAGGATGTCTATATATACGTGCCTCAATTGAAACGTATGAACATCGTATATTAATGCATTCAAACAATCATTATTCTACATACATAATTTTCTACAACCATTTATTTACGCGCCTACGCATTAAATGGATACACATGCACGTATACACATACATGTGAATATACTGATATATAATACACAATAACACACGTATACGGATATGAATTTGAGAGACATCCATTCATATATATAAATTTATTCAGCTACTTATTAAATACCGTAGTTTTGTTAAAGTATTATGGAATTGTTGGAAACTGTTTCATAATCTATGCTTGATGCATGATTTTTCTTTCTTGATTACAACCTATTGGAGCACTCCACATAGACGCACAAAATCATTCATACATACATACTTATTTAATTGCCTTAACTTTGATGTGCCACATCTACGTGCATAATAAACATTCCTCAATGTAGAAAAAAACCCTTTTACATTTCATACTTTTATTTAGAAGCATAGAGCGTCTATTTATTCATAAATAAACGCCATACGTTTTTTTAATTCAGTTTCCTCATCCATGCAAAAAACTTATTAATCCAAAATATTCTTAAAAAAAAATAAAATAAAATAAAATAAGAGAGAGAGAGAGATTCTTTAAGAAAACATCAAAATATTTCTTTAAAATATGGTTTCAAATAAGCAGTTAGATGCAAGATGAAAACTTCTCTCTATCTCTGATGTGAAATGCAAAATGTAAATTTGGTTTATATTTATTCGAGTGGAAGTAAATTCCTGGTTATCATTTTATTTCAGAAAGAGTGTTAATTAGTTTATTATGTTTACATCTCATAAGAACGAATGACAGTTTTCATATACTCATTAATTATATTCATTTAAAAAAAAGCAATTCCAGCCTTTTTTTTATACGAGTAAAAGAAAAATAATTTCAGAATCTGCATTGTAATCGGCCCACAAATGCTAGATTAAATTCCCCTTATAGATGGGGTACAACATGCGAAATTAATATTAAATTTGATAACATATAGATACAAATTATGCAAAGAGAATATTTTCTATTTGAAGAACTAAAATTTATATTATAAATTCCAATTATACATGGGAATGTATCTTATCAAATCGTAGCTTTAAAATATGAGGTAAGTTATTTTATGTTTTAAAGCAAGTAGATGAAATTATTATTTTTAGTAATAATGAAAATTTCTTCAGTGAAATGAATGATTTACATGGCAATTTTATTAAATAATAACTTTTTCTTCAAAAGCAAATATTACGCATAGGAAATGCTTTCTCCCTGAAACATGTGCTATAATTAATTTTTAATTGCACATGTGTTTTATTAAAATATTAATATTTAAAAAATAGTCAAATTAAATAATTGTAAGGCAGATAACTTATCTATAATGTATTCAACATAAAGAGGGAATGAATGTCAACAAAAGCACATGCAAACATGCGACGCAAATAATGATTTTGGAAGAAATAACGAAATATATGCGGACTAACAGTGTCTACAACAAAATAATCTATACCAAGCATAAGTATACATCAATAGCATTTATAGATATTTTGCATATAAAAATACGTATTCATATTTATGTGACTATGTTATCTGGAAAATGCAATTTTTTTAAATTTTTTCATTCTTCTTCTTCACTCTTTTATCTTCTTTATCATTCCTTTTATCTGCTTTTACTTTTTTTGCATTATTTCTAGTGACATTTAAACATACTTAAAGTTTGTTAAAAATACATACATAATACATATTTACAGAATGTCTGAATATTTTGCATTCATCTGCTATATTACATTAAATACAGAAATAATTCTGTAAAATGAAAAAATGACTTTTCATTCCCGTTTTCCTTTAATCCACAACAGTCCTAATAATAAGAATTAATAAATAAACTTAAAAGTTTTTCCTCTCATTTTCTTTACTCATATAAAATTCATAAGTAAACATATTATTTCTCATGAAATATTTAGTTGCAATAGCAGAATAGATTATTTTAAAAAATGGTTTTAAATAAGAGACTAGAAGCAAATTGAAAACTGATATCTATAAAAAAGAATAAAAGAAGTAAAACTATCGATTTGAATTATTCAAGAATTGCTTTTGGAGAAATTTTTATACCTAATAGCGGTTGTTAATAAATATTTTTAAACAGATGTCATTTTTTATGTTTTCACTCAGACAGGTAAAAATATGTATTAAATGCTTTTTTCAACCTGAAATTTCAAAAATAGATTTTTTTTTAAACATGAAGGTAAAAGACGAGAGCTTTGCTTCTTTCCTAAAAAAAATAATTCAAGATTTATAAATGCATATCACATACACTGTTAAAAATTTGCAGCAAACTGTCCGGTCATTTGACCGTTTTTGTAAAATACGGTTACATAACCGTAATTTAACTCCAACCTGACCATATAATAGGGGAAAATATGGTCAAAATAGCGCTAAATTACGGTTATGTAACCATTTTCTATAAAAACGGTCAAATGACTGGACAGTTTGCTGCAAATTTTTAACAGTGTAGCTTAAAATATGTCATAAACTTAACAGTTTCGACAGGTTTCGTATTATTGACAGGATGTAACAAATATTCACGTCTGAATTAAAACATATAAAGTAAACATCGTATATTAATGCAGTCATACATTCAATATTCTACATAAATAATTTTCTACGACCATTCATTTACGTGCTTACACATTAAATGGATACACATGCACGTATGTACACGTATGTGAATATACTGATATATATAATATACATTAACATACGTGTACGGATACGAATTTGAGAAACATAAACTCATTCATATATATAATTTTATTCAGATACCAAAATCTATTGTGTGCCACATCTGCATGCATAATTTCCATTCCTGCATGCAGAAAACCCTTCATAAATTTTAAATTTTTTTTTTTAGATTTACAGAAATCATATTTATTTATGTGAATTCGTAAATAAATCTCATACGATTTTAAACTCAATTTCATTCCCTCATAATTAATTATTCAAAATTATCTACGCCACTTAAATTATTCTGTCTGACAGCAACCAAATATTAGTTTCAAATACGTAGTTCGAAATAAGCAGAAAATGTACGTCATCCTTTGAAACGGAATTTAAAATTTAAATTTGTTTTCTGTTTATTCGAGTAGAAATAATTTTCCAGAAAACATTTTATTTCCGAGACTTTTATTATTTTCCCATCGCATAAGACAAATGTCAACTTTTATACAAATGAATAAACCGTTAATTTAAAATGAAATTAATATAAAATCTTCAATTAGGTACAGTTCTTTAAAAAAATTTCTTATCAACTACAAATTCTGCTTAATATACGTAACTATCATTATAACCTGCAAAATCCAAAACCACCAAAATAAATTTTCAGCAACTGTTGAAAATCGGAAAAATCTTTTCAGCAAATATGAAAAATCAGCAACATTAAGGAACAATACTCCATATTAAAATTGAGTATATTTTTCCGTCATTCCCTCGTAAATGCAGCAAGTTATTATGTATTTAGGAATTTATATGTTTGTTATTATTCTAAGCTGACTTATTTATACGCCTGTGTTTTAAATGTATACGCGAACGCGTACTCACACACATAATAAATAGTAAAATAAGTTTTATTAGACTTTTGACATGTTTCGAGTCAATCTGAGCCATTATCAAAACAAATAAGAATATTCTGTAATTGCACGGTTTATGAAATTTTTTGTAACGCTATCATTTAATTTTCACGTACTTTTTAAAATTACGCACGTTATTTTAAATTTTTACTTGGATGTTTATTTTCATATTTGTAACCATGGAGTAACTCAAGACACAACTTTGGTAAGTTCAATGATGCTGTATCGTTACAATTTTTTTACGTGTTACGATCTTTATGGTTTCTCTAATAATGGATGGATAATATAGATTAGATGGGAAAATTATCTTACTTTCATTGAAATTTATTTGGATGGTTTCTTCATGATATAATCTTTCTAGGGCTGTGGTTTTTCTATTATATTAATTATTAGCTGTATGCTCCCTTTGCTGATAATTTAGCTTGTATGACATCCTTCATTTCATATGCTTTTTAGCCAATTTTGTGATGGCAATACGGGTATTTAAATAATCACCATGTGGCAAAGCTGACTCACTCTCTCGCACGGTCCCGCACGATGTAAGCTTATTAGCTAAAAATGCTCTCAGGCTCCCAATCCCTTTATGCAGGTACTTTGTAATCGTACATCTATAATTCGAACTTTGGATAAATAAATATCGTAAAGAACAATTTCAGAGCATTTATTTCTAATAAAATTACTACAGATTTTTAGTAACATCCAGTGGATGCATCTCGGACGAGGATTATTGATCACGCAATATATTTTTAAAGATGTCTGTCACGTTACAAATCATGATGTAGAATCACATATACTTTTTTTAATAATTTAATTTTATAAGTCTCCATTAAAAACTCACTTTCAATTACTTATTTTTTTTATCCTAACTTTTATTACAGTTCCCGTTGTAATTTCCCTACATAAAAAAGGGACATTTACCACATGTCTTTATCACTGAAACGTCACTTACGTAGATAGAATTCATTTATACGATTAATCATCCTCACTAGTTATCTAACAAAAAAGGAAGAAAGGTGATAAAGCTTGACTTTGCATTTAGACTGCATTTTATTCTCACTCCGTTCAACGTTTGTTAGAAATATGTCTTTTGTCTGCTTAATTTTTCAGTCTAACTTCCTCTTTAAATCATAAATATTTCCAGTACATGAGATTTGCTTTCTCTCTTTCACGCTATATTCTAAAACTTTGTTCTCAACGTACATTTGGTGTTTGAAAATTCTTGCTGGATTACTTTTTAGGACTACTATTCTGGTTGCCTTGCCATGAAATTCAAAAATTCTCCTAATTGTATAAAGGGTAACAGATACTTTCAACTTGTATGACATCATTCATTACATATGCTCTTTCGTCAATTTTACGATGCCAATATGAGTATTACAAAATGACCATCTGGCGGAGATGTTGGACTCTCTCGCAGGGTCTAAGCATAGTCTAAGCCTACAGTCTGTTAATAACTTCCAGTGGATGCATATCGGACCCGGATTATTGATCAGGCAATATACTTTTAAACACGTCTTTCATGTTACAGACACCCTGTAATTTTTATGTAGCTGAATAAAAGAAATTAAACCTAACTGAATGAAAGTGAATTGCGATTCTGATTTTCTATAGATAAATTGTTTCTTGCAATGTGCCTTACAACATTTCACAGAGAATACAATTTTGTAGTAAAATTTTAATAATTTAGCCAAAAAAATACCATGAGTTTTAATCTCCTTTATTTTTTTTCCAAAAATATTCAATTTATCTTGATTTATTTAAAACTTTTGTATCAAGAAATCTTAACCAGAAATTCTTAATAAATGGTGACCTCTGGATTTTAATTACATTATCCAGTAGGATTTTAATATATCAATCAGAGGAATTATTAGCCTGCACATGTAAATTTGAATAAAAAAAATTCACGTTTCCAATTCTGTTAACATTTTTCATTTTATTTACACACAAAGTAGAAATCAGTACGTCTCAAAAAGTCTACACAAGTTTTTCATTTGATATGCTTAAAACGTAAAATTCACAGAGCGTAAAGTTTTGTATTAAAATTTATATTAATTTTATGCATAAAATCACACATGTTTCAATCCACTCTATACTTTATATTAAAAAATATTTAAATCCACTTGATGTTCCTACTGCATCAAAATATACTTTCAAAGTATGAATTCAATTTAAAACTAAAAAGCATGCGGAAATTTTCTGTCTAACTTTGAATGAAAATGTGCAATATGAATTCAATTTTGGACTCTTTGACAAAAAAAAACTTTTGTTTGGAAACTATTTTGTTTCTAAAAATCCTTTATTTATCTTAAAAAACATTTTTATTTTACATGAGAAAAAAAAATACAGATTATTTTGTTTATTCGTGACTGAAGAATGCACTGAAAGAAAAGAATGTTTTACATAATTAATTTAAATTCAAGGATATTTTTTTCAGAAAAATACTAGCAAGCTGTAATATTTGAAATAACTTGTGATTTGTTTCACAAAGGAAGTACACAATGCTTACTAACCGGGGGTACGCTAATCAGGGAAAAATGTTGTGCTTTTATAAATATTTTTAGTTACTGAGGTACGTGGTACGTTTAAATTTTTGAAATTATGTTAAAAACTGATAATTAGAAATCCACGAACTTGATTAGAACGCAGATCAGTTGAAACAAAAATGTGTTTTAAGTATACAGTAAAAGAAAATACAATACATAAGATGTATAAAGATATTTGAAAATATCCTCGTCACCTATGTAAGTGAGTAATTAAATAAAATTCTTAAGGTGTAATCATACAAAATCCTTTCTAAAATGATTAAATATATATTGTGTTTTATTTATAAATTTATTTATAGCATTGGCATTATTTTGTCCATTTATAAGTCTCATTTTTGTTTTCCAAATCTGTCTTTTCCTCCGTTCAATTATTGTGGTCAGAGATTTGTTCTTCGTCATGTTATACCCATGTAGCGCGAAGAAACTTAGAACAACGTTGTCTCAAGGATTTTTTAGGTTAAAACAAGAGTATAACAAGGATTTGCCAAGGATTTGATGCTAAATTGGTAGTAATATGAATAGCATGGACGTTATATTCATTTAAAGTAATTTACCACTTTCCAGAGAACTTTCCACTTTTACAGAGAAGTTTTAGTGAGGAATGTTTCTTATATGCTTTCCATTGGCATATAAACTTTAGAACAAAAGTATACATTCCAATGATATAATATGGTTTCTTTTTTCAGCGCACATGAACATGTCACATGGTCGATCCGGTGCTTTTTGTGACGCGCGTTACTACCAAATATTTTGCAATTTTGAACAGGCCATAGAATGTATTTGTTTGTACTTGATTCAATGCACGAATTTGAAGGGAATAATATAATACCGCCTAAATGTAAAGAAAAAGTAATGTTTAAATGAATAGAATAGTTACATTCAATGTTTGCTTATTAAAGCATTGCAGCCATTAATTTCGTCAAACCGCAGAGTGAAAACACAACAGTACTTAAATACGTCAATGTGATTATATTTCACATTTAATCGCAGTTAAAATTTTCAGATATACAGGATCGGCCAAAAGTCATTTGTTCATTTTAAAATGCAATGCATAATCAAGTAATTGCCGCACGGAGATGAGGTTTCTAAAAACATGCTTTACATGATCCAAAGTTTGTTTAAAACTATTCTCAAATAATATTTTTATTCGCTCAACAACGCGGATTTTTTTTTTATACATTTACACACTCGTTTTTAAAGCAAAAGGATGACACTTGCAGGCTTTACGATTGAAGCGATTCGTAATCGAATGGTGTTTTTCTTTTTTATTAATGAATTACCTATAGAGTTATAAACGATTGTTCTCACGTAGTGACAGGTTTTCTCCTTTTATGCACTTTCGCGTTCAGAAATTCGGTTCAAAATGCCAACTTTGCAACTATTTTCTTTACCAATACATGGAAAACACCATTCGATTGTATAGTTTCTGGATAACACCATCAGCCTATTTAATGCGTTTCAGAACAAAAATAAATTAAAAAATGTGTAACAAAGTAGCTTCTTTATATTTGAGAAGAGTTTTAAGCAAATTAAATATTTAGTTTTCTCCTCTATACCTTCAAAATCCCAAAAAGTATGAAGATAACCATTTACAGTTCATTTATTTTGTACAATTCAACAACCATATTTCAAAGTGTTAAATATTTATTTCCTCGAATAAACATAAAATAACTTTATCTTTTGCATTTCGTTTCAGAGGATGACATAAATTTTCTGCTTGCTTCTAACTACTTATTTGAAACTAATATTTAGCTGCTTCGTGACGTCAACCAAAGTCCACCGCCCTCTGAATACTAAGGCCTGCGCGCTGATAAAAAATGACGGCTGTCGAAGGCAGATTTTTTTTTCAGCGTTTGTACAGTCCCTCGAACTTTAACATCAATAATATCTAAAAGTGTTCTTTTACTTATTTGATCGCAGAAAAACTAGGCGAAGAAAACTTTTAGAAATTATTGGTGTAGCAGTTCGAGGGATCGTACAAACACTGAAAAAAAATCCACATGCGGCAGCCGCCATTTTTGTCAGCGCGCAGCCCTGTTATTCAGGGGGCGGTGACAAAGTCACAGAGTCACATGATTGTGAAGTCACTGCGACGTCACAATGCATTACGGGGATAGTTCCCTACGATTATATGCTAAAAAAATTGTAGGTGTGATGACATTTTTTCCAGAACTGTAGTTAAAATTAAATCATTTGTTTTAAATTCAATTTAAAATAAAGGTTTATGCATTTGTATAAAAATGGGCATTTGTCTTATGCGATTGTTTAATTAACGTAATAAAATTCTCGGAAATAAAATATTTTCCAAGAGTTTATTTCCACTCGAATAAACGGAAAATAAATTTATATTTTGCATTTCGTTTCAGAGGATGACATAAAGTTTCTGCTTGCTTCTAGCTACTTATTTGAAACTAATATTTTACTGCTTTGAGACAGAATATTTCAAGCCTCAAAGATTAATTTGAATAACAAATTGTGTGGGAATGATTAAATTGAATTAAAAACCGTATGAGGTTTATTTATGAATTCACATGATATACGTACGTTGTATATCTGAATAAATTGAGAAATGTATAATGGGTTTTCTGCATGCAAGAATACGCTAATTATGAATGCAGATGTGGGACACAAGAGTTTTAAGCAGCTGAATAAGATTATATATTAAATGAATGGCTTTATGTCTCTTATATTCGTAGCCGTATATGTATGTTAATTAGTATATTCACATGCGTGTGCATACGTTCATGAGTATCCATTTAATGCGTAGGCGCGTAAATGAATGGTCGCATAGAAAATTATTTATGCAGAATATTGATTGCATGAATGCATTAATATACCATGTTTACTTTACACGCTTTAATTGAAGCATGTATATTTGTACATCCTGTCTATAATAAACCAATATCGAAACTGTTATCTTTATGACGTATTTTATGCTATGTGATATGCAGTTACAAATCATGAATTACTTTTTTTTATTATTATTATTTAATTTTTAAATATATATACTTTTATAAATCGTTTTTTTTTTAAATATTTTTTTTTTCTGTTTGAGTGAAAATGTAAAAAATAACATTTTTTTTTAAATATCTACTAACAACCGCCTATTAGATATGAAAATTTCTCCAAAATCAATACCCTTGAATAGTACAAAACGATAGTTTTTCTTCTTTTAGGTAGCTTTCAATACTAAAAAGTATAAAGCTACCTATTGCAGCCGTTCGGAGGAAAGCAGTTCTGGAAAATTTCGATATATTTTCACCGATCATGACCCCCAGACCCCAAAACCACCCTCCGTTCAAATGTTGATTTATATATATATATATATATATATATATCTGACCTATGTCATACGATAACGCTCGTATTTATAAATCGATTTTGATGAAACTAATTGTGTGTATTAAGCTCACCAATGCCTCGACCGAGTTCGTTGGCCAGCTTGGTCCGCCATTTTGTTTCAAGATGGCGGCCATTTAAAAATTTAAAACTAAAATAAATATACAAAGAAGTTAAAAATTCAAATTTATTTTTTAATTACGTGTTAGGCCTTGATACAAGGATTCCAGAGCATTTTTTGGTTTACCTCTATCTTAAAAAATGGCTGAGATAGAGCAGTTTGAAATTCTAGGGTGGCTGACATTTTGAAACAAAACACCACATTAACGCGATTACTCGCAAATTATTTTCTTTCATTGTTGTAATAATTTTCCCAATCATACGAATAAAACTATATATTCATATCCGTTAGCGCCAAATTATCGCCAAAATTGGCGACATTTAGCGAAATATCGCCAAATTTGGCGACCAAAATAAGTCTTCATAAATGAAGCCAATTTGGCTATTGCTCAAGAATTTGGCGAATTTCTTATTCAAATTCAGTATTAACGAATCTTTTGTAAACGTTTCTTTGCATTTTAACTTGCTGTTTTCGTGTAACATTAGCTAAAATTTTAAAACGAAGATATGGGAAAGCTACCTTTTCCTCCCGGTACAGGCCGGAAGGACTTTTTTTTAATTCCTACTATTAGCTCACACTCTCTTTATATGTATCTTGTTGGAATTTTCAATCGTTAATAAAATATTTTCTATTCATCCATTCAAGTTCAAATAAATTTTTTTTAACTTGTACTGGATGACAATTGATGTTAATACAGTTTTTTCAAACATTAATTAATTCATTAAATTTTATTAATTAATTTAATTTTTATATGGGAGAAAAAAATTTCTCCCATTGTTTTCATAAATGAAATGAAAGATTTATCTCAAATTACTGATGCCAACAAAAAAAAAAAATACCGCAACGATGATTATAAAATAATGTTCAATAAAGATAACGTGGAACATGAATGCTGCACGGGTTTATTTTATATATTTATGATTAAAAAGTAGGAATTTTATATTACTTGTTTTATCATAGATAGTTAGTTTTTAAGTTGCTTCTAGTCCCGTATTTGAAACCATTTTTTTAAAAGTAATCTCTTCTGCTACTGCAACGAAATATTTCATGAGAAAAAAAAATGTTGATTTTTGAATTTTATATGAATAAAAAAAAATGAGCTAAAAGAACTGGTGAGGTTATTTATTAATTCATATGATTACTACTGTCGTGGGTTAAAGGAAATCGGGAATGAAAAGCAATTTTCTTCATTTCTGAGAATTGTTTCTGTATGTAATATAATATAGCAAAGGAATGCAAGGTATTCAGATTATTCTGTAAATATAAATACTATATAGACATTTTTAAGAAATGTAAGTATATTTAAATATTACTAGAAATAATGCGAGAAAAAAGTAAAAACAGATAAAAAAGAATGAAAAAGAAGATAAAAGAATGAAAAAGAGAATTGACAAAAATAAAAAAGTTGCATTTTCAGATAACATCGTCACACAAATATGAACTACGTATTTTTATTGAAAAATAACTATAAATGATACTGCAGTAGTTTAATGTTGGGTATAGTTGTTGTAGACACTGTCCGTCCTTATATATTTCGTTAATTGTGACCAAAAAAATGTTTTCGTGCTGTTGTTTACTTTAATTCTCTCTTTATGTTGATTACACTATACCTGCTTTAAAATGAATTGAATTTGATTATTTTTTAATATTAATATTTTATGGAAAACGTGTGCTAAAAGTTGTTTATAACACGAATAATTATATTTCAGGAAGAAAGCATTCCTCAGATGTAATATTTGCTTTAAAAAAAACAAAGTATTGTTTATTTAAATTGCCATGTAAATTTTTCGATTCATTGTAGAAATTTTCGGAACAATTCTTCATTATTTTGATGAATAATAATTTTATCTACCTGCGTTAAAATGTGAAATAACGTACCTTATTTTTTAAAACAATGATTTGATAACATGCATTCCCATGTATAATAGCGATTTATAATAAAAAAAAGTTAGTACTTCAAAAGGAAAATATTCTCTGTGTATGATTGTAGCTGTAAGTTATCAAATTTAATATTAATTTCGCATGTTGTTTTCCAACTATAAGGTAAATTTAATCCAGCATTTGTTTGTGAAATGCTGGTTTGTGCAATGCAATTAAAAGATTTCAATGCAGATTTGTTAAATTATTTTTATTTTACTGGGATAAAAAAAAGCTGGAGTAACACAAAAATGTTCATATATATTTTTTGTTATTTAAAATTTAACTGAAAATTTGGTATTAAACGAAACTTATGCATACAAATGAACAGATGGTCTACTGCTGCGTAAATGAACAAATGGAAGATTAATGTTTCGTTTTACACGAATAATTAATTGTGCTTCTAAGTTATGTTAAAATAAATGGTTATATGTAAGGTATTTTAAAACTACTCAATAATCTAAATAAACGAAATTCAATCCTTTACTTAGCTATTCATATGCTCTTATATTAAACTAACTATTGTGATATTTATGTTACATGAATTAAATGGTGTTTTTCTAATTTATTCTTAAAGCAATTGTTGTTATATATTGCAAGTTAATTCATTTAAAAACGTGATTTTCGTAATGTTGCTTAAAAAAGTAGTGTATGTATCAATTTCTATGAATAAACAGTCGCTTTTGATGATTTTTAAATTAAAATTAAGTTAAAGTAAATAATTTAAATTAATTAATTTTATTTTTAAATTTTAATTTAAGTTAAACGATTTTTAAATAATTTCAATCTTAAAATTCAACACGTATTTCATGAAACGTATTCATTCTGATTCATCTGTTGTTTTCTGCTGCAAAAATGGATCGTCATTTAAAAAATATCAGTCTTTATATAATGTACTACTTAATTTTGTAAAGTATACTATCAAAGATTTAGGAAACTTTATACGGTTTATTTGTATATTATTTTACAGATATGTAGTTAAAATGTGTCTTTAATTTAAATTAATTCTTCAAAATAGGAATTTAATTTAATGGTTGTTTTTTATCATTTATGAATTGTATTATTTAGTGCTTTACAAAATCGTTTGGAAAAACAATAGTGCCATAAATAATTTTCGTTTATTAATAAACTAAAAGCTCATTTACATCTCATATTGTTAGGAAGGTTTTTAATTTTTTTGTTTGAAATCACATTGAAAAAATAATTATTCCGTTATTCTAAGGAAAAATATATCAAGAAACTTTCAATAACTGTATTATTGTATTTAGTAAACTAATTAAATTTATTCAAAATGTGATGCTTCTTAATTATTTTGTGTGAATACATGATTTATTTTATATGTCTTTTACCTATCGGTAATGGTAATTCTTACTGGATTAATTTTAATTATTTCCTTTTAACCAAAATATTTTCTTTACTAGGTAAATCAGGGTCTTATATTACACGTGAAAAATAATTTTAATTATTTTTACCATTATATTTGTATGTTGAAAATTTATTACGAAATGTTTATTATTTAAAGAAAAAGTATCATATGCGTATAATGAAAATTTTAGAAAAATTACACTTTACTTAGAATTCCTCTGTTTCTTTCAAATATACTTAAAATATTTCTTTGATCAAATTTTAATTCTTCGAAAATGTAGTTTTAATATATTTTTTTCATTGGTATCTTTTGTTAAAAGTTCGGTGCATCATTTGTGTTTGATCCCAAGTTAAAACCGATCGTAAAAATACACGGTTGGCCTTGACACATTTCAAAATCAAGTTAAAAAAAATTATTGGCATACGAGAGTGAGATTTTGTCGAAAATGCTTCCCATGCAGGATTTCTAGGGACCAAGACTGAATTTTGAATACCACTAATTCTGTATGGTATTATTCGCCTCATTTAATGTCATAAATTCTGCTATTTTAGAAGGAGACTATTGCTATATGTAAAAAAAAAAAAAAAATGGTAGTCAAAGTTCAATTGGGGTATGTCCCTGGCAACTCTGTTCACATTCTCAAATATTTTGTTTAAAAAATTAACAATAATTACAAAAAATGCCTGCGTCTTCATAGCTGCAATGAATCATTATAAACTCAAGATAAAGCAGTTATAAATGATATATTTTGTAAAATCTACTACCATATTTCAATGTACGCGTCTATTGTAACTCGAACCACATAAGGTAAAGCCAGGAGAGATGACGCAGTCGGAGATATTGCGCACATAGAGGTTTGGGGGGAAGGAGTCGAGTGAGAGCGCAGCGAACAACCAGGTAGTTGTACAACAACAGTAGTGGGGTGTCTACTTGAAAGTGCACGTTGATTGCTTTGAGCGGCTAAGATAAACTATTGCTATTTTGTTATGTTTTCCCAAAGTAAGTGCTTGAATTTTCATAGCTATTCATCAGAATTTCTATACAATGTCAATAGTACAAAATATTTTAAACTTAAACGATTTCTCATAAGCTACTAATATAGACTAACAATGTGAACATCAACGGTTCGTTTTAGTAGCGACCCTGTTTAAATAAAAGGCCGCGCAATCTCTCCTACCGAAATTGGAGAGTTTGCGCATCTGCTACTTAGGAGAGATGGCGCATTGTTCCAACTAGTTTTCACGCTAGGAGAGATTACGCAGCTTATTGGTAAATTTGTATTAAAAAAAATGAAAAATGAAAATGGACTAATTTTAAGTTAAACGTGTTTTTAAGTATACACAATTTTATTTTGTAATCTTATCTGGACTTGCTTTTTCTGGTTCTTAATTTTTTTTTCCTTTAATTAAAATTTTTTAATCGTTTTTAAAATTAT
Source organism: Maratus michaelseni (assembly GCA_963931845.1). Lineage (NCBI taxonomy): Eukaryota > Metazoa > Arthropoda > Arachnida > Araneae > Salticidae > Maratus > Maratus michaelseni. Next base: position 199,857,521 of record OZ007596.1, read on the forward strand.
TTCCTTTTTCTGATTCTGTAAGCATTAGGTTGAAATATTCACTCGCAATACAATAAAATTTGCTCACAAAAACCTTACAGCAATGCCATTTAAGTGTAATTATTATTGATAACAATTTAATTGTAATTATTATTAGTAACAATCTCTCCTACCCATGTGCGCAATCACACCAACCCTGTAAGGAGAGATTGCGCAAAATAACTTTCTTGGTTTTATTACAACTGTTCTATTAAATTGCAACATAACAACAAAATAGCAATGGAAATGCATAAAAAACAAATGAAGTAAAAATTATTCAGGGATAGTTTAGCAAAAAATTAATATTTAGATTTTTTATTGCTGTTCTTTTGAATTGTGCGCAGACTATCCTAGCTTTACCTTACAGATAATAATAATCAGTTTCACTCCATGTAAAATTCATTAATCAAAATATTCTACTTCTTTTGAAATATTCTTTCAGAAAACCTCAAAATATTTCTTTAAAATATTGTATCAAATAAGTAGTTAGGAGAAAGATAAAAATTTCTCTGAAGTGGAATGCAAAATGGAAATTTTAATTTATCTGTATTCGAGTGAGAAATAAATCCTCGGAAATCATTTTATTTCCGAAAGAGTGTTAATTTGTTAATTATTATTTTCACATCGCATCAGAACGAATGACAGTTTATATACTGATGAGTAAATTATTCAATTCGAATAAAGTAACTACTGTCTTTTTTTTTTTTTTTATCCCAGTAGAAAAGAAAAAAAGTCCTTCCGGTCTGTACCGGGAGGAAAAGGTAGCTTTCCTATATCTTCGTTTTAAAATTTTAGCTAATGTTACATGAAAACAGCAAGTTAAAATGCAAAGAAATGTTTACAAAAGATTCGTTAATACTGAATTTGAATAAGAAATTCGCCAAATTATTGAGCAATAGCCAAATTGGCTTCATTTATTAGACTTATTTTGGTCGCCAAATTTGGCGATATTTCGCCAAATGTCACCAATTTTGCCAATTTTGTCGCCAATGTCGCCAATTTTGGCGCTAACGGATATGAATATATAGTTTTATGCGTATGATTGGGAAAATTATTACAAAAATGAAAGAAAATAATTTGCGAGTAATCGCGTTAATGTGCTGTTTGTTTCAAAAAGTCAGCCACCCTAGAATTTCAAACTGCTCTATCTCAGCCATTTTTTAAGATAGATGTAAACCAAAAAATGCTTTGGAATCCTTGTATCAAGGCCTAACACGTAATTAAAAAATAAATTTGAATTTTTAACTTTTTGGTATATTTATTTTAGTTTTAAATTTTTAAATGGCCGCCATCTTGAAACAAAATGGCGGACGAAGCTGGCCAACGAACTCGGTCGAGACATTGGTTAGCTTAATACACACAATTAGTTTCATCAAAATCGATTTATAAATACGAGCGTTATCGTATGACATGTTTTTTATATATTTTTTTCATGGTAGATATTATTTAAATAGCTGGATTTAAATTATAATAAGTGCATTACCATATTGAATAATCTATGTTATTTCTAAGTATAATACTAATTTATAAAATGAAAGCATCATATGGATTCTACATTAATGTTTGGGTTAAATTAAGATATATTTTAAATGGGTTAGTTAAAAAATAAATTATAGTATACTAGTAACTCTTATTCTCTATATATATCATTAATATTAACTAGTAAAATTAATATATTTACACAACATTACAGCTGCATATAAGTAATTATACATACAATATTAAAGTTTTAGTAGAATATCTGTACACCAGATGTCAGCAGCAATGTATTTGATAGTATGCTAAAATAGTCTAATATTTTTACAATAGATAGCAGTAGTATAGCTTATTTAAAATATTAAAACTTGGAAATTTAGTATGGAGGTAATAATATCTATGAAATACTTTCAAATTATCAAGTAATATTATATATTTTAATTTATTAAATTAAAATAAAAATAAAATAATTATTGGTTTTTATTTATATGTATATCATATTTTTTTTTTCTACATTTTTTAAAATGTTGTAATCTATTTAGTTAAATAAAAATAACTGTAACTGTAGGTTACAATTTATGATCTGAAGGATTCTCTATTTAACTGTGAATTTAACCTCTTCTTTTGGATACAACTTTGTACATGTGCTCACAATATACTAAATATCTTGGGATATTATTAATATAAGTAATATATATATTTTTTATTTTTTTTAATTCTTTTTCACACTCCTTTTCAAATTGTATGTATAATTTATAATATTCCATTGTAAAGGTCTTGTTATTCAATATTGTTTCAGCGATTGTTCGGGCAAGATATGGCACTATATTTAGCAAAAGCTGGTGTCATATACAGAAAACAATCGTTCTTTGCTTATAAATGTGATTTTCTTGCCCTTGAAAAAGTAAATTACTTTATAAGCTTTTATTTGTGTATATACTCGTGTGGTTTATATTTCATTCCTTATTTTCTATTTATTTAATTTTTTTTTCTTCTTCTTCTTAATTTGAATTAATAATGTTACTTTTATTAGGACTACAATTTTAATTTGTAAATTGACAGGGCTCTTTGGTATCGGGATTTCAGTGTATGTGGTCAGTTTCTTATGTTTCAATGGTTAAATTTTACTTAAAGTTTTATATATATATATATATATTATATATATATATATATATATATATATATATATATATATATATATATGGATATATCTATATATATAAATCAACATTTGAACGGAGGGTGGTTTTGGGGTCTGGGGGTCATGATCGGTGAAAGTATATCAAAATTTTCCGGAACTGCTTTCCTCCGAACGGCTGCAATAGGTAGCTTTATACTTTTTTGTATTGAAAGCTACCTAATACGAATCTGCATTGAAATTCGCCCAGAAACGCTAGATTAAATTTCCCTTATAGTTGGGGAACAACATGCAATATATATGTATATATATATATATATATATATATATATATATATTATATTTGAAAACATATAGACACACATTATACACAGAGAATATTTTCTTTCTGAGGTACTAAATTTTATATTATAAATTGCTATTATACATGGGAATGTATGCTATCAAATCATAGCTTTAGAACATCAGGTAAACAGTATTATGTTTTAGAGAAAGTTAGATGAAATTATTCTTCTTAGAAATAATGAAGGTCTGTTCCGTAAATTTCTACCACGAATCGAATGATTTACATGGCAATTTTAATAAATAATAAGTTGTTTTTCTAAAAATAATCATACACCAGGGAAAGTTTTCTCCCTCAAATAAGTGTTATAAATATTTTGTTATTGCACATGTATTTTATAAAAATACTAATATTTAAATAATAATCAAAATAAATTCATTGTAAGGCAGATAACATATCTATAATATATTCAACATAAAGAAAGAATGAAAGTAAAAAGAAACCCGTGCAAACATGCGATAAAAATAATGTTTTTGCCAGAACTAATGAAATAAATGTGGACGGGCAATGTCTACAAGAACATAATCTATACATAGCATTAGTATACTGCAATAGCATTTATAAAACAATTTCCGTATAAAAATACGTATTTCATATTTGTGTGACTATGTTATCTGAAAAATGCAAGTTTTTGATTTTTGCTCTTTTTTTTTTTTTTTTTTGTCATTCTTTTTGTCTTCCTTTTCATTCTTTTTATCTGCTTTTTCTTTTTTTTAACATTTTTTCATTTATTCATATAAACATACTCACATTTCTTAAAAATACCTACATAGTATATATATATATACACAATATCTGAATATTTTGTATTCCCTGGCTACATTATATTCCATACAGAAACAATTCTGAAAAATGTAAAATTAACTTTTCATTCCCGTTTTCCTTTAACCCACAACATAATCATATGAATTACTAAATAAACTCCAAAGTTTTTCAACTCATTTTCTTTATTCATATAAAAATCATAAATAAATACATTTTTTTCTCATAAAATATTTCGTTGCAATAGCAGAAGAGATTATTTAAAAAAAAATGGTTTCAAATAAGGGACTAGAAACAACTTGAAAACTAACTTTCTATAAAAAGTAAAAAGGACTAACGTTTTGTACTTCTCAAGGGTATTTATTGCTTTTGGAGACATTTTCATGTCCAATAGCCGGTTGTTAGTAATATTTTTAAACAAATTTTATTATTTTTATTTTCACTCAAACTGAATTAAAATATTAAATACTTTTTTAAATACGCGATTTAAAAAATAGATTTTTTTTAAATTAAAGAATAACATTAAGATAAAGAAAGATAGGTTTGATGCTTCATATCACATTGCTTAAAATGTCTCATAAAGGTAACAGTTTCGATATTGGTATATTATAGACAGGATATCCAAATATACATACCTCAATTAGAACATAAAATGTAAAACATCGTATATTAATGCAATCATACAATCAATATTCTACATAAATTATTTTCGACGACTATTCATTTACGCGCCTACGCATTAAATGGATACACATGCACGTATGCACACGCGTGTGAATACACTGATATCTAATATACGTTAACATACATTAATAGATACGAATATGAGAGTCACAAACTCATTCATATATATAAACTTATTCAGCTGTCAAAAACTCTTGTGTGCCACATCTGCATGCATAATTAGCATTCCTGCATGCAGAAAACCCATTATACATTTCTCAATTTATTTAGATATACAGCACATAAATTTATTCATGTGAATTCATAAATAAATCTCATACGGTTTTTAACTCAATTTTCTCATTCCCACATAATTCATTATTCAAAATAATCTGCGAAGCTTAATATATTCTGTCTGAAAGCTGCGAAATATTAGTTTCAAATAAGTATAGTTCAAAGCAAGCAGAAAATTTACGTCATTCTCTGAAACGAAATGCAAAATGTAAATTTATTTTCTCTTTATTCGAGCGGAAATAAATTGTTGGAAAATAATTTATTTCTGAGAGTTTTATTACATTAATTATTATTTCCCCATCGCATAAGACAAACGTCAATTTTTATAGAAATGCATAAACCATTTTTTTAAACCGAAAATGAAAGAAATGATTCAAATAGGCACAGTTCTGAAAAAAAAAGTGCTTATCCACTACAAATTCTGCTCAATATACGTAACTATCATTATAATCCGCATTATCCAAAACCACCAAAATAAATATTCTGCAACTATTAAAATCGGTTATAATCTTTTCAGCAAATATGTAAAATCAACAACATAAAGGAACAATACTCTATATTAAAATTGAGTATCTTTTTCCGTCATTCCATGGTAAACGCAGCAAGTTTATGATGTATTTATGAATTTCTTTGTTTGTTATTATTTTATGCTCATTTATTTACTCGCCAACGCTTTAAATGTGAGAACTCACACACCACACATGTGTATATATTCATATGTAGCATACATTAATATCCATTTACGTACACTGTAAAAAACGACAAATGTTTCTTAACTTAAGAAAAGATAATATAAACTCGAACGAAAATATACAGTAAACTCTTACCCATGATTCCGAAATGCGTTTTTATATTAGAAATCTCAAAAAGTAATACATTTTCGAGTTTTAAAGAAGCATGTATCAAAACGAAGTTTCTTTTCCTGCTACTGATTTACGGAAACGATTAGGTGTAGTTTTTAAATACATTAATATGTTTTCTCATCCCGGAATGTAAGTTTTTTAAGATGCTATCAATTCTCAAGTAAACATTTTCATGTTCAGCACACATATTTTAAAGACAAAGATGACGAATTAACAGCATTAACCTCAACAATAACATTAATATTATTTTGTTACTATCGCTTGCATAAATTCAGTTACGCAGCTGAAAATGTTCAATTAAGAATTGATAAAATCCGTAAATCATTTCCGTAAATCAGTTGCAGAAAAATAAACTTTGTTTTTATAAATCCTTTTTTAAATATAAAGAATATATGGGTGTCTAAAGTTTCTAGAGATATAAAACGCTTATCGGAATCATGAATATATCGAAAAATGTAATTGCATATTTTCGTTCATGGTAGATTTCATATTTGTAGATTAAGAAACATTTGTCTTTTTTTAACACTTTCGAACATAGCTGAAAGTGTTTATGAATTTGTTTTGTCTGGTCGTCTGTCTGTCTGTCTATTTTACCGTGCTCTAATTCGCGTAAATATACTCGGATTTTCATGAAACTGATAAATATTAATGAAGCATGGCATGTTCTGTATTGAAAAAGAAGTATGTAGCAGTTATACTCCATTTACAGGGGTGTCACAGAAATCCTTTCCAATATATTTATAATGTCATTAAACTATGTAAAATATATTAAAATGGATATATATAAAGTTGAATTGAACTACAAGATGCTTACTATCAAATATGGTACGTGCAGCACTTATAGTTAGTTTACATTGGTACTGAAAAGAGATTGCTTATAATATGGTCAATGGGAAAAAAACGTTTGCGGTTCATTTTAATCATGTTACACTATTACAAACATAATGAAATTGATATCAGTTTCTGAGGTTTTTTTAAAGCATGCTTTCTCTAGAGTAAAGCAATATCTAGTGTAAAGCATGTATCATTCATTTACGGGGACACACAAAAGTATTCGGTTATGTAAGGGTCTACGAGGAGAAACGGTTTGCAGTGCATTTTGATTATGTTACACTATTTCAAATATAATAAATTTATATACATTACTTAGTTTTACTACAATATATATGTTGTGTAATATGATATGCACAGAATTTATCGTTAATTTACAGGCACACCCAAAACATTTCGGATAAAGTACTGTATCCGAGGTACTGTCTATAAGCGATAATTGTTGGAAGTGCGCTTTCAGTTACGATATGTGTTTTTAAGTTAAACAAAATTTTTGCATACTTCGTGGTGGCTATAAATGCAATAGATCATATACAGGCCTACACAAAAGAATTCGTATACATTACTGTGTATCAGCGTAATTTGTTTAAAGTGGGTGTTTAATACAGTTATGAATTTTGAATGTGAACTACATTTAGTATACTAAGAAATCTATGTAAATACTAAGAAATGTATATAAGAAATGTATGTAAGAAATGTATGTAAGAAATGAAAGAATATAAATAAAATCCTGGAAAGACCTGGATACATCATGGCTGCCTTTGTATGAGAGTTTCTGGAAGTGTGAATTCAGTAGTATTCAGCGTGTATTCGCCTGAATTAAAAAATTCGCCTAATATGTAAAAAAATATTAAGGTAATATACAGGGCTGTACAAAATAATTCAAATATGGTTCTGTCGATTGGTAGAAACTGCTGAAGATGAATTTTCAACTGATGTGCTTTATTACTAAACTAAATTGTAGCATACTATAGAGAGTATATAAATATATATAAATTTTATGGAGGAATGCACAAAAGAATTGAAGTACTTTTTCGGCTGTGGACGGTAATTGATGAAATCTGGTTTCAACTGTGTTATGCGTTTTCTAAAATGCTTACTTAGATATCTTATTTACCTTATTACATAGCTACGTTTTGTTAAAGTATTATGTAAATGTTGGAAAGTGTTTCATAATCTATGCTTGACACATTAGTTTTTTCTTGTTTATAATCTATATGAGCTCTCCACTTATACGCACAATATCATTCATACATAAGGTAAAGCTAGGAGAGTCTGCGCGCAATTCAACAGAATAATAAAACAATATATAAATATTATTTTTTGCAAAACTATCCATGAATAATTTTGAATTTATTTGTTTTTATGCATGTCCACTGCTGTTTTGTTGATATTCTGCAATTTAATAGAACAGTTGTAATGAAACCAAGAAATCTATTTTGCGCAATCTGTCCTTACAGGGTTGGTGTGATTGCGTACATGGGTAGGAGAGACTTTTATTAATAATAACTACAATTAAATTGTTAACAATAATAATTACACTTAAATGGTATTGTTGTAAGGCTTTTGTGAATAAATATTTTTGTATTAGGAGTGAATATTTTAACCTAAGGATTAAAGAATCAGAAAAAGGAAAGAATTTTAAGAACAATTAAATAATTTTAATTAAAAAAAAATTAAAGAATCAGAAAAACAAGCTCAGATAAGATTACAAAATAACATTATGATACTTGATAACACGGTTAACTTCAAATTGGTCCATTTTCATTTCCACAGTTTCAAAGTTTTCTTGTTTGCAGACCGAAGTTGTAGTCGTTCAGAATTGGTGTACTTATTGGTTGTAAATGGTGCAGCTTTCGTGCAAACACCTGCCACAAGTAATACAATGAATCCTGTCACTGGTCAAAGTTGTCTCCTGGTACAGTTCCAGACGTAGAGTGCACTCATCCTCATTGCTCAGTATTCGTTAGCATAATTTATTGCCAAATTTAGTTTCGATAATTATGTGTCTTTCCAAAATTATTACAAAGTTGATTCTTTTATATGTTTTGCATGTAATTTGCAATTTATGCAAATTTACCAAAAAGCTGCGTAATCTCTCCTAGCATGGAAACTTTTGAGAACATTGCGTCATCTCTCCTAAGTAGCAGATGCACAAACTCTCCAATTGGGGTAGGAGAGATTGCGCGACCTTTTATTTAAACATGGCCGCTTCTAAAATGAACCGGTGGTGTTCGCACTATTAGTCTAGGTTAGTAGCTTGTGAGAAATCATTTAAGTTAAAATATTTTGTAATACTGACATTCTATAGAAATTCTGACGAATAATTATAAAAAGTCAAGCACTTACTTTGTAAAAACGAAACAAAATAGCGATGCTTTATTCTAGACGCTCGAAACAATCAATGGGCACATTCAAGTAGACACTCCACTCCTGCTGTTGTACAACTGCCTTGAGTCGCTGCGCGCGGACACTACTCCTCCCCCTGACCCTCTTTGTGCGCAATGTCTCCTGGCTTTACCTTACATATTTATGTAAGCGCCTTAAACACTGGTGGGGCCCATCATCATGCATAAGTAACATTCCTGGATGTAGAAAAAACCCTTTAACATTTCACACTTTTGTTTAGGCGCATAAAGCGTCTATTTATTCATAAATAAATGTCACAAGTTCTTTTAATTCAGTGTCTTCACCCATGCAAAATGCATTAATCAAAATATTCTATTTCTTTTGAAAGGTTCTTTAAGAAAACGTCAAAATATTTCTTTAAAATATTGTTTCTAATAAGTAGTTAGAAGCAAGATGAAACCTTCTCTCCATCTCTGAAGTGGAATGCAAAATGAAAATTTGGTTTATCTTTATTCGAGTGGAAATAAATTCTTGGAGATCATTTTATTTCGGAAAGAGAGTTAATTTCTTAATTATTATTTTCACATCGGATAAGATGAATGACAGTTCATATACTGATAAGTAAACTTTCATTTAAAATAAAGCAACTCCAGACTTTTTTTTTATCCCAGTAAAAGAAAAATAATTTCCAAATCTGCATTGAAATCGTTCCACAAAAGCTAGATTAATTTTCCCTTATAGTTGGGACCAACATGCGAAATTACTATTAAATTTGATTATTTATAGATACAAATTATAACCAGAGAATATTTTCCTTCCGAAGTACTAAATTTTATATTATAAATTGTTATTATACATGGGAATGTATGTTATCAAATCGTAGCTATAAAATATCAGGTAAGTTATTTTATTTTTTAAAGCAAGTAGATGAAATTATTATTCTTAGAAATAATGAATAATTATTCCGAAAATTTCTGCAGTGTATTTGTATGCTGCAATAGCATTTATAAATGTCTTCCATATAAAAATACGTATTTCATGTTTGTGTGACTATGTTATCTGACAAATGCAACTTTTTTATTTTTGTCATTTTTCTTTTTCATTCTTTTTATTTTCATTTTCTTTTTTTGGCATTATTTCTAATAATATTTAGACATACTTACATTTGCTAAAAATACCTAGATAGTATATATATTTACAGAAGATCTGAATATTTTAGCTACATTATATTACATACAGAAACAATTCTGAAAAATGCGAAAATTACTTTTCATTCCTGTTTTCCTTTAACCCACAACACTCCTAATCGTATGAATTAATAAATAAACTCAAAAGGGTTTTCATCACATTTTCTTTGTTCATTTAAAATTCATAAATACACATTTTTTTCTCATGAAATATTTCGTTGCAATAGCAGAAGAGATTATTTTAAAAAATGGTTTTAAATAAGCGCCTAGAAGCAACTTGATAACTACCATATATGAAAAAAGAAGTAAAACTATTGTTTTGTATTATTCAATGATATTACTTTTGGAGAAATTTTCATATCTAATAGGTGATTGTTAGTATATATTTTTAAACAAATGTAATTTTTTGTAATGTTTTCACTCAAACAGAAAAAAAATTAGATGCTTTAACATACGATCTAAAAAATAGTTTTTTTAAAAAAACAACTTTAAGGTAAAGAAATTGAGGTTTGCTGCTTTTCTGAAAGAAAGTAATTCCAGATTTATAACTGTATATCACATATCTTAAAATATGCCATAAATTTAACAGTTTGCATATTGGTTTATTGTAGACATAATGTCTAAATATGGAATCCTCAATTAAAACAAGTAAACATCGTATATTAATGCATTCATACAATCATTATTCTTCATGAATAATTTTCTACGATCGATCATTTACGCGCCCACGCATTAAATGGATACACATGCACGTATGCACAGGCATGTGAATATACTGATCTGTAATATACATTCACCTACATATACGGATACAAATAAGAGAGACATAAACGCATTCATATAATATATAAACTTATTCAAATGTTTAAAACTCTTGTGTCTCACATCTCCATGCATAATTAGCATTCCTGCGTGCAGAAAACCTTTTATCGTTTCTCAATAAATTTAGATATACATCACGTATATTTATTCATGTGAATTCATAAAGAAATCTCACAGGCTTTTTAACTCATTTTCCTCATTCCCCCATAATTCATTATTAAAAATAATCTGTGCCAATTGAAATATTCTGTCTGAAAGAAGCAAAGTGTTAGTTTCAAATATAGTTTCAAATAAGCAGAAAATTTCTAACATTTTCTGTAACGCAATGCAAAATGTAAATTTATTTTATGTTTATTCGAGCGGAAATACATTCTAGGAGGAAAATTCTATTTTCGAGAGTATTATTTCGTTAATTATTATTTCCACATTACATAAGACGAAAGTCAACTTATATAGAAATGAAAACGAAAACATTATTTTAAACTAAATTCCAAATAAAAAGATTTCATTTTAAGCAGAGTTTTGTGAAATAAATTTATCAGCCTCTACAAATTCTGCTGCATATAATCGTACGGAACTATTATTGAAATCCTCAAAATTCAAAACCACCAAAATGAATTTTCTGCAGCCATAAAAACCATTCATCAGGTTAACATCAAATATGTTAAATCAGTCACTTTAACAAATAATTATAAAGTCAACTCAAATTTAATATTCTGTATTAAATTTCAGTATATTTTTATCGTCATTTCCTGCATGGTAAATGCAGCAAGTCAACGATATATTTGTGCATTTCTTGCTTTGTTATTATTCTATTCTTATTTATTCACACGCCATGGTTTTAAATGTATACACGAGCATGTATTCACATACGCACATACATATGTGTATATATTAATATGTAACATATATTATTATACATTTATGTACAATGTATAAACGACAAATGTTTCATAATCTAGGAAACGATAATAATGACGGAAATATAGAGTATACTCTTCGGAGTTACCCACGATTCGGAAAGGCATTCTTTGTCTTTGGAAACCTGAAAGACTACTATATTTTCAATATTTAAAGAATTTATAAGAACAAAGTTGCTTTTGCTGCTGCTGATTTTCGGAATATTATCCGTGTATTTTTATAGGGCATTAATCTGTTTTCGCAACCCGGAATTTAGGTTTTTCGGAAGCTATCAATTCTCAAATTAACATTTTCATGTTCAACTAACATATTTTATACATTCAAACGAATGATCCAACAACATTAACATTAGCAATACAATTAATATTATTTGTTTTATATTGCTTGCTTAAATTCAGTTACGCAGCTGAAAATTTTCAATTAAGAATTGATAGCATCCAAAAAACCGTCATTTCGGGTTCAGAAAATACGCTATAAAAACTACTCGGAAACGTTTCCGAAAATCAGTTGCAGTTGAATAAACTTTTTTTTTTTTTTTTTATAAATGCTTCTTTAAATCTCAAAAATATATTGGTTAAAAGAATATTGGCTCAAACATATATTGAGGTTTTTAAAGATATAAAACTCTTTTCGGAATCATGAATATATCGGAAAAGGTTATTGTATATTTTCGTTCTGGGTTATATTATATCTTTGTAGATTAAGAAACATTTGTCTTTTTTAGTGTCTTTTTTAGCACACCTCTTAGACGCACTATTTGCATAAATACACACAATCTTATTTAATTGCCTTAAACTCTGGTGTGCCACATTTTCATGCATATTTAACATTCCTTAATGTAGAAAAAACCCTTTTACATTTCACACTTTTGTTTCGACGCATAGATCGTCCAATCATTCATAAATAAATGTCATAAGCTCTTTTAACTCAGTTTCCTCATCCATGCAAAATTCATTACTCAAAATATTATATTTCTTTTGAAAGATTCTTTAAGAAAACACCAAAATATTTATTTAAAATATGGGTTTCAAATAAGCAGTTAAATACAAGATGAAAACTTCTCTCTATCTCTGAAGAAGTGGAATGCGAAATGCAAATCTGTTTTCTCTTTTTTCGAGTGGAAATAAATTCTCGGAGATCATTTTATTTCCGAAAAAGTGTTAATTTGTTAATTTTAATTTTCACATCGCATACGACTAATGACAGCTTATATACTGATGAGTGAACCATTCATTTAAAATAAATTTTTAAAAAAAATCAAATTTATGACCATAATTTTTGGTACCACACACAATGCCCAAAAATGAACTGATAGTTTTTAAAATGAGATAAAAAGAAAATATAGCGAGAATTTTGTTAAAGTTATTCTTGCAGCAGATTAATGAGTGAAATTAGGAATTTCTTTTATACAATTGCTTGTTTTTAGTGCATAATGTCACCGACTTATGGCGCTGCACCATCACAAACTAAAATATCGAAGCAATCTAAATAAAATACCGACTGTATACATCATTGTTCTGCAAGAATATTTTTAATATCTGTCATATTTCTTGTTATACCAATTACAATTATCATTCCATCTTAGTAAATCCTTCACAAGAATAATTAACATTTCTGAATGTAGAAAACAGTATTGTTTTTACATTTCCCACTTGTTCAAGCATACAGCACGTCTATTTATTCATAAGAATTAATTATTAAATCTTACAAGTTCTTTTAACCCATCTTTTTCATTCATACAAAATTCATTAATCAAGATATTCTGTTCAACTTGAAATGTGCTGTCTGGAAGCTTCAAAATATTATTTTTATATATGGTTTTAAATAAATAGAAGCATGTAGAAAGTTTCACTCTATCTCTGAAACGGAATGTAAAAAAAGTAAATTTATATTATTTTTATTGGAGCGGAAATAAATTCTCCGAGATCGTTTTATTTTCGAAAATATAATTGTCCCGTTTTCTTGTTTATTCCATTTTAAATCGTCAGTCCGTATCTTAGTACATCCTTCACAAGAATAATTAACATTCATGAATGCAGAAAGCATTTTAATTTTTGCTTTTTTTTTTCATATGAATTCAAGAATAAATTTTATAAGCTCTTTTAACTTGGTTTCCTCATTCATATAAAATTCCTTAAACAGAATATTCTATTCCTCTTGAGAGGTTTTTTCTGAAAGCAGCAAAATATTACTTTCAAATAGGGTTTTAAATAAGTAGTTAAAAGTAAGTAGAAAATTTTACTCTACCTCTGAAACGGAAAGCAAAATGTAAATTTAGGTTACCTTTATTCGAGCGGAAATAAATTTTCGGAGATCATTTTACTTCAAAAAGAATACTGTTAATTTTGATGTAGAGAATTTGTTATAAGAATTCTGTTAATTTTACCCAGATTAGCAGACCGATTCTAAAGCATTACTAATTTCTTAGCTGTCAACAGGAACGGAAATTTTCATTTTCGTAGTCATAAATTTTCATATATGGCTTATTTTATTTCTTAAATAAAAAAAGTTTAGATTTTTTTTTCTAAAGACGTAAAAATGGTACAAAATATATTTCACATACCGAAACAATCGAAGCAATCTAAATACATTCCCGAATTCATGCATTAATTTCATGGAAGAATATAATTGTCATACTTTCTTGTTATTCCATTTTAAATCATCAGTCCATCTCAGTACATCGTTAACAAGAATAATTAACATTCCTAATTGCAGAATACATTTTTATTTATTATTTTGTTTAAACATACAGCACGTCTATTTATTCATATGAATTCATGAATGAATCTTCATGAATGAATTCATGAATGAACAAAATTCATTAATCAAAATATTCTGTTCCTCTTGAAAAGTTTTGTCTGAAAGCAGCAAAGTATTATTTTCAAATATGGTTTTAAATAAGAAGTTCGAAGTAAGTAGAAAATCTCTGAAACGGAAAGCAAAATGTAAATTTAGGTTATCTTTATTCGTGCAGAAATATATTCTCGGAGATCATTTTACTTCAAAAAGAATATTACTCTGTTAATTTTACCCAGATTAGCAGACCGATTCCAAAGCATTACTAATTTCTTAATTGTCAAAAGGAACGGAAATTTTCATTTTCGAAGTCACAACTTTTCATCTATGGCTTACTTTATTTCTTAAAGGAAAAAGTTTAGAGTTTTTTTCTAAAGACGTAAAATTGGTACAAAATATATTTAATATACCGAAACAATCGAGGCAATCTAAATACATTCCCGAATTCATGCATTAATTTCATGCACGAATATAACTGTCATGCTTTCTTGTTATTCCATTTTAAATCGTCCGTCCATCTAAGTATATCCTTCACAAGAATAGTTAACATTCCCAATTGCAGAATGAATTTTTATTTTTTATTTTGTTTAAACATACAGCACGTCTATTTATTCATATGAATTCATGAATAAATCGTATAAGCTGTTTTAACTTCGTTTTCTCCTTCATACAAAATTCCTTAATCAAAATGTTCTGTTCCACGTGAAAAGTTTTGTCTGAAAGCAATAAATTATTACTTTCAAATATGGCTTTAAATAACTTTTTATTCGCACAAAAAATAAGTAGAAAATTTTAACTCTATCTCTGAAACGGGAAGCAAAATGTAAATTTCGGTTATCTTTATTCGAGCGGAAATAAATTCTCAGAGATCATTTTATTTCAAAAAGAATAATACCTTGTTAATTACACCCAGATTAGCAGACCGATTCCAAAGCATTACTAATTTCTTAGCTGTCAACAGGAACGGAAATTTTCATTTTCGTAGTCACAAATTTTCTCATCTATGGCTTATTTTATTTCTTAAAGGAAAAAAATTAGATTTCTTTTCTAAAGACGTAAAATTGGAATAAAATATATTTCATATACCGAAGCAATCTAATTACATTCCCGAATTCATGCTTTAATTAAATTCAAGAATATAACTGTCACGTTTTCTTGTTATTCCCTTTTAAATCGTCAGTCCATCTTAGTACATCCTTCACAAGAATAATTAACATTGCTGATTGCAGAAAACATTTTTATTTTTACTTTTTTTTTTCTTTTTACATACAGTACGACTATTTATTCATATGAATTCAAGAATAAATCTGATAAGCTCTTTTAACTTGGTTTCCTCATTCATACCAAATTCATTAATCAAAATATTCTGTTCCTCTTGAAATATTTTGTGTGAAAGCAGCAAAATATTACTTTCAAATATGGTTTTAAATAACTAGTTATAAGCAAATAGAAAATCTCTGAAATGGAAAGCGAAATGTAAATTTAGATTATCTTTATTCGAACGGAAATAAATTCTCAGAGATCATTTTACTTCAAAAAGAATATTACTCTGTTAATTTCACCCAGATTAGCAGAAAGATTCCAAAGCATTACTAATTTCTTGTTGTCAACAGGAACGGAAATTTTCATTTTCACAGTCACAAATTTTCATCTATGGCTTATTTTATTTCTTAAAGCAAAAAAGTTTAGATTTTTTTCTAAAGACATAAAATTGGTATAAAATATATCTCATATACCGAAGCAATCTAAATACATTCCAGAACATTCCTATAACATTCCAGAATTCATGCATTAATTTCTTGCAAGAATATAAATGTCACGTTTTTTTTGTTATTCCATTTTAAATCGTCATTCCATCTTAGTACATCCTTCAGAAGAATAATTAACATTCCTGAATGCAGAAAACATTTTTATTTTTGCTTTTGTTTTAAACATACAGCACGTCTATTTATTCATATGAATTCAAGAATATATCTTATAAGCTCTTTTATCTCAGTTTCCTCATTCATACAAAAATATTTAATCAAAATATTCTGTTCCTCTTAAAATGTTTTGTCTGAAAGCAACAAAATATTACTTGCAAATATAGTTTTAAGTAAGTTTTGTGAAGTAAGTAGAAAATTTTAACTCTATCTTCGAAACGGAAAGCAAAATGTAAATTTAGGTTATCTTTATTCGAGCGGAAATAAATTCTCAGATATCATTTTACTTCAAAAAGAATATTACTTTGTTAATTTCACCCAGATTAGCAGATCGATTCCAAAGCATTACTAATTTCTTAGCTGTCAACAGGAACGGAAATTTTCATTTTCACAGTCACAAATTTTCATCTATGGCTTATTTTATTTCTTAAAGCAAAAAAGTTCAGATTTTTTTCTGAAGACGTAAAATTGGTATGAAATATATTTCATATACCGAAGCAATCTAAATACATTCTGGAATTCATGCATTAATTTCATGCAAGAATATAAATGTCACGTTTTTTTGTTATTCCATTTTAAATCGTCAGTCCATCTTAGTACATTCTTTACAATTAACATTCCTGAATGCAGAAAACAGGATATTTTTTGCTTTTTAAAAAAAAACATACAGCACGTCTATTTATTCATATGAATTCAAGAATAAATCTTATAAACTCTTTTATCTCAGTTTCCTCGTCCATACAAAATTTTTTAATCGAAATATTCTGCTCCTATTGAAATGTTTTGTCTGCAAGCAACAAAATATTACTTTCAAATATGGTTTTAAATAAGTAGGTAGAATTAAGTAGAAAATCTCTGAAACGAAAAGCAAATTTAAATTTAGTTTATCTTTATTTGAGCAGAAATAAGTTATCTGGGATCACTTTATTTCTGAAAGAATATTACTTTGTTAATTCTACCTGAATTAGCAGACCGATTCTAAAGCATTAATAATTTCATAGTCGTCAACAGGAACGGAAACTTTCATTTTTTTAATGTTTTCCTAGACACAAATTTTCATCTATGGCTTATTTTATATCTAAAAAGAAAAAAAGTTTAGTTTTTTTTTCTAAAGACGTAAAATTGGTATAAAATATATTTCATATATACATTCTCACAATGAATGTTTGTCAAAAATACTGGTTTTTGGTCATCCATGTACACGACTATGCTTTTAATGTATAAATGGGTACATACACACACATGAATGTTCATATTCAAAGTGGATCAAGTGCACGAAACATTACCCAAAGTTCTTGATATAGACTTGATATAGTTTAGTTCCGAACGTCCGACATATAGATAAACTGATGTGTAATATACATTAATATCCATACACGTACAGAGTAAATCCAGATTAAATGCCCCATCGAGTTAGTTGCCCAAGTCACTGTATTTCAGCTGTTGGAAGTGTGTTGGAGTGTGTTGGCGTTGGCGAGTGTGGACGTGTGTTGATGTTCTTTTACTATCAATTGTTATAAAAAAGCGTAGTAGACGAATGTTTCTTGGGATTGTCTTTTGAAAAAAATTATCCGAACTGGTTGTGTACCGTCTCTTCTCAGACTGAGTTGAACAGAAAACTAGACTTGTTATAGTTTAGTTCCGAACGTCCGACATATAGATAAACTGATGTGTAATATACATTAATATCCATACACGTACAGAGTAAATCCAGATTAAATGTCCCATCGGGTTAGTTGCCCGAGTCAGTGTATTTCAGCTGTTGGACGTGTGTTGGAGCTAGTGACGTTCTTTTACTATCAATTGTTATAAAAAAGCGTTGTAGACGAATGTTTCTTGGGATTGTCTTTTGAAAAAATTTATCCGAACTGGTTGAGTACCGTCCCTTCTCAGACTCAGTTGGGCAGAAAACTAGACTTTATATAGTTTAGTACCGAGCGTCCGACATATAGATAAACTGATGTGTAATATACATTAATATCCATACATGTATAGAGTAAATCCAGATTAGTTACCCCATCGGGTTAGTTGCCCGAGTCACTGTACTTCAGCTTTTGGACGTGTGTCGGAGCTAGTGACGTTCTTTTACTATCAATCGTTACAAAAAAGCGTAGTAGGCGAAGTTACAGCGATTTATTTCTTGAAATAAGTGTTTTATTCACAAAGAAAAATATTTATTTTATTGTTGGCAAGTTTTTCTGCCACCCCCCCCCCTAATTTAAATTACATAAGTTGAACCTTCCGTAGAATATTTAAAATATTTTGGACTCATTCATTAAGAAACATAAAAATCTAACGCATTTAATTTGAGAATTTTAAATTTGTTTTCCGAATTAGTTTTTACAGTTTGTACATTGAATATAAGAAGTGGGGGGGGGGGTATCCCTCTTAGTTTAGATTTAACAAGTTTAGCTTTTGTTAGAATTATTCGGAGGGCTTCAAAATTTGCATACACATTTATTCGAAGAATTGGGAATAGCAAATATCTTCTAATGTGGGAGTGTAATGCAAGATTAGTATACAGGACCTGTAAACTCTTTTTTTTTTTCAAAATTAAATAGTAAATTGGTTGTAAATATTATATTATATCAAATGCAAATCTAGATTTTGAATTATAAATTTTAATTACGTGTACTTCCCATTCTTTTACGAATAGAGCACCTAACTGATCAAGTGGGATGTTTAACCCTGAGATCCAGGATAAATGGCCAAAATCATTGATTAAGATTTTTTTTAATATAAAAACACTATTTTATATGGTATTTATGACAAATTATTATTTTTTATAATGTTCTGCATAAAATTTGGAGTAGATAGGTTACATGTGCACTACAAAAATCATTGCTATAAAAAAGAAAAATGAAAGGGGGCTTAAGTAAGGCAACTATCCCGGACTTACCCTATCAACATTGCATTTAGAGATATAAATGTATTCATACATGCATGTTAATTTCCGTGCCTTAAACTCTTACATCGCGTATGCATCATTACAATGCCTGAACACCGAAAAACTTTTTACAGTTCCCACTTTTGTTTAAGTACATTTTCCGTTTTGAAAGATAAAAGAAGAGAAATTGTTTTTAAATTAATTTTTTATTTTGTTTTATTTTTGTTTTATTTTTTTTTATTTTAATTTTAATTTAATTTTTTTAATTTTTATATATTTATTTATTTATTTATTTTTGTAAATAAACTCGGTTTTAAAAAATGTCATCTCTATTTGTGTTGCCATCTATTGATTATTACGGGAGTATTTAATTTAATATTTGATATAATGGAGGAACATTTTCTGCCTGACCTAAGTATTGAACTGGGGACGATAGCGGCTTGAGCTGAGTGCTTTACCGCAAGACCAGCGGGTCCTTGCTAGAGTGAGAGTAGGAAACGATTATACGGGATGTCTTATAATCGCAGCTTGGGACTGAAACAATTTGGGGTTTAGAAAACTGGTAATTTTGAAGTTAATTGCGGGGATATTTCGTAATGAGATGAGGGTTGAAAACTATAGTATTAATAGAGGATAAAAACATGAATTATATATATTCTTAATTTGATTGTTAAATTTAAAATATAAATATTATATTTTAAATTAAATTCGAGAAATTCTTTTGCTTTTTTGCGAAAATCGATTTTTAATCAACTATTATGTGCTTTTTAAATGTGTTCGTTTAGAATATATTTTCAGTGTGAGTGTTTTTTATAATTTTAAAAAATAAATTGCGAATAATTTTAAAGGAATGAGTTTAATTCGAAAGCATTATTTTTGTTTGTTGCTTTTTTAAATAGAATCGATCTTTTTCATTTAATTTAGCTATTTTATATATATATTAATCTGTTTAGAACATATTTTAAGTGCGAATACTTTTTTATAACTTTAAAAAATTAATTGCAAATATAATTTTTGCTTTTTTAAATTCGAAAGCACTATTTTCTTGTTGTTGTTTTAAATAAACTTGAAATTTTAATTTATTGAATTTTTAGTTTTTCTGTGCAGCAACATGTCAGTTTTTGAAACATTGAAAATAAACATGCAGCAAATAACGGAATATCTCCGTTGGCTGCTTTTTTCTCCGTCCGTTCCGTTGTTTTCAGGAAAAATGAGAAAATTTTCTGCAGATATACGGGATAGATTCCATTTTTCTAACAAAACGGAAACTTTCTGATCAAAATTCACGGAAGACAACCTGTCAATAAACGAAATTTTTTAACAGTGTATATAATATACATTAACATACGTGTACGGATACGAATTTGAGAAACATAAACTCATTCATATATGTAATTTTATTCAGATACCAAAATCTATTGTGTGCCACATCTGCATGCATAATTTGCATTCCTGCATGCAGAAAACCCTTCATACATTTTTCAATTTTTTTTAGATTTACAGAAATCATATTTATTTATGTGAATTCATAAATAAATCTCATACGATTTTAAACACAATTTCATTCCCTCATAATTAATAATTATTCAAAATTATCTACGCCACTGAAATTATTCTGTCTGACAGCAACCAAATATTAATTTCAAATAAGTAGTTCGAAATAAGCAGAAAATGTACGTCATCCTTTGAAACGGAATTTAAAATTTAAATTTGTTTTCTGTTTATTCGAGTAGAAATAATTTCCCAGAAAACATTTTATTTCCGAGACTTTTATTATGTTAATTATTATTTTCCCATCGCATAAGACAAATGTCAACTTTTATACAAATGAATAAACCGTTAATTTAAATTGAAATTAATATAAAATCTTCAATTAGGTAAAGTTCTTTAAAAAAATTCCTTATCAACTACAAATTCTGCTTAATATAAGTAACTATCATTATAACCTGCATAATCCAAAACCACCAAAATAAATTTTCAGCAACTGTTGAAAATCGGAAAAAACTTTTCAGCAAATATGAAAAATAAGCAACATTAAGGAACAATACTCCATATTAAAATTGAGTATATTTTTCCGTCATTTCCTCGTAAATGCAGCAAGTTATTATGTATTTAGGAATTTATATGTTTGTTATTATTCTAAGCTGACTTATTTATACGCCTGTGTTTTAAATGTATACGCGAACGCGTACTCACACACATAATAAATAGTAAAATAAGTTTTATTAGACTTTTGACATGTTTCGAGTCAATCTGAGCCATTATCAAAACAAATAAGAATATTCTGTAATTGCACGGTTTATGAAATTTTTTATAACGCTATCATTTAATTTTCACGTACTTTTTAAAATTACGCACGTTATTTTTAATTTTTACTTGGATGTTTATTTTTATATTTGTAACCATTTAGTAACTCAAGACACAACTTTGGTAAGTTCAATGATGCTGTATCGTTACAATTTTTTTACGTGTTACGATCTTTATGGTTTCTCTTATAATGGATGGATAATATAGATTAGATGGGAAAATTATCTTACTTTCATTGAAATTTATTTGGATGGTTTCTTCATGATATAATCTTTCTAGGGCTGTGGTTTTTCTATTATATTAATTATTAGCTGTATGCTCCCTTTGCTGATAATTTAGCTTGTATGACATCCTTCATTTCATATGCTTTTTAGCGAATTTTGTGATGGCAATATGGGTATTAAAATAATCACCATGTGGCAAAGCTGACTCACTCTCTCGCACGGTCCCGCACGATGTCGCACGATGTAAGCTTATTAGCTAAAAATGCTCTCAGGCTCCCACTCCCTTTATGCAGGTACTTTGTAATCGTACATCTATAATTCGAACTTTGGATAAATAATTATCGTAAAGAACAATTTCAGAGCATTTATTTCTAATATAATTACTACAGATTTTTAGTAACATCCAGTGGATACATCTCGGACGAGGATTATTGATCACGCAACATATTTTTAAAGATGTCTGTCACGATACAAATTATGATGTAGAATCACATATATTTTTTATAATAATTTATTTTTATAACTCTCCATTAAAAACTGACTTTTAATTACTTATTTTTTTATCCTAACTTTTATTACAGTTCCCGTTGTAATTTCCCTACATTAAAAAGGGGCATTTACCATATGTCTTTATCACTGAAACGTCGCTTACGTAGATAGAATTCATTTATACGATTAATCATCCTCACTAGTTATCTAACAAAAAAAGAAGAAAAGTGATAAAGCTTGACTTTGCATTTGGACTGCATTTTATTCTCACTCCATTCAACGTTTGTTAGAAATATGTCTTTTGTCTGCTTAATTTTTCAGTCTAACTTCCTCTTTAAATCATAAAAATTTCCAGTACATGAGATTTATTTTCTCTCTTTCACGCTATATTCTCAAAACTTTGTTCTCAACGTACATTTGGTGTTCGAAAATTCTTGCTGGATTACTTTTTAGGACTACTATTCTGGTTGCCTTGCCATGAAATTCAAAAATTCTCCTAATTGTGTAAAGGGTAACATATAATTTTAACTTGTGTGACATCATTCATTACATATGCTCTTTCGCCAATTTTAGGATGCCAATATGAGTATTACAAAATGACCATCTGGCGGAGTTGTTGGACTTTCTCGCAGGGTCTAAGCATAGTCTAAGCCTAGAGTCTGTTAATAACTTCCAGTGGATGCATATCGAACCTGGATTATTGATCAGGCAATATACTTTTAAACACGTCTTTCATGTTACAGACACTCTGTAATTTTTATGTAGCTGAATAAAAGAAATTAAACCTAACTGAACGAAAGTGAATTGCGATTCTGTTTTTCTATAGATAAATTGTTTCTTGCAATGTGCCTTACAACATTTCACAGAGAATACAATTGTGTAGTAAAATTTTAATAATTTAGCCAAAAAATACCATGAGTTTTAATCTCCTTTATTTTTTTTCCAAAAATATTCAATTTATCTTGATTTATTTAACTCTTTTGTGTCAAGAAATCTTAACCAGAAATTCTTAATAAATGGTGACCTCTGGAGTTTAATTATATTATCCAGTAGGATTTTAATATATCAATCAGAGGAATTATTAGCCTGCACATGTAAATTTGAATAAAAAAAATTCACGCTTTCAATTCTGTTAACATTTTCCATTTTATTTACACACAAAGTGGAAAACAGTACGTCGCAAAAAGTCTACACAAGGTTTTCATTTGATATGCTTAAAACGTAAAATTCACAGAGCGTACAGTTTTGTATTAAAATTTATATTAATTTTATGCATAAAATCACACGTGTTTCAGTTCACTCTATACTTTATTTTTAAAAATATTTAAATCCTCTTGATGTTTCTACTGCATCAAAATATACTTTCAAAGTATGAATTCAATTTAAAACTAAAAAGCATGCGGAAATTTTCTATCTAACTTTGAATGATAATGTGCAATATGAATTCAATTTTGGACGCTTTGACAAAAAAAAACTTTTGTTTGGAAACTATTTTGTTTCTAAAAATCCTTTATTCATCTTAATAAACATTTTTATTTTACATGAGAAAAAAAAATACAGATTATTTTGTTTATTCGTGACTGAAGAATGCACTGAAAGAAAAGAATGTTTTACATAATTAATTTAAATTCAAGGATATTTTTTTCTGAAAAATACTAGCAAGCTGTACTATTTGAAATAACTTGTGATTTGTTTCACAAAGGAAGTACACAATGCTTACTAACCGGGGGTACGCTAATCCGGGAAAAATGTTGTGCTTTTATAAATATTTTTAGTTACTGAGGTACATGAAACGTTTAAATTTTTGAAATTATGTTAAAAACTGATAATTAGAAATCCATGAACTTGATTAGAACGCAGATCAGTTGAAACAAAAATGTGTTTTAAGTATACAGTAAAAGAAAATACAATACATAAGATGTATAAAGATATTTGAAAATATCCTCGTCACCTATGTAAGTGAGTAATTAAATAAAATTCTTAAGGTGTAATCATACAAAATCCTTTCTAAAATGATTAAATATATATTGTGTTTTATTTATAAATTTATTTATAGCATTGGCATTATTTTGTCCATTTATTAGTCTCATTTTTGTTTTCCAAATCTGTCTTTTCCTCCGTTCAATTATTGTGGTCAGAGATTTGTTCTTCGTTATGTTATACCCATGTAGCGCGAAGAAACTTAGAACAACGTTGTCTCAAGGATTTTTTAGGTTAAAACAAGAGTATAACAAGGATTTGCCAAGGATTTGATGCTAAATTGGTAGTAATATGAATAGCATGGACGTTATATTCATTTAAAGTAATTTACCACTTTCCAGAGAACTGCCCACTTTTACAGAGAAGTTTTAGTGAGGAATGTTTCTTATATGCTTTCCATTGGCATATAAACTTTAGAACAAAAGTCTACATTCCAATTATATAGTATGGTTTCTTTTTTCAGCGCACATGAACATGTCACATGGTCGATCCGGTGCTTTTTGTGACGCACGTTACTACCAAATATTTCGCAATATTGAACATCTCATAGAATGTATTTGTTTGTAATTGATTCAATGCACGAATTTGAAGGGAATAATATAATACCGCCTAAATGTAAAGAAAAAGTAATGTTTAAATGAATAGAATAGTTACATTCAATGTTTGCTTATTAAAGCATTGCCGCCATTAAGTTCGTCAAACCGCAGAGTGAAAACACAACAGTACTTAAATTCGTCAATGTGATTATATTTCACATTTAATCGCAGTTAAAATTTTCAGATATACAGGATCGGCCAAAAGTCATTTGTTCATTTTAAAATACAATGCATAATCAAGTAATTGCCGCACGGAGATGAGGTTTCTAAAAACATTCTTTACATGATCCAAAGTTTTGTTTAAAACTATTCTCAAATAATATTTTTACCAGAGGGCCCGTGCGAAGATTTCGCACTGAAATCTAATATTTTTTAGGTACTTCTCTATTAACCCGTCGACCGCTTTTCATAACAAAAAACTACCGCCAAACTGTAAGATTAAACGCCAAAAATGCAGTCCCATTTACTTGATGTCAGAATCATTATGCGTGTTTGTTACGTCATCTAGTGGTATTACATTCGACATTTGCGTGTATTTTTCATTATGTTTTCCTGATTTAGTAGTTATTTTATTAATTAAAATAGCAATTGTGTCCTTAAATTCTTATATTTTATTTATTTTTTGATATTCCAATGGCAACGTTCTCCCGTTTATTTGGCGATAGTTTTTTGTTATGAAAAGGGGTCGACGGGATAATAGAGGAGTATAATTTTTTATCAATATGTAATATTTTTTAGATGCAGGTTTAAACTTCTAAAGAAAAAGCAAGGATAAAAATATCTGCAAACAACATTTAGTTGTTAGTCAAGCCAGAATATCATCTAATTTATTCCATCAAAGTTAGACTAAAAACTGATCCAAGATTGCTGAAGGCACGCGCGAGAAAAAAAATTAACAATCGTATTTTGACTGCATTAGAGGATGATGTCATCCGCTTTGGTAAAACCATGGGACTTAGAAATATAAATCTAAACATTTCAATTTCAATTTCGCTTTTTAATCATAAGTATAAAATAAACCCGTGCGGTGTTTTTTATAATAATTGCTATGAGCATCATATAATGTGGTATTTTATTTTTTTTGGCAACAATAATTTCAGGAAAACCTTTCATTTCTTTCATGAAAACAATGCCGATTTAATTTTTTAATTTCAGCAAATTTTAATCAAAAACATGTTTTAACGAATTGTTAAGTGGGCTATGTCAGAAGCCTGTTCTAAAACCTTTCATATGGTATCTCATTCGTTGTTCTGCATTTCATATTTTCTGAGTAAAAGGGATGTTGACAGGAGAAATAATATATAAGGATCCGCTCAACAACGCGAATTTTTTTTATACATTTACACACTCATTTTTTTAAAGCAAAAGGATGACACTTGCACACTGTAAAAAATTTTCCGGAAGGTTCCGGAAAAAAATGGTGGCATTAAGATGCCACGGCTTTTTGCTGTTACGTTTCACAACAAAGTAGTGAAACATTCCAATTTTTCAGAAACATTTCGTAACATATACTCCGAAACCTTTCATATCAAAATACTAAAATATTTCAGCGTCACGATACGCTTTTTTCCGAAACCTTTCATATCAAAATGCTGAAACATTCCAACTTGGAATGTTTCACTACTTTGTTGTGAAATGTAACAGCAAAAAGCCGTGGCATCTTAATGCCACCATTTTTTTCCGGAACCTTCCGGAAATTTTTTTACAGTGTGAAGATTTATTATGATTGCTGACTGTCCCTAATATTTTGTTTATTAATCATTTCTCAGAAGTTTACAACTGATTTCTTTTTTCGGAACCTTTCATATCAAAATACTGAAATGTTCCAGTTTCACAAAACGTCCTTTTTCGAAACTTTTTTTTTTTTTTTTTTTAATTCTGAAAATATTATTTTTTATTTATCAGGTAACAAAATCGAAGCTGTACAACAAAAATATATTAATCGAAACTCATAACTAAACATATAAAAAATACTTGCTAAAACTGAATTCCGAGCTCGGATTTACGCGAGTAAATAAAGTGTAAAAATGTTAATTATATTTTTTAAAATGCAAACATTATTTTTATTCCTTTATTAAAATCTTAAGTTTTTAGAAAATATAAAATTTCCTTTTAATCAATTTTTTTCTGATTTAATAATTCCTTGTTAGAACATTCGATAAGCAATACAAAAGATAAGTATAAAACGTGCAAAAACTTCTTTTATGTGTTAATTTTTTTTCCAAATTTTACATAATAAAATGAGAGAAATAGTACATTAAAATTATTTTACATCTATCATATTTTATAAATAGGAAAGGTGGGACATTAAAAATTCTAAAATTATTTCAACTGCCCTAGACACAAATTTATTAAAATCATTGTTTATAATTAATTAAATGAAAAAAAGACAATATATGGTAGTATCAACGGATAAGATTTTTGAAAACAATTTACATATACATAGGCTTAATGATGTATTTAAAAGACATTTTAATTAATTTATAAATTAAAGAAAGTACCAAAAACTGATTAACAAAATATATAATTTTTTTGAAAGATAACAAAAGGTGAACATGGACTTGATTTTATTACTCATTTAAAAAATACATACAAGAAATAAATAAAGAAAAACGCTTGTAGCACCAACATTTTTTCTATGATATCAAATGCATTAATCCTTTGAAGGGCACCGATATATATCAAAAGTACGATGTTTTACAACCAGTATTTTTCTATAATAATTTTTACGTGTAAAATCTCCAAAATATAAAAGCAAAATTTTCTATTCGAAAATACTTGTGGCAAATTTGTGAATTTTTGGTGTTTGCGCCATGTAAACGGCATCCATTAAAGAGTTAAACAAGAACGGAAAATCATGCATCAGGCATAGATTATCAAACACTTTCCATTACATCTAGAAAACTGTAACGAAACTACACCGTTAAATGAGGTGAAAGAAGATATTAAATAGTTTAGGAAACATCTAACACATTTAAAAATCCAGTTTTAGCATTTACCTTCCAAATATTAGTCAAAAAAGTAGTCAAATTATATAGTGCAGCCCTGTATATCACCTATAGACTTGGATATATATACTACATAGAGTGATAAAATTTAGTTCAGTTAAAAAATTCACGTATAGCAATTTTCGACAATCGATGGAAATGCACTCGAAATCTTTTGTACAGACCTGTATATTATCTAAAGATTTTTGTACGCACCCCATATTAAGCTAAAATCTAATTAAGGTAAAAAATGCATAAGGCAACTTAAAACTCACTTCCAGAAGTTACCAACCATAAACGACAACATATCTTGTTCTTTGCTTAGCCCTGTATATGAATTTATTTATATTCCACAAACTTCTATTAGTATACTAAATATAGTTGAACAGGAAAATGCGTAACACAATTAAAAATACCATTAAGCAATTTACTCTCATAGTTAGTAATACGTACGAATTCCTTTGTGTAGCCCTGTATATGATCAACAGAATATATACACACCACGTACTATGCAGACATTTAGTCAAACCTAAAAATTCAAACCAAAATTGAAAACACTTTTATCACTCATAGACTGTAATTATCGAACAAAGACTGTAACCGAATTCTTTTGTGTGTCCGTGTAAATGAACGATAAACTCAATGCACACCATGCTATTCAGTGAGCAATTTATAATGCATCTCAGTAATACATATAAATTTCATTATGTTTTAAATATTGAAACTAAATTACATTGCAAACGATTTTTTCCTGTAGAACCTTGTGTGACAGAATTATTTTGTGTGACCCTGTAAATGAATAACAAATGCTTTGTACACCCTATTTTAGAAAAAGCATGTTTTAGTGCGCTACATAATTGTATATCAATTTCATCATGTTTCGAATGGCGTAACATCATCAAAATGCACTTGAAATGATTTTTTTCCATTGACCGTAATGTAACTGAATACTTTTGATTGCCCCTGTACATAAACTATAAATGCTACACACTTCATTTTCAATAGGGATCATGTTATAGTAAGTGCCAATCACATACAAAAATTTCAGGTGAATCCGAGTATATTTACGGGAGTTAGAGTACGGACAGACTGCCAGACGGCAGACAAACCGATGTCATAAACACTTTTCAACTAAGTTGGAAAATTGTTAAAAGGCTAAATTTCATGAAGCAATACAAAAATTATAAACACCGTTTATGGCATATTTAAATATGCTTTATTTCATAAATTATTAAAAATATTAATTTTTAATAGCATAACTGAATTGGATTGTACTGCAATTCTATGAAATTTTTAAAATTAAATATGATGTTTATCTTAAAAAATGTATATATGTCAAAATGTTTTTAACTTATTAATGCAATTCTCGTATTAAATAGTAGGAAGCTTATTTCAAAAGAAAATTGAGAAACATTACTTATCTATACATTTAAATAAAAAGCATTTTCTCAATTGGCAGATACATTCAGTTTTTATTACAAAGAATAATTATTTCATAATTAGGAATAATCAATATACTTTTTTTTTATTCAGTGTCTTATTTAAGCAATTAAATTTTTAAGTTTCGTATTACAGATAAAATGAAAATTCAAATAATGAAGCATAAAAAGATTTAAATTAGCTACTTACTTTATCGGTTGATATCCAAACAAAGAATGACATCTGTTCAGATTGCTTTTGTCTCTACTTACCTAGGCAGCTGTTTTTTTTTATCAAAATGGCTAATGGAACATAAATCATGAAGCACGCATGCGGAGAATGTAGTTTACGGAAAAGTTGAAACCTTTCAAAAATATTACACGAATTATTGCCGTAATTGACGTGGGACATAAAGAAATTTCAAATTCCGGTAAAATATGCGAAATGTTTCAGGATAATTTCCTGAAACGTTCCGAAATTTTTTTACAGTGCAGGCTTTACGATTGAAGCGATTCGTAATCGAATGGTGTTTTTCTTTTTTATTAATGAATTACCTATAGAGTTATAAGCGATTGTTCTCACGTAGTGACAGGTTTTCTCCTTTTATGCACTGTCGCGTTCAGAAATTCGGTTCAAAATGCCAACTTTGCAACTATTTTCTTTACCAAAACATGGAAAACACCATTCGATTGCGTAGTTTCTGGATAACACCATCAGCCTATTTAATGCGTTTCAGAACAAAAATAAATTAAAAAATGTGTAACAAAGTAGCTTCTTTATATTTGAGAAGAGTTTTAAGCAAATTAAATATTTAGTTTTCTCCTCTATACCTTCAAAATCCCAAAAAGTATGAAGATAACCATTTACAGTTCATTTATTTTGTACAATTCAACAACCATATTTCAAAGTGTTAAATATTTATTTCCTCGAATAAACATAAAATAACTTTATATGTTGCATTTCGTTTCAGAGGATGACATAAATTTTCTGCTTGCTTCTAACTACTTATTTGAAACTAATATTTAGCTGCTTCGTGACGTCAACGATCGCAAAGTCCACCGCCCTCTGAATACAAGGCCTGCGTGGTGACAAAAAATGACGGCTGTCGAAGGCAGATTTTTTTTTCAGCGTTTGTACAGTCCCTCGAACTTTAACATCAATAATATCTAAAAGTGTTCTTTTACTTATTTGATCGCAGAAAAACTAGGCGAAGAAAACTTTTAGAAATTATTGGTGTAGCAGTTCGAGGGATCGTACAAACGCTGAAAAAAAATCCACCTGCGTCAGCCGCCATTTTTGTCAGCGCGCAGCCCTGTTATTCAGGGGGCGGTGACAAAGTCACAGAGTCACGTCATTGTGAAGTCACTGCGACGTCACAATGCATTACGGGGATAGTTCCCTACGATTATATGCTAAAAAAAATTGTAGGTGTGATGACATTTTTTCCAGAACTGTAGTTAAAATTAAATCATTTGTTTTAAATTCAATTTAAAATAAAGGTTTATGCATTTGTATAAAAATGGACATTCGTCTTATGCGATTGTTTAATTAACGTAATAAAATTCTCGGAAATAAA
Source organism: Maratus michaelseni (assembly GCA_963931845.1). Lineage (NCBI taxonomy): Eukaryota > Metazoa > Arthropoda > Arachnida > Araneae > Salticidae > Maratus > Maratus michaelseni. Next base: position 199,888,371 of record OZ007596.1, read on the forward strand.
ATATTTTCCAAGAGTTTATTTCAACTCGAATAAACGGAAAATAAATTTATATTTTGCATTTCGTTTCAGAGGATGACATAAAGTTTCTGCTTGCTACTAACTACTTATTTGAAACTAATATTTTACTGCTTTGAGACAGAATATTTCAAGCCTCACAGATTATTTAGAATAATGAAGTGAGTGGTAATGAGTAAATTGAGCTAAAAAATCGTATGAGATTTATTTATGAATTCTCATGATATACGTACGCTGTATATCTGAATAAATTGAGAAATGTATAATAGGTTTTCTGCATGCAAGAATGCTAATTAGGCATGCAGATGTGTGACACAAGAGTTTTAAGCAGCTGAATAAGATTATATATTAAATGAATGGCTTTATGTGTCTTATATTCGTAGCCGTATATGTATGTTAATTAGTATATTCACATGCGTGTGCATACGTTCATGAGTATCCATTTAATGCGTAGGCGCGTAAATGAATGGTCGCATAGAAAATTATTTATGCAGAATATTGATTGCTTGAATGCATTAATATACCATGTTTACTTTACACGTTTTAATTGAAGCATGTATATTTGTACATCCTGTCCATAATAAACCAATATCGAAACTGTTATCTTTATGACGTATTTTAAGCTATGTGATATGCAGTTACAAATCATGAATTACTTTTTTTTAAAATTATTATTTAATTTTTAAATATATATACTTTTTTTAAATCGCTTTTTTAAAAAATAATTATTTTTTTTTCTGTTGGAGTGAAAATGTAAAAAATAACATTTTTTTAAAAATATCTACTAACAACCGCCTATTAGATATGAAAATTTCTCCAAAATCAATACCCTTGAATAGTACAAAACGATAGTTTTTCTTCTTTTTTTTAATTCCTACTATTAGCTCACACTCTCTCTATATATATCTTGTTGGATTTTTCAATCGTTAATAAAATATTTTCTATTCATCCATTCAAGTTCAAATAAATTTTTTTAAACTTGTACTGGATGACAATTGATGTTAATACAGTTTTTTCAAATATTAATTCATTCATTAAATTTTATTAATTAATTTAATTTTTATATGGGAGAAAAAAATTTCTCCCATTGTTTTCATAAATGAAATGAAAGATTTATCTCAAATTAGTGATGCCAACAAAAAATAAAATACCGCAACGATGATTATAAAATAATGTTCAATAAAAATAACGTGCAACATGAATGCTGCACGGGTTTATTTTATATATTTATGATTAAAAAGTAGGAATTGACTTAAAAAAATAATTTTTATCTTACTTGTTTTTTTGATGTTGTTTCCTAACTATAAGGGAAATTTAATCTAGCATTTGTGGGCCAATTTCAATGCAGATTAGGATTTTACTTTCCTACTGGGATAAAAAAAAAAAAGACAGTAGTTGCTTTATTCTAAATGAATAATTTACTCATCAGTATATAAACTGTCATTCGTTCTGATGTGATGTGAAAATAATAATTAACAAATTAACACTCTTAAAATTAAAATAATTTTATATTACTTGTTTTTTCATAGATAATTAGTTTTTAAGTTGCTTCTAGTCCCGTATTTGAAACCATTTTTTTTTAAAATAATCTCTTCTGCAACTACAACGAAATATTTCATGAGAAAAAAAATGTTGATTTTTGAATTTTATATGAATAAAAAATGAGCTAAAAAAACTGGTGAGGTTATTTATTAATTCATATGATTACTACTGTCGTGGGTTAAAGGAAATCGGGAATGAAAAGCAATTTTCTTCATTTCTGAGAATTGTTTCTGTATGTAATATAATATAGCAAAGGAATGCAAGGTATTCAGATTATTCTGTAAATATAAATACTATATAGACATTTTAAAGAAACGTAAGTATATTTAAATATTACTAGAAATAATGCGAGAAAAAAGTAAAAACAGATAAAAAGAATGAAAAAGAAGATAAAAGAATGAAAAAGAGAATTGACAAAAATAAAAAATTGCATTTTGAGATAACATCGTCACACAAATATGAACTACGTATTTTTATTGAAAAATAACTATAAATGATACTGCAGTAGTTTAATGTTGGGTATAGTTGTTGTAGACACTGTCCTTCCTTATATATTTCGTTAATTGTGACCAAAGAATTGTTTTCGTGCTGTTGTTTACTTTAATTCTCTCTTTATGTTGATTACACTATACCTGCTTTAAAATGAATTGAATTTGATTATTTTTTAATATTAATATTTTATGGAAAACGTGTGCATCTAAAAGTTATTTATAACACGAATAATTATATTTCAGGAAGAAAGCATTCCTCAGATGCAATATTTGCTTTTAAAAAAACAAAGTATTGTTTATTAAAATTGCAATGTAAATTTTTCGATTCATTGTAGAAATTTTCGGAACAATTCTTCATTATTTTGAAGAATAATAATTTTATCTACCTGCGTTAAAATGTGAAATAACGTACCTTATTTTTTAAAACAATGATTTGATAACATGCATTCTTATGTATAATAGCGATTTATAATAAAAAAAAGTTAGTACTTCAAAAGGAAAATATTCTCTGGGTATGATTGTAGCTGTAAGTTATCAAATTTAATATTAATTTCGCATGTTGTTTTCCAACTATAAGGTAAATTTAATCCAGTATTTGTTTGTGAAATGCTGGTTTGTGCAATGCAATTAAAAGATTTCAATGCAGATTTGTTAAATTATTTTTATTTTACTGGGATAAAAAAAAGCTGGAGTAACACAAAAATGTTCATATATATTTTTTGTTATTTAAAATTTAACTGAAAATTTGGTATTAAACGAAACTTATGCATACAAATGAACAGATAGTCTACTGCTGCGTAAATGAACAGTTGGAAGATTAATGTTTCGTTTTACACGAATAATTAATTGTGCTTCTAAGTTATGTTAAAATAAATGGTTGTATGTAAGGTATTTTAAAACTACACAATAATCTAAATAAACGAATTTCAATCCTTTACATAGCTATTCATATACTCTTATATTAAACTGACCAATGTGATATTTATGTTACATGAATTAAATGGTGTTTTTCTAATTTATTCTTAAAACAATTGTTGTTATATATTACAAGTTTATTTATTTAAAAACGTGATTTTCTTAATGTTGCTTAAAAAAGTGGTGTATGTATCAATTTTTATGAATAAACGGTCGCTTTTGAAGATTTTTAAATTAAAATTAAGTTATAGTAAATAATTTAAATTAATTAATTTTATTTTAAAATTTAAATTTAAATTAAACGATTTTTTATATGTTTCAATTTTAAATTCAACACGTATTTCATGAAACGAATTCATTCTAATTCTTCTTTTGTTTTCTGATGCAAAAATGGATCGTCACTTAAAAAATATCCGTCTTTATATAATATACTTAATTTTGTAAAGTATACTATCAAAGATTTAGGAAACTTTATACGGTTTATTTGTATATTATTTTACAGATATTTAGTTAAAATGTGTCTTTAATTTAAATTAATTCTTCAAAATAGGAATTTAGTTTAATCGTTGTTGTTTTTTCAGTTATAAATGGTATTATTTTGTGCTTTACAAAAATGTTTGCAAAAATAATAGTGTCATAAAGAAAATATTCCTCAATAATTATTTTCATTTATTAATAAACTAAAAGCACATTTACGTCTCATATTGTTAGGAAGGTTTTTAAATTTTTTTTTTTTTTTTTTTTTTTTTTTTTTTTTTTGAAATTACATTGAAAAAATAATCTTTTCGTTATTCTAAGGAAAAATATATCAAGAAACTTTCAATAACTGTATAATTGTATTTAGTAAACTAATTAAATTTAGTCAAAATGTGATGCTTCTTAATTATTTTGTGTGAATACACGTATGTAATATTATTCTTATGTTTCATAAATATTTATTTTAAATATGTCTTTTACCTATCGGCAATTCTTACTGGATTAATTTTAATTATTCCTTTTTAACCAAAATATTGTCTTTACTAGGTAAATCAGGTTCTTATATTACACGTGAAAAATATTTTTATATATTTTTACCTTTATATTTGTATGTTGACAATTGATTACGAAACGTTTATTATTTAAAGAAAAATTATATGCGTGTAATGAAAATATTAGAAAAATTACACTTTAATTAGAAATCCTCTGTTTCTTTCAAAGATACTTAAAATATTTCTTTAATCAAATTTTAATTCTTCGAAAATGTAGTTTTAATATTTTTTCCCATTGGTACCTTTTGTTAAAAATTCGGTGCACCATTTGTGTTTGAACCCAAGTTAAAACCGATCGTAAAAATACAGGGTTGGCCACATGTCCTTGGCACATTTTAAAATCAAGTAAAATAATAATAATAATAATAATTGGCATACGAGAGTGAGATTTTGTCGAAACTGCTTCCCATGCAGGATTTCTAGGGACCAAGACTGAATTTTGAATACTACTAATTCTTTATTATAATATTCGCCTTATTTAATTACAGAAATTCGGCTATTTTAGAAGAAAACTATTACTATATGTAAAAAAAAAAAAAAAAAAAAAAAAAAAAATTGTATTAAAATTTCAATTTAGGTATGTCCCTGGCAACTCTGTTCACATTCTCAAATATTTTGTTTAAAAAATTAACAATAATTACAAAAATTGCCAGTAGTTGGCGCTGCGTCTTCATAGCTGCAATAAATCATTATAAACTCAAGATAAAGCAGTTATAAATGATATATTTTGTAAAATCTTTTACCATATTTCAATGTACGCGTCTATTGTAACTCGAACCACATACAGATAATAATCAGTTTCACTCCATGTAAAATTCATTAATCAAAATATTCTACTTCTTTTGAAAGATACTTTCAGAAAATGTCAATATATTTCTTTAAAGTATTCTATCAAATAAGTAGTTAGGAGAAAGATAAAAACTTCTCTCCATCTCTGAAGTGGAATGCAAAATGGTAATTTGAATTTATCTGTAATCGAGTGAGAAATAAATTCTCGCAAATCATTTTATTTCCGAAAGAGTGTTAATTTGTTAATTATTATTTTCACATCACATCAGAACGAATGACAGTTTATATACTGATGAGTAAATTATTCAATTAGAATAAAGCAACTACTGTCTTTTTTTTTTTTTATCCCAGTAGGAAAGTAAAATCCTAATCTGCATTGAAATTGGCCCACAAATGCTAGATTAAATTTCTCTTATAGTTGGGGAACAACCAAAAAAACAAGTAAGATAAAAATTATTTTTTTAAGTCAATTCCTACATTTTAATCATAAATATATAAAATAAACCCGTGTAGCATTAATGTACCACGTTATCTTTATTGAACATTATTTTATAATCATCGTTGCGGTATTTTATTTTTTCTTGGCATCGCTAATTTGAAATAAATCTTTCATTTCATTTATGAAACAATGGGAGAAATTTTTTTCTCCCGTGTAAAAATTAAAATTAATTAATTAAATTTAATTAATGAATTAATATTTAAAAAAACTGTATTAACATCAATTGTCATCCAGTGCAAGTTTAAAAAAATTTATTTGAACTTCAATCGATGAATAGAAAATATTTCATTAACGATTGAAAATTCCAACAAGATATATATAGAGAGAGTGTGAGCTAATAGTAGGAATTTAAAAATATATATTAAATTTGAAAACGTATAGACACACATTATACACAGAGAATATTTTCCTTCTAAGGTACTAAATTTTATATTATAAATTGCTATTATATATGGGAATGTATGTTATCAAATCATAGCTTTAAAAAATAAGGTTACTATATTTTAGAGCAAGTAGATGAAATTATTATTCTTAGAAATAATGAAGGTTTATTCCGAAAATTTCTACCACGAATCGAATGATTTACATGGCAATTTTAATAAATAATAAGTTGTTTTACTAAAAATAATATTACACCTGGGAAAAGTTTTCTCCCAGAAATAAGTGTTATAAATTAAAAAAATAATCAAAATAAATTCATTGTAAGGCAGATAACATATCTATAATATATTCAACATAAAGAAAGAATGAAAGTAAAAAGAAACCCGTGCAAACATGCGATAAAAATAATGTTTTTGCCAGAACTAATGAAATAAATGTGGACGGGCAATGTCTACAAGAACATAATCTATACATAGCATTAGTATACTGCAATAGCATTTATAAAACAATTTCCGTATAAAAATACGTATTTCATATTTGTGTGACTATGTTATCTGAAAAATGCAAGTTTTTGATTTTTGCTCTTTTTTTTTTTTTTTTTTTTTGTCATTCTTTTTGTCTTCCTTTTCATTCTTTTTATCTGCTTTTTCTTTTTTTTAACATTTTTTCATTTATTCATATAAACATACTCACATTTCTTAAAAATACCTACATAGTATATATATATATACACAATATCTGAATATTTTGTATTCCCTGGCTACATTATATTCCATACTGAAACAATTCTGAAAAATGTAAAATTAACTTTTCATTCCCGTTTTCCTTTAACCCACAACATAATCATATGAATTACTAAATAAACTCCAAAGTTTTTCAACTCATTTTCTTTATTCATATAAAAATCATAAATAAATACATTTTTTTCTCATAAAATATTTCGTTGCAATAGCAGAAGAGATTATTTAAAAAAAAATGGTTTCAAATAAGGGACTAGAAACAACTTGAAAACTAACTTTCTATAAAAAGTAAAAAGGACTAACGTTTTGTACTTCTCAAGGGTATTTATTGCTTTTGGAGACATTTTCATGTCCAATAGCCGGTTGTTAGTAATATTTTTAAACAAATTTTATTATTTTTATTTTCACTCAAACTGAATTAAAATATTAAATACTTTTTTAAATACGCGATTTAAAAAATAGATTTTTTTTAAATTAAAGAATAACATTAAGATAAAGAAAGATAGGTTTGATGCTTCATATCACATTGCTTAAAATGTCTCATAAAGGTAACAGTTTCGATATTGGTATATTATAGACAGGATATCCAAATATACATACCTCAATTAGAACATAAAATGTAAAACATCGTATATTAATGCATTCATACAATCAATATTCTACATAAATAATTTTCGACGACTATTCATTTACGCGCTTACGCATTAAATGGATACACATGCACGTATGCACACGCGTGTGAATACACTGATATCTAATATACGTTAACATACATTAATAGATACGAATATGAGAGTCACAAACTCATTCATATATATAAACTTATTCAGCTGTCAAAAACTCTTGTGTGCCACATCTGCATGCATAATTAGCATTCCTGCATGCAGAAAACCCATTATACATTTCTCAATTTATTTAGATATACAGCACATAAATTTATTCATGTGAATTCATAAATAAATCTCATACGGTTTTTAACTCAATTTTCTCATTCCCACATAATTCATTATTCAAAATAATCTGCGAAGCTTAATATATTCTGTCTGAAAGCTGCGAAATATTAGTTTCAAATAAGTATAGTTCAAAGCAAGCAGAAAATTTACGTCATTCTCTGAAACGAAATGCAAAATGTAAATTTATTTTCTCTTTATTCGAGCGGAAATAAATTGTTGGAAAATAATTTATTTCTGAGAGTTTTATTACATTAATTATTATTTCCCCATCGCATAAGACAAAAGTCAATTTTTATAGAAATGCATAAACCATTTTTTTAAACCGAAAATGAAAGAAATGATTCAAATAGGCACAGTTCTGAAAAAAAAAGTGCTTATCCACTACAAATTCTGCTCAATATACGTAACTATCATTATAATCCGCATTATCCAAAACCACCAAAATAAATATTCTGCAACTATTAAAATCGGTTATAATCTTTTCAGCAAATATGTAAAATCAACAACATAAAGGAACAATACTCTATATTAAAATTGAGTATCTTTTTCCGTCATTCCATGGTAAACGCAGCAAGTTTATGATGTATTTATGAATTTCTTTGTTTGTTATTATTTTATGCTCATTTATTTACTCGCCAACGCTTTAAATGTGAGAACTCACACACCACACATGTGTATATATTCATATGTAGCATACATTAATATCCATTTACGTACACTGTAAAAACGACAAATGTTTCTTAACTTAAGAAAAGATAATATAAACTCGAACGAAAATATACAGTAAACTCTTACCCATGATTCCGAAATGCGTTTTTATATTAGAAATCTCAAAAAGTAATACATTTTCGAGTTTTAAAGAAGCATGTATTAAAACGAAGTTTCTTTTCCTGCTACTGATTTACGGAAACGATTAGGTGTAGTTTTTAAATACATTAATATGTTTTCTCATCCCGGAATGTAAGTTTTTTAAGATGCTATCAATTCTCAAGTAAACATTTTCATGTTCAGCACACATATTTTAAAGACAAAGATGACGAATTAACAGCATTAACCTCAACAATAACATTAATATTATTTTGTTACTATCGCTTGCATAAATTCAGTTACGCAGCTGAAAATGTTAAATTAAGAATTGATAAAATCCGTAAATCATTTCCGTAAATCAGTTGCAGAAAAATAAACTTTGTTTTTATAAATCCTTTTTTAAATATAAAGAATATATGGGTGTCTAAAGTTTCTAGAGATATAAAACGCTTATCGGAATCATGAATATATCGAAAAATGTAATTGCATATTTTCGTTCATGGTAGATTTCATATTTGTAGATTAAGAAACATTTGCCTTTTTTTAACACTTTCGAACATAGCTGAAAGTGTTTATGAATTTGTTTTGTCTGGTCCTCTGTCTGTCTGTCTATTTTACCGTGCTCTAATTCGCGTAAATATACTCGGATTTTCATGAAACTGATAAATATTAATGAAGCATGGCATGTTCTGTATTGAAAAAGAAGTATGTAGCAGTTATACTCCATTTACAGGGGTGTCACAGAAATCCTTTCCAATATATTTATAATGTCATTAAACTATGTAAAATATATTAAAATGGATATATATAAAGTTGAATTGAACTACAAGATGCTTACTATCAAATATGGTACGTGCAGCACTTATAGTTAGTTTACATTGGTACTGAAAAGAGTTTGCTTATAATATGGTCAATGGGAAAAAAACGTTTGCGGTTCATTTTAATCATGTTACACTATTACAAACATAATGAAATTGATATCAGTTTCTGAGGTTTTTTTAAAGCATGCTTTCTCTAGAGTAAAGCAATATCTAGTGTAAAGCATGTATCATTCATTTACGGGGACACACAAAAGTATTCGGTTATGTAAGGGTCTACGAGGAGAAACGGTTTGCAGTGCATTTTGATTATGTTACACTATTTCAAATATAATAAATTTATATACATTACTTAGTTTTACTACAATATATATGTTGTGTAATATGATATGCACAGAATTTATCGTTAATTTACAGGCACACCCAAAACATTTCGGATAAAGTACTGTATCCGAGGTACTGTCTATAAGCGATAATTGTTGGAAGTGCGCTTTCAGTTACGATATGTGTTTTTAAGTTAAACAAAATTTTTGCATACTTCGTGGTGGCTATAAATGCAATAGATCATATACAGGCCTACACAAAAGAATTCGTATACATTACTGTGTATCAGCGTAATTTGTTTAAAGTGGGTGTTTAATACAGTTATGAATTTTGAATGTGAACTACATTTAGTATACTAAGAAATCTATGTATATACTAAGAAATGTATATAAGAAATGTATGTAAGAAATGTATGTAAGAAATGAAAGAATATAAATAAAATCCTGGAAAGACCTGGATACATCATGGCTGCCTTTGTATGAGAGTTTCTGGAAGTGTGAATTCAGTAGTATTCAGCGTGTATTCGCCTGAATTAAAAAATTCGCCTAATATGTAAAAAAATATTAAGGTAATATACAGGGCTGTACAAAATAATTCAAATATGGTTCTGTCGATTGGTAGAAACTGCTGAAGATGAATTTTCAACTGATGTGCTTTATTACTAAACTAAATTGTAGCATACTATAGAGAGTATATAAATATATATAAATTTTATGGAGGAATGCACAAAAGAATTGAAGTACTTTTTCGGCTGTGGACGGTAATTGCTGAAATCTGGTTTCAACTGTGTTATGCGTTTTCTAAAATGCTTACTTAGATATCTTATTTACCTTATTACATAGCTACGTTTTGTTAAAGTATTATGTAAATGTTGGAAAGTGTTTCATAATCTATGCTTGACACATTAGTTTTTTCTTGTTTATAATCTATATGAGCTCTCCACTTATACGCACAATATCATTCATACATAAGGTAAAGCTAGGAGAGTCTGCGCGCAATTCAACAGAATAATAAAACAATATATAAATATTATTTTTTGCAAAACTATCCATGAATAATTTTGAATTTATTTGTTTTTATGCATGTCCACTGCTGTTTTGTTGTTATTCTGCAATTTAATAGAACAGTTGTAATGAAACCAAGAAATCTATTTTGCGCAATCTGTCCTTACAGGGTTGGTGTGATTGCGTACATGTGTAGGAGAGACTTATATTAATAATAACTACAATTAAATTGTTAACAATAATAATTACACTTAAATGGTATTGTTGTAAGGCTTTTGTGAATAAATATTTTTGTATTAGGAGTGAATATTTTAACCTAAGGATTAAAGAATCAGAAAAAGGAAAGAATTTTAAGAACAATTAAATAATTTTAATTAAAAAAAAATTAAAGAATCAGAAAAACAAGCTCAGATAAGATTACAAAATAACATTATGATACTTGATAACACGGTTAACTTCAAATTGGTCCATTTTCATTTCCACAGTTTCAAAGTTTTCTTGTTTGCAGACCGAAGTTGTAGTCGTTCAGAATTGGTGTACTTATTGGTTGTAAATGGTGCAGCTTTCGTGCAAACACCTGCCACAAGTAATACAATGAATCCTGTCACTGGTCAAAGTTGTCTCCTGGTACAGTTCCAGACGTAGAGTGCACTCATCCTCATTGCTCAGTATTCGTTAGCATAATTTATTGCCAAATTTAGTTTCGATAATTATGTGTCTTTCCAAAATTATTACAAAGTTGATTCCTTTATATGTTTTGCATGTAATTTGCAATTTATGCAAATTTACCAAAAAGCTGCGTAATCTCTCCTAGCATGGAAACTTTTGAGAACATTGCGTCATCTCTCCTAAGTAGCAGATGCACAAACTCTCCAATTGGGGTAGGAGAGATTGCGCGACCTTTTATTTAAACATGGCCGCTTCTAAAATGAACCGCTGGTGTTCGCACTATTAGTCTAGGTTAGTAGCTTGTGAGAAATCATTTAAGTTAAAATATTTTGTAATACTGACATTCTATAGAAATTCTGACGAATAATTATAAAAAGTCAAGCACTTACTTTGTAAAAACGAAACAAAATAGCGATGCTTTATTCTAGACGCTCGAAACAATCAATGGGCACATTCAAGTAGACACTCCACTCCTGCTGTTGTACAACTGCCTTGAGTCGCTGCGCGCGGACACTACTCCTCCCCCTGACCCTCTTTGTGCGCAATGTCTCCTGGCTTTACCTTACATATTTATGTAAGCGCCTTAAACACTGGTGGGGCCCATCATCATGCATAAGTAACATTCCTGGATGTAGAAAAAACCCTTTAACATTTCACACTTTTGTTTAGGCGCATAAAGCGTCTATTTATTCATAAATAAATGTCACAAGTTCTTTTAATTCAGTGTCTTCACCCATGCAAAATGCATTAATCAAAATATTCTATTTCTTTTGAAAGGTTCTTTAAGAAAACGTCAAAATATTTCTTTAAAATATTGTTTCTAATAAGTAGTTAGAAGCAAGATGAAACCTTCTCTCCATCTCTGAAGTGGAATGCAAAATGAAAATTTGGTTTATCTTTATTCGAGTGGAAATAAATTCTTGGAGATCATTTTATTTCGGAAAGAGAGTTAATTTCTTAATTATTATTTTCACATCGGATAAGATGAATGACAGTTCATATACTGATAAGTAAACTTTCATTTAAAATAAAGCAACTCCAGACTTTTTTTTTATCCCAGTAAAAGAAAAATAATTTCCAAATCTGCATTGAAATCGTTCCACAAAAGCTAGATTAATTTTCCCTTATAGTTGGGAACAACATGCGAAATTACTATTAAATTTGATTATTTATAGATACAAATTATAACCAGAGAATATTTTCCTTCCGAAGTACTAAATTTTATATTATAAATTGTTATTATACATGGGAATGTATGTTATCAAATCGTAGCTATAAAATATCAGGTAAGTTATTTTATTTTTTAAAGCAAGTAGATGAAATTATTATTCTTAGAAATAATGAATAATTATTCCGAAAATTTCTGCAGTGTATTTGTATGCTGCAATAGCATTTATAAATGTCTTCCATATAAAAATACGTATTTCATGTTTGTGTGACTATGTTATCTGACAAATGCAACTTTTTTATTTTTGTCATTTTTCTTTTTCATTCTTTTTATTTTCATTTTCTTTTTTTGGCATTATTTCTAATAATATTTAGACATACTTACATTTGCTAAAAATACCTAGATAGTATATATATTTACAGAAGATCTGAATATTTTAGCTACATTATATTACATACAGAAACAATTCTGAAAAATGCGAAAATTACTTTTCATTCCTGTTTTCCTTTAACCCACAACACTCCTAATCGTATGAATTAATAAATAAACTCAAAAGGGTTTTCATCACATTTTCTTTGTTCATATAAAATTCATAAATACACATTTTTTTCTCATGAAATATTTCGTTGCAATAGCAGAAGAGATTATTTTAAAAAATGGTTTTAAATAAGCGCCTAGAAGCAACTTGATAACTACCATATATGAAAAAAGAAGTAAAACTATTGTTTTGTATTATTCAATGATATTACTTTAGGAGAAATTTTCATATCTAATATGTGATTGTTAGTATATATTTTTAAACAAATGTAATTTTTTGTAATGTTTTCACTCAAACAGAAAAAAAATTAGATGCTTTAACATACGATCTAAAAAATAGTTTTTTTAAAAAAACAACTTTAAGGTAAAGAAATTGAGGTTTGCTGCTTTTCTGAAAGAAAGTAATTCCAGATTTATAACTGTATATCACATATCTTAAAATATGCCATAAATTTAACAGTTTGCATATTGGTTTATTGTAGACATAATGTCTAAATATGGAATCCTCAATTAAAACAAGTAAACATCGTATATTAATGCATCCATACAATCATTATTCTTCATGAATAATTTTCTACGATCATTCATTTACGCGCCCACGCATTAAATGGATACACATGCACGTATGCACAGGCATGTGAATATACTGATCTGTAATATACATTCACCTACATATACGGATACAAATAAGAGAGACATAAACGCATTCATATAATATATAAACTTATTCAAATGTTTAAAACTCTTGTGTCTCACATCTCCATGCATAATTAGCATTCCTGCGTGCAGAAAACCTTTTATCGTTTCTCAATAAATTTAGATATACATCACGTATATTTATTCATGTGAATTCATAAAGAAATCTCACAGGCTTTTTAACTCATTTTCCTCATTCCCCCATAATTCATTATTCAAAATAATCTGTGCCAATTGAAATATTCTGTCTGAAAGAAGCAAAGTGTTAGTTTCAAATATAGTTTCAAATAAGCAGAAAATTTCTAACATTTTCTGTAACGCAATGCAAAATGTAAATTTATTTTATGTTTATTCGAGCGGAAATACATTCTAGGAGGAAAATTCTATTTTCGAGAGTATTATTTCGTTAATTATTATTTCCACATTACATAAGACGAAAGTCAACTAATATAGAAATGAAAACGAAAACATTATTTTAAACTAAATTCCAAATAAAAAGATTTCATTTTAAGCAGAGTTTTGTGAAATAAATTTATCAGCCTCTACAAATTCTGCTGCATATAATCGTACGGAACTATTATTGAAATCCTCAAAATTCAAAACCACCAAAATGAATTTTCTGCAGCCATAAAAACCATTCATCAGGTTAACATCAAATATGTTAAATCAGTCACTTTAACAAATAATTATAAAGTCAACTCAAATTTAATATTCTGTATTAAATTTCAGTATATTTTTATCGTCATTTCCTGCATGGTAAATGCAGCAAGTCAACGATATATTTGTGCATTTCTTGCTTTGTTATTATTCTATTCTTATTTATTCACACGCCATGGTTTTAAATGTATACACGAGCATGTATTCACATACACACATACATATGTGTATATATTAATATGTAACATATATTATTATACATTTATGTACAATGTATAAACGACAAATGTTTCTTAATCTAGGAAACGATAATAATGACGGAAATATAGAGTATACTCTTCGGAGTTACCCACGATTCGGAAAGGCATTCTTTGTCTTTGGAAACCTGAAAGACTACTATATTTTCAATATTTAAAGAATTTATAAGAACAAAGTTGCTTTTGCTGCTGCTGATTTTCGGAATATTATCCGTGTATTTTTATAGGGCATTAATCTTTTTTCGCAACCCGGAATTTAGGTTTTTCGGAAGCTATCAATTCTCAAATTAACATTTTCATGTTCAACTAACATATTTTATACATTCAAACGAATGATCCAACAACATTAACATTAGCAATACAATTAATATTATTTGTTTTATATTGCTTGCTTAAATTCAGTTACGCAGCTGAAAATTTTCAATTAAGAATTGATAGCATCCAAAAAACCGTCATTTCGGGTTCAGAAAATACGCTATAAAAACTACTCGGAAACGTTTCCGAAAATCAGTTGCAGTTGAATAAACTTTTTTTTTTTTTTTTTTTATAAATGCTTCTTTAAATCTCAAAAATATATTGGTTAAAAGAATATTGGCTCAAACATATATTGAGGTTTTTAAAGATATAAAACTCTTTTCGGAATCATGAATATATCGGAAAAGGTTATTGTATATTTTCGTTCTGGGTTATATTATATCTTTGTAGATTAAGAAACATTTGTCTTTTTTAGTGTCTTTTTTAGCACACCTCTTAGACGCACTATTTGCATAAATACACACAATCTTATTTAATTGCCTTAAACTCTGGTGTGCCACATTTTCATGCATATTTAACATTCCTTAATGTAGAAAAAACCCTTTTACATTTCACACTTTTGTTTCGACGCATAGATCGTCCAATCATTCATAAATAAATGTCATAAGCTCTTTTAACTCAGTTTCCTCATCCATGCAAAATTCATTACTCAAAATATTATATTTCTTTTGAAAGATTCTTTAAGAAAACACCAAAATATTTATTTAAAATATGGGTTTCAAATAAGCAGTTAAATACAAGATGAAAACTTCTCTCTATCTCTGAAGAAGTGGAATGCGAAATGCAAATCTGTTTTCTCTTTTTTCGAGTGGAAATAAATTCTCGGAGATCATTTTATTTCCGAAAAAGTGTTAATTTGTTAATTTTAATTTTTACATCGCATACGACTAATGACAGCTTATATACTGATGAGTGAACCATTCATTTAAAATAAATTTTTAAAAAAAATCAAATTTATGACCATAATTTTTGGTACCACACACAATGCCCAAAAATGAACTGATAGTTTTTAAAATGAGATAAAAAGAAAATATAGCGAGAATTTTGTTAAAGTTATTCTTGCAGCAGATTAATGAGTGAAATTAGGAATTTCTTTTATACAATTGCTTGTTTTTAGTGCATAATGTCACCGACTTATGGCGCTGCACCATCACAAACTAAAATATCGAAGCAATCTAAATAAAATACCGACTGTATACATCATTGTTCTGCAAGAATATTTTTAATATCTGTCATATTTCTTGTTATACCAATTACAATTATCATTCCATCTTAGTAAATCCTTCACAAGAATAATTAACATTTCTGAATGTAGAAAACAGTATTGTTTTTACATTTCCCACTTGTTCAAGCATACAGCACGTCTATTTATTCATAAGAATTAATTCTTAAATCTTACAAGTTCTTTTAACCCATCTTTTTCATTCATACAAAATTCATTAATCAAGATATTCTGTTCAACTTGAAATGTGCTGTCTGGAAGCTTCAAAATATTATTTTTATATATGGTTTTAAATAAATAGAAGCATGTAGAAAGTTTCACTCTAGCTCTGAAACGGAATGTAAAAAAAGTAAATTTATATTATTTTTATTGGAGCGGAAATAAATTCTCCGAGATCGTTTTATTTTCGAAAATATAATTGTCCCGTTTTCTTGTTTATTCCATTTTAAATCGTCAGTCCGTATCTTAGTACATCCTTCACAAGAATAATTAACATTCATGAATGCAGAAAGCATTTTAATTTTTGCTTTTTTTTTTTCATATGAATTCAAGAATAAATCTTATAAGCTCTTTTAACTTGGTTTCCTCATTCATATAAAATTCCTTAAACAGAATATTCTATTCCTCTTGAGAGGTTTTTTCTGAAAGCAGCAAAATATTACTTTCAAATAGGGTTTTAAATAAGTAGTTAAAAGTAAGTAGAAAATTTTACTCTACCTCTGAAACGGAAAGCAAAATGTAAATTTAGGTTATCTTTATTCGAGCGGAAATAAATTTTCGGAGATCATTTTACTTCAAAAAGAATACTGTTAATTTTGCTGTAGAGAATTTGTTATAAGAATTCTGTTAATTTTACCCAGATTAGCAGACCGATTCTAAAGCATTACTAATTTCTTAGCTGTCAACAGGAACGGAAATTTTCATTTTCGTAGTCATAAATTTTCATATATGGCTTATTTTATTTCTTAAATAAAAAAAGTTTAGATTTTTTTTTCTAAAGACGTAAAAATGGTACAAAATATATTTCACATACCGAAACAATCGAAGCAATCTAAATACATTCCCGAATTCATGCATTAATTTCATGGAAGAATATAATTGTCATACTTTCTTGTTATTCCATTTTAAATCATCAGTCCATCTCAGTACATCGTTAACAAGAATAATTAACATTCCTAATTGCAGAATACATTTTTATTTATTATTTTGTTTAAACATACAGCACGTCTATTTATTCATATGAATTCATGAATGAATCTTCGTGAATGAATTCATGAATGAACAAAATTCATTAATCAAAATATTCTGTTCCTCTTGAAAAGTTTTGTCTGAAAGCAGCAAAGTATTATTTTCAAATATGGTTTTAAATAAGAAGTTCGAAGTAAATAGAAAATCTCTGAAACGGAAAGCAAAATGTAAATTTAGGTTATCTTTATTCGTGCAGAAATATATTCTCGGAGATCATTTTACTTCAAAAAGAATATTACTCTGTTAATTTTACCCAGATTAGCAGACCGATTCCAAAGCATTACTAATTTCTTAATTGTCAAAAGGAACGGAAATTTTCATTTTCGAAGTCACAACTTTTCATCTATGGCTTATTTTATTTCTTAAAGGAAAAAGTTTAGAGTTTTTTTCTAAAGACGTAAAATTGGTACAAAATATATTTAATATACCGAAACAATCGAGGCAATCTAAATACATTCCCGAATTCATGCATTAATTTCATGCACGAATATAACTGTCATGCTTTCTTGTTATTCCATTTTAAATCGTCCGTCCATCTAAGTATATCCTTCACAAGAATAGTTAACATTCCCAATTGCAGAATGAATTTTTATTTTTTATTTTGTTTAAACATACAGCACGTCTATTTATTCATATGAATTCATGAATAAATCGTATAAGCTGTTTTAACTTCGTTTTCTCCTTCATACAAAATTCCTTAATCAAAATGTTCTGTTCCACGTGAAAAGTTTTGTCTGAAAGCAATAAATTATTACTTTCAAATATGGCTTTAAATAAGTTTTTATTCGCACAAAAAATAAGTAGAAAATTTTAACTCTATCTCTGAAACGGGAAGCAAAATGTAAATTTCGGTTATCTTTATTCGAGCGGAAATAAATTCTCAGAGATCATTTTATTTCAAAAAGAATAATACCTTGTTAATTACACCCAGATTAGCAGACCGATTCCAAAGCATTACTAATTTCTTAGCTGTCAACAGGAACGGAAATTTTCATTTTCGTAGTCACAAATTTTCTCATCTATGGCTTATTTTATTTCTTAAAGGAAAAAAATTAGATTTCTTTTCTAAAGACGTAAAATTGGAATAAAATATATTTCATATACCGAAGCAATCTAATTACATTCCCGAATTCATGCTTTAATTAAATTCGAGAATATAACTGTCACGTTTTCTTGTTATTCCCTTTTAAATCGTCAGTCCATCTTAGTACATCCTTCACAAGAATAATTAACATTGCTGATTGCAGAAAACATTTTTATTTTTACTTTTCTTTTTCTTTTTACATACAGTACGACTATTTATTCATATGAATTCAAGAATAAATCTGATAAGCTCTTTTAACTTGGTTTCCTCATTCATACCAAATTCATTAATCAAAATATTCTGTTCCTCTTGAAATATTTTGTGTGAAAGCAGCAAAATATTACTTTCAAATATGGTTTTAAATAACTAGTTAGAAGCAAATAGAAAATCTCTGAAATGGAAAGCGAAATGTAAATTTAGATTATCTTTATTCGAACGGAAATAAATTCTCAGAGATCATTTTACTTCAAAAAGAATATTACTCTGTTAATTTCACCCAGATTAGCAGAAAGATTCCAAAGCATTACTAATTTCTTGTTGTCAACAGGAACGGAAATTTTCATTTTCACAGTCACAAATTTTCATCTATGGCTTATTTTATTTCTTAAAGCAAAAAAGTTTAGATTTTTTTCTAAAGACATAAAATTGGTATAAAATATATCTCATATACCGAAGCAATCTAAATACATTCCAGAACATTCCTATAACATTCCAGAATTCATGCATTAATTTCTTGCAAGAATATAAATGTCACGTTTTTTTTGTTATTCCATTTTAAATCGTCATTCCATCTTAGTACATCCTTCACAAGAATAATTAACATTCCTGAATGCAGAAAACATTTTTATTTTTGCTTTTGTTTTAAACATACAGCACGTCTATTTATTCATATGAATTCAAGAATATATCTTATAAGCTCTTTTATCTCAGTTTCCTCATTCATACAAAAATATTTAATCAAAATATTCTGTTCCTCTTGAAATGTTTTGTCTGAAAGCAACAAAATATTACTTGCAAATATAGTTTTAAGTAAGTTTTGTGAAGTAAGTAGAAAATTTTAACTCTATCTTCGAAACGGAAAGCAAAATGTAAATTTAGGTTATCTTTATTCGAGCGGAAATAAATTCTCAGATATCATTTTACTTCAAAAAGAATATTACTTTGTTAATTTCACCCAGATTAGCAGATCGATTCCAAAGCATTACTAATTTCTTAGCTGTCAACAGATTTTCATCTATGGCTTATTTTATTTCTTAAAGCAAAAAAGTTCAGATTTTTTTCTGAAGACGTAAAATTGGTATGAAATATATTTCATATACCGAAGCAATCTAAATACATTCTGGAATTCATGCATTAATTTCATGCAAGAATATAAATGTCACGTTTTTTTGTTATTCCATTTTAAATCGTCAGTCCATCTTAGTACATTCTTTACAATTAACATTCCTGAATGCAGAAAACAGCATATTTTTTGCTTTTTTAAAAAAAACATACAGCACGTCTATTTATTCATATGAATTCAAGAATAAATCTTATAAACTCTTTTATCTCAGTTTCCTCGTCCATACAAAATTTTTTAATCGAAATATTCTGCTCCTATTGAAATGTTTTGTCTGCAAGCAACAAAATATTACTTTCAAATATGGTTTTAAATAAGTAGGTAGAATTAAGTAGAAAATCTCTGAAACGAAAAGCAAATTTAAATTTAGTTTATCTTTATTTGAAAAGAAATAAGTTATCTGGGATCACTTTATTTCTGAAAGAATATTACTTTGTTAATTCTACCTGAATTAGCAGACCGATTCTAAAGCATTAATAATTTCATAGTCGTCAACAGGAACGGAAACTTTCATTTTTTTAATGTTTTCCTAGACACAAATTTTCATCTATGGCTTATTTTATATCTAAAAAGAAAAAAAGTTTAGTTTTTTTTTCTAAAGACGTAAAATTGGTATAAAATATATTTCATATATACATTCTCACAATGAATGTTTGTCAAAAATACTGGTTTTTGGTCATCCATGTACACGACTATGCTTTTAATGTATAAATGGGTACATACACACACATGAATGTTCATATTCAAAGTGGATCAAGTGCACGAAACATTACCCAAAGTTCTTGATATAGACTTGATATAGTTTAGTTCCGAAAGTCCGACATATAGATAAACTGATGTGTAATATACATTAATATCCATACACGTACAGAGTAAATCCAGATTAAATGCCCCATCGAGTTAGTTGCCCAAGTCACTGTATTTCAGCTGTTGGAAGTGTGTTGGAGTGTGTTGGCGTTGGCGAGTGTGGACGTGTGTTGATGTTCTTTTACTATCAATTGTTATAAAAAAGCGTAGTAGACGAATGTTTCTTGGGATTGTCTTTTGAAAAAAATTATCCGAACTGGTTGTGTACCGTCTCTTCTCAGACTGAGTTGAACAGAAAACTAGACTTGTTATAGTCTAGTTCCGAACGTCCGACATATAGATAAACTGATGTGTAATATACATTAATATCCATACACGTACAGAGTAAATCCAGATTAAATGTCCCATCGGGTTAGTTGCCCGAGTCAGTGTATTTCAGCTGTTGGACGTGTGTTGGAGCTAGTGACGTTCTTTTACTATCAATTGTTATAAAAAAGCGTTGTAGACGAATGTTTCTTGGGATTGTCTTTTGAAAAAATTTATCCGAACTGGTTGAGTACCGTCCCTTCTCAGACTCAGTTGGGCAGAAAACTAGACTTTATATAGTTTAGTACCGAGCGTCCGACATATAGATAAACTGATGTATAATATACATTAATATCCATACATGTATAGAGTAAATCCAGATTAGTTACCCCATCGGGTTAGTTGCCCGAGTCACTGTACTTCAGCTTTTGGACGTGTGTCGGAGCTAGTGACGTTCTTTTACTATCAATCGTTACAAAAAAGCGTAGTAGGCGAAGTTACAGCGATTTATTTCTTGAAATAAGCGTTTTATTCACAAAGAAAAATATTTATTTTATTGTTGGCAAGTTTTTCTGCCCCCCCCCCCCCCTAATTTAAATTACATAAGTTGAACCTTCCGTAGAATATTTAAAATATTTTGGACTCATTCATTAAGAAACATAAAAATCTAACGCATTTAATTTGAGAATTTTAAATTTGTTTTCCGAATTAGTTTTTACAGTTTGTACATTGAATATAAGAAGTGTGGGGGGGGGGGGTATCCCTCTTAGTTTAGATTTAACAAGTTTAGCTTTTGTTAGAATTATTCGGAGGGCTTCAAAATTTGCATACACATTTATTCGAAGAATTGGGAATAGCAAATATCTTCTAATGTGGGAGTGTAATGCAAGATTAGTATACAGGACCTGTAAACTCTTTTTTTTTTCAAAATTAAATAGTAAATTGGTTGTAAATATTATATTATATCAAATGCAAATCTAGATTTTGAATTATAAATTTTAATTACGTGTACTTCCCATTCTTTTACGAATAGAGCACCTAACTGATCAAGTGGGATGTTTAACCCTGAGATCCAGGATAAATGGCCAAAATCATTGATTAAGATTTTTTTTAATATAAAAACACTATTTTATATGGTATTTATGACAAATTATTATTTTTTATAATGTTCTGCATAAAATTTGGAGTAGATAGGTTACATGTGCACTACAAAAATCATTGCTATAAAAAAGAAAAATGAAAGGGGGCTTAAGTAAGGCAACTATCCCGGACTTACCCTATCAACATTGCATTTAGAGATATAAATGTATTCATACATGCATGTTAATTTCCGTGCCTTAAACTCTTACATCGCGTATGCATCATTACAATGCCTGAACACCGAAAAACTTTTTACAGTTCCCACTTTTGTTTAAGTACATTTTCCGTTTTGAAAGATAAAAGAAGTGTAATTGTTTTTAAATTAATTTTTTATTTTGTTTTATTTTTGTTTTATTTTTTTTTATTTTAATTTTAATTTAATTTTTTTAATTTTTATATATTTATTTATTTATTTATTTTTGTAAATAAACTCGGTTTTAAAAAATGTCATCTCTATTTGTGTTGCCATCTATTGATTATTACGGGAGTATTTAATT
Organism: Maratus michaelseni; assembly: GCA_963931845.1. NCBI lineage: Eukaryota > Metazoa > Arthropoda > Arachnida > Araneae > Salticidae > Maratus > Maratus michaelseni. Next base: position 199,910,619 of record OZ007596.1, read on the forward strand.
TAATATTTGATATAATGGAGGAACATTTTCTGCCTGACCTAAGTATTGAACTGGGGACGATAGCGGCTTGAGCTGAGTGCTTTACCGCAAGACCAGCGGGTCCTTGCTAGAGTGAGAGTAGGAAACGATTATACGGGATGTCTTATAATCGCAGCTTGGGACTTAAACAATTTGGGGTTTAGAAAACTGGTAATTTTGAAGTTAATTGCGGGGATATTTCGTAATGAGATGAGGGTTGAAAACTATAGTATTAATAGAGGATAAAAACATGAATTATATATATTCTTAATTTGATTGTTAAATTTAAAATATAAATATTATATTTTAAATTAAATTCGAGAAATTCTTTTGCTTTTTTGCGAAAATCGATTTTTAATCAACTATTATGTGCTTTTTAAATGTGTTCGTTTAGAATATATTTTCAGTGTGAGTGTTTTTTATAATTTTAAAAAATAAATTGCGAATAATTTTAAAGGAATGAGTTTAATTCGAAAGCATTATTTTTGTTTGTTGCTTTTTTAAATAGAATCGATCTTTTTCACTTAATTTAGCTATTTTATATATATATTAATCTGTTTAGAACATATTTTAAGTGCGAATACTTTTTTATAACTTTAAAAAATTAATTGCAAATATAATTTTTGCTTTTTTAAATTCGAAAGCACTATTTTCTTGTTGTTGTTTTAAATAAACTTGAAATTTTAATTTATTGAATTTTTAGTTTTTCTGTGCAGCAACATGTCAGTTTTTGAAACATTGAAAATAAACATGCAGCAAATAACGGAATATCTCCGTTGGCTGCTTTTTTCTCCGTCCGTTCCGTTGTTTTCAGGAAAAATGAGAAAATTTTCTGCAGATATACGGGATAGATTCCATTTTTCTAACAAAACGGAAACTTTCTGATCAAAATTCACGGAAGACAACCTGTCAATAAACGAAATTTTTTAACAGTGTATATAATATACATTAACATACGTGTACGGATACGAATTTGAGAAACATAAACTCATTCATATATGTAATTTTATTCAGATACCAAAATCTATTGTGTGCCACATCTGCATGCATAATTTGCATTCCTGCATGCAGAAAACCCTTCATACATTTTTCAATTTTTTTTAGATTTACAGAAATCATATTTATTTATGTGAATTCATAAATAAATCTCATACGATTTTAAACTCAATTTCATTCCCTCATAATTAATAATTATTCAAAATTATCTACGCCACTGAAATTATTCTGTCTGACAGCAACCAAATATTAGTTTCAAATAAGTAGTTCGAAATAAGCAGAAAATGTACGTCATCCTTTGAAACGGAATTTAAAATTTAAATTTGTTTTCTGTTTATTCGAGTAGAAATAATTTCCCAGAAAACATTTTATTTCCGAGACTTTTATTATGTTAATTATTATTTTCCCATCGCATAAGACAAATGTCAACTTTTATACAAATGAATAAACCGTTAATTTAAATTGAAATTAATATAAAATCTTCAATTAGGTAAAGTTCTTTAAAAAAATTCCTTATCAACTACAAATTCTGCTTAATATAAGTAACTATCATTATAACCTGCATAATCCAAAACCACCAAAATAAATTTTCAGCAACTGTTGAAAATCGGAAAAAACTTTTCAGCAAATATGAAAAATAAGCAACATTAAGGAACAATACTCCATATTAAAATTGAGTATATTTTTCCGTCATTTCCTCGTAAATGCAGCAAGTTATTATGTATTTAGGAATTTATATGTTTGTTATTATTCTAAGCTGACTTATTTATACGCCTGTGTTTTAAGTGTATACGCGAACGCGTACTCACACACATAATAAATAGTAAAATAAGTTTTATTAGACTTTTGACATGTTTCGAGTCAATCTGAGCCATTATCAAAACAAATAAGAATATTCTGTAATTGCACGGTTTATGAAATTTTTTATAACGCTATCATTTAATTTTCACGTACTTTTTAAAATTACGCACGTTATTTTTAATTTTTACTTGGATGTTTATTTTTATATTTGTAACCATTTAGTAACTCAAGACACAACTTTGGTAAGTTCAATGATGCTGTATCGTTACAATTTTTTTACGTGTTACGATCTTTATGGTTTCTCTTATAATGGATGGATAATATAGATTAGATGGGAAAATTATCTTACTTTCATTGAAATTTATTTGGATGGTTTCTTCATGATATAATCTTTCTAGGGCTGTGGTTTTTCTATTATATTAATTATTAGCTGTATGCTCCCTTTGCTGATAATTTAGCTTGTATGACATCCTTCATTTCATATGCTTTTTAGCGAATTTTGTGATGGCAATATGGGTATTAAAATAATCACCATGTGGCAAAGCTGACTCACTCTCTCGCACGGTCCCGCACGATGTCGCACGATGTAAGCTTATTAGCTAAAAATGCTCTCAGGCTCCCACTCCCTTTATGCAGGTACTTTGTAATCGTACATCTATAATTCGAACTTTGGATAAATAATTATCGTAAAGAACAATTTCAGAGCATTTATTTCTAATATAATTACTACAGATTTTTAGTAACATCCAGTGGATACATCTCGGACGAGGATTATTGATCACGCAACATATTTTTAAAGATGTCTGTCACGATACAAATTATGATGTAGAATCACATATATTTTTTATAATAATTTCTTTTTATAACTCTCCATTAAAAACTGACTTTTAATTACTTATTTTTTTATCCTAACTTTTATTACAGTTCCCGTTGTAATTTCCCTACATTAAAAAGGGGCATTTACCATATGTCTTTATCACTGAAACGTCGCTTACGTAGATAGAATTCATTTATACGATTAATCATCCTCACTAGTTATCTAACAAAAAAAGAAGAAAAGTGATAAAGCTTGACTTTGCATTTGGACTGCATTTTATTCTCACTCCATTCAACGTTTGTTAGAAATATGTCTTTTGTCTGCTTAATTTTTCAGTCTAACTTCCTCTTTAAATCATAAAAATTTCCAGTACATGAGATTTATTTTCTCTCTTTCACGCTATATTCTCAAAACTTTGTTCTCAACGTACATTTGGTGTTCGAAAATTCTTGCTGGATTACTTTTTAGGACTACTATTCTGGTTGCCTTGCCATGAAATTCAAAAATTCTCCTAATTGTGTAAAGGGTAACATATAATTTTAACTTGTGTGACATCATTCATTACATATGCTCTTTCGCCAATTTTAGGATGCCAATATGAGTATTACAAAATGACCATCTGGCGGAGTTGTTGGACTTTCTCGCAGGGTCTAAGCATAGTCTAAGCCTAGAGTCTGTTAATAACTTCCAGTGGATGCATATCGAACCTGGATTATTGATCAGGCAATATACTTTTAAACACGTCTTTCATGTTACAGACACTCTGTAATTTTTATGTAGCTGAATAAAATAAATTAAACCTAACTGAACGAAAGTGAATTGCGATTCTGTTTTTCTATAGATAAATTGTTTCTTGCAATGTGCCTTACAACATTTCACAGAGAATACAATTGTGTAGTAAAATTTTAATAATTTAGCCAAAAAATACCATGAGTTTTAATCTCCTTTATTTTTTTTCCAAAAATATTCAATTTATCTTGATTTATTTAACTCTTTTGTGTCAAGAAATCTTAACCAGAAATTCTTAATAAATGGTGACCTCTGGAGTTTAATTATATTATCCAGTAGGATTTTAATATATCAATCAGAGGAATTATTAGCCTGCACATGTAAATTTGAATAAAAAAAATTCACGCTTTCAATTCTGTTAACATTTTCCATTTTATTTACACACAAAGTGGAAAACAGTACGTCGCAAAAAGTCTACACAAGGTTTTCATTTGATATGCTTAAAACGTAAAATTCACAGAGCGTACAGTTTTGTATTAAAATTTATATTAATTTTATGCATAAAATCACACGTGTTTCAGTTCACTCTATACTTTATTTTTAAAAATATTTAAATCCTCTTGATGTTTCTACTGCATCAAAATATACTTTCAAAGTATGAATTCAATTTAAAACTAAAAAGCATGCGGAAATTTTCTATCTAACTTTGAATGATAATGTGCAATATGAATTCAATTTTGGACGCTTTGACAAAAAAAAACTTTTGTTTGGAAACTATTTTGTTTCTAAAAATCCTTTATTCATCTTAATAAACATTTTTATTTTACATGAGAAAAAAAAATACAGATTATTTTGTTTATTCGTGACTGAAGAATGCACTGAAAGAAAAGAATGTTTTACATAATTAATTTAAATTCAAGGATATTTTTTTCTGAAAAATACTAGCAAGCTGTACTATTTGAAATAACTTGTGATTTGTTTCACAAAGGAAGTACACAATGCTTACTAACCGGGGGTACGCTAATCCGGGAAAAATGTTGTGCTTTTATAAATATTTTTAGTTACTGAGGTACATGAAACGTTTAAATTTTTGAAATTATGTTAAAAACTGATAATTAGAAATCCATGAACTTGATTAGAACGCAGATCAGTTGAAACAAAAATGTGTTTTAAGTATACAGTAAAAGAAAATACAATACATAAGATGTATAAAGATATTTGAAAATATCCTCGTCACCTATGTAAGTGAGTAATTAAATAAAATTCTTAAGGTGTAATCATACAAAATCCTTTCTAAAATGATTAAATATATATTGTGTTTTATTTATAAATTTATTTATAGCATTGGCATTATTTTGTCCATTTATTAGTCTCATTTTTGTTTTCCAAATCTGTCTTTTCCTCCGTTCAATTATTGTGGTCAGAGATTTGTTCTTCGTTATGTTATACCCATGTAGCGCGAAGAAACTTAGAACAACGTTGTCTCAAGGATTTTTTAGGTTAAAACAAGAGTATAACAAGGATTTGCCAAGGATTTGATGCTAAATTGGTAGTAATATGAATAGCATGGACGTTATATTCATTTAAAGTAATTTACCACTTTCCAGAGAACTTCCCACTTTTACAGAGAAGTTTTAGTGAGGAATGTTTCTTATATGCTTTCCATTGGCATATAAACTTTAGAACAAAATCTACATTCCAATTATATAGTATGGTTTCTTTTTTCAGCGCACATGAACATGTCACATGGTCGATCCGGTGCTTTTTGTGACGCACGTTACTACCAAATATTTTGCAATATTGAACATCTCATAGAATGTATTTGTTTGTAATTGATTCAATGCACGAATTTGAAGGGAATAATATAATACCGCCTAAATGTAAAGAAAAAGTAATGTTTAAATGAATAGAATAGTTACATTCAATGTTTGCTTATTAAAGCATTGCCGCCATTAAGTTCGTCAAACCGCAGAGTGAAAACACAACAGTACTTAAATTCGTCAATGTGATTATATTTCACATTTAATCGCAGTTAAAATTTTCAGATATACAGGATCGGCCAAAAGTCATTTGTTCATTTTAAAATACAATGCATAATCAAGTAATTGCCGCACGGAGATGAGGTTTCTAAAAACATTCTTTACATGATCCAAAGTTTTGTTTAAAACTATTCTCAAATAATATTTTTACCAGAGGGCCCGTGCGAAGATTTCGCACTGAAATCTAATATTTTTTAGGTACTTCTCTATTAACCCGTCGACCGCTTTTCCTAACAAAAAACTACCGCCAAACTGTAAGATTAAACGCCAAAAATGCAGTCCCATTTACTTGATGTCAGAATCATTATGCGTGTTTGTTACGTCATCTAGTGGTATTACATTCGACATTTGCGTGTATTTTTCATTATGTTTTCCTGATTTAGTAGTTATTTTATTAATTAAAATAGCAATTGTGTCCTTAAATTCTTATATTTTATTTATTTTTTGATATTCCAATGGCAACGTTCTCCCGTTTATTTGGCGATAGTTTTTTGTTATGAAAAGGGGTCGACGGGATAATAGAGGAGTATGATTTTTTATCAATATGTAATATTTTTTAGATGCAGGTTTAAACTTCTAAAGAAAAAGCAAGGATAAAAATATCTGCAAACAACATTTAGTTGTTAGTCAAGCCAGAATATCATCTAATTTATTCCATCAAAGTTAGACTAAAAACTGATCCAAGATTGCTAAAGGCACGCGCGAGAAAAAAAATTAACAATCGTATTTTGACTGCATTAGAGGATGATGTCATCCGCTTTGGTAAAACCATGTGACTTAGAAATATAAATCTAAACATTTCAATTTCAATTTCGCTTTTTAATCATAAGTATAAAATAAACCCGTGCGGTGTTTTTTATAATAATTGCTATGAGCATCATATAATGTGGTATTTTATTTTTTTTGGCAACAATAATTTCAGGAAAACCTTTCATTTCTTTCATGAAAACAATGCCGATTTAATTTTTTAATTTCAGCAAATTTTAATCAAAAACATGTTTTAACGAATTGTTAAGTGGGCTATGTCAGAAGCCTGTTCTAAAACCTTTCATATGGTATCTCATTCGTTGTTCTGCATTTCATATTTTCTGAGTAAAAGGGATGTTGACAGGAGAAATAATATATAAGGATCCGCTGAACAACGCGAATTTTTTTTATACATTTACACACTCATTTTTTTAAAGCAAAAGGATGACACTTGCACACTGTAAAAAATTTTCCGGAAGGTTCCGGAAAAAAATGGTGGCATTAAGATGCCACGGCTTTTTGCTGTTACGTTTCACAACAAAGTAGTGAAACATTCCAATTTTTCAGAAACATTTCGTAACATATACTTCGAAACCTTTCATATCAAAATACTAAAATATTTCAGCGTCACGATACGCTTTTTTCCGAAACCTTTCATATCAAAATGCTGAAACATTCCAACTTGGAATGTTTCACTACTTTGTTGTGAAACGTAACAGCAAAAAGCCGTGGCATCTTAATGCCACCATTTTTTTCCGGAACCTTCCGGAAATTTTTTTACAGTGTGAAGATTTATTATGATTGCTGACTGTCCCTAATATTTTGTTTATTAATCATTTCTCAGAAGTTTACAACTGATTTCTTTTTTCGGAACCTTTCATATCAAAATACTGAAATGTTCCAGTTTCACAGAACGTCCTTTTTCGAAACTTTTTTTTTTTTTTTTTTTTAAATTCTGAAAATATTATTTTTTATTTATCAGGTAACAAAATCGAAGCTGTACAACAAAAATATATTAATCGAAACTCATAACTAAACATATAAAAAATACTTGCTAAAACTGAATTCCGAGCTCGGATTTACGCGAGTAAATAAAGTGTAAAAATGTTAATTATATTTTTTAAAATGCAAACATTATTTTTATTCCTTTATTAAAATCTTAAGTTTTTAGAAAATATAAAATTTCCTTTTAATCAATTTTTTTCTGATTTAATAATTCCTTGTTAGAACATTCGATAAGCAATACTAAAGATAAGTATAAAACGTGCAAAAACTTCTTTTATGTGTTAATTTTTTTTCCAAATTTTACATAATAAAATGAGAGAAATAGTACATTAAAATTATTTTACATCTATCATATTTTATAAATAGGAAAGGTGGGACATTAAAAATTCTAAAATTATTTCAACTGCCCTAGACACAAATTTATTAAAATCATTGTTTATAATTAATTAAATGAAAAAAAGACAATATATGGTAGTATCAACGGATAAGATTTTTGAAAACAATTTACATATACATAGGCTTAATGATGTATTTAAAAGACATTTTAATTAATTTATAAATTAAAGAAAGTACCAAAAACTGATTAACAAAATATATAATTTTTTTGAAAGATAACAAAAGGTGAACATGGACTTGATTATATTACTCATTTAAAAAATACATACAAGAAATAAATAAAGAAAAACGCTTGTAGCACCAACATTTTTTCTATGATTTCAAATGCATTAATCCTTTGAAGGGCACCGATATATATCAAAAGTACGATGTTTTACAACCAGTATTTTTCTATAATAATTTTTACGTGTAAAATCTCCAAAATATAAAAGCAAAATTTTCTATTCGAAAATACTTGTGGCAAATTTGTGAATTTTTGGTGTTTGCGCCATGTAAACGGCATCCATTAAAGAGTTAAACAAGAACGGAAAATCATGCATCAGGCATAGATTATGAAACACTTTCCATTACATCTAGAAAACTGTAACGAAACTACACCGTTAAATGAGGTGAAAGAAGATATTAAATAGTTTAGGAAACATCTAACACATTTAAAAATCCAGTTTTAGCATTTACCTTCCAAATATTAGTCAAAAAAGTAGTCAAATTATATAGTGCAGCCCTGTATATCACCTATAGACTTGGATATATATACTACATAGAGTGATAAAATTTAGTTCAGTTAAAAAATTCACGTATAGCAATTTTCGACAATCGATGGAAATGCACTCGAAATCTTTTGTACAGACCTGTATATTATCTAAAGATTTTTGTACGCACCCCATATTAAGCTAAAATCTAATTAAGGTAAAAAATGCATAAGGCAACTTAAAACTCACTTCCAGAAGTTACCAACCATAAACGACAACATATCTTGTTCTTTGCTTAGCCCTGTATATGAATTTATTTATATTCCACAAACTTCTATTAGTATACTAAATATAGTTGAACAGGAAAATGCGTAACACAATTAAAAATACCATTAAGCAATTTACTCTCATAGTTAGTAATACGTACGAATTCCTTTGTGTAGCCCTGTATATGATCAACAGAATATATACACACCACGTACTATGCAGACATTTAGTCAAACCTAAAAATTCAAACCAAAATTGAAAACACTTTTATCACTCATAGACTGTAATTATCGAACAAAGACTGTAACCGAATTCTTTTGTGTGTCCGTGTAAATGAACGATAAACTCAATGCACACCATGCTATTCAGTGAGCAATTTATAATGCATCTCAGTAATACATATAAATTTCATTATGTTTTAAATATTGAAACTAAATTACATTGCAAACGATTTTTTCCTGTAGAACCTTGTGTGACAGAATTATTTTGTGTGACCCTGTAAATGAATAACAAATGCTTTGTACACCCTATTTTAGAAAAAGCATGTTTTAGTGCGCTACATAATTGTATATCAATTTCATCATGTTTCGAATGGCGTAACATCATCAAAATGCACTTGAAATGATTTTTTTCCATTGACCGTAATGTAACTGAATACTTTTGATTGCCCCTGTACATAAACTATAAATGCTACACACTTCATTTTCAATAGGGATCATGTTATAGTAAGTGCCAATCACATACAAAAATTTCAGGTGAATCCGAGTATATTTACGGGAGTTAGAGTACGGACAGACTGCCAGACGGCAGACAAACCGATGTCATAAACACTTTTCAACTAAGTTGGAAAATTGTTAAAAGGCTAAATTTCATGAAGCAATACAAAAATTATAAACACCGTTTATGGCATATTTAAATATGCTTTATTTCATAAATTATTAAAAATATTAATTTTTAATAGCATAACTGAATTGGATTGTACTGCAATTCTATGAAATTTTTAAAATTAAATATGATGTTTATCTTAAAAAATGTATATATGTCAAAATGTTTTTAACTTATTAATGCAATTCTCGTATTAAATAGTAGGAAGCTTATTTCAAAAGAAAATTGAGAAACATTACTTATCTATACATTTAAATAAAAAGCATTTTCTCAATTGGCAGATACATTCAGTTTTTATTACAAAGAATAATTATTTCATAATTAGGAATAATCAATATACTTTTTTTTTATTCAGTGTCTTATTTAAGCAATTAAATTTTTAAGTTTCGTATTACAGATAAAATGAAAATTCAAATAATGAAGCATAAAAAGATTTAAATTAGCTACTTACTTTATCGGTTGATATCCAAACAAAGAATGACATCTGTTCAGATTGCTTTTGTCTCTACTTACCTAGGCAGCTGTTTTTTTTTATCAAAATGGCTAATGGAACATAAATCATGAAGCACGCATGCGGAGAATGTAGTTTACGGAAAAGTTGAAACCTTTCAAAAATATTACACGAATTATTGCCGTAATTGACGTGGGACATAAAGAAATTTCAAATTCCGGTAAAATATGCGAAATGTTTCAGGATAATTTCCTGAAACGTTCCGAAATTTTTTTACAGTGCAGGCTTTACGATTGAAGCGATTCGTAATCGAATGGTGTTTTTCTTTTTTATTAATGAATTACCTATAGAGTTATAAGCGATTGTTCTCACGTAGTGACAGGTTTTCTCCTTTTATGCACTGTCGCGTTCAGAAATTCGGTTCAAAATGCCAACTTTGCAACTATTTTCTTTACCAAAACATGGAAAACACCATTCGATTGCGTAGTTTCTGGATAACACCATCAGCCTATTTAATGCGTTTCAGAACAAAAATAAATTAAAAAATGTGTAACAAAGTAGCTTCTTTATATTTGAGAAGAGTTTTAAGCAAATTAAATATTTAGTTTTCTCCTCTATACCTTCAAAATCCCAAAAAGTATGAAGATAACCATTTACAGTTCATTTATTTTGTACAATTCAACAACCATATTTCAAAGTGTTAAATATTTATTTCCTCGAATAAACATAAAATAACTTTATATGTTGCATTTCGTTTCAGAGGATGACATAAATTTTCTGCTTGCTTCTAACTACTTATTTGAAACTAATATTTAGCTGCTTCGTGACGTCAACGATCGCAAAGTCCACCGCCCTCTGAATACAAGGCCTGCGTGGTGACAAAAAATGACGGCTGTCGAAGGCAGATTTTTTTTTCAGCGTTTGTACAGTCCCTCGAACTTTAACATCAATAATATCTAAAAGTGTTCTTTTACTTATTTGATCGCAGAAAAACTAGGCGAAGAAAACTTTTAGAAATTATTGGTGTAGCAGTTCGAGGGATCGTACAAACGCTGAAAAAAAAATCCACCTGCGTCAGCCGCCATTTTTGTCAGCGCGCAGCCCTGTTATTCAGGGGGCGGTGACAAAGTCACAGAGTCACGTCATTGTGAAGTCACTGCGACGTCACAATGCATTACGGGGATAGTTCCCTACGATTATATGCTAAAAAAAATTGTAGGTGTGATGACATTTTTTCCAGAACTGTAGTTAAAATTAAATCATTTGTTTTAAATTCAATTTAAAATAAAGGTTTATGCATTTGTATAAAAATGGACATTCGTCTTATGCGATTGTTTAATTAACGTAATAAAATTCTCGGAAATAAAATATTTTCCAAGAGTTTATTTCAACTCGAATAAACGGAAAATAAATTTATATTTTGCATTTCGTTTCAGAGGATGACATAAAGTTTCTGCTTGCTACTAACTACTTATTTGAAACTAATATTTTACTGCTTTGAGACAGAATATTTCAAGCCTCACAGATTATTTAGAATAATGAAGTGAGTGGTAATGAGTAAATTGAGCTAAAAAATCGTATGAGATTTATTTATGAATTCTCATGATATACGTACGCTGTATATCTGAATAAATTGAGAAATGTATAATAGGTTTTCTGCATGCAAGAATGCTAATTAGGCATGCAGATGTGTGACACAAGAGTTTTAAGCAGCTGAATAAGATTATATATTAAATGAATGGCTTTATGTCTCTTATATTCGTAGCCGTATATGTATGTTAATTAGTATATTCACATGCGTGTGCATACGTTCATGAGTATCCATTTAATGCGTAGGCGCGTAAATGAATGGTCGCATAGAAAATTATTTATGCAGAATATTGATTGCTTGAATGCATTAATATACCATGTTTACTTTACACGTTTTAATTGAAGCATGTATATTTGTACATCCTGTCCATAATAAACCAATATCGAAACTGTTATCTTTATGACGTATTTTAAGCTATGTGATATGCAGTTACAAATCATGAATTACTTTTTTTTAAAATTATTATTTAATTTTTAAATATATATACTTTTTTTAAATCGCTTTTTTAAAAAATAATTATTTTTTTTTCTGTTGGAGTGAAAATGTAAAAAATAACATTTTTTTAAAAATATCTACTAACAACCGCCTATTAGATATGAAAATTTCTCCAAAATCAATACCCTTGAATAGTACAAAACGATAGTTTTTCTTCTTTTTTTTAATTCCTACTATTAGCTCACACTCTCTCTATATATATCTTGTTGGATTTTTCAATCGTTAATAAAATATTTTCTATTCATCCATTCAAGTTCAAATAAATTTTTTTAAACTTGTACTGGATGACAATTGATGTTAATACAGTTTTTTCAAATATTAATTCATTCATTAAATTTTATTAATTAATTTAATTTTTATATGGGAGAAAAAAATTTCTCCCATTGTTTTCATAAATGAAATGAAAGATTTATCTCAAATTAGTGATGCCAACAAAAAATAAAATACCGCAACGATGATTATAAAATAATGTTCAATAAAAATAACGTGCAACATGAATGCTGCACGGGTTTATTTTATATATTTATGATTAAAAAGTAGGAATTGACTTAAAAAAATAATTTTTATCTTACTTGTTTTTTTGATGTTGTTCCCTAACTATAAGGGAAATTTAATCTAGCATTTGTGGGCCAATTTCAATGCAGATTAGGATTTTACTTTCCTACTGGGATAAAAAAAAAGACAGTAGTTGCTTTATTCTAAATGAATAATTTACTCATCAGTATATAAACTGTCATTCGTTCTGATGTGATGTGAAAATAATAATTAACAAATTAACACTCTTAAAATTAAAATAATTTTATATTACTTGTTTTTTCATAGATAATTAGTTTTTAAGTTGCTTCTAGTCCCGTATTTGAAACCATTTTTTTTAAAAATAATCTCTTCTGCTACTACAACGAAATATTTCATGAGAAAAAAAAATGTTGATTTTTGAATTTTATATGAATAAAAAATGAGCTAAAAAAACTGGTGAGGTTATTTATTAATTCATATGATTACTACTGTCGTGGGTTAAAGGAAATCGGGAATGAAAAGCAATTTTCTTCATTTCTGAGAATTGTTTCTGTATGTAATATAATATAGCAAAGGAATGCAAGGTATTCAGATTATTCTGTAAATATAAATACTATATAGACATTTTAAAGAAACGTAAGTATATTTAAATATTACTAGAAATAATGCGAGAAAAAAGTAAAAACAGATAAAAAGAATGAAAAAGAAGATAAAAGAATGAAAAAGAGAATTGACAAAAATAAAAAATTGCATTTTGAGATAACATCGTCACACAAATATGAACTACGTATTTTTATTGAAAAATAATTATAAATGATACTGCAGTAGTTTAATGTTGGGTATAGTTGTTGTAGACACTGTCCTTCCTTATATATTTCGTTAATTGTGACCAAAGAATTGTTTTCGTGCTGTTGTTTACTTTAATTCTCTCTTTATGTTGATTACACTATACCTGCTTTAAAATGAATTGAATTTGATTATTTTTTAATATTAATATTTTATGGAAAACGTGTGCATCTAAAAGTTATTTATAACACGAATAATTATATTTCAGGAAGAAAGCATTCCTCAGATGCAATATTTGCTTTTAAAAAAACAAAGTATTGTTTATTAAAATTGCAATGTAAATTTTTCGATTCACTGTAGAAATTTTCGGAACAATTCTTCATTATTTTGAAGAATAATAATTTTATCTACCTGCGTTAAAATGTGAAATAACGTACCTTATTTTTTAAAACAATGATTTGATAACATGCATTCCCATGTATAATAGCGATTTATAATAAAAAAAAGTTAGTACTTCAAAAGGAAAATATTCTCTGGGTATGATTGTAGCTGTAAGTTATCAAATTTAATATTAATTTCGCATGTTGTTTTCCAACTATAAGGTAAATTTAATCCAGTATTTGTTTGTGAAATGCTGGTTTGTGCAATGCAATTAAAAGATTTCAATGCAGATTTGTTAAATTATTTTTATTTTACTGGGATAAAAAAAAGCTGGAGTAACACAAATATGTTCATATATATTTTTTGTTATTTAAAATTTAACTGAAAATTTGGTATTAAACGAAACTTATGCATACAAATGAACAGATAGTCTACTGCTGCGTAAATGAACAGTTGGAAGATTAATGTTTCGTTTTACACGAATAATTAATTGTGCTTCTAAGTTATGTTAAAATAAATGGTTGTATGTAAGGTATTTTAAAACTACACAATAATCTAAATAAACGAATTTCAATCCTTTACATAGCTATTCATATACTCTTATATTAAACTGACCAATGTGATATTTATGTTACATGAATTAAATGGTGTTTTTCTAATTTATTCTTAAAACAATTGTTGTTATATATTACAAGTTTATTTATTTAAAAACGTGATTTTCTTAATGTTGCTTAAAAAAGTGGTGTATGTATCAATTTTTATGAATAAACGGTCGCTTTTGAAGATTTTTAAATTAAAATTAAGTTATAGTAAATAATTTAAATTAATTAATTTTATTTTAAAATTTAAATTTAAATTAAACGATTTTTTATATGTTTCAATTTTAAATTCAACACGTATTTCATGAAACGAATTCATTCTAATTCTTCTTTTGTTTTCTGATGCAAAAATGGATCGTCATTTAAAAAATATCCGTCTTTATATAATATACTTAATTTTGTAAAGTATACTATCAAAGATTTAGGAAACTTTATACGGTTTATTTGTATATTATTTTACAGATATTTAGTTAAAATGTGTCTTTAATTTAAATTAATTCTTCAAAATAGGAATTTAGTTTAATCGTTGTTGTTTTTTCAGTTATAAATGGTATTATTTTGTGCTTTACAAAAATGTTTGCAAAAATAATAGTGTCATAAAGAAAATATTCCTCAATAATTATTTTCATTTATTAATAAACTAAAAGCACATTTACATCTCATATTGTTAGGAAGGTTTTTAATTTTTTTTTTTTTTTTTTTTTTTTTTTTTTTGAAATTACATTGAAAAAATAATCTTTTCGTTATTCTAAGGAAAAATATATCAAGAAACTTTCAATAACTGTATAATTGTATTTAGTAAACTAATTAAATTTAGTCAAAATGTGATGCTTCTTAATTATTTTGTGTGAATACACGTATGTAATATTATTCTTATGTTTCATAAATATTTATTTTAAATATGTCTTTTACCTATCGGCAATTCTTACTGGATTAATTTTAATTATTCCTTTTTAACCAAAATATTGTCTTTACTAGGTAAATCAGGTTCTTATAGTACACGTGAAAAATATTTTTATATATTTTTACCTTTATATTTGTATGTTGACAATTGATTACGAAACGTTTATTATTTAAAGAAAAATTATATGCGTGTAATGAAAATATTAGAAAAATTACACTTTAATTAGAAATCCTCTGTTTCTTTCAAAGATACTTAAAATATTTCTTTAATCAAATTTTAATTCTTCGAAAATGTAGTTTTAATATTTTTTCCCATTGGTACCTTTTGTTAAAAATTCGGTGCACCATTTGTGTTTGAACCCAAGTTAAAACCGATCGTAAAAATACAGGGTTGGCCACATGTCCTTGGCACATTTTAAAATCAAGTAAAATAATAATAATAATAATAATTGGCATACGAGAGTGAGATTTTGTCGAAACTGCTTCCCATGCAGGATTTCTAGGGACCAAGACTGAATTTTGAATACTACTAATTCTTTATTATAATATTCGCCTTATTTAATTACAGAAATTCGGCTATTTTAGAAGAAAACTATTACTATATGTAAAAAAAAAAAAAAAAAAAAAAAAAATTGTATTAAAATTTCAATTTAGGTATGTCCCTGGCAACTCTGTTCACATTCTCAAATATTTTGTTTAAAAAATTAACAATAATTACAAAAATTGCCAGTAGTTGGCGCTGCGTCTTCATAGCTGCAATAAATCATTATAAACTCAAGATAAAGCAGTTATAAATGATATATTTTGTAAAATCTTTTACCATATTTCAATGTACGCGTCTATTGTAACTCGAACCACATACAGATAATAATCAGTTTCACTCCATGTAAAATTCATTAATCAAAATATTCTACTTCTTTTGAAAGATACTTTCAGAAAATGTCAATATATTTCTTTAAAGTATTCTATCAAATAAGTAGTTAGGAGAAAGATAAAAACTTCTCTCCATCTCTGAAGTGGAATGCAAAATGGTAATTTGAATTTATCTGTAATCGAGTGAGAAATAAATTCTCGCAAATCATTTTATTTCCGAAAGAGTGTTAATTTGTTAATTATTATTTTCACATCACATCAGAACGAATGACAGTTTATATACTGATGAGTAAATTATTCAATTAGAATAAAGCAACTACTGTCTTTTTTTTTTTATCCCAGTAGGAAAGTAAAATCCTAATCTGCATTGAAATTGGCCCACAAATGCTAGATTAAATTTCTCTTATAGTTGGGGAACAACCAAAAAAACAAGTAAGATAAAAATTATTTTTTTAAGTCAATTCCTACATTTTAATCATAAATATATAAAATAAACCCGTGTAGCATTAATGTACCACGTTATCTTTATTGAACATTATTTTATAATCATCGTTGCGGTATTTTATTTTTTCTTGGCATCGCTAATTTGAAATAAATCTTTCATTTCATTTATGAAACAATGGGAGAAATTTTTTTCTCCCGTGTAAAAATTAAAATTAATTAATTAAATTTAATTAATGAATTAATATTTAAAAAAACTGTATTAACATCAATTGTCATCCAGTGCAAGTTTAAAAAAAGTTATTTGAACTTCAATCGATGAATAGAAAATATTTCATTAACGATTGAAAATTCCAACAAGATATATATAGAGAGAGTGTGAGCTAATAGTAGGAATTTAAAAATATATATTAAATTTGAAAACGTATAGACACACATTATACACAGAGAATATTTTCCTTCTAAGGTACTAAATTTTATATTATAAATTGCTATTATATATGGGAATGTATGTTATCAAATCATAGCTTTAAAAAATAAGGTTACTATATTTTAGAGCAAGTAGATGAAATTATTATTCTTAGAAATAATGAAGGTTTATTCCGAAAATTTCTACCACGAATCGAATGATTTACATGGCAATTTTAATAAATAATAAGTTGTTTTACTAAAAATAATATTACACCTGGGAAAAGTTTTCTCCCAGAAATAAGTGTTATAAATTAAAAAAATAATCAAAATAAATTCATTGTAAGGCAGATAACATATCTATAATATATTCAACATAAAGAAAGAATGAAAGTAAAAAGAAACCCGTGCAAACATGCGATAAAAATAATGTTTTTGCCAGAACTAATGAAATAAATGTGGACGGGCAATGTCTACAAGAACATAATCTATACATAGCATTAGTATACTGCAATAGCATTTATAAAACAATTTCCGTATAAAAATACGTATTTCATATTTGTGTGACTATGTTATCTGAAAAATGCAAGTTTTTGATTTTTGCTCTTTTTTTTTTTTTTTTTTGTCATTCTTTTTGTCTTCCTTTTCATTCTTTTTATCTGCTTTTTCTTTTTTTAACATTTTTTCTAGTAATATATAAACATACTCACATTTGTTAAAAATACCTACATAGTACATATATATACACAATATCTGAATATTTTGTATTCCCTGGCTACATTATATTACATACAGAAACAATTCTGAAAAATGTAAAATTAACTTTTCATTCCCGTTTTCCTTTAACCCACAACATAATCATATGAATTACTAAATAAACTCCAAAGTTTTTCAACTCATTTTCTTTATTCATATAAAAATCATAAATAAATACATTTTTTTCTCATAAAATATTTCGTTGCAATAGCAGAAGAGATTATTTAAAAAAAAATGGTTTCAAATAAGGGACTAGAAGCAACTTGAAAACTAACTTTCTATAAAAAATAAAAAGGACTAACGTTTTGTACTTCTCAAGGGTATTTATTGCTTTTGGAGACATTTTCATGTCCAATAGCCGGTTGTTAGTAATATTTTTAAACAAATTTTATTATTTTTATTTTCACTCAAACTGAATTAAAATATTAAATACTTTTTTAAATACGCGATTTAAAAAATAGATTTTTTTTTTTAAATTAAAGAATAACATTAAGATAAAGAAAGATAGGCTTGATGCTTCATATCACATTGCTTAAAATGTCTCATAAAGATAAGTTTCGATATTGGTATATAGACAGGATATCCAAATATACATACCTCAATTAAAACATAAAATGTAAAACATCGTATATTAATGCATTCATACAATCAATATTCTACATAAATAATTTTCGACGACTATTCATTTACGCGCCTACGCATTAAATGGATACACATGCACGTATGCACACGCGTGTGAATACACTGATATCTAATATACGTTAACATACATTAACCGATAGGAATATGAGAGTCACAAACTCATTCATATATATAAACTTATTCAGCTGCCAAAAACTCTTGTGTGCCACATCTGCATGCATAATTAGCATTCCTGCATGCAGAAAACCCATTATACATTTCTCAATTTATTTAGATATACAGCACATAAATTTATTCATGTGAATTCATAAATAAATCTCATACGGTTTTTAACTCAATTTTCTCATTCCCACATAATTCATTATTCAAAATAATCTGCGAAGCTTAAAATGTTCTGTTTGAAAGCTGCGAAATATTAGTTTCAAATAAGTATAGTTCAAAGCAAGCAGAAAATTTACGTCATTCTCTGAAACGAAATGCAAAATGTAAATTTATTTTCTCTTTATTCGAGCGGAAATAAACTGTTGGAAAATAATTTATTTCTGAGAGTTTTATTACATTAATTATTATTTCCCCATCGCATAAGACAAACGTCAACTTTTATAGAAATGCATAAACCATTTTTTTAAACCGAAAATGAAATAAATGATTCAAATAGGCACAGTTCTGAAAAAAAAGTACTTATCCACTACAAATTCTGCTCAATATACGTAACTATCATTATAATCCGCATAATCCAAAACCACCAAAATAAATATTCTGCAACTATTGAAAATCGGTTATAATCTTTTCAGCAAATATGTAAAATCAACAACATAAAGGAACAATACTCTATATTAAAATTGAGTATCTTTTTCCGTCATTCCATGGTAAACGCAGCAAGTTTATGATGTATTTATGAATTTTTTTGTTTGTTATTATTTTATGCTCATTTATTTACTAGCCAACGCTTTAAATGTGAGAACTCACACACCACACATGTGTATATATTCATATGTAGCATACATTAATATCCATTTACGTACACTGTAAAAAACGACAAATGTTTCTTAACTTAAGAAAAGATAATATAAACTCGAACGAAAATATACAGAAAAATCTTACCCATGATTCCGAAATGCTTTTTTATATTAGAATTCTCAAAAAGTAATACATTTTCGAGTTTTAAAGAAGCATGTATTAAAACAAAGTTTCTTTTCCTGCTACTGATTTACGGAAACAATTAGGTGTAGTTTTTAAATACATTAATATGTTTTCTCATCCCGGAATGTAAGTTTTTTAAGATGCTATCAATTCTCAAGTAAACATTTTCATCTTCAGCACACATACTTTAAAGACAAAGATGATGAATTAACAGCATTAACTTCAACAATAACATTAATATTATTTTGTTACTATTGCTTGCATAAATTCAGTTACGCAGCTGAAAATGTTCAATTAAGAATTGATAAAATCCGTAAATCATTTCCGTAAATCAGTTGCAGAAAAATAAACTTTGTTTTTATAAATCCTTTTTTAAATCTAAAGAATATATGGGTGTCTAAAGTTTCTAGAGATATAAAACGCTTTTCGGAATCATGAATATATCGAAAAATGTAATTGCATATTTTCGTTCATGGTAGATTTCATTTTTGTAGATTAAGAAACATTTGTCTTTTTTAACACTTTCGAACATAGCTGAAAGTGTTTATGAATTTGGTTTGTCTGGTCGTCTGTCTGTCTGTCTATTTTACCGTGCTCTAATTCGCGTAAATATACTCGGATTTTCATGAAACTGATAAATATTAATGAAGCATGGCATGTTCGGTATTGAAAAAGAAGTATGTAGCAGTTATATACTCCATTTACAGGGGTGTCACAGAAATCCTTTCCAATATATTTATAATGTCATTAAACTATGTAAAATATATTAAAATGGATATATATATAGTTGAATTGAACTACAAGATGCTTACTATCAAATATGGTACGTGCAGTACTTATAGTTAGTTTACATGGGTACTGAAAAGAGTTTCCTTATAATATGGATGGTCAATGGGAAAAAAAACGTTTGCGGTTCATTTTAATCATGTTACACTATTACAAGCATAATGAAATTGATATCAGTTTCTGAGGTTTTTTTTAAAGCATGCTTTCTCTAGAATATCTAGTGCAAAGCATTTATCATTCATTTACGGGGATACACAAAAGTATTCGGTTATGTAATGGTCTACGAAGAGAAACGGTTTTCAGTGCATTTTGATTATGTTACACTATTTCAAATATAATGAAATTTATATACATTACTTAGTTTTACTACAATATATATGTTGTGTAATATGATATGCACAGAATTTATCTTTAATTTACAGGCACACCCAAATCATTTCGGATAAAGTACTGTATCCGAGGTTCTGTCTATAAGCGATAATTGTTGGAAGTGCGCCTTCAGTTACGATATGTGTTTTTAAGTTAAACAAAATTTTTGCATACTTCGTGGTGGCTATAAATGCAATAGATCATATACAGGCCTACATAAAAGAATTCGTATACATTACTGTGTATCAGCGTAATTTGTTTAAAGTGGATGTTTAATACAGTTATGAATTTTGAATGTGAACTACATTTAGTATACTAAGAAATCTATGTATATACTAAGAAATGTATATAAGAAATGTATGTAAGAAATGTATGTAAGAAATGAAAGAATATAAATAAAATCCTGGAAAGACCTGGATACATCATGGCTGCCTTTGTATGAGAGTTTCTGGAAGTGTGAATTCAGTAGTATTCAGCGTGTATTCGCCTGAATTAAAAAATTCGCCTAATATGTAAAAAAATATTAAGGTAATATACAGGGCTGTATAAAATAATTCAAATATGGTTCTGTCGATTGGTAGAAACTGCTGAAGATGAATTTTCAACTGATGTGCTTTATTACTAAACTAAATTGTAGCATACTATAGAGAGTATATAAATGTATATAAATTTTATGGAGGAATGCACAAAAGAATTGAAGTACTTTTTCGGCTGTGGACGGTAATTGCTGAAATCTGGTTTCAACTGTGTTATGCGTTTTCTAAAATGCTTACTTAGATATCTTATTTACCTTATTACGCAGCTAAGCTTTGTTAAAGTATTCTGTAAATGTTGGAAAGTGTTTCATAATCTATGCTTGACACATTAGTTTTTTTCTTGTTTATAATCTATATGAGCTCTCCACTTATACGCACAATATCATTCATACATAAGGTAAAGCTAGGAGAGTCTGCGCGCAATTCAACAGAATAATAAAACAATATATAAATATTATTTTTTGCAAAACTATCCATGAATAATTTTGAATTTATTTGTTTTTTATGCATGTCCACTGCTGTTTTGTTGTTATTCTGTAATTTAATAGAACAGTTGTAATAAAACCAAGAAATCTATTTTGCGCAATCTGTCCTTACAGGGTTGGTGTGATTGCGCACATGGGTAGGAGATACTTTTATTAATAATAACTACAATTAAATTGTTAACAATAATAATTACACTTAAATGGTATTGTTGCAAGGCTTTTGTGAATAAATATTTTTGTATTAGGAGTGAATATTTTAACCTAAGGATTAAAGAATCAGAAAAAGGAAAGAATTTTAAGAACAATTAAATAATTTTAATTAAAAAAATATTAAAGAATCAGAAAAACAAGCTCAGATAAGATTACAAAATAACATTATGTTACTTGATAACACGGTTAACTTCAAATTGGTCCATTTTCATTTCCACAGTTCCAAAGTTTTCTTGTTTGCAGACCGAAATTGTAGTCGTTCACAATTGGTGTACTTATTGGTTGTAAATGGTGCAGCTTTCGTGCAAACACCTGCCACAAGTAATACAATGAATCCTGTCACTGGTCAAAGTTGTCTCCTGGTACAGTTCCAGACGTAGAGTGCACTCATCCTCATTGCCCAGTATTCGTTAGCATAATTTATTGCCAAATTTAGTTTCGATAATTATGTGTCTTTCCAAAATTATTACAAAGTTGATTCCTTTATATGTTTTGCATGTAATTTGCAATTTATGCAAATTTACCAAAAAGCTGCGTAATCTCTCCTAGCATGGAAACTTTTGGGAACAATGCGCCATCTCTCCTAAGTAGCAGATGCACAAACTCTCCAATTGGGGTAGGAGAGATTGCGCGACCTTTTATTTAAACATGGCCGCTTCTAAAATGAACCGGTAGTGTTCGCACCATTAGTCTAGGTTAGTAGCTTATGAGAAATCATTTAAGTTAAAATATTTTGTAATACTGACATTCTATAGAAATTCTGACGAATAATTATAAAAAGTCAAGCACTTACTTTGTAAAAACGAAACAAAATAGCGATGCTTTATTCTAGACGCTCGAAACAATCAATAGGCGCATTCAAATAGACACTCCACTACTGCTGTTGTACAACTACCTTGAGTCGCTGCGCGCGGACACTACTCCTCCCCCTGACCCTCTTTGTGCGCAATGTCTCCTGGCTTTACCTTACATATTTATGTAAGCGCCTTAAACACTGGTGGGGCCCATCATCATGCATAAGTAACATTCCTGGATGTAGAAAAAACCCTTTAACATTTCACACTTTTGTTTAGGCGCATAAAGCGTCTATTTATTCATAAATAAATGTCACAAGTTCTTTTAATTCAGTGTCTTCACCCATGCAAAATGCATTAATCAAAATATTCTATTTCTTTTGAAAGGTTCTTTAAGAAAACGTCAAAATATTTCTTTAAAATATTGTTTCTAATAAGTAGTTAGAAGCAAGATGAAACCTTCTCTCCATCTCTGAAGTGGAATGCAAAATGAAAATTTGGTTTATCTTTATTCGAGTGGAAATAAATTCTTGGAGATCATTTTATTTCGGAAAGAGAGTTAATTTCTTAATTATTATTTTCACATCGGATAAGATGAATGACAGTTCATATACTGATAAGTAAACTTTCATTTAAAATAAAGCAACTCCAGACTTTTTTTTATCCCAGTAAAAGAAAAATAATTTCCAAATCTGCATTGAAATCGTTCCACAAAAGCTAGATTAATTTTCCCTTATTGTTGGGAACAACATGCGAAATTACTATTAAATTTGATTATTTATAGATACAAATTATAACCAGAGAATATTTTCCTTCCGAAGTACTAAATTTTATATTATAAATTGTTATTATACATGGGAATGTATGTTATCAAATCGTAGCTTTAAAATATAAGGTAAGTTATTTTATTTTTTAAAGCAAGTAAATGAAATTATTATTCTTAGAAATAATGAATGATTATTTCGAAAATTTCTGCAGTGTATTTGTGTGCTGCAATAGCATTTATAGATGTCTTCCATATAAAAATACGTATTTCATGTTTGTGTGACTATGTTATCTGACAAATGCAACTTTTTTATTTTTGTCATTTTTCTTTTTCATTCTTTTTATCTGCATTTTCTTTTTTTGGCATTATTTCTAATAATATTTAAACATACTTACATTTGCTAAAAATACCTAGATAGTATATATATTTACAGAAGATCTGAATATTTTAGCTACATTATATTACATACAGAAACAATTCTGAAAAATGCAAAAATTACTTTTCATTCCTGTTTTCCTTTAACCTACAACACTCCTAATCGTATGAATTAATAAATAAACTCAAAAGGGTTTTCATCACATTTTCTTTGTTCATATAAAATTCATAAATACACATTTTTTTCTCATGAAATATTTCGTTGCAATAGCAGAAGAGATTATTTTAAAAAATGGTTTTAAATAAGCGCCTAGAAGCAACTTGATAACTACCATATATGAAAAAAGAAGTAAAACTATTGTTTTGTATTATTCAAGGATATTACTTTTGGAGAAATTTTCATATCTAATAGGTGATTGTTAGTATATATTTTTAAACAAATGTAATTTTTTGTAATGTTTTCACTCAAACAGAAAAAAAATTAGATGCTTTACATACGATCTAAAAAATAGTTTTTTTTAAAAAACAACTTTAAGGTAAAGAAATTGATGTTTGCTGCTTTTCTGAAAGAAAGTAATTCCAGATTTATAACTGTATATCACATATCTTAAAATATGCCATAAATTTAACAGTTTGCATATTGGTTTATTGTAGACATAATGTCTAAATATGGAATCCTCAATTAAAACAAGT
Organism: Maratus michaelseni; assembly: GCA_963931845.1. Lineage (NCBI taxonomy): Eukaryota > Metazoa > Arthropoda > Arachnida > Araneae > Salticidae > Maratus > Maratus michaelseni. The sequence goes on from OZ007596.1 coordinate 199,935,007, forward strand.
AAACATCGTATATTAATGCATCCATACAATCATTATTCTTCATGAATAATTTTCTACGATCATTCATTTACGCGCCCACGCATTAAATGGATACACATGCACGTATGCACAGGCATGTGAATATACTGATCTGTAATATACATTCACCTACATATACGGATACAAATAAGAGAGACATAAACGCATTCATATAATATATAAACTTATTCAAATGTTTAAAACTCTTGTGTCTCACATCTCCAAGCATAATTAGCATTCCTGCGTGCAGAAAACCTTTTATCGTTTCTCAATAAATTTAGATATACATCACGTATATTTATTCATGTGAATTCATAAACAAATCTCACAGGCTTTTTAACTCATTTTCCTCATTCCCCCATAATTCATTATTCAAAATAATCTGTGCCAATTGAAATATTCTGTCTGAAAGAAGCAAAGTGTTAGTTTCAAATATAGTTTCAAATAAGCAGAAAATTTCTAACATTTTCTGTAACGCAATGCAAAATGTAAATTTATTTTATGTTTATTCGAGCGGAAATACATTCTAGGAGGAAAATTCTATTTTCGAGAGTATTATTTCGTTAATTATTATTTCCACATTACATAAGACGAAAGTCAACTTATATAGAAATGAAAACGAAAACATTATTTTAAACTAAATTCCAAATAAAAATATTTCATTTTAAGCACAGTTTTGTGAAATAAATTTATCAGCCTCTACAAATTCTGCTGCATATAATCGTACGGAACTATTATTGAAATCCTCAAAATTCAAAACCACCAAAATGAATTTTCTGCACCCATAAAAATCATTCATCAGGTTAACATCAAATATGTTAAATCAGTCACTTTAACAAATAATTATAAAGTCAACTCAAATTTAATATTCTGTATTAAATTTCAGTATATTTTTATCGTCATTTCCTGCATGGTAAATGCAGCAAGTCAACGATATATTTGTGCATTTCTTGCTCTGTTATTATTATATTCTTATTTATTCACACGCCATTGTTTTAAATGTATACACGAGCATGTACTCACATACGCACATACATATGTGTATATATTAATATGTAGCGTATATTATTATACATTTATGTACAATGTATAAACGACAAATGTTTCTTAATCTAGGAAACGATAATAACGACGGAAATATAGAGTATACTCTTCGGAGTTACCCACGATTCAGAAAAGCATTCTTTGTCTTTGGAAACCTGAAAGACTACTATATTTTCAATATTTAAAGAATAATTTATAAGAACAAAGTTGCTTTTGCTGTTGCTGATTTTCGGAATATTCTCCGTGTATTTTTATAGGGCATTAATCAGTTTTCGCAACCCGGAATTTAGGTTTTTCGGAAGCTATCAATTCTCAAATTAACATTTTCATGTTCAACTAACATATTTTATACATTCAAACTAATGATCCAACAACATTAACATTAGCAATACAATTAATATTATTTATTTGATATTGCTTGCTTAAATTTAATTACGCAGCTGAAAATTTTTAATTAAGAATTGATAGCATACAAAAAACCGCCATTTCGGGTTCAGAAAATGGATTAATACGCTATAAAAACTACTCGGAAACGTTTACGAAAATCAGTTGCAGTTGAATAAACTTTTTTTTTTTTTTTTATAAATGCTTCTTTAAATCTCAAAAATATATTGGTTAAAAGAATATTGGCTCAAACATATATTGAGGTTTTTAGAGATATAAAACTCTTTTCGGAATCATGAATATATCGGAAAAGGTTATTGTATATTTTCGTTCTGGGTTATATTATATCTTTGTAGATTAAGAAACATTTGCCTTTTTTAGTGTCTTTTTTAGCACACCTCTTAGACGCACTATTTGCATAAATACACACAATCTTATTTAATTGCCTTAAACTCTGGTGTGCCACATTTTCATGCATATTTAACATTCCTTAATGTAGAAAAAACCCTTTTACGTTTCACACTTTTGTTTCGACGCATAGATCGTCCAATCATTCATAAATAAGTGTCATAAGCTCTTTTAACTCAGTTTCCTCATCCATGCAAAATTCATTACTCAAAATATTATATTTCTTTTGAAAGATTCTTTAAGAAAACGTCAAAATATTTATTTAAAATATGGGTTTCAAATAAGCAGTTAAATACAAGATGAAAACTTATCTCTATCTCTGAAGAAGTGGAATGCGAAATGCAAATTTGTTTTCTCTTTTTTCGAGTGGAAATAAATTCTCGGAGATCATTTTACTTCCGAAAGAGTGTTAATTTGTTAATTTTAATTTTTACATCGCATACGACTAATGACAGCTTATATACTGATGAGTGAACTATTTAAAATAAATTTAAAAAAAAATCAAATTTATGAACATAATTTTTGGTACCACACAGAATGCCCAAAAATGAACTGATAGTTTTTAAAATGGGATAAAAAGAAAATATAGCGAGAATTTTGTTAAAGTTATTCTTGCAGCAGATTAATGAGTGAAATTAGGAATTTCTTTTATACAATTGCTTGTTTTTAGTGCATAATGTCACCGACTTATGGCGCTGCACCATCACAAACTAAAACATCGAAGCAATCTAAATAAAATACCGACTTTATACATCATTGTTCTGCAAGAATATTTTTAATATCTGTCATATTTCTTGTTATTCCAATTTAAATTGTCAGTCCATCTTAGTAAATTCTTTACAAGAATATTTAACCTTTTCTGGATGTAGAAAACAGTATTGTTTTTACATTTCCCACTTTTGTTCAAGCATACAGCACATCTATTTATTCACAAGAATTGATTATTAAATCTTAGAAGTTCTTTTAACACATTTTTTTCATTCATACAAAACTCATTAATCAAGATATTCTGTTCAACTTGAAATGTTCTGTCTGGAAGCATCAAAATATTATTTTTATATATAGTTTTAAATAAATAGAAGCATGTAGAAAGTTTCACTCTAGCTCTGAAACGGAATGTAAAAAAAGTAAATTCATGTTATTTTTTTTTTTTCGAGCGGAAATAAATTTTCCGAGATCGTTTTATTTTCGAAAGAGTGTCACCTTGTTTAGTATTTTCACATCGCGTAAGAAGAATGAAAGTATATATACTGATCAGTACACTATTAAGTTAAAATAAATTCAAATAAAAATTCAAATTTATTCACATAATTTTGGGGCTGTAATGCTGATACAGAAAGCCCAAAAGTGACTGATGGTTTTTAAAATGGAATAAAGAGAAAATGGCGACAGTTCTTAAAGTTATTCTTGCAGCTTATGAATGTGCGAAATCAGGAATTTCTTTGATACTATTACTGGTTTTAGTTCAAAGTGTCACCAACTTATGGCGCTGCGCCGCCACAAACTGAAGATTGTTTTTAATAATCGTACAATTCTATAAACACACACATCTTTTTATCGCTTTACAACTGCTAAATAGAATGAAGTGGAAAAATTTAGTAAAGTTTGATGCATCTTTATACATTCGTTCGAGTATTCCTGCAGTCTGAAAAAAATGCAGCAACGGAATGTAAAAAGGAAAAATTCGGTTATTTTTATTCGAGCGGAAATAAATTCTCGAGATCATTTTACTTCCAAAAGAATATTTCTCTATTAATTTTACCCATATTAGAAGACCGATTCGAAAGCATTAATAATTCCATAATCATCAACGGGAACGGAAATTTGCATTGTCTAATGTTTTCATGGTCACAAATTTTCATCTATGGCTTATTTTATTTCTGAAAGGAAAAAGAAATAAGTTTTTTTCCAGAGACGTAAAATTGGTATAAAATATATTTCATATATCGAAGCAATCTAAATAAATTCCCGAATCCAAGCATTAATTTTGAGTAAGAATATGATTGTCCCGTTTTCTTGTTTATTCCATTTTATATCGTCAGTCCATATCTTAGTACATCCTTCACAAGAATAATTAACATTCCTGAATGCAGAAAGCATTTTAATTTTTGCTTTTTTTTTTTTCATATGAATTCAAGAATAAATCTTATAAGCTCTTTTAACTTGGTTTCCTCATTCATATAAAATTCCTTAAACAGAATATTCTGTTCCTCTTGAGAGGTTTTTTCTGAAAGCAGCAAAATATTACTTTCAAATAGGGTTTTAAATAAGTAGTTAAAAGTAATTATAAAATTTTACTCTACCTCTGAAACGGAAAGCAAAATGTAAATTTAGGTTATCTTTATTCGAGCGGAAATAAATTTTCGGAGATCATTTTACTTCAAAAAGAATACTGTTAATTTTGCTGTAGAGAATTTGTTATAAGAATTCTGTTAATTTTACCCAGATTAGCAGACCGATTCTAAAGCATTACTAATTTCTTAGCTGTCAACAGGAACGGAAATTTTCATTTTCGTAGTCATAAATTTTCATCTATGGCTTATTTTATTTCTTAAATAAAAAAAGTTTAGATTTTTTTTTCTAAAGACGTAAAAATGGTACAAAATATATTTCACATACCGAAACAATCGAAGCAATCTAAATACATTCCCGAATTCATGCATTAATTTCATGGAAGAATATAATTGTCATACTTTCTTGTTATTCCATTTTAAATCATCAGTCCATCTCAGTACATCGTTAACAAGAATAATTAACATTCCTAATTGCAGAATATATTTTTATTTATTATTTTGTTTAAACATACAGCACGTCTATTTATTCATATGAATTCATGAATGAATCTTATAAGCTCTTTTAACTTCGTTTCCTCATTCATACAAAATTCATTAATCAAAATATTCTGTTCCTCTTGAAAAGTTTTGTCTGAAAGCAGCAAAGTATTATTTTCAAATATGGTTTTAAATAAGAAGTTCGAAGTAAGTAGAAAATCTCTGAAACGGAAAGCAAAATGTAAATTTAGGTTATCTTTATTCGTGCAGAAATATATTCTCGGAGATCATTTTACTTCAAAAAGAATATTACTCTGTTAATTTTACCCAGATTAGCAGACCGATTCCAAAGCATTACTAATTTCTTAGCTGTCAAAAGGAACGGAAATTTTCATTTTCGTAGTCACAACTTTTCATCTATGGCTTATTTTATTTCTTAAAGGAAAAAGTTTAGAGTTTTTTTTCTAAAGACGTAAAATTGGTACAAAATATATTTAATATACCGAAACAATCGAAGCAATTTAAATACATTCCCGAATTCATGCATTAATTTCATGCACGAATATAACTGTCATGCTTTCTTGTTATTCCATTTTAAATCGTCAGTCCATCTAAGTATATCCTTCACAAGAATAGTTAACATTCCCAATTGCAGAATGAATTTTTATTTTTTATTTTGTTTAAACATACAGCACGTCTATTTATTCATATGAATTCATGAATAAATCGTATAAGCTGTTTTAACTTCGTTTTCTCCTTCATACAAAATTCCTTAATCAAAATGTTCTGTTCCACGTGAAAAGTTTTGTCTGAAAGCAATAAATTATTACTTTCAAATATGGCTTTAAATAAGTTTTTAGTCGCACAAAAAATAAGTAGAAAATTTTAACTCTATCTCTGAAACGGGAAGCAAAATGTAAATTTCGGTTATCTTTATTCGAGCGGAAATAATTTCTCAGAGATCATTTTATTTCAAAAAGAATAATACCTTGTTAATTACACCCAGATTAGCAGACCGATTCCAAAGCATTACTAATTTCCTAGCTGTCAACAGGAACGGAAATTTTCATTTTCGTAGTCACAAATTTTCTCATCTATGGCTTATTTTATTTCTTAAAGGAAAAACATTAGATTTCTTTTCTAAAGACGTAAAATTGGAATAAAATATATTTCATATACCGAAGCAATCTAATTACATTCCCGAATTCATGCTTTAATTAAATTCAAGAATATAACTGTCACGTTTTCTTGTTATTCCCTTTTAAATCGTCAGTCCATCTTGGTACATCCTTCACAAGAATAATTAACATTGCTGATTGCAGAAAACATTTTTTTTTTTACTTTTTTTTTTCTTTTTACATACAGTACGACTATTTATTCATATGAATTCAAGAATAAATCTGATAAGCTCTTTTAACTTGGTTTCCTCATTCATACCAAATTCATTAATCAAAATATTCTGTTCCTCTTGAAATATTTTGTGTGAAAGCAGCAAAATATTACTTTCAAATATGGTTTTAAATAACTAGTTAGAAGCAAATAGAAAATCTCTGAAATGGAAAGCGAAATGTAAATTTAGATTATCTTTATTCGAACGGAAATAAATTCTCAGAGATCATTTTACTTCAAAAAGAATATTACTCTGTTAATTTCACCCAGATTAGCACACAGATTCCAAAGCATTACTAATTTCTTGTTTTCAACAGGAACGGAAATTTTCATTTTCACAGTCACAAATTTTCATCTATGGCTTATTTTATTTCTTAAAGCAAAAAAGTTTAGATTTTTTTTCTAAAGACGTAAAATTGGTATAAAATATATCTCATATACCGAAGCAATCTAAATACATTCCAGAACATTCCTATAACATTCCAGAATTCATGCATTAATTTCTTGCAAGAATATAAATGTCACGTTTTTTTTTGTTATTCCATTTTAAATCGTCATTCCATCTTAGTACATCCTTCACAAGAATAATTAACATTCCTGAATGCAGAAAACATTTTTATTTTTGCTTTTGTTTTAAACATACAGCACGTCTATTTATTCATATGAATTCAAGAATATGTCTTATAAGCTCTTTTATCTCAGTTTCCTCATTCATACAAAATTATTTAATCAAAATATTCTGTTCCTCTTGAAATGTTCTGTCTGAAAGCAACAAAATATTACTTGCAAATATAGTTTTAAGTAAGTTTTGTGAAGTAAGTAGAAAATTTTAACTCTATCTTCGAAACGGAAAGCAAAATGTAAATTTAGGTTATCTTTATTCGAGCGGAAATAAATTCTCAGATATCATTTTACTTCAAAAAGAATATTACTTTGTTAATTTCACCCAGATTAGCAGATCGATTCCAAAGCATTACTAATTTCTTAGCTGTCAACAGATTTTCATCTATGGCTTATTTTATTTCTTAAAGCAAAAAAGTTTAGATTTTTTTCTAAAGACGTAAAATTGGTATGAAATATATTTCATATACCGAAGCAATCTAAATACATTCTGGAATTCATGCATTAATTTCATGCAAGAATATAAATGTCACGTTTTTTTGTTACTCCATTTTAAATCGTCAGTCCATCTTAGTACATTCTTTACAATTAACATTCCTGAATGCAGAAAACAGGATATTTTTTGCTTTTTTTAAAAAAACATACAGCACGTCTATTTATTCATATGAATTCAAGAATAAATCTTATAAACTCTTTTATCTCAGTTTCCTCGTCCATACAAAATTTTTTAATCGAAATATTCTGCTCCTATTGAAATGTTTTGTCTGCAAGCAACAAAATATTACTTTCAAATATGGTTTGAAATAAGTAGGTAGAATTAAGTAGAAAATCTCTGAAACGAAAAGCAAATTTAAATTTAGTTTATCTTTATTTGAGCAGAAATAAGTTATCTGGGATCACTTTATTTCCGAAAGAATATTACTTTGTTAATTCTACCCGAATTAGCAGACCGATTCTAAAGCATTAATAATTTCATAGTCGTCAACAGGAACGGAAACTTTCATTTTTTAATGTTTTCCGACACAAATTTTCATCTATGGCTTATTTTATATCTAAAAAGAAAAAAGTTTAGTTTTTTTTTTTTCTAAAGATGTAAAATTGGTATAAAATATATTTCATATATACATTCTCACAATGAATGTTTGTCAAAAATACTGTTTTTTGGTCATCCATGTACAAGACTATGCTTTTAATGTATAACCCTCTGAGCGTTTTGAAAAAGGGTAAAATTGTAATGTTGTTTTCTCTGCATTTTGTTTTAAATGCTAAAAAAAATATGATTCTTTGAGCATTATAAATAAAACTTAATTACAAATATGAATGTAACCCTTGAGAGTATTAATCATTCTTCAATGTTTTGAAAATTCATTAAATCTATAGAATTATATTATCTTAAACATTGCATATATTGCAGTGAAACCTGCAGCTTTAGTGAACGGAATTATACGTTCTACACGCTTAGAGGGATAAATGGGTACATACGCACACATGAATGTTCAGATTCAAAGTGGATCAAGTGCACGAAACATTACCCAAAATTCTTGATATAGACTTGATATAGTTTTGTTCCGAACGTCCGACATATAGATAAACTGATGTGTAATATACATTAATATCCATACACGTACAGAGTAAATCCAGATTAAATGCCCCATGGAGTTAGTTGCCCAAGTCACTGTATTTCAGCTGTTGGAAGTGTGTTGGAGTGTGTTGGCGTTGGCGAGTGTGGACGTGTGTTGATGTTCTTTTACTATCAATTGTTATAAAAAAGCGTAGTAGAAGAATGTTTCTTGGGATTGTCTTTTGAAAAAAATTATCCGAACTGGTTGTGTACCGTCTCTTCTCAGACTGAGTTGAACAGAAAACTAGACTTGTTATAGTTTAGTTCCGAACGTCCGACATATAGATAAACTGATGTGTAATATACATTAATATCCATACACGTACAGAGTAAATCCAGATTAAATGTCCCATCGGGTTAGTCACCCGAGTCACTGTACTTCAGCTTTTGGACGTGTGTTGGAGCTAGTGAAGTTCTTTTACTATGAATTGTTATAAAAAAGCGTTGTAGACGAATGTTTCTTGGGATTGTCTTTTGAAAAAATTTATCCGAACTGGTTGAGTACCGTCCCTTCTCAGACTCAGTTGGGCAGAAAACTAGACTTTATATAGTTTAGTACCGAGCGTCCGACATATAGATAAACTGATGTGTAATATACATTAATATCCATACATGTATAGAGTAAATCCAGATTAGTTACCCCATCGGGTTAGTTGCCCGAGTCACTGTACTTCAGCTTTTGGACGTGTGTCGGAGCTAGTGACGTTCTTTTACTATCAATCGTTACAAAAAAGCGTAGTAGGCGAAGTTACAGCGATTTATTTCTTGAAATAAGTGTTTTATTCACAAAGAAAAATATTTATTTTATTGTTGGCAAGTTTTTCTCCCCCCCCCCCTCTAATTTAAATTACATAAGTTGAACCTTCCGTAGAATATTTAAAATATTTTGAACTCATTCATTAATAAACATAAAAATCTAACGCATTTAATTTGAGAATTTTAAATTTGTTTTCCGAATTAGTTTTTACAGTTTGTACATTGAATATAAGAAGTGGGGGGGGGGTATCCCTCTTAGTTTAGATTTAACAAGTTTAGCTTTTGTTAGAATTATTCGGAGGGCTTCAAAATTTGCATACACATTTATTCGAAGAATTGGGAATAGCAAATATCTTCTAATGTGGGAGTGTAATGCAAGATTAGTATACAGGACCTGTAAACTCTTTTTTTTTTCAAAATTAAATAGTAAATTGGTTGTAAATATTATATTATATCAAATGCAAATCTAGATTTTGAATTATAAATTTTAATTACGTATACTTCCCATTCTTTTACGAATAGAGCACCTAACCGATCAAGTGGGATGTTTAACCCTGAGATCCAGGATAAATGGCCAAAATCAATGATTAAGATTCTTTTTATTTATAAAAACACTATTTTATATGGCGTTTATGAAAAATTAATATTTTTTATAATGTTCTGCATACAATTTGGAGTAGATAGGTTACATGTGCACTACAAAAATCATTGCTATAAAAAAGAAAAATGAAAGGGGGCTTAAGTAAGGCAACTATCCCGGACTTACCCTATCAACATTGCATTTAGAGATATAAATGTATTCATACATGCATGTTAATTTCCGTGCCTTAAACTCGCGTATGCATCATTACAATGCCTGAACACCGAAAAACTTTTTACATTTGCCACTTTTGTTTAAGCATATACAACGACTATTTATTCATATAAATTCATAAACAAATCTCATAAGCTCTTTTAACTGAGTTTTCTCATTTATACGAAATCCATTAATCAAAATATTCTGTTACTCTTTAAATATTCTCTCTCAAAGGAGCAAAATATTACTTTGAAATATGGTTTCGAATAAGCAGTTATAAAGAAGCAGGCAGAAAATTCAACTCCATCTCTGAAACGAAATGCAAAATGTAAATTTAGGTTCTCTTTATTCATGTGGAAATAAATTTCCCGATATCATTTTAATTCTGCGAGAATATTACTTTGTTAATTTTACTCAGATTGTAGGATCATTTCGAAAGCATTAATAGTTTCATAAACGTGTACAAAAACGGAAATTTTCATTATTACTTACCCATCATGCGTAGTATAGGGTAAGTCTTCTAATCGTTTTGAAAATCGAAAAAGTTGTTTTGACGGATTTACACGTTTCAGACACTGAAGATTCCGAAAAACATATTTTTAGACAAAAAATTTGCCATCCGTCTGTCTGTGTGTCTGTGTGTGTGTCTGTAAACGCTCTATCTCCCTAACAAATTGAGATAGAGACTTGAAATTCGGTATGTACTCAGTATTTAGTAATGGGAAGAAGCCTATTAAATTTCAGTAATCTCGATTATCCGGAACTATTTTTTTCGGACTCTTGAAATATTCGTTCTGAGAAAAGGTATATAAAAATTCTCGAAATTGTTTATTTTAAGTAGTCAATATAAATATAAAAGAAATACAAAGAAATATAAAAGACAATAAAGAAATATAAATTTTTAATAAAGAATGAAATCGATCGGATAATGAGTTGCCGAGATATTTATAATGGTATTTTCCACACTCTTCGATTTTTCATGACCCTGTATTTTATTCAAATTTCAGTTCAAAGATATACTTTAATTGGAAATGACAGGCTTAATCCGACGCAGTAAACCGTTAGTTGAAATGATTATCAATTTTTATAAGGATGTTTCTTTTTCTTAAGTTTATGACGTTCTCGAGCCACGATTTTATTCAAATTGCAATGCATTTTATAAACAGTTTACACATGTTTTATTTCCATATTTCATATTATGCATATCCATGATAGGTAAGTATTTCGGTTTCCCCCCCCCTCCAACTACTAGTTTAATGTTTTCATAGTCACAATTTTTCATATGTGGCTCATTTTGTGACTCATTTTAATCTTAAATGAAATGTTTTAGGCTTTTTTTAACGTAGAATTTGTTTAAAATACATTTTATCAATTTCTGCATTCTTTAAATCAATATTCTTCAATATTTCTATTATTTATTTATTTATGTACGCACCTATGCTTTTAATGTATACATGAATACGTACACATATATGAATGTTCAGATTCAAAGCAGATCAAGTGCATGAAACATTATCCAAAGATACTTGCAGGCACGGCTTTACAAAATTAATAAAATCTGATAGCAATCAAAAACTCTAGTCACCAGTAAAAAATATCCTCCCCTTTCCCGTCATTGATATTCAAAAAACAAAACAAATTATGAATTAATTGAGAAAAAATAAAAACAAGCATAGTTCAGAATTACTAGTCATACATATAGTATACATTAGTATAGTACATAATTTAGAAAGATAATATCTAAGTTTTTTGATGAAACTTATCAAAATTATATATCTCTCAAAAGAAACAGAAAAAAAAAAGAAATTATGTGGAGGCTGAATTAACCAGCATGTTCGGAAAATGCTCGGAATATTCGATAAGCTGAGTGCTGCAAAATTTATATTTCAAAAGGGGGGGGGGGCGTCCCGTCGATGTAATAGTGATGCAGGAAAACAATTTTTGTCACATTTTTCTGTCGAAGTCAGTCAAATAATTCTGATTTTATTTTAGTAACGAAAAAATGCCGTTTGTATTCATTTCTTAGGTCAGTTTATATATGTATACACCTGTATATATATATATATATATATATATATATATATATATATATATATATATATATATATATATATATATATATATTATATATAAAACGCCAATAGATTAAACGTGGTCACCAGTGGCGACCTGGCAACCGTATTTGTCAAGCCCTGCTTGCAGGTAAAATTAATGGGTTCTATTGCATCTCGTTCGAAATAATAGAAGACTTGAATCATTTATTGCTGCCCGTTTCTCATCATAGAAGACTTGGTTTCTTAGGGCTTCGAATAAATTGCTGTCTATTGATTAAGATTTCATCTCACAACAAGAGGTGTTATGGGGTTTATTTTCATATAAGAGAAAAAGAACCAACATTTAAGTTAAGAGAAATTTTGAATTGAATTAGTACATAAGAGTTAACTTTCAGGTAAAATTTATGGGTTCCATTGCATCTCATTCGAAATCATATAATACTTGAATCATTTATTGCTTCCCGTTTCTCATCATGGAAGACTTGGTTTCTTATTGCTCCAAATAAATTGCTGTCTGTAGATCTCACATCATCATCTCATCATCTCACAACATTAGGTGTTACGTGCTTTTCCTTCAAATGAGAGAAAAAGAGCCAACGTTTAAATTAAGAGTAATTTTGAAAGGACATATACATATACATATACAAGACAACATATACATATACATTAGTACAAAAGAGTATTATTTAGATTACAAAAAGAATCAACTATCATCTTGCGTTGCGTATTAAAAAATTAAACAGACAAATATATAACTCAGCAATACCCTCACCCTGACAACCAAATGAAAACTCATTTGCCTTGGTATAGCATAATACTTGCGAGAATTAATTCATATAAATACATTTTTTTAGACGTCTCTATCTACTTTTGAAAAATTAATGCTTGTTTCAGACATTTCAAAAACTTATTAAAACAGTTACGTAGACACTGTTTTTATCGACATCGGATCATGATTTAATTCAAAGCGTTTTTTCGTCCTTTTTCTATCAGATACAAACAAAAATAATACAAGATGTCCCAAAAGTCCTTGACACGTTTTAAAAAGTAATAAAAGATCAAGCAATTGGTGTACGAGAGTGCGGTTCGGAATAAAATGCTTCTCATGATCTGAAATTTTGTTTAAGCGAATAATAATAAAAAATAGTTCCAAACATTTTTCTTAGATGGCGCTGCTTCTGGAAAGTTATCGAATAGGTAGAATGTCTTTATATATAACATTAGATAAAGACCCACAATGCATATGACAGTTTTTGTCCAAACTATGGCAATCCACATTCCAGAATTTAACAATACTCGCCCTCCTGAGTTCGATTAGAGGAGTGAGGATGGCTAGACGAGTATGGTTAACTTCTGGAATGTGTGTAGTCATAGTTTGGACAAAAACTGCGCATACGCATTGTGGGTCTTTAGCCATTGTTATATATAAAGGAATTCTACCTATTCGAGAAAGTTCCAGAAGCAGCGCCATCTATGAGAAATTTTTGGAACGATTTTTTTATTTGCTTAAAAAAAATTCAATCATAAGAAACATTTTCATCCAAATCGCAGTCTCTTACGCCAGTTGCTTGATCTTTTATTGAATTTTAAAATATGTCAAGGACTTTTGGGACACCCTGTATCTTTTTATTAATAAAATTTATTCTAAAAGATAAAATATTAACTTTATTTTACCATAATATCCACTCTAAATAGCATGAAACATCTGAAGATATATCACGTTTGTTGTGATTATTTTGTCAACTAAAAAATATTAGTTGTTTACGTTAAATTAGTTATTGTTTGCGCTAAAGTTATTGATTGAGTATTACGAAAATATGTAATGCATTGATGCAAATAATGAAAAGAGTTTCTAAATTACTAAAATGTTTATATACATATTTACATTACATTAGGTTAAATCCAACGTGCTGACACCATAGTCAGTTTCGAACACTATCATAATGAATAAGTGGACAATACCACTTGAAGAACATAACTATATTATTCTTACGATCATTAATAAATAACAGAACTATATTATTCTTACGATCATTAATAAATAACAGAACTATATTATCCTTACTATGATAAAGAAATGACTTCTTATTGCGATATTTAATGACCCCACAGTCATTTTAGCTAATAAAATAGCTCCATTATGCGATTTATTCTATGTTGAATTATTCGTGCGAATATCACAACAAATGCGGGAGAGACTAACAGTTGCCATGCGGCAAAAACAAAATTATGAAATAATGCGCTAAAATCGTCGGCAAGACCAAGGGAAGCCGTAACATACCGGTCCCCGTTGACATGTGCTAACATTAAAAAAATAATAATACCTATTTTACAAATTAAACTTAATAAAAATTACTTTTTAAAACAATGTGCATTACTATTAAAAACATTAAAAATTGAACATTAAAAATGTTTATAGTTTTTTAGAAGGAACCTCTTTCATTTCTTTTAACATAAGACCCTGGTCCTCTGATGATAGCTGATTAATTTTATGGTCAGGAACACGAAACTGTTGAGTGAGAAAAGTAGGTCCATGCCATCACAGTTCATGGCTAGCTAATTCTGTTGCATCCAGACCTCGTGATATTGAATCAGCGGGATTGCTGCTCGATGGGATGTATTTCCAATGAATGTTCTGTGTATAATCTTGAATCTTGGAAACCCGATTAGTGACAAATGTTTTTAACTTCCATGGTGAGGTCTGAATCCATGTTAATGCTATTTGTGAATCTGTATACAAATATAAGTCGCGAATGTCAAGTTTTAAGGATTTTAAGATTCTGACGACTGACTTTGATGACAGGAGACAGCTGAGAGCTCAAGTAGGGGTATGGTAATAGTTTTCAAAAGAGCGATATGGGATTTGCTACTAATTAAATTACAGGAAGTGTTAGCATGATTTGAATTTCGGATGTAAACAGCTGCTCCAAAGGAAATGGACGAAGCGTCGGCAAAACCATGCATCTCTATATGTTGTGCACAAGGACTCAGAATATATCGACTAATCGCAAGCTTTTCGATAGATTTTAAGGATTTGGTAAATTGAATCCAGGATTGAGCTATTGAATCAGAAATCGATCTTCCAATGCTTTAAAAAGCGATTCATAAGAGTCATCAATTGTAACCACATCTAATGCGCTATGGCTAAGGGTTGATTTTAGATAATACAATTTCTGTGTACTACTTAATTTATCATTTGAATCAATTAAAGTTATAAATTGGTCTTGAAAGGTTTACCAATCTTGATAATTGCCCGAAAACTTTGGTAACGGAATATCCGGTAATTTAAAATTCATACTTGAATTATCTAATTTTGACTTATTATCATGAGATACATTTTCATTATTATTAGAGAGTAACAATTTTCTTGGTCTTACCTCTAAATTTTCTGCTTGTTCTTCCAATTCCGCAAAGACTGCTATATGGTCACTGAGCTCCGAATCTTCTTCTATAATCTCAAAGTATTTCACTTTTAAGTCATCTAAATTTGATGTTACTTTTTGCAGATTATCAAATTTAACTTGATGTTCCCATATGTCCTTTTTTCTTCTTTATCTAGAAATGTTTCTATTCTAGTTATTTGTCCTTTGTAGGCACCTCTTTGCCTATTAAGCGTTGTTAATTTAATTTTATAAGCCATATTGTGACTGATTTTTCTAAACTAAATGACATGAGATTAATTATTTCAATCGTCAAAAAATGTCATTTCTATTCTCTGAGCAACGCAACCAAAATGTTCTATTCTCCGGCTCGACGGACCAAAAAATGTTTACGTTGCGCTAAAGTTATTGATTGAGTGGACTGTATTACGAAAATATGTAATGCATTGATGCAAATAATGAAAAGAGTTTCCAAATTACTAAAATGTTTATATACATATTTACATTACATTAGGCTAAATCCAACGTGCTGACAGCATAGTCAGTTTCGAACACTATCATAATGAATGAGTGGACAATAACGCATGAAGAACATAACTATATTATTCTTACGATCATTAATAAATAACATAACTATATTATCCTTACTATGATAAAGAAATGACTTCTTATTGCGATATTTAATGACCCCATAGTCATTTTAGCTAATAAAATAGCTCCATTATGCGATTAATTCTATGTTGAATTATTCGTGCGAATATCACAACAACTGCGGGAGAGACTAACAGTTGCCATGCGTCAAAAACAAAATTATGAAAGAATGCGCTAAAATCGCCTGCAAGACCAAGGGAAGCCGTAACATTAGTAAACTGAATAAAGGCTATACTTAAAATTTTAAAATTAAAAGGTTTTAATAAATATCCATTGGCTTTACATTGCTAACCTTGAAATAATAAATAAAAAAAATATCCTCATTATGCCTAATTTATGAAATAACAAACTTATGACAATTTACTATTTCATCATTAAGAAGACAAACTACTAAGAATCAATACCTTTATGTTAAGATGAAAAATTAATAGTTTATTTTATCAAGTAAGAAGTTCCAGTCTGTTTTCCAGATGCGTTTACCAGAATCGGATGCTCTGAGGTGGGTCTTGATTAAGCCTGGGTCAGAGTTGTATTTCTCGCGGATTCTGTTTTTCGCATTATCCCAGTAAATTGTCATGATGCAGTAGTAAACTGTTGCTTGATTTTCAAAATGTGTTAGTGGCGTATCGGGTGCTTTTATCCAATAATATGGATTCTTGGAAGTTTAGAAATTCTTGTCACGACTTTAAATGTGTGATTGGGCAGTGAGTTATTTTTTTTTGGGGGGAGGGGCATGAGTTTTAGTCCAAATTGAGGTTTTTACTAGTTTTAAAAACATGTATACATAGTCAATTGCAGACATGTGGCAGTAGTCTGCACAATATTTTCTGGTAACATGACAAATAGTATTTAGCAGCAATAACGCTCCACAGTTTGTTTTCGGGATTTCTGACAGTGAGATTCTAACGACGATTTTATAACATTTGGATCATAATTAATAGTGGGTGATAAGTTTATTTTTTCCGGAACTAACTTAAAATTAAATCCTTTAATTGAAATATAATTTAAAATAATGCTTTAGTCATTATGCATAAAATGACATTTATCTCTTGCGTTGAAAAAATCGCAATTAACAAAGTAACAGTTTTTTCAAATATAAAATGAACTCAGGGAAATTATTTCCTCTCGAATATAAAACAACAAAACTTACATTTCACATAGAGATAAATTTTTGGCATGCGTCTTTCTAACTGCTTATCTGAAACCATTTTTCAAAGTAATATTTTGCTGTTTTTAGATGGAATTTATCAAGAGGAACAAAATATTTTGATTATTGAATTTGTATGAACAAGGAAACTGAGTTAAAACAAGCTTATGAGACCTGTTTATGAATTCATATGAATATATAGTCGTTCTATATGCATTTGTTCTATATATATAAACAAAAGTGAAACATGTAAAATGGTTTTCCATGCTCAGGAATGTTAATGTAGTATGCACATGCATGATACAAGAGTTTTATTCACGTAAATTAAAATGTATGTATGAATACATTTCTGTCATTAAAATACAGATTTAAATGCTAATAAAAGTAGAACACAAAAAGTCTTATAAAAACCATTTAATATAAGGATCGATTTGTTTCGAACTCACAAACGACAGCATTATGAAGATCTACAGAATAAACAAACAATTCTCGCAAAAGCATTTGAAAATAAATTTCAAACATATAAGTCACGAGATCATATTTGTAATAAAAGCAGTTTGCTTAAAAATAGTCAACTGTAAACGTGAAAATTAATATGTCCTTATTGCTTTTTTAAAATTTAACAAAACCTCGTGCCATATTTTAGGTAATTCAAAAGAGGCTGATTCATTGCATATATTCTTGTTACGCATATAGATTTCTATTGAATCACGGAGAACAGATGGGAAATAATGTCTTGATGCATAAATTATTTTACTATTCTTAAAATCAGTTTTTAAAGTTTCGGATCTATGTAATTTTGACAAAGCTGTAGCTCTTCTGTCTTATTTGATATCTGCCATATGATCTTTTAATCTTGTTTTAAACTTTCTAGTTGTCATTCCTATATAATATTTCAATGTTCCATCTGTTTTTTTGAACGGGATTTCATAAACACCTAATAGTTGATATGGCTCTGTTGGATATATTTTCTTGTACTTTTTAATTTTATGTATGGTTTTGCGATAAGGCATATATTGAATTTGTTAAGTTTATATTTCAATCTTTCAAAGAAACCAGGGAAATATTGTAAAATTGATAGCATTGAATTTTGTTTATGGAAGTTTTTTTTCTCCTTCTTCTGCATGCTAGCAATTACTTTATTAATAGTGCTTTCATTATAACCGTTGTCTCTTGCTATTTCAAGTATTTTATTTATTTCATTGGTTAACTAACCTGGAGTACAGACTGTAAAAGCTCTCTTAATAAATTCCTAAATATGATTATCCACATTTCTGTCTCTAAATTTAATGTTAGCATCCGTATATGAATATTAACGCATTATATTACACGTTAGTTTGTCCCCATATCACGTTTTTTAATGAAGTCCAGATTTCTTTCAACCGAGTCTGAGAATGGAAGGTACTCAAACTGTCTGGATGAACTGTTCGGAAGAACCCTGGAAGAAACAATAAGGAGTGTCATGTTTTGTTTCACAAAAAAATCGCGGATATAGAAATACAAGTGCTTTTTTTATTTGTTCTTGACCAACACATAACTGACGTTCCTTGTTCCCTGTGGTTCTTCCTCCTTTGTTTTAAGTTTGAAAATATTTTAACAGTGTTAATTCGTAACTCGAATTTCCTATTTGTGGTAAAACTGAGCTGCGCCGCCAGCGCCATGAGGGGCGCCCGTCGGCGTCTCAATCACCGTACCCATGTACTGAGGGACATATAACACGCACGACCGGATTCTATTTGTGGTAAAAAACTAATGTATGAGCTAATGATAATATTATGTCATAAATAGTATTAATAAATAATAATAATAATAATAATAATAATAATAATAATAATAATAATAATAATAATAATAATAATAATAGTAATAGTAAAAATAATAAAAATAGTAATAATAGTAAATAATAAAAATAGTAATAATAGTAATAATAGTAAATAATAATAATATGTGAGGATAAAACTTTTCTGGGTATATTTCTCCTTCGATTCATAATATGTCACAAAACATTTGTTCCAAAAAATTTCCCTTAAATAACCTAAATTAGCAGTGGCTTTAATGGGCTTTTCTGTAACTTGAATCGTGTAATTCTCTTCAAAGAAGAATCTGCGAAGTAAAAGCAATCGAACTTTTTCACAAACTCTATGAGCAG
Source organism: Maratus michaelseni (assembly GCA_963931845.1). NCBI lineage: Eukaryota > Metazoa > Arthropoda > Arachnida > Araneae > Salticidae > Maratus > Maratus michaelseni. Next base: position 199,954,196 of record OZ007596.1, read on the forward strand.
AGTTGGACAAATTTGTAATTGCAATTATCAGCAATGGAATTACAATTTAATTGTATGTAATTTATTATAGTTACAATTACATGCCTCAAAACATTCTGGAAGACATAGTTAATGGTATATAAAATCAACCATTTATTGAAAGAACGATACTTTTGAATAATATTGAACTTTTTTCTTTATTTTTTTCCTTTTGCCCTTTCATGTATGCTGAAAATAGCAGCACTTAATTATTTTAACATAATCATACTGATTGTAAAAAAAAAATCATAAGAGTTCCCTCATCATAGAGGGAAAAAATACAGATATTTGATTTCTGTACAAATCGTTATAATTGTGTCAAATATTTAAGTGTAAGTTCGTATGTACCATTTAATGGGGTTCCTTTACCGGCGATTTATTCTGTTGAACTGTTTCAAATAACAGACCAGATGTCATTGAAAAAATATTGTCTGAGTGGAATATGTATGCCGGATTTATCCGGGACAGCGTAGTTGGAAGAGCGTCGGCTGCTTAAACGATAATCATGTGTTCGAATCCCGTCCTAGACACTTTTTAACTCAGTTTGAAAAATTACAACTCCTATAAATACAGCAAGTCAGATATATTTGGAGATTTAATGATTAATTAGTGTTACTTTCGTTAATAGATAAATACTGTAATATTATTTTAAAAATTTGTGCGGACAATATCATTCAATTTTGAAAATGCAATGCACATCACGAGAATGAAAAATCCCCGAGTGCATTTTAACTGTTAAATTGTGTGATTATCAAGATAGAAGATTGAAAATTTGTATTTAGGTAAATGCAGCGTGGAAAATCGAATGAAATAATACGTATGGGGATTCATTTATAGATTTTCAAAGCTCGTACAAAAATAAAAATGTTTGCATTCAGTAAATTTTTTTAACTAGTATCATTTGAAATTTATTGCCCGTAAGGATGTATGTATATTATAAGGTATATCTGTAATTAGTTATGTAAGAAGAAGTAATTAAGGGGTCAGATACCCTTTAATGTGTCGAAAATTCGATTTTTTTATTATTAGCTTATCATTAAATATGATTATTTAGGAACATTTTAAAATAAACCCTATGCAAAAATTCCCTTTAGAAAAGGAGTTATGTCTAAAACAGTCTGAGCTCTTTCTATATGATCAGGGGGTAGTTTGATTTTAAAGTCAATTTTCTCAAAACGGCGATTTTAGTCATTGCGCGCACAATTTCTGAAAAATGGTTGGTTGTTAGAATTTCATAAAATTTTGATTGAATGTATGAATCATACAGATGCACAAAATGACCTACTATTATGTTTCTCAAGTAACAAGTTTAGAATTCATGACTACTTTTACATAAAAAAAACTCGATATTTCGAATTCTCTAAAAAAAGAAAAAAATCTCAGGATCTACACATTTTATTGTTTTACCGTAATTCATTTTGAGAACACATTATAGTAGTACTCATTAAAAAAGTTTTGGCTGGTTTTAGCGATTCAAATGTAAAAAATCATGCGCGCAATGTATGAAAAAATAATTCTATCGTAAAAAGTGTATTGCATTTTTAAATAAATTAAAACTTTATATGAGTGTATACATTTTTTGAGAAGTTTAATTGCTACCATAAACCTGTATTAATATTTGTTTTAAATTTTATAATTCAAGGTCAATTATCTACGGTGTTTCTGCAATTCTTATAGAGGTAATTTTTTCGTGTATTTTGTGAGTTCAAAGGGTAACTGACTCCTTAATATAAATATGTTAAATGTATGTATGTAAGCATATAAGCAAGCATTGTAAAAGAAGACACATGTTCCTTAATCTACGAAAACATGACATTACCACGAGTATGAAATTATACAATGACATATTTCGAGTTACCCACGACTCGGAAAATATATTTAGAAACACCAGAATCCAATATATTTCCGAAATTTAAAGAAGCATTTCTTAAAAACAAAGTTTTTATTGTGTATTAATCAATTTTCTCAAACCGGAATATCGGTTTTTAGGATACTATCATTTCTAAATTAAACATTTCAGCTGCGTAACTGAATTCACACATGCAAGTGTAACAAAATAATGTTAATGTTAATGCTGTTAATTTATAATGTTTCTCTGTAAAAGATGTTTTTTGAACATGAAAATGTTTACTTGTGAGTTGATAGTGTCTGAAAAGCCTATATTCTAGGTCGAGAAAACTGATTAATACACTATAAAAATGACTCGGAAGCGTGTCTGAAAATCAGTGGCAGCAATAGAAATTTTGTTTTTATAAATTACACTTGAAATCTTAAAAATGTATTAGTTTCTGAAGTTTCTAGAGATAAAGAACTTTTTTCGGAATTCTGGGTACATCGGAAGAGGTTATTGCATATTTTCAGTTGTAGCTATTATCTTATTTTACAGTGAGGAAAGATTGTTTGAATGTAAGGAGGTAGCGTATCAAGTGTGAAATATTCATCCTTTTATTGCATAAATTCTAACCACACTCATGCGAAAATAAAGTATAGTTGTAAGTAAGATTTTTACTTTTGTTAACATGTTACGAAAAATAAATGAAATATTTATCAATAATTTGCAAATTCTTTATCATAAAGCACATATGAAATATTGTGTATATGATTTCCATGATCTCTGATTATAAAAACGAACAAGGAAGAGAATCATGCGTCCAACATAGATTATGTAACACTTTCCAAAACATATAGAATAGTGTAACAAAACTTCACCCCTTACTAAGGTGAAAGCTGATGTCTAAGTAAATAATTTCATCAATTACCATTAATAGTCTTTTGTGCAGCCCTGTATGTGATCTATATATTTGTATATATACTAGAAAGTATGCTAAAATATAATTTAATCCAGTTGGGTAACTCATAGCACAATTCAAAATTCCCCTTCAGCAATTTCCTTCAATAAAAGGACATGTACAAGAGATCTTTTGTGCTGCCTTGTATAGGATCTATAGAATTTATACAAACCAAGTTATAGTTAAAAATTTAGTTAAATTTCAAAACGCGTATCATAACTGAAAACGCACTTACAGCAATTATTGTCAATACACAGTACTGTAACCAAATTATTTTGTGTGCCCATGTAAATGAACGATAAATGCTATGTTCACCATATTCTGTAGTAAGTATCTTGTTATTGCACCTTAGATATATATATTTATTTCAATATTTCCGAAAACGCTAATATCATTAAAATACACCACAAACGATTTTTCCCCACAGATCGTAATGTAACGGAATTCTTTTGTGTGTCCCTGTAAATGAGCAATGAATGCTAATGCTCACCATTTTCTAAAGTAAGCATCTTACAGTGCACCTCAGTGATATACATGAATTTCATAATGTTTGAAATAGGGTAACATTATTAAAATACACCGCAAACAATTTTTAACCATAGACAACAATGTAACGGAATTATTTTGAGTGTCCCTGTAAAGGAACTATAACTGCTACACACTTCATTTTCAATACCGATTATGCCATAGTAAACCTCAATAACATATATCAATTTTATAGTAGTTGGACTTCATTTTCGCAAGTTAAAGAACGGACAGATAGAGGGCAGACAGACAGACAGACAAACTGATTTCAGAAACTCTTTTCAACAAGTTAAAATGATGCATCAGGCATAGATTGTGAGACACTTTCCAACACTAACAGAATATTATTAATAAATTTCATTTTCCCATGCAATGAAATGTGATATCCAAATTAGGAATTTAAATAAAATGCACCGCAAACGATTTTTCCCTATAAGCCATAATGGAACAGAATTCTTTTGTGCATTCCTGTAAACGAATTATAACCTCAATTTCAATATCGAACATTCTATAGTGACCTCATTAATATACAAATTTACATGTCGAGTCGAGTATATTTACGCGAGTTAGAGCACGGACAGACTGACAGAAAAACAGAATTCATAAAACGTTTCAACTAATATTCAATGGCTGGAGTATCATAGTTGAAATTTATTCCAATAAAGCGAAAAATACCGGGAAAGGATCTCAACTATGATACCCCAACCACTGAATATGATTTACCAAGTTGAAAAAAAAACCTTCTTCTGTTCATTATGACCTAATTATACGCTATACAGGAGTTTCCGCGTTATATCACATTCATCATGTAAAAAATGCTATAGTTATAGCTCTGATGAATGAAATTAGCGCTGCAGTTCACAGCCATGTCCAACAAATAAGAGTGAATTATGTCAGCCAGGATATCGTTCGGATGGCTCAGTACGAAGAAAACGTTGGCACGGCAAGCCAAAGTACCCAGGTTCGAATCTTGGTCCCGTCATTTTTCGCTCTGTTGGAATAAATCTCAACTATGATACTCCGACTTTTCAACTATATTGGAAAGTGTTAAAAGCATGATAGATTGAAACAGTTTACATACATCGAAAAACATAAATATATGGAAATTCTTTAAGCACGTTCTTTTTCCGTATTTTGGGGTCATGAAAATGTAAAACCTATTAAAAGCTGTCCAAAATACTATTTTGCAGAAACCTAATAAAAAATCATAAAACACTGAGAACATAATTTGTATTCTTCAATTAATCTCAATTTCATTAAAGTAGCGTTCTTCATTTATCCAAACAATTTTCATAAACATTCTACTCTTTGAAATATGAAAGTTTTCTACAAGAAACATTTAATTCTAAATATTAATTCGAATAAGTTCTCAATTGCAGGGCAACGAGTTTTCTTTGCGTCAAACGTGAAATGTAGTTTCCATTTCGGAATATTAACGGAGAAAAATGATTCTCAGAGGATGCTTTATTTCTGAAATAAATTCAGAAATAATAAAACTATTTTGCAGAAGCCTATTAAAAAAATTATAAAACTCTGAGAGCATACTTTATTTCGATTATTTAACTAATCTCAATATCATTAAAGTGGAGTTCTTCATTTACCCAAACTATTCTCATAAACATTCTACTCTTTAAAATATAAAAGTTTTCTGCAAGAAACATTTAATTCTAAATATTAATTCGAATAAGTTCTCAATTGCAGGGGAAAGAGTTTTCTTTACGTCAAACGTGAAATGTAGTTTCAATTTCGGAATATTAACGGAGAAAAATGATTCTCAGAGGATGCTTTATTTCTGCCATAAATTCAGAAATAATAAAACTATTTTGCAGAAGCCTAATAAAAGAAATCATAAAACTCTGAGAGCATACTTTATTTGGATTCTTTAACTAATCTCAATTTCATTAAAGTGGAGTTCTTCATTTACCCAAACTATTCTCATAAACATTCTACTCTTTGAAATATAAAAGTTTTCTGCAAGAAACATTTAATTCTAAATATTAATTCGAATAAGTTCTCAATTGCAGGGGAAAGAGTTTTCTTTACGTCAGACGTGAAATGTAGTTTCAATTTCGGAATATTAACGGAGAAAAATGATTCTCAGAGGATGCTTTATTTCCGAAATAAATTCAGAAATAATAAAACTATTTTGCAGAAACCTAATAAAAAATCATAAAACACTGAGAACATACTTTATTTGGATTCTTCAATTTATCTCACTTTCATTAAAGTGAAGTTCTTCATTTATCCAAACTATTCTAATAAACATTCTACTCTTTGAAATATAAAAGTTTTCTGTAAGAAACATTTAATTTTAAATATTAATTCAAATAAGTTCTCGACTGCAGGTGAAAGAGTTTTCTTTGTGTCAAACATGAAATGTAATTTCAATTTCGGAATATTCACGGAGAAAAATGATTCTCAGTGGATGCTTTATTTCTGAAATAAATTCAGAAATAATAAAACTATTTTGCAGAAACCTAATAAAAAATCATAAAACACTGAGAACATACTTTATTTGGATTCTTCAATTTATCTCACTTCCATTAAAGGGAAGTTCTTTATTTATCCAAACTATTCTCATAAACATTCTACTCTTTGAAATATAAAAGTTTTCTGTAAAAAACATTTAATTTTAAATATTAATTCAAATAAGTTCTCGACTGCAAGTGAAAGAGTTTTCTTTGTGTCAAACATGAAATGTAATTTCAATTTCGGAATATTCACGGAGAAAAATTATTCTCAGTGGATGCTTTATTTCTGAAATAAATTCAGAAATAATAAAACTATTTTGCAGAAACCTAATAAAAAATCATAAAACACTGGGAATATACTTTATTTGGATTCTTCAATTTATCTCACTTTCATTAAAGTGAAGTTCTTCATTTATCCAAACTATTCTAATAAACATTCTACTCTTTGAAATATAAAAGTTTTCTGTAAGTAACATTTAATTTTAAATATTAATTCAAATAAGTTCTCGACTGCAGGTGAAAGAGTTTTCTTTGTGTCAAGCATGAAATGTAATTTCAATTTCGGAATATTCACGGAGAAAAATGATTCTCAGAGTATGCTTTATTTCTGAAATATATTCAGAAATAATAAAACTATTTTGCAGAAACCTAATAAAAAATCATAAAACACTGGGAACATACTTTATTTGGATTCTTCAATTTATCTCCCTGTTATTAAAGTGAAGTTCTTCATTTATCCAAACTATTCTAATAAACATTCTACTCTTTGAAATATAAAAGTTTTCTGTAAGAAACATTTAATTTTAAATATTAATTCAAATAAGTTCTCGACTGCAAGTGAAAGAGTTTTCTTTGTGTCAAACATGAAATGTAATTTCAATTTCGGAATATTCACGGAGAAAAATGATTCTCAGAGGATGCTTTATTTCTGAAATAAATTCAGAAATAATAAAACTATTTTGCAGAAACCTAATAAAAAATCATAAAACACTGGGAACATACTTTATTTGGATTCTTCAATTTATCTCACTTTCATTAAAGTGAAGTTCTTTATTTATCCAAACTATTCTCATAAACATTCTACTCTTTGAAATATAAAAGTTTTCTGTAAGAAACATTTAATTTTAAATATTAAATCAAATAAGTTCTCGACTGCAAGTGAAAGAGTTTTCTTTGTGTCAAACATGAAATGTAATTTCAATTTTGGAATATTCACGGAGAAAAATGATTCTCAGTGGATGCTTTATTTCTGAAATAAATTCAGAAATAATAAAACTATTTTGCAGAAACCTAATAAAAAATCATATAACACTGGGAACATACTTTATTTGGATTCTTCAATTTATCTCCCTGTTATTAAAGTGAAGTTCTTCATTTATCCAAACTATTCTAATAAACATTCTACTCTTTGAAATATAAAAGTTTTCTGTAAGAAACATTTAATTTTAAATATTAATTCAAATAAGTTCTCGACTGCAAGTGAAAGAGTTTTCTTTGTGTCAAGCATGAAATGTAATTTCAATTTCGGAATATTCACGGAGAAAAATGAGTCTCAGAGGATGCTTTATTTCTGAAATAAATTCAGAAATAATAAAACTATTTTGTAGAAACCTAATAAAAAATCATAAAACACTGGGAACATACTATATTTGGATTCTTCAATTTATCTCACTTTCATTAAAGTGAAGTTCTTTATTTATCCAAACTATTCTCATAAACATTCTACTCTTTGAAATATAAAAGTTTTCTGTAAGAAACATTTAATTTTAAATATTAATTCAAATAAGTTCTCGACTGCAAGTGAAAGAGTTTTCTTTGTGTCAAACATGAAATGTAATTTCAATTTCGGAATATTCACGGAGAAAAATGATTCTCAGAGGATGCTTTATTTCTTAAATAAATTCAGAAATAATAAAACTATTTGGCAGAAACCTAATAAAAAATCATAAAACACTGAGAACATACTTTATTTGGATTCTTCAATTTATCTCACTTCCATTAAAGGGAAGTTCTTTATTTATCCAAACTATACTCATAAACATTCTACTCTTTGAAATATAAAAGTTTTCAGTAAGAAACATTTAATTCTAAATATTAATTCGAATAAGTTTTCAACTGCAGGTGAAAGAGTTTTCTTTACGTCAAACGTAATTTCAATTTCAGAATATTCACGACGAAAAATAACTCTCAGGGGATGCTTTATTTCTGAAACAAATTCAGAAATTAATTCATATTCGTTATCATTTTCATATCGTGTGAAAAAAAACATCGTTTGAGGTATTTAAGTTTAAAGTAATGTTGTAAAAATAAATCTCTTTCTAGAATAAATTGTTTGTGTTTGAATTTTATTTTTCTTCAAAAATCATTTGAATGTAATATTCGCGTTTGAAAAAATAATAAATAGATAAAAAATACCAAATATCTTACTTAAGACAATCTTACTGTCGATAAATGTATTTAGTATAAATTAGCTGTTATGTGAAACTACTTTAAAGCTGTCTATACTAAAAACGATTAGACGGGCTTTTAATGGCGAAAAACACTGAAAGTTCATACAATTAAAAATTATTTACCTCAGCATGATTTTGTCTTTTTTAATTTTCTTAGCATCAGTGAACCTTTTCTAATTATTTTCTATTTGTCCGTTTTTTATTATTTTCTAAATATCAGTTACATTAAAAGGGGGCGTATTAAAAATAAATTTTGGTATTTTCATACAAACTAACGGGTGTGTTGCATCTGCACCATATGAGATCTTGCGATTGTTAAATAGAAAAAAATAAGTCTAACTTTATTCGACACTAGCTAACCCATCCGGCGTTGCCCGGGCCCGAAATATTAATAATCTGTTCTATACGAAACTTGAGCCAAACCTCGTCGTAATCGGGACCATAGAACCAGATATACTCCTATAGTTCCACCTTCCACCGTCAGGAGGCGCAGTCTATTCTGTAAGAGGCCTTTTCAGAACACTAGACCCAACCAAATTTCCTAGTAGAATTGAAATTTAACAATGGGTAAACATTGCCAAAATAGCGGAAATCGCGAAAGTGGGTTACGTAACCGATCGATTTCTAAAGGGTTAATGTAGATATTTTTTAAAACCCAGCCATATGTTTTGAAGAAAATGAACGTGTCTACGATCTGGAGTCTACTGTTTGTCCGTACTCACTTTTCCCGAGTCGATGCTGATTTTTAAACCTGGACCAAAAAACGAAAATCGCGTGAGTGACTTTTGGAAAGAATTTTTTTTCGGAGAGTTAAAATTATTTTTTTTCAAAACGGATACCAGATTTTAAAAAACAAAGGGATATAGATTAGGCGCGGTATTTTTAGTTTTTCGTATCTTGTTTATAAACGCAAATTCGGATTTTTAAATATAGGGAAATAGTTAAAAAAGCGAAATTGACTTACGGTTAAAAACGTTTTCAAAAGGGTTAACGTGATTTTTTTTTCAAACTAATGGTTTCTGCCTAAACCCAATAGCACGTAGATGTCTTTAGGTGCGTTTGTTTTTTGTTTGGTTATTTTAGAGAGCCGATGCCAGATTTTATATATCGCAGAAAATCGGAATTTGCAAAAGAGAGTCCTGCGCATGAATTTTTTTTGAAGGGTTAATATTCGTATTTTTCAAAAACAAATACAGATGTCGAAAAAGGAATAAATTTAGATATTGAATGGTATTTTTAGTTTTTCGTACCTTTCTCTGAATCGCCGATGCAAATTTTTAAAAATTGCCAAAATTGAAAAAATTGAAAAACGGCATACAGAAAATATACTTTTTCGAAGGGTTAATTCTCATATTTTTAAAGACAAATAGTGGTTTTGAAAAAGGCAAACTCTGATCTTTTATTTGGATACCTTCGTTTTTCCGTATCTTTTGTATTTCGGTGGATGCAAGGTTCAGAAAACAGGAGAAAATAAAAAACATGAATTCGATGCTTTTTGATTATTTTTTTTGAAAGGGTTAAATATAATTTTTTTTTTCAAACCAACCAGATCTTTCGAGACGTAAAAGCATGTTCTTTCAGAATATGTAGACGGTTTTTTCGTATTTCAAGCCATACGCCCATGGTGAATTTAGAAAAACTTAAAAAGAAATGGAATGAACCACGCTTTGTTTCATCTTTTAACGGAGGAACAAATAAATGCCTTCTGGGCATGCACAAGCTGTTTGCAGAAGACAGTTTTTTTATTTGCGATCTTTGATCAGTTTTTAATTAATAACTACTTTAATTTTCAAAATATTAAAAATCTGAAGTTCAGGTGCACCAGGAGAGGACTACCTAAATCTAAATTTACAGGCTTCTAGGTGGGCTAGATTTTACTAGCCATCGCCAACAGGCACACACAGACACACACACACACATAGAGTGAAACTTTCTTTTATTAGTATACATAGATTTAGGAAAGACTTATATAGTATTAATTTAATGGAATATCTTACTATAATTTAGAAATCATATTAACAATGTATGCTAAAGTGTATATTACCAATGTAACTGAAAATTACATTTTCAATTCTTATCTATCCAACTTCTTTGAACTTATTTCTTTTAATATAAAAAAAAAGTGCCTTTCCAGTGACTTTCAATTAGAGGGTGAAAACAATGTTATTATTTTTTTCATTTTTAAATTTGTATTAAGTTAATTAAATAAACATTACGGTAAAAAGCTTCAACAAACTTAGTGTATCTTTTTCCTATTAGTATCCCGTAAATTATTTTAAATTATTCAATATAATCTAGTCAAAAACTCTGAAATCCTTTGCAGACTAATAGCTAGTTCAGTCGAATAATAACCTCTTATACAATTATGCACTGAAAAATACAGAATATTTAATTCTATTAGTTATTCTAATAGTTAAGTAACAGTTACTTAATTTTTTTAATATGTGGCCTCTAAATACTTACAAAATTTAAATGAAATGTGCACAATTTTATGTTTAAAATACACATATGTACTAAAATAAATTTCAATTAATAGTATCCGTAAAAATTAGAATTCTTCAATATATGAACAGAAATTTGAAAGTCAACTATTCTTTATTTATTCATGTTACAACTTTAGAAATATTCTATTATTACCTTTTTCTATTTTAACTTTTTCTACTTTTACGATGATATGAGAAAATATTAGTTTTAGACACAGACTACAATTGCGCATTCAAAACAATCAAATGGAATATTTCTCTGTGGTTTAAAAAATGATTGTAAAGCGTAAATTAAATATTTATTTGAAAATGTATCCATTTGCAGAAACTTATTTGCATTTCATACGTTTTCGCTTATACTTGTGCAATCGTTTATGTCATGCCACAATATAAATATAATTTTCATTTAAATGCAGAAACATACGTATACCTAAATTATTAAATTAAAAAAGAAATTATTCTTTTATTTTATGCGTACCTATAATATCTGAGTATTTTATCTGCAAGATAAAATACTATTAACAAAGAAGATCTTTCAAGGCGAACTTTCATATATATATATATTAATTTTTGCAATAAGTTTTTATATATATATATATATATATATATATATATATATATATATATATATATATATATATATATATATATATATATATATATATATATTTAATACAGTAAGTTGTATCGATATTAACTATCACATGTGTAAGAAAGAAAGCAGCTGTTAAATATCAGTACGAAAGACGTCAAAAAGAATAAGATTCTTATAGTCAAATTTAACACTGTTATTTCAGAAATAGAAGAATGTCGTCAAACTGCCTAAAATGATTTCAATTGGAATTTAAGAAATGAACAAAGCCAGCAGATGTTGCGAAGCGCGTCAAACTGTTGACTGACAATTATGTATATTTGTCGTTGCATATGTTTGTGCGTTTGTTGTTAATGTAAATATATGCGTCGTTTCCCTCAATAAAATTTTGTTTATTTCTTAAAGAAGGCTTCAGAATATTTTGAAGCACTACAGAAACGAATGGATTAAGGAATTGATTAAGGGAGATCAAATATTTTCTTACCTTTTATGTTTTTATGATTTCAGATTTGTTTTATGGTGCCGAAACCCGGGAGCTAAATAGAAAATGTCAAACTCTTAGCGATTTAGATAAATTGAAAAGCACTTGCAAAACTCTTAAAACATTTTTGACTAAGATTATTAACAAAATAATAGAGCGATGGATAGGAGACACAATTGATATTGTTGAAATTAAATATTTTAAATTTCAATTAGCAATTGAAAATCCAGAACAATTTTTTCAATTAGATTTAGAAATTATGAAACTTATAGATAGTTTAGAGACATTTGAAAAAAAAAATGTAGCATCGAACCAATAAAATCACGAAAACGTAACGAAAGTTAAAGCTAAAACTGACAGACATTTAGAACGGAATATTTCTTGTAAAAGTAAAATAGACAATTCTACTGCATTTTCCACAGGATCTGAACAATTAAAAAAATATTTGTTATCTCATGTAAGATTGACGAATATCACTATATAGATTTTGGACAGCAAATATGAAAACTGTCTGGAATTTTTGTAGCAATGTGAAGTGGCTATAGATGAAAAGGACTAGTTATCAAATGTAGAGAAGCTAAATTACTTAAATAATTTCTTTACAGAACAATCTTTAAAATGTATTCAATAGTTATCTTTAACAGAAAATAATTATGATGTCGCAATTGGATCGTTAACAGACAGATTCGGTAAAAATGAAATTATAGTAAGATTACATGTAACCAAACTTTTAAACAATACTTCTGGTGAAATCTGGAGTGAATTCAAGCAACTGCATAATACCTGTCTTATTCAAATTAGAAGTATTGAAACTGCTAGAGTAGGATTAAATAATTACGGAGAAATTCTATTCGCTTTATTAGTCAAATTAATTCCCGAAGAAATTGTTTTGAATTTAATCGTTCTGCTAAAAATCAAGATTTTTGGAACTATTCAAAACATTTAGAATTTCCTAAACATGAAATTGAAACACGGGACAAAATATATAATTTCTGGAAAAGCGAAGAATTTGAAAAAATAAAATAAAAGAATCACTCTACGGAGAATATGAAATTAATAAATATACACCCATTGCATTTACTTTAAATGTGTTTATTAAGAAAGAAAGCGTATATTTTTCGAATATTGATCACGACAATTCAAGACGTCCTTTAAGAATAAACGAACAAAAAACAAGTATTTAACAAAAAGATTTTTCATGTTTATTCAAAGGTTTCAGTCGTCTTAAAAGATCATGCATATCTAAGTTTCAGCGTAAAAAAAAATCGATGTCGTAAATGCAATACCGTTCAATCTCTCATAATTCAAGATAAAAGACGTGTTGCAAAATGAATAAAGCTAGCAGATAGCGCTAAACGCGAATAAGTTGCAATCCGCGTTATTATAATATATAATTAATAATTTAATAATAAGTTAATAATTAATAAGTTATATTATCACTAAACGCGATAATATTTTCGTTGCATGTAGTTCTGTAGTTCGTTATATTTTTTACTGAAATGTGGTTAATTTAACCCAAGTTAAACACGTTTCAAAAAAGAATTTTTCATTTTAAAAAATGAAGTCAAATAAATTATACATATAATATAAAATATTACTTAAAAAGGTACTTCAAACAAATTTTCTGGTTAGAAATGTGTTTAAACTTTGCCAAATCAACTCAAATTTTAAGAAAGAATAGTTACGCAATTAATGAGTAGAAGTACTCATTTAAAACATGTTTGATTGACCCTGTTTAACTTGACAAAATTCACCGTCGATATGCTGGAGATAAAACTTCATTTTTTTAATAATATGCAATCATTTATCAATTTAAATTAACGCATAATTCTCACGATACTTTTAAGCTCTCTCACTGCGTTTGAATAGCCAATTTTGGCAAAATGTCAAAAATATTTTGTATTGTTTTATTTGAATAAAATTAGTTTTTAATAATTAGTTTTCCAAAACAAAATTCTTTTTGCATGATAATTTTAAGTGTAGATTTTGTAGATTTTTTTATATATTTTTTCTTAACTTTTACTTTTTTTCAGCTGGTCCCCAATGGACTTTGATCCATTAAACCTCATACAACTTCCATTTTCAGTGTAGTTAAATTTTTGTTTTCAGCTCTCAGACCGATATCGAACCAAAAAAATATTATTCATGACTGAATGAAATGAATTTCAGCAAAACATCTTTTAAAAAATAGTTTTAAAATTGAAAAATTTGCAATGAATCATTTATATTTATCGAGAACAAACATTCCATTCCTAGTTTCATTTCAGTTTAAATGGAATTTCCGATCGGATTTTGAGTGGTAATTTCAAAGCACACATTAATATTATCTTTTGTTACGAGAAGCAAATTCTTTTAGGAAAATTTAAATAGTTTATTGAGTAAGCTTTGTGAAAATATAGTTACTTAAGGCATACAATAATGTTTGGTGCACATTTTTAATAAAGCAAAACTGAGTACAAAACTAATTGTTCAAAATAACTTAGAATATAAAAATACCATTTAATTCGTTACATTTATTACTATTTTGTTGCTGCTCAAAGGAACTCAAAAACGAAAATAACTACTAACACTGAAATTACGGAAAGTATATCTGGAGAGGTCTAAGAATTTGAGGTGAATACTTTTTAATACAGTTTTTAAAATATAATCTTTAAATGTGTATTCTGGAAAACACGACATTCACAAAAAACATTATCTCTTCAAAAAATATGGTTATATTTGTGCAAATTCATTGCCCACAATTCATCTCATGCTGTATGTGTAATGAGCTACCCGTTTAAATATATGAGAATTTTCTAGAATTTTACAGCAATTTTTTTCTTAATTACCATACACTGTAGGAAAAAGAAATAAATATTTCTCAATATATCTCTTACCTTCCTTAAGGTTTACGAATACCTATTCAGAATTATCAGTGCTTCCAAAGAGCATTCCTTTATCAACAGAAACCTCAGAAATTAAGAGATTTCAGAGATTTAAAAAAATATTTCTAAAACAAAATTTTCTTTTGCTGTCGTAATTTTTGGAAACATTTCCAAGTAATTTTAACCGTGTATTAGTCAGTTTTCCCATCCGAAATATCTGCTTTTCGGATGCCATCAATTCTCAAATAAGCATTTTCCTGCTTAACAAACATGATAAATTAACAACATTCAGATTAATATTAAATTAACCGTTATTTTGTTACTCTTGCATGAGTAAATTCTGTTTCTCAGCTAGAAATGTTTACTTGAGAAATTACAGCATCCAATAAACCGTTATTCTGGGTAGAGAAGCTGATTAATACACTGTAAAATTACTTGGAAACGTTTCTGGAAATTAGGTGTAGCAAAATGAACATTAGTTTCAGAAATATTTTAAACCTCAGAAATTTATTGTTTTCAGAGGCTTCTAAAGATACAGGAACGCTTTCGGTATTGTGGGTAACTTGGAAAAAATTATGTTATAATTTCGTACACATTAAGAAATAGAAAAGCCATACTAAAAAAAAAATAATAATATTTGACTTTCTTTATAGTGTACAGAGAATACGTGTAAAATCATCAACGTGATAATTTTAATTGGGGGTGGGGGTATCTATGAAAATTTTTGTTTTGTGCCTATGACTGGAGTCCATTTTATTTTTAGTAACTCAAATTGTGTATTTATTTGAAAAATTAAATTATCATTATTTTTGACATCGAGGCAATTTTTATAAGTATCAAATATTGCATTATTTTTTTTCTTAATATTTAACAAATTAGATAGAAACAACATCAAAACAATTTGTGTAATAAATGTAACAAATTAAATGGTATTTTTATATTCTAATTTATTTAAAAAATTTGTTTTGTATTCAGTTTTGCTATATTAAAAATGTGTATCAAACATTATTGTGTGCCTTAACTAACTATATATTTACGAAACTTATTCAATAAACTATAAAATTTTCCTAAAAGAATTTGCTTCTCATAACAAAAATTATTTTAATGTGTGCTTTGAAATTACCACTTAAAATCAGATAGGAAATTCCGTTTAAACTGAAATGAAACTAGGAATGGAATGTTTGTTCTCGATAAACATAAAGGATTCAATGCAAATTTTTCAATTTTAAAACTATTTTTTAAAAGATGTTTTTCTGAACAATGAAACTCATTTTATTCAGTCATGAATAAAATATTTTCATAAACTATTTATTTGTTAAAATGTTAAAATGTTATTATTGAAAAATAATATACAGTTCAGATATGATAAGATTATTGATTATTTATATGAACAAAGTTAAAAATAGCTTCTGTATGTCTTATTGTGTTATAGGATATTTCAAAAATAGTCTTCCTTGTACTTATTTGTTAATTTTTACTCAATAAAATAAAATAACGATAATTATTTAGTAAAATATACTACTGCTTTATACATAAATTACATACAACTTTTCCCGTTTTTAAAAACCACAAATTTCGAAAAATGAACTTTGTCTTATTTTCGTCTCTCTTTTTGGCAATATATTTTTTTCGGATGCCATCAATTCTCAAATAAACATTTTCATGTTTAGCAAACATGATAAATTAACAGCATTAAAATTAATATTAAAATAACCAGTATTTCGATATTATTACATGAATAAATTCTGTTTCGTAGCTGGAATTGTTTACTTGAGAAATTATAGCATCCAATAAACCGATATTCTGGGTAGAGAAATTTATTAATACATTGTAAAATTACTTGGAAACGTTTCCGGAACTTAGGTGCAGCAAAATGAACATTAGTTTGAGAAATATTTTAAATCTCAGAAATTTATTGTTTTCAGAGGCTTCTAAAGACAAAGGAATGTTTTCGGTATCACGGATAACTCGGAAAAACTTATGTTATAATTCCGTATATATTAAGAAAAATAAGAGCCATATTAAAAAAAAAAAACATTTGACTTTCTTTACAGTATACAGAGAATACATGCAAAATCATCAACGTGATAATTGTAATAGGGGATATCTATGAAAATTTTGTTTCGTGCCTTTGATTGGAGTTCATTTTATTTTTAGTAACTCAAATTTTATATTTATTGGAAAAAGTAAATTATCTTTTTTTTTTTTTTTTTTTTTTTTTTTTTTTTTACATCGAGACATTTATTGTAAGTATCAAATATCCCATTATTTTTTCTTAATATTTACATTAATAAATTACATAGAAACAACATCAAAATAATTCGTATAAAAAATGTAAAAAAATGTGACAAATTAAATAGTATTTTTATATTCTAATTTATTTTGAACAATTAGTTTTGTATTCAGTTTTGCTTTATTAAAAATGTGTGTCAAATATTATGGTATCTCTTAACTAACTGTACTTCAACAAAATGTATTCAATAAACTGTTTGAATTTTCCTAAAAGAATTTTCTCCTCATAACAAAAGATTATTTGAATATGTGCTTTGAAATTACTACTCAACATCAGATCGGAAATTCCATTTAAACTGAAATGAAACTAGGAATGGAATGTTTGTTCTCGATAAACATAAATGATTGAATGCAACTTTTTCAATTTTAAAGCTATTTTTAAAAATACGTTTTGCTGAACAATGAAATTCATTTTATTCAGTCATGAATAAAATATTTTCATAAACTATTGATTTGTTAAAATGTTTAAACTTTATTACTGAAAAATAATATATAGTTCAGATATGATAAGAATATTGGTTATTTATAAGAACAAAGTTAAAAATTAGCTTCTGTATGTATTATTGGAAATTTCAAAAATATTCTTACTTGTACTTATTTGTTAATTTTTACTCAATAAAAAAATAACGATAATTACTCAGTAAAATATACTACTGCTTTATACATAAATAAGATACAACTTCTCACGTTTTAAAAAACCCACAAATTTCGAAAAATGAACTTTGTCTTATTTTCGTCTCTTTTTTGGAAATAAAGGAAATCAAAAAAGAGGTATGCATGACGGTACAATGTGGAAGATGACAAATGTTTCTTATAATATAAATCTTTATAAACCCCAGAAGGTAATATATTTTTGAAATTTAAAGTTGCATTTATAAAACCAAAGTTTCTGCTGCTGCTACTGATTTTCGCAAACGTTTCCTGCTAGTTTTTATAGTTATTTAATTTTCTCAATCTGAAATATAGGTTTTTCAGGTGCTGTCAATTTTCAAGTAAACATTTTCATTTTCAACAAACATTGTTTAGACAGAAACATGATAAATTAACGCCATTAACATTAACATTAACATTAATATTAACATTCATATTATTTTGTTACTCTTGAATATATGAATTCAAGTACGCATCTAAAAATGTTTAATTGAGAATTGATAGTATCCTAAAAACTGATATATCGGTTTCAGAGATTTGATTAACACATTATAAAATCTACTCGGAAACATTTCCGAAAATCTCTGGTAGCAAAAGTAACTTTTAAATAAAACTTTTTTTTTTATATAAATGCTCCTTTAAATTTCGAAAATATATTGGATTCTGAGGTTTCTAAAGATTCAGAACGCTTGTCGGAATCGTGGGTAACTCGAAAGAGGTTATTGTATATTTTCGCACGTGGTTATACAAAGCGGTCTATTGCAGAAAAACTAATATAATTAGGCATATGCTTGTTTTATTATATTGTAAAGACATCTATGAAGTTTTTAATACAAGTACTTATGTCAGTATATTTCGATGTGTCATCCAATTGTTAAAATCCCTTGGTAGCTCGAAGAATGTCAAGGCGATGTGTCATTTTTTGCCTCGTATTGCCTAACATTTGGGCTGACACACTAGACACAGCATCTGTGATCCTTACCTTGAGGGTTTCAATATATTTTACTGCTGTTGCAAACACTCTGTCCTTTATTTACCCCCAAAAGAAAAAATCTAGATGAGTTTGTCAATACCGTCCGATTCATTTACCGGGAAATTTGTCATCAAGGATCTCATGAACGACGGTAGAGACTGGACTAAGAAAAAACTTAAGAACATGACATTTCGATAATTAAAATTTTACAGTATTACATTCAATGGTTATTTCGTAATAATTTTTGTAATCAAGGAAAGACTTTCTGAACACCCTATATAATATTTTCGTAGATTAAGAAACAGTTGCCTTTTTTTACAGTGATTTATGCGTTTTATTTAATCAACACCACGCCTATAAAATGCATAGAATACACCAAAATATAAAATTAAACACGTCGTATCTCATCTGTTTTAACATTTCAACATATATAAATGGTGTAATGAATCCAATTGAGAGTATCTGTTCATAAAATAATTATTCTGTTGTGACTTCACTTTCAGTTACATATAAAAAAGCTTCTGTTTATAAAAGTTGTGTAACATTAAGCATTATGTAATACATATACAGCAAGAGATAAACATTGTTTGGCATTAAATTATTTTTGTTTCAGGTTAAGAATGATATAAAACAGACTTGGAATGAAAGAGATTTGTTGTGTTTTGAAAAAAACACTAATTTTTATTATTTTAAACTTATTTCTTATAGAGCTATTTATATCAGTCATTTTAAATTTTATCTGTACACTGTAAAATATGACCAATGTTTCTTATTTTATGAAACTATGCTATAACCACGAACGAAAATATAATATAATCTTCTGAGTTATCCGAAATTTCAAATAGCATGCTACATTGTCTTTTGAATCCTCAGAAACGATTACATTTTCAAAAGTTAAAGAATAATTTATAAAAACAAATTATTTTTAGCTGCCCGAATTTTTCAGAAACGTTTCCGAAGGGTTTTTATAGTGTATTAATCAGTGTCCTCAGGCTGGAATACCTGTTTTTCGAATGTTATCCATTCTAAAGTACACGTTTTCAGCCGCATAAGTTAATTTATACATGAAAGAGTAAAGAAATAATCTTAATTTTAATGTTATTGTTAATGCTGTTAATTTTGCATGTTTGTCTGTTAAACATTTTTTTTTTGAGCATGAAAATGTTTACTTCAGAATTGATAGCATTCGAAAAACAGGTATTCCAGGCTAAGGACACTAATTAATACACTATAAAAACCCTTCGGAAACGTTTCTGAAAAATTCGGGCAGCTAAAAATAATTTGTTTTTATAAATTATTCTTTAAATTTTGAAAATGTATTCGTTTCTGGGGATTCAAAAGACAATGTAACATGCTATTTAAAATTTCGGATAACTCAGAAGATTGTATTATATTTTCGTTCGTGGTTATAGCATATTTTCATAAAATAAGAAACATTGGTCATTTTTTACAGTGTAGTTTCATAATTGCGCTCATACCTTACTTCATTATTTTAACCAAATTATATATATATAATGTATTTTTCTAACATATTTTTATGCTTTATTTAGTGCTGTAATTTTTTGGAATCATCCTACATCGCTAGATACTTATATATGAGAACAAATCTTGACATGTAAGTTGGTAACGTAAAAGCCTGAAAAATAGCAATACACTTACAAACTTTTAGAAAATATTTTTAATTTAAGTGCGTACATTTTTATGTCAATATGTTTTGATAACTTTTAATAATGGAAGTTTAGTAAAGAAAATTTTAGTAAATTTTCATATTACAATTTTCACAGGCATTTAAAAAAAAAATCTTGAATATTTTTGTTAATATTTATATACAATAATTTTAATGTAAAAGTTTTTATTTACCATAAACTTTCAAAATATACTTTATTTAAAGTATAAATTTAATCATTTTCCGTTAACAATTTTTACTAAACACTGTTAAATTTATTCTCACTTTTCAGATTTTTCAGCTTCATTTCTATATATTTTTCTTTACGGGATGCACTTTTCAAAATAATCCAGTTATCTCGGAAATTTTCATGCCACTTTCACGATATATAACTTTTGAATAGACATTCAAGCTAACCCACTCTGTCGCCAGTGGAAATTTCTTTATTTTCAAATGCAAATTTGGTAATGGATTATTCATAAACGAAAATTATTCACGAAGAATGTATTATTTTCGAAGCATTACTCACCTGAACATTTGTATATGTATGACGTGAGATAAGTGCTTAAAACGCTGTTTAAAAAGATAAATTGAAGTCCTTTATAGCGAAAAAAGAGCACTAAAATAAAATGACAGAAGTTTGATGATCCTCATTTTGGAAACAAATGTAAAATTCATGATTGCAATTTTGGAAATTGTAACTATATTTTTATACAAAGCCGGATTTTTATAAATTACTGGCTGTTAGCCATAACTTCATTCACATAAGATATAAAGAAGAATCAATAATGTTTTAATTAAGCAACATTTTGACTCTTCATAATTAAAAATATAATTAACCAACTCTTTATCATATTTTACAATAGACATTGCTTCTGATAGTCCCATTTTGCATATTTATATTCCATATGTAAGATCATTTCCATTTCTGACGTGTGTTAGAAATTTCACACTGTTTCTCTAAGATTAATTATACTGTATATTCTTATTTCCTTGTTATTATATATTTAATAAAAACCGTAACATATATTCTCAGTTTTAAGATTTTTCAGCTCCATTTATATTTATCTATATGGGATGCACTTTCCAAAAAAATCCAGCTCTCTTGGAGATTTTCATGTCACTTTCACAATATATATGACTTTTCAATAGACATTCAAACTAACCCTCAGTCGCATGCAAAAAATTTCTTTATTTTCAAACGCAAATTTGGTAATGGATTATTCATCAACCTAAATTATTCACGGAGAATGTTTTATTTTCGAAGCATTTCTCACCTGAATATAAGTGCTTAAAATGCTTTTTAGAAAGCTGTTAGCCATAACTTCATTCACATAGGATATAAAGAAGAATCAATAGTGTTTTAATTAAATAAACATTTTCACTCCCCATAATTAAAAATATAATTAATCAACTCTTTATCACATTTTATAGTAGACAATGATTGTAATAATTCCATTTTGAATATTTATGTTTTTATATATAAGATTATTTCCATTTCTGACGTGTGTTAGAAATTTCATACGCTTTCTCTAAGATTAATTGTAATGCATAATCTTATTTCCTTGTTATTGTATTTTAACTAAGCATCGTACCATATATTCTCAGTTTTAAGATTTTTAGCACCATTTATCTTTGTCTATATGGGATGCACTTTCTAAAAAAATCCAGCTATCTCGGAAATTTTCATGTCACTTTCATAATATATATAACTTTTGAATAGACGTTCAAACTAACCCTCTCTGCAAAAATTTTCTCTATTTTCAAATGCAAATTTGGTAATGGATTATTCAGAAACGAAAATTATTCACGAAGAATGTATTATTTTCGAAGCATTACTCACCTTAACATTTGTATCTATGACGTGAGATAAAGAAAGATAAATTGAAGTCCTTTATAGCGAAAAAATAGCACTAAAATAAAATGACAGCTGTTTGATGATCTTCATTTGGGAAACAAATGTAAAATTCATGATTATGATTGCAATTTTGGAAATTTTAAATATATTTTTATACAAAGCCGGATATTCATAGATACTGGCTGTTAGCCGTAACTTCGTTCACATAACATGTAAAGAAGAATGAATATTTTTTTAATTAAGCAAACATTTTCACTCCCCATATTTAAAAACATATAATTAACAAAGTTTTTATCATATTTTATAGTAGACAATGATTCTGATAATTCCATTTTGACTATTTATGTTTTTATATATAAGATCATTTTCATTTCTGGCATGTGCTTGAAATTTCACACGTTTTCTCTAAGATTAATTGTAATGTATAATCTTACTTCCTTGTTATTGTATTTTATCATTTCTATTTATTATATTTTACATTTATATTTATAGATAAGGATTTAGTCTACAATTTCTTATCAAAGAATATTGTCTGATGTGATTATGTTAATAAATATTTTTGTGTTTGAATGTTTGGCACGGTGTTCAGCACGGTGTGTCATTTTTTGCAACTGACTGACAAATGAAGATATTTTTTTGCGCGATCTTAGACGAAATTCCCCTTTTTTGCACGATTGACTACATTCGAGATTTTTTTTGTTTAATCTTTTGACGAATTTCGCGATATTTATCCGCAATAGTTATACTAAATTCGCGATTTTTTTCCGCGATCGATTGACGAAAATCTCTATTTGTTTCAGTGATCTTTAGCGAAATTCACAATATTTTTCCACGGTCGTTTGAAAACATTAACGATATTTTCCGCGCCCAATTTTGCCAAATTAACTATTTTTTCTAATTCTAATTTGTAAAATTCGCGATGTTTAGAGCGATCGGTTGACGAATTGCTTTTGCGTAAAAGAAAGAAGAAAAATTCGCGGACTACCAATGAAATTAAAAATATATTCGCTGAAGAATCGAATGTTTGCGAAAGAAGTTAAGATAAGAAGGCAAAATCTCACATTGCATTTTTTATTGTGGGGGCCTATTTATATTTTGTGCACGATATTTCAACCCATGTCTCTAAAAAAAACCTTCCCCCCCCCCTCCCAAAGAAACTCATGAAATGGCGCCCCTGCAGTAAAACCTGCAAAGAAGGAGTTGAAAAAGACATAAAAGCTCCATTTTAGACAGGTCTTCATCTTAGCAAGTATAATTGTATGGCGTTTTTTTCGTCGAAACTTGATTTTTTTTTTTTTTTTGCCCGTTTGAGAAAGAATTATGTTATAGACAGGTTTCGCTTAGACACGTTTCACTGTAATACACCTATGTTCTTCAGAAGTGCTTTATAGAAAAGAAGTTTTAACAGTCTTAAAGAGTACCTGAAAAAAACGGCACCTGTCTATAACTGAAAACTTTCATAATATTTTTAAATTCTACTTGCTAAGACGAAAACCTGACTAAAACGGAATTTTTCAGTGGTCACTTGAGATTCTGTATTAGAAGTACTGCTGTCTCTGTATATATGATTCAGTAAACGTTTCTCGTTCGGAGAGGTTGCAGGGGGGGAGGGATGCAGCCCCCCCGAACTCCAACCTTGGCTATGCCACTACCTTAAAAAAATTTGCCCCCCCCCCCATGAAAGTTCTGAAATGGCGCCTCTGCTTTCAAGCAAATATTACTTCATCTTTTATTAAATGTATCAATAATTTTGACTGTGCATAGCTATTGCTTGATATTTATTTATTACTTATGAATTATTTTTTTATTTACCTAATTTGCAAATTTCAACGTACTTTCGGTTTCCTTTCATAGTCGAAGATACACAAAAACACATATAATTAAAAAATAACCTTATATATATATTAAGGATTTAAAAGACTTATTATTAAAATTTAATTTAATCCTCTATATGTCGGAAAAATCTGTGACTTTATTTTGTAAATACTTCAATTGAAAGTGACATTGCACTTATAATGCTTCTTAAAGCTTTTCTTCAAATTACTTTTTTTTTAAGCAAAGTCATTTCCAAATTCGTTTAATGCTGTTTACTTAGAAGTCAAACAAGATCCCTTTTAGCTTTCAAGTTGCTGTTTCTTTTTTCTCTAAAAATACATCAATGTAACTAATTACAATTTGACATTTATTTTAATCTAATGGTTTTTTATTTAAAAGTAAATGAAGTAAAAATTCTTAAAATTTGATATAAATTTATTTAGATTTTAAGAGTGTAGATTGCGTTTTCGTTTCATATTACAGTTTAATTTACGAATGAAATATATCTGCTAATATAATATATATTTAAGGCATATCACTGTCGTTCCATCCATATTTCACCATTTAGCATCAGTGAATAAAGAAGTTTATTTCTTTTCTTTTTTTCTTACCAAATTCATAAAGAAATTTAATAAACCTGTTTTTTAAACTGAGCACTATACATTTAATATATATATGTTATTGTTTTACCATCCCCATTTCATAATTTAGTAGCACTGAATGAATAAATATTATTTTTTTCATTTTTTTTTCCTAAATGCGTGCGGCAATTTAATAAATATACTTTTCTAACCTGGTGAACTATGAAATCTATGTAATATTTAAGATATATTTCATAGTTTATCCATCCAAATTTCATAATTTAATTACATTGTTTAAATGCACTGTATTTTAACATATTTTTCCACCTTTTATTGTGTAAATAAATTTAACCTTTTGATTACTGGGCAGCATTGGTGACTATTGCTATATTCAGTCGTACCATAATTTACAAAAAATAATCTTTGTGGTAGATATCTATTGAAAATATCCTAGTATAGGCGTATGTCAAAAATTATTTTTCAAAAAGTGGTACGAATATAATAAAAACAATTGCTAGGACTTACGGTGTGGCCCAAAACCCGTAATCCAAAAGCTAATATATATATATATATATATATATATATATATATATATTTAATCAATATACCCAAACATTACTAAAGAACGTAAAAATTAGAATTAATCAAATAGTTACATGTGCATATTCATAAGTCAATACATTTAAAAAATAATAAAAATTTATGGTGTTAAAATATATAACTGTTGTTAAAATATATAATTAACAACGTAGTGTTACGAAAAAGACAAATGTCATTGAAATTATAAATTAAATTTAAGTAACAAATGATCACTGCAATTGCAGAAATAACGTTGCATTTATTGGACTTCAATTATAATATCAAAAATGAATAAAATATAGGTAAATTAAAAAATATATATATTGATTTATAAGGAACGTTAACCTGTAAGAAGTATATCGACAAAAAGTCCTCCAATATAGTTAAATGGTAAATTAAAAAACAATATTTTAGTTATGTCACAGTAAATACAAATATGAATGTTTATCGTCATTTGAAACCAAAGTGTATGTATTTAAATATATTTAACATGCAAATTAAATAAATAAGTAAAAAGAGTCACGTGTTTGAATAATGAGAGTATATTAATATCATTTTATTAATACTACTTGAGCAGTTAATTTTTAATATGTGGAAACAGGAAATAATTTGATGAACAAAGATATCAAAATGTACCATTTAGAGAATGCATTTTACATATGAAAACTTAATTTTACAACTTACCATCGATAGTCGGTAAGGAACTCAATTCTTTAGTGCAGACATAATTCCCTCTAGCTAAAATGTAGCTAAATAAAACAACGTTTTAAGCACCAGAACTTTTTAATTATTTGTAGACTAGTTTCGTTAGCATTCAGCGTACCGTCATCAACGCACAAAATTATGGAATTTTATCCATATATAAAAGGAGCAGAAGCTGATTTGAGCACTAGGTATATTAACCAATAGAATTTCAGTAAATTATAGGGTACAATTACAGAGTCAAGTCAATAGGAATTTGTACAGGGAAAGGATCTGGTATTGTGGAAAAATGTTAATAGAAATTAAGAAAAACAGGTTTTTATATAATTCTAACAATTTGATAATGGGGGAAATACGAAGCCACAATCAGCAATATTTTTACGATTTTTATAGGTATGCAATGCTTTAACAAAGTTAAGTTCAAGTATAGAAGTGGGCTTTGAGATAATTTTAGCTTATTAAAAATCAATGGTGGGGTTCATCTCCCAGCAATGTCTTGCAATGAACGAATTGTTAGTTTCTTGTTTATGAGTACAGTTCTTGTGTTCTTTACTTTGACATTTTAAACCACGTTTGGTTTGTCCAATATAAGAAAGACCAATTAGTGATATAGATACTTCAAGAATTAAATATCTAAATAGGGCCTTACAATTTGGAGAGAGTAAGTTTATTTGGGTGAAAATTACTTTGAACTTATAATGTTTAAGAATTCTAGCAATGGAAAAGCTGTATTTGGTAAAGAAAAATAAAACAAAGCTAGTGTTGGAAAAGACAAGAAGATTGAAGTGAACATAGGGAACGTGGAAGTCGTAGTTTAAATAAAGTAGTTTCAACGATGGAAGGGTTGTAAGGTCTGTCAATAACTTTAAAATATTGAATTTCAGAAATAAGGGAGTAAGGATCCGAGCAAAAGCGTACGGCACAATTTATAAAAGTATAATAAGCTTGGCTAGGAGGATGGCATGAGCAGGCATGGGGTGGTGTAGAGATAGTGAATAATTTGCGATAGACCGATATAAAGAAGCCTTTTCCGTGCGAGAGACAATGATGAACGAAACACACCGTTTAAACCGGGAAGATAAGGCAAAATTGTCGTGGTTTTTTTTTTTTTTGTAACTTTAAGGGGGGGGGGGAGGAACACGGTGATCACGATTTCAAAATGCCGAAAAAATAGAATACGTCACTTTCGCCTGTATGAAGATCGAGGAAATCTGTAAAGGCGCAGACACAATCGACGGAAGCTTGTCATTTTGCGATGTTTATTAGCTATTTTAATGAATTTATCGACAAATTTAAAAAAAATCAAAATTCTGAGCCTCAAGTGCGTTTGGACCGATCTTCGTCTACACGCATCCGAATTTTCAGACCTGTACCGGCTCTAGACTTTCATATTTATCGCCAACAGACAGTGACACAAACATTTTTCTTTTATTTATATAGATATTTATGTTCTAATTGGGGGGGAGGGGGGGGTAGTATATATTTCTACTTTACTTTGTCAAATTTTATGAATGTCCTCTGTCAAACTTGGCTGAAAGCGGTTGCATGAAAAAATTGACTTTATCCAATTTGGTTCTGTATGTCTCATATATCTAATGAATGTATTTTCTTTAACTTATATTAGTGTTTATGATAGTCTCAAAAGATCCTTTGAAAATTATTTTTATTTACTTTTTAATTTAAAAAGTGTTACTTCTTAGTTTCTTGTTTTTTCGAATTACATAAACAAAATGTCGAAAATAATATATTTGAAAAAGAAAATAAAACATACCAAAGAAATGCAAGGTGAATAAAAATTTGCTTGTTTTCATGGTAAGATATTTATTCATTGTAAAAACTATTTTAATGCATTCGCATTAAATTTTCATTAATTACAAAGCCCCGATTAAACAAAGCCAACACTTGGGTCAAAATCTACTGTCTACATTTATAAAAAAGAAATTTTTAAACACTTACATAGTTGAAAAGTGTTTATGAATTCGGTTTGTCTGTCTGTCTCTCCGTGTTCTGACTCGCGCAAATATACTCGGATTGTTATACATTTGATATATGTTATAGAGGTTTACTATAGCATGTTTGGTATTGAAAACGAAGTGTGCGGCACCTATAGTTCGTTTACAGGGATACTCAAAATTATTCCGTTACATTACCGTATATGAACAATAATTGCTGGAATTTCGTTTTCTGTTCTGATACGCATCCTTAAATTTAACAATTTTTTTAAATATTTCTGGCTGTGTATAAACTGTGTAGATCATGTACAGCACAGCACAAAAGATCTCGATTACATTTCCGTTTATTGACGGAAACTGCTGAAAGGGAATTTTCAATTTTGCTCATGCGTTTCATGACTGAACTAAATTTTAGCATACTATGTGGTATATATACAAATCTATAGGTTATATACATGACTGCACAAAAGAATTTGTATTCGTTCTTGTTTATATTATAATTTTGTATTTATTAAAACTAAATTAATGTGCAGAAACATCTTCACAACCTCTCAATATTAGCACAAAAATCAATTATAATCTTTTGTTGTCCTATATTAATGATATAAAAAATATATCTTTGAACCTATTGCATAATAAAATTATTGCTGAAGTCCATGTATTTATCTTTAACAGTAGCATTAATTTAATTACATTTTTAACCACCCCATACATAATTCATGAAGGTTTTATATTTGATTGCCAAAAAAATTGTCTTTGTCGATTACTGCTACATTCATTTTAATTCTTTTAATGTAAAAGACTAAATTGAATTTTCTGCGAGAACTTTCATCAACTAAATTTTAAATAATTCATTAAATTAAGCAAGAAGCAAATATATGTTTGATGAAAGGTAAAAAGTTTAACTAAGAGCGTTCTTTCTAAAAGATATTACATTACATTGAAAAATGTATTTAATTATTTTTTATAAGCTTATTATTTAATAAAAACGAAACAAGATTTAGCTAAATTTTAATTTTAATACCTAAAAATACTACTAAGTTTTAAATTTTACGATAAATTGAAACTACTGAATAATAATAAAACATATTCTAACATTCAAATATGAAATTTAACCGATTTAAAGATATTATATTATTTTAATTTTATTTGATTAATGTTAATCAGTTTTGTATTTTATAAACATGAAACATGGAATAGCTAATATTTTATTATAATGTATAAAGAAAGTAGTTGGTTTAAGGTAAATTGAAAAAATTAAAATAAATTGTTAAATTATATTTAAAATATTCAAAACTTCTTAATATTTTTAACATATTTATTTCTAAATGCAACGTGTGAAGAAAAATGCAATTTATCTAATATAATAACAGTTTTGCGATAAAAAAAAATAGAGACAACTCTTTGTAAAGGGATTTAGAAACATATAATGCTCTTATTAGATAAGAAATATCTCGAAGAGAAATTTATTTTAAACATTTCAGTAAATAAAACTGCAGCGTAATTTATATAGATATTAGAAGAAACAAAATAAATGTATCATTAGACGCATTTTGAAAATGAGCAAATTGTAGAGATTTTAATCCCGCAGACTTTCCTATTCCGCAGGATTCTAACTGAATTTCAATCGGAAGCAGCGGGATCTCTCAGAATTCTAAATTGTTTTCAATCAAACATACTGCCAGATTTCTACATTTCTTTCTCAAATTTCATTGTAAAAGAAGCTGTTTTTAAACGATTTTATGCATCTTTTAAAAGAAATGAAACAAATAGAGTAAATTCAATATTTTTGCAAACAATTCTATTATTGAAATAAATTATTCCCATTCGCATGCTGCTGTTTTGCCAAGTTGTCAAAGTGTACGGTTTCTGCTCTTTTGGTCAGGAATCATTTCCTGAACAAGCTGTTATTATCAAAGCAAGAATATAAATAATATTTTTGAGAAGGCCAATTAAAATTAATTTTTTTCATATATTTTCCTCATTTCCCTTCCAAAATCATATTCGCCGTCAGTTTTTCCACAATTGGAGTATCTATCATTTTTATGAAGTGATATGCATAATGCATCTTTTAAAAGAAATTCAATGCCGATCATATTCTGATGCAACGTATTCTTTAAACAATTCCATTTAATTAATTTTATGTTGAACTTAAAATAAAAATCTGTCATTTCGTTGGCAGATTTTAGTTTAGCGACAAAGTGTGATTCCTCATGTTTAATCTGATCTTCTGATTAATCATCTATTTTTTTTTTTTTTCATTTGCTCTGGGATATCAACTGCTAAATGTGGCAACTTTGTCACAAATTTTCACAGTTGAGATCGATTGTAAACAATTTTGCCACTTATTCTATAACGTAAAAATTGAAATTATGCGATATTTAGAAATCGTGTAAAAGCAATAAAAACTGAACTGAAGTCATAGGTTGTTGCCACCATAGTTGTACACTTGTAAAACTAGCAACTGTATGTGGCAGCCATCCAAAAGTGAGCTATGAAATTTTGCAGACGACAGGAAAGTCCGTCGTGAAAGAATTAGGATTTTGTCGCTAAAAAGTTAAGTTAATTATTGTTTAAAAATACAGTTTTATAGCGCATGTTACTGTTTCTTATGTAAACAAACTATAAGTATATCCATTTAGGAAAAAAACCCAATTAAAACCATTTACCTAGCTGCCGGCACTATGTTTTATATACATTATAGCAATAGAGGAGAATGTCAAATTCCGGCCACCACTTTTATTTTCAATGTAGCTCCTACAATTTGGAAAATTAGTGGCGGAAAAAGTCATAGTAAGGTACCTTGATATTTTCACATCTCAAGAAAAAAATAATTCGTTTTAAAAAGCGTTTTCTGATTGTAAATCGAAAAATTCTTAAAATATGCAAATTTTGAATTTAAAAAATGGGGTCAAAATACCGGCTACCTCAGTTTTTTTCCCAAAAGAATCGCACGAATTTTAAATAAATAAGCATTTTAGTCAAAATTATAAAAATCCTAATGACTATCTCGACCGTCTTCGATCTATTCTGTTCCTAGGTTTGTTTTTTAACGTGTTAAATAAAATAAAGCTTTCTGCTTGAAATGTAGATTACTTTATCTGCAAAACTCAGAAACATAGTAATCACTCTCTGCGTCGAAGCAGTCACTATGGGCCCACACATCGCATAAATATCGAATTCAGAGTTCTCCCTTCTTGTCCCCAGATAAAGCAACCTCGTTTTAAGACTCGAATTACATCATCTTCCTCTGTCGGATATCTTCCTGTTTTACCCTTTTTCAAATGCGATATTTGTCCCTTTCCCCTGCATTTTCTTAGTTTTTCCTCCGCCCTTTTTCTTCTTTTTTCCCCCATTTAATGCAAACGATTTTGGAGTGTCCAACAACATGTTTCTGTAAGGCGATACTGTATCCAGTGTCGCAAATAACGCAAAAAAGCAAAGATGTCCGTGATCCCGTAAATTAATTTATTTTCCTCCCCTTCACCGGAACAAACCCAGAGAGATCCAGATACCCGCTGTCGGTATTTAGACCACTCTGGTGGCCGGTATTTGGACCACTGCTATGTTTAAGTTAAAACCTTTATTACAGTTTCATATATCAAAATACCAGTAACGCTAGTACGGCATTAGAGAGCTAAATATGTCTAGAAAACAATTTAATCGTCAAATCAGGCCAATATACGAACGGTGTTTACATGCATGAAAAACTTTTGATATCCCAAAATTCGTCATGTCGACACTTTTGTTTTTACTGTTTGTAAATGAGACTTCAAAGACGCAGTCTTTCTTCTCTCAATTAAAGGTATAAACTCTGCCTATCGCCACTAGGCCACGCTGCGCTCAGTTCTCAGAACATTTACTAACCGGTATTTGGACCCTAGCCGGTATTTGGACATTCTGATCTGTATTTACACTTTAACAATTGAACACTAGTATCACAAGAAACTAGACAATACTCAGTCACTTTTACTTGAAGGACAATCTTGTACCAAAAACAATATATTTTAATTTTTTTCCCAAATATGCTTCTTATAGATGTGGAAATGCAGCTCGCAAAAAAGAAAGGCTTTTGCCGTCAACAATAGTTGGTGCTTAGAAATTATGTAATCGTATATAATATATAAATATATGCCTGTTATTGTACTACTTTCCTTTTATGTCATTCATTTTTTTTTCTTCAATTAAAATCTGTGATTTCTGCGTTTTTTCTCTTGTATTGCCATGTTATTTTTTCTTTTCATATTTGCATTTAGTACTGTATTAATGAGATAGTTATAATTGGAAATCAATTCTTCAAGAGGTTAATAAAATGTTGTAGCCGAGAGTTAAATTAAGTAGGATTATGTTTTTAAAAAAATTAATTAATCACTTATAATTATATATGGTTAATTCACACATTAGAAAAAAAATCTTTCTGTTTTTGTTTTCAAATTAAAATAGACAATTTTGAACAGTTTGGCTATTAATTTTTTGTGTATAAGATAGTCTTTACATCTTTCTGTATAAGATAGTCGTTGACTTCTTAATAAAGAATACGTACATTTGACACACTTTACACACTTTACATTTTACACATTACATTTTGTACACTTTTATTTACTTGGTTCTTGTATGCGAAGATGGAATTTTGTAATTAATGTTTCACTCAATTCCTAATATTCTATAATTTTGTACTCAATTGTGTTTCCGATGACAATACAACATGTTAGTATTTTTGGAACTTAATTATAAATAAATATATTAATTTTAAGATAATTTACGTTCGCTGAGGGCAGGTGATAAATCGCCAAATATTCTGTCAAATATATAATATGTTTGCAACTGTCTAAAGTATGAAAACTGGTTGAAAAATTTCAACAATGAAATATTTAACAGTAAATAGTAGAAAGTAAAATATAAATGAAAAATAATAAGTATAATATTTTCTAAAAAATATACGCTTTTATTTCTTTATTTATCTGTTTCATTGATTGAGCATAGGGCATAATCTGCCCGGATCCCGACGCTAAAATCTGCGGGATGCGCAACAAGATTCTTTCTAGCGGTATCAGAAAGGCGTGGAATCCCGATTTGTTCGATTGCAATCTCGGTCAACTTTATATTATTATGGTGTGGCATCGTGGTTACATTATTGATGCCACACCCAGAAAAAGGAATTGATTAAAACAACAAAACCCGTTTTGTTGAGTACATTTTGGTTGTTTTAGTCAAATTTTTAGTTCAAGTAAAAAAATTGGTTTTGTTGCTTGGACAAAAAAATATTGTTAACACTCGTACAAAATTTTAACAAAATTTCACCAATTTTACTTGAACTAACAAAATTTGTTTCTTTTAATTTTACAATATTTTTGTAATTCCAGCAAAATTTTGTTATTTTTGAAAAATTTAAATTCTTGTGTAGTAGCCATATCTCTCTTACGTAACTTGATTTATTTGACTTATATAGCTATATAATTACATGATTAACATAATTTTGGGGTAATTTTGGGGTAATTTTGGGGTAATTTTTTTCACTGGGACGGACAAAGGTAGTTTTAAAAATCCCCCTGTCCCATTTATTACCGTCTTCTATCTTTGCAAGAAGAAAGAATTGGATTCATGAAAATTTTCGATTTCCGGTTGTCCTGAACGCGATTTCGCTGTTTTTATCTCAAGAACTAATGCACGGAATTTAATAAAACCTTTTATTCAGTTACTTTCTGATATAAATTGTTGCTGATTACTTTTTACTTTAAATCGCGCAACAGGTGGCGCTGCTATGTTGCATTTTTCGTGATTTCTGCAATAGCTCTATCTCATTTTCAGCAGTCAAATACGCCTGTAATCTTTGAATAATAACAAGGAAATTTTTATCCTGCTTTTTACAGGCGTAATTCACTGCTGAAAATGAATAAAAAATTAACTATGTGTTGCCGTATGCTGTGCTTTGTACTGTCGTCTCATGTTTGCCGCAGAAATTTGCGTGCTCCTTATGACATTCCATCTTGTGCTGCGATTGCAGCCGTTCCGACATATATAAGAGTGAGAAATGCCGAACTCAGATATCGTTCCTGGTAGCGCAGTGGTAAAGCGTCAGGCTGCTGTTCTGAGGACCCGGGATCGGCTCCCGGCATGGGCAATTTTCATTCTCTCGGTTTGCGCTTGAAATAAAGCCCGATAAAATTCACTTGTTATTGTTCAAGGTTTACAAGCGTAATTCACTGTTGAAAATGAATTAAAAAATAGTTAAAGTTGCATATGTAGATTGGTTCATTTAACAAATGTTTCTGTAGTATAAACAAAACAAGTTCGTAATATAACATATTTTATTGATTAAACAAACAAAATATAGTTTGTTGAAAAAAGAAAATAGATTGTTAAAATAATACATAGCATATATCTATGTAACAAAAATAATTTTGTTAATTCAAGTAAAATTGAACCATTTTACTTGAATTAACAAAACATTTTTTTCTGACGATACAATTTTTTTTTTTGGAATTGCAAAAAAAATCAACAATATTTTTTTTGTTGATTCAAACGAAATTTCCATTGACCCATATTTAAACAAAAAGTTTCGTTGGGGCAAACAAATTTTTGTTGATTCAACAAAACTTTTTTCTGTGTGCATAGTGGTTACATTTGTTGTTGCATATTTTTATGATGTAATTTTTTTTGTACAGCTTACTTTATAAATCTAAGTTACGGACAGACTGAGATTTTTTGTAGCTATTAAACGAAAAATTAATGCAACTTTAGATGATCAAACTTTTATCATGTGGAAAAAAATCATGATAATAGGTAGAAATTCTTTTAAAAAAATCTGGAGTGACTCCACTCGGCAAATGAACATTAGCATACTTGTCTAGATAGTTTAAAAAATGGCTGGATTCAGAACTGGATCTCCCATTTTGAAACTGTAGACGTTATCTTTACGCAACTAACGCTTGATTGCACCTCCGCAATATTTATCCCTTATACGGTGTCAAATTTCCGTTGTGATTTTCCCTCTAAAATTTGTCGCAAAATAATTTGCAAATACTTAAACATGGATTAAATATATTTTAATTTCATATTTAAGTTCCTTGAATCAAGGCATCACGGAAAATGGTATATATTATATAATTTTTCTTAAATCGTCATAGATTTAGAAGACTTTAAAGTTTGATACTACTAATGTTAAATCCACGTGGCAAACTTAACTTTTACTTATATCTTCCAAACAATCATCTCATTGGTTTTTTTCAGAGAGACACAATGAATAGACCCAAAAAGATTTTAGGCCTTTATTCGATTAAAAAACATATTTTTAATTATTAAAATTCCTAGCAAACTCATGTTAAAAAAATTATGAATCATGACCTATACTTATTTTTGCTTAAAACGAGCCACAATTGTCATAAACATGAGTGTGTAAGTTTTATAATCCATACCAATCATTAGTTTTCGTGAATGATAGATAAATTTTCTTTTCTTCGGACTAAGGAGACCAACTCCCGCTCTAACTCGTTAACCAAAGAAAATAAAATCTTAAGCGGTCAACAGAAACATTTTATTGAATTTTCTTTCTTATGAAGTTAATTTAATACATTACCGTCCGGAGACATAAAAATATTGCAAAGAAATACGTATCCAACAAAAATTGACCGGTAGCGAATATTACAGTTTATGATTTACTCAATAAATGTGATTTATTAATAAACAGGATTCTTGAATATATAGAAAAATAAAAACAAAATTATTAAAATGAGGATATTTCGACTGATATATACAGTTTTACAACGTAGATAAAAGTTAATCGTGAGGAGATTAAGTAATTTCCATTATCACTCTTTTTTAAGTGCATTCAGTCTTAAGAGGGTAATGTATTTTAATTCCTTTGAAGATTCTGCCTTTGAAAAGAGAAGTATTACCTGGCTTTATATCACTATAGACCGAAAAATTTTTGCTTTTGGAGACCTTTAAAGAATAATTCTTAAAAAGTTAGTATTTTCCAGGAGATCTTGACCGACCTTCCCAATATTGACTTTCTCAGTCTTAAACAACGGCAGCTGTTATATACAGTTTCAGAACGTAGGTAAAAGTTCATCGTGAGGAGATTAAGTCCTTTCCATTATCACTCTTTTTTAAGTGCATTCAGTCTTAAGAGGGTAAAGTCTTTTAATCCCTTTGAAGATTCTGCCTTTGAAAAGAGAAGTATTACCTGGCTTTATATCACTATAGAACGAGAAATTTTTGTTTTTGGAGACCTTTGAAGAATAATGCTTAAAAAGTTAGTATTTTCCAGGAGATCTTGACTGACCTTCCCAATATTGACTTTCTCAGTCTTAAACAACGGCAACTGTTACGTATAGTTACACGTAAATAAAAGTTCATCGTGAGGAGATTAAGTCCTTTCCATTATCACTCTTTTTTTAGTGCATTCAGTCTTAAGAGGGTAAAATATTCATCAATACATTAAGTACATAAATGCATTCATCAATACATTAAGTATTTTAATCCCTTTGAAGATTCTGCCTTTGAATAAAAAGTATTACCTGGCTTTATATCACTATAGAATAAGAAATTTTTGTTTGGAGACCTTTGAAGAATAATGCTTAAAAAGTTAGTATTTTCCAGGAGATCTTTACCGACCTCTCCAATATTGACTTTCTCAGTTTTAAACAACGGCACCTCCCACGCCTGTGGAAATTCTTAACCGAATCCCCTAAACAGCTCCTTCTCTCTCCTCTCCCAACTTTCAGGAACTGACTTTTCTTTTTTTATATATATAATCAATTACTCTCCTAAAAAAAATTCAAGGTTCGGCGGGTGTAGGCCTGTACTATCACATACCAAAAACATTATGTCATCCACAAAATGACTTTGTACTGGTTGACCAAGGAGGTAGTAATGATTCTTCACTATCCGTGAAAAAATTATTGAACTGAAACTACCCCTTTGGAATGTTTCAAGGTTTTTTTTTTTTTTTTTTTTTGGGGGGGGGGGTTCTCTTTAAGCTGTTCTTTTAAAACTAAATACTAATAATCATTTTGAAAGGAACACTACGGTAAAAAAATATTTCTTGTATTTCGGGCAAACACCTGGCAGTGTTTGGTTTGGTGATTCCAACTGTGCTCTGAAATTAGTCCAGATTCTCATTAACTCAAAATTAAAGATGGAAAGAAGAATTATCTACAATATGTTTTTATAGATTGGTAATTGAAATTATTGTTTGAACCGGGAAATTTGTAAAGAGGAAAAGACAAGGTGCGTACTTGCTCCCGATTGGTTGTGAACAGATTTCAATTTATAGTGACTTTTGTACACATAAATTTCTCGCTCATATTCCAAAAAATGCCGGCATACAATGTGTTAATATATATTCAATATTTCTATATAATTTTTCTGCTAACTAATTGTTTCCTCCTTGTAAAGTCTCAAATTTAATTTTCGAAATAAATGGATAAATCTCCTTAACACATTTTCATTTTTAACTATATGAAGATTTAAGAAAAAGTATATAAACTACACCTTTTACCAGCCTGCCTTTTTACAAGGAACTCATGATACCAAAAGTAGGTGTTTCAGAATTGGTCAAATATGGAAAGTCCAACATTTTTTCAAGTTTTATTATGTACACAATTTTATTTAAAAAAATATATTCTTATTCTGAAAGTAGACACCATTCCGAAGCGGACAGTTCATCTCGCATCTCTCTGTGACAATGTGACGATTAAAATGTATTTGGATTTTCTCTTTTTTAACACTTTCCAACATAGTTGAGAAATCTAACTGTCGTAAATATACTCGGATTCTTATGAAATGTTTATACAATATTTAATTTTGCTAGAGAATGTTCGGTATTGAAAATGAAGTGTGTAGCATGAGTAGCTCATTTACAGGGACACACAAAAGAATTCTATTACATTATAGTCTATGGGAAAAATCGTTTTCGGCGCATTTTATTGGTATTACGACATTTCAAACATAATGAAAATAATGTGCATTACTAAGGTGGACTACAGCATTATTTTACCGGCGTTATATACAGTTACTAGCATTTATAGTTCAATTACAAGGACGTACAAAATAATTCTATTACATTATAATCTTTGGGAGAAAATCGTTCGCGGTGCATTTTGAACACGTTACGATACTTCAAATATAAGGAATTTTAAAAGGATCACTAATGTTCAACACAATTTATTTTCTATATATTATCAAGTGCGAAAAATTTATCGTTCATGTACAGAGACGTACAAGATAATTAGGTTAAAGGAATGACTATGATCGGCAAATGCTAGAAGTGCTCTACCCGCTGTGATATGCAATTTTATGTAATTTTTAGTGTACTACGTGTTGTTTACAAATTCTTTAGATCATATACAGGGCTTCACGAAATACTTCGAATATGGGCAGCAATTGCTGAAAATGAAATTTTACTCAGTTATGTATATTTTAAATTGCTTATTTAGATATCTCATTTCATATTATGACAGACTTGCCAAGTCTCCGGCTTTTTGCACACCAGTAGTATTTTAGAGATAATGTTGTTCGTTTAAATCGCAGAATGTTCCGATTACTTAAAACAACATTCTCTTTACTAAAATACTGGTGTCCAAAAAGCCGGAGACCTGGCAACTCTGTTATGAAAAAATGAAATTTCTTAATAATATTCTGTTAGTAATTCGAAAGTGTTTCATAATCTATGCCGGATGCAGGATTTTTCGTTCTTGTTTTTCTTTTCAGTGACTGTACATATTGAAAGTGTCATATACTCATGAAGAAAATTAAACGATCCTATTTTTTTTTCTTTAGTTTAATAATCAAAATGATTACATTAATAATCAAAATGATTACATTTACCAAAATGTGCTGTTTTTACAGTTTAGAACAGAATTTATTTTGTTGTACAAACACTAATAAATTCATTCAGACATAAAATTATTTTCTTTTCTGGACAAAAAAACAATTATTGAAATTGTTTTCAGAAAATATAACTACTAGAAGAAAAAAATATAACATGTTTCTGTCGTGATTTAATCTTTTTACAACATTCTCTTTCGATAGCCATACTTTCACGCAGAAATGATAAACAGTTATTTAGTTTTCCACTATTAAGAATTGTATAAATAAAATATTTTATAATGTTTCTATGTAGTTGTTTTTTTTTTTTTTTTTTTTTTTTTCAAAAACAGGATTTATTTATTTAACAGGATATTATTTAATAGGATTTAATATACAGGATTAATTTCAACGATAACGAAGGAAAAGCTATTTCATATTTCGGTATGACAAAAAGGAAAATTGAAGACAGAATGAAAGAACACAGAAGAGATATTAACCTAAATAAATCAACCACTGCAATAGCCAGATTAAACAATTAATCTCCAATTACAATAGACTTCAATAATGTTGAAAAATTAGCCAAATATAATAATTTAAACTACGCATTACAGAGGGAAGCCATAGAAATATTCACATCAAATTCAGAAACATGCAATGATATGGCCTATGCAAAAATAGATTACAGATGGCGCCATATGTTATTAGGAAAAAGAAAAATGAGGGTTTTCAACGGTTTGACTGACGAAGCAGACAGCATAACATCAGTGACTGAAAATGCCTGAGAACGACAGGTGAAAATATTTTTACTGTTTTCCAATTTTTACAAATTGACTAGTTTTTGTGTAGTTTTAAAAACATTTTTTAAGTCTTTTAGACATGTACCCTGCTTGTTTATGTGTTTGTAAATAAAATAATGTCTGTAAAAATGGGTAGTAAAAAGAATTATTATTATGTTTCTATGTAGCTTGTAAAGTTGGTAACTTGATTATCCCGAATAAAATAATTTAAAAAATATATATGAAACTTCAAACTATTTTCACATTTTTTCGTACATTAGAAATAAATCATAAACATTTCTTGATGAAAATTCATTGTAATCTCAGATTTATCTACGATTTATCCAAACCCCTTAAAAGAATATTTTGATGCTTGGAAAAAAAATCAGCAGTTAGAGATTCCTACTTTTTGACAAATAAGAAATTTTTTTTATCTAACAGTTTTTTAACAAAAACAAAATATATATATATATTAACTAAAATATAATTTTCCTTGTTAATAATACATTTTTATCAAATCATCATGATACACTTATTTAAAATTTGGAAATAGTAATAACAAAAATTACTTGCAAATGCTTCTTAAGTATTAAAGTTTTTAACAAACCGAAAAGTTTTTAATGAAATATACTTTAACGACAAATGAAAATTAAATCATTTATCTTATAAAATATTTACGAAGATAAAATAAAATGTTTCATACCATACATAAAATTTACGTAATTAATAAATCATCGTTAAAATATTCAAGAAGAATATAATTTAATAATAACTATTTTACTATGCTAATAGATAATATTTTACATGATAAAATTAATTACATTTCAGAACAATGTTCCTAAAAGATATTTTAATATAATTTAATAACGTTAGTCAGAATAAATTGAAAGTAACTTAAAGTAAAAACAATTAGAATTTTTAAGAATGTACATAAATATGTATATATTGATAAATTAGTGTCGATATTAATCATGTAATACAACGAATTTAACAAAAAAATTAAAAACTTTCTATCGTATTTTTATCGAACTTTATCAGTGAAGTTTTAATACAATGTCATATTAATCATGCTTAAAACTCTGTCAAAAATAATTAGTTGTACTTTTCTAAAAGTTTATTAAATGTGAAAAGTTTAAATAAATTTTAGAAAGAATTATGTTGAAATTCATTTTTTTTTTATATTTTATTTATTCAATTATTTCTGTTAAGATATTGTAATTCAGGATGCATAATTACTAATTGTTAAATTTTAAATTATAAAACAACAATTTTACAGTGTTAATCATCAAATTTGTATGACTTTTATGTACATATTTTATTACTATTATGATTAAATATGTATGTATATATTGAGTATTTTACTCCTGGTTTTGGTTTTTGATCAAAGCTGTACAAGTAATCGGCAAAAAAAAAAAAAAAAAAAAAAAAAAAAAAAAAAAAAAAAAGTTTTTTCTTGGGTTTAATTTTTTACATTTCTTTATACAAGTTAAATATTTACCAATATGAATGTTAGTTTAAAATAGTGCTCCCTATTAAACGTTTATACGAGTATACGTATAATACATATAATATGGGGTACACATTTTGGATACGGCCAAGGCGGTTATACGTATTATACGAAACAATGTATACGGTACAGCGTAAATACATATCTTACTCCAGTAGTTAAACGTAGAAACATTTAATAGGTTTTCATTCATTGCGTGAGAAAAATATGATTTTTCTGCTGCTGGTCTGCGGATCAGAGATATTGAGAGACACCCGCTAAAGTCCTGCATTCACAATGGCATATAACAACCATAAGGGCAAATTTAACAAATATAAAACAATTTAAATTGCTCCAGCAAGTTTATATAACATTTTATCACTTAATTCAATAACAATTAGAAGTAACATAAATTAATTAAAATATTTATAAGGAAAAATAACAAGAACCTATGTAGGAAACGTATTATACAGATTGCTACGGTAATGCCACTGATTTAATCTCCCACGAATAAACCAAGCCCAAACACAACTCTCACAAACAATGACACAGACACAATAAAAATGATACAAATAAATCTACACGGTAGTGCAAATGCCACAAAATCACTTGCTGGGTATATGGGAGCAAATGAAATCAACATCGCGCTGATCCAAGACTTTTACCAAAATAGACAAACAGGAGACATAATAGGTTTTAGTTCAAAATTATGGAAAATATCAAAAACAAAAACAAACAAAGCGGCAATAATCACAAACACAGGAACAAACCCAATAACACTAAAAGAAACCGACCACACAACAGCAGTAACACTAGAAAATAAAACGGAAATAATA
The DNA here is from genome assembly GCA_963931845.1 of Maratus michaelseni. Classification (NCBI taxonomy): domain Eukaryota; kingdom Metazoa; phylum Arthropoda; class Arachnida; order Araneae; family Salticidae; genus Maratus; species Maratus michaelseni. Next base: position 199,995,848 of record OZ007596.1, read on the forward strand.
ACGATAATAAATGTATACCCCCCCCCTCAGCAGACTTCATGAGCGTGCTTCAAGAGGTCGAAGACACATTGAAAATAGCCAAAGGTGAAATTCTCCTGACGGGCGACTTCAATGCACACTCTCAGGTCTGGGGTTACAATGATATAGATACAAGAGGAGAACAGCTAACAGATTTTTTACTAGCTAACGACTTATACGTACAAAATCCACCAAACGCACCAGCCTCATTTAGCACAATGCGGGGGAAAAAAGTTATCCAAGGGTGGCCAGACCTAACAATAGCAACGATAAACCTTGGGGACAAAATAACGAAATGGGAAGTAAGTGACGACGAGTCCCATAGCGACCACAAATACATTAAATTCAAACTAACATATGACAACATAAGTTATTACAGACACAAACTAGAGACAAAACATGGAAAACATGCAAAATTTGAGAAAAAAATTAAACAAATAGGGAACAAATATATAAATGAACTTACAAGGATTACCAGCAAAGAACAATTAGACAACATAACACTGAAAATACAAAATGAAATCACAGCAATAGCATTACAATGCTACAAACAAAGAAAATCACCAAATATAACAGCTCCAACATGGTGGACAATGGAGATAAAAACAGCCCGAAACCGAGTTAGAGCATTTAGAAGGAAATATCAAAAACAACAAGATTAAGAACTAAAATGCAAACAACACATAGAATATAAAAAAGAAAGGGCAAAACTTAAAAAACTAATCAACAGAACAAAAAGGGAAACTTGGAAAAAAATCTGTAACGAAACCATAGATACATACGGGCCACAATACAAAGCTGCCTCAGGTAAAATACCAAAGCCATCACGATTAGTAAATGTACTACCAAACAACCAAACAGTAACAATAAAAGAAACACTTAACCACTTTCTAGTTAACCTGTACTTAACAAAACCAAACAAAGAACATAAACTCACACCAAAATTCAGATACATTAACCCACCAGACATAACAAAACAAGAACTTAACAGAATAATAAAAAATATAAAGCAAAACAAAGCTCCAGGATTCTATTACATAGACTACAATTTAGTTAAAAAAATACACAAAGCGACGCCAAAGTTAATGCTCTCGTTATTCAACGCATGCCTCAAGCTAAAACACTTCCCAAAAACATTCAAAATAGGTACAGTGGTCCTGTTCCACAAACCGGGAAAAACCAGGACCCCAAAAACTATAGACCAATATGCCTGCTACCGGCCTTCAGTAAAATCCTAGAAGGAATAATATACGGTAGAATAATGCACCATCTGACATTAAAAAAATATTTGAGCAAAAAGCAATAGGGTTTTAAACAAGGTACTTCAACAGAACACGCACTAAACAACCTTATAAAAACGATAAAACAAGATAAAAAAGATAAATTCCAAACACTACCAGTAGCAATGGATATTAAAGGAGCCTTTGATAATATTAGATGGCCAATAATAGCAAATATACTAAAAAACTCCCCGAACCCAACTTATTTAACAAGATGGATAATTAGTTTCCTTGAAAACAGGTTTGTCACACTAGAGGAAAACGGAATAAAACAATCAAGACAAACCTTTGGCGGCTGTCCGCAAGGAAGTTGTCTTGGCCCGCTACTTTGGCTGCTAATAGCAGACGTAGCCTTAAAAAAGAACTGGGGTAAAAAGGTTAGAATCCAAGCATTTGCCGACGATTTCATCCTAATACTCAAAGCTAAAACTAAAGAGCAACTGGTAATCTTAGCAAATAAAATAATAGAAGAATTCAACAACTGGATAAAAAGCAACAATCTTACGCTAAACAGAGAAAAAACAGAACTACTGTATCTAAACAGACCTCGCTTATACAACCTCCCAGATCAAGCCTCGGGAAAGATAGAGGGAATCAAATTAGAGGACAAGGATCTAGAAGGTAAAGACCAAATCAAATATCTAGGAGTCATAATACACCGAAACCTAAACTGGCTGCCACATTGCCAGCACCAAACAACCAAAGTACGCAAATCATTCAGTATGCTGGGACAAATGGCAAAAAGAAGTTGGGGAATAAAAGCAGACATCATAAATATTTGGTATCGAACAGTTGCAGAAAAAGTGCTAACATATGCAGCCCCAATCTGGGGACACAAATTAAATGTCAGAAGCAAAGCGGTCCTAACCACTTGCCAAAGACATTTTCTGCTGACCATAGTCAAGGCATACAAAACTGCCCCAACAGCAGCCCTTCAGGTACTGGCGGGCCTGATTCCAATACACCTACAGGTCAAATATGAAGCAACATATGGAACAATAACAAGGTTAAGAGAAATATGTAAATTATACGGTAATACAATTCAACCAACAGACTACGATAACAAAATAAACATATGGGAAATGCACCCAGCAGAAACAACAGAACCAAAGATATTCTACAACGAAACAGATATAACAATTTATACAGACGGCTCAAAATTGGAATCAGGCGCTACGGGATCGGCTTTCGTAGCATACAAAAGCGACAAAAAAATTAAACTATGGTCAACACCATTGCGGAAACATAACAGTGTCTTCCAAACCGAACTACTGTCGATACTAAAGGCAACAGAATGGGGCAACGAAACAGGGATGGATTATAGCATTCCCTCGGACTGCCTATCAGCAATATTAGCGCTCAGCAAACCATTCAACACAGTAAAACTAATTGCAGACATACAAAACAAAATAAGAAAATCAAACAACAAATTTAAAATTAATTGGGTTAAGGCACACGTTGGCATCCAAGGAAACGAGGATGCTGACGAATTAGGAAAAGAAGCGGCTAAAAAAAAAAAAAAAATGATAGACCCTACCACATAGAAAGACCAATATCAAACCTTAAGCGTATATTAAAAGAGTTAACAATAAAACAATGGCAGTTCGAGTGGGACTACGGAGATACGGGTAGAACAACCCAAGGATACTTCCCAAAAGTAGACACAAAAAGGCTTATAAGCTGTAAATTACTGAGCCAAATCTACACAGAACATGGAGCATTCCCACAATACCTACATAGATTTACTAAATTTAGCTCTCCAGAATGCATATGCGGGGAATTAGGGTCCATAAAACACTACCTTACATCCTGCCCACTCACACAACCACACCATTTGGTCACCATCACAGTTAATAACGAAATACTATGGCACAGACAACTTGCAAAGAACAAACATGTACAAAACAAAGGTAGAGCAGTGATCAGATGGCTAATGAACAATGTAGACGACATGAAACAGACAAACATAGACTAATACAACAACAACAACAAAAAACATAAAAGTCCCAGCAGCCATCATACCTCTATATTCAAAGTATGTATAACCTCTGCCTAAATTATCTTATCTTTCAGGGGAAAAAAAAGGAAATACATATATATATATATATATATATATATATATATATATAATAATTGCAGTGTAAAGTATACCTCTTTCCTGCGAAAAAAAATCGTTCTTTTAGCGTCTAAGAGGGTGGAAGTTAATAACTATTTAACGGACTAATGGCCAAGGAATATGTCCCACCCCATAGCGCACCAAGTCCTCAAATAGCTTCATCGAGTTCATGAAAACAGCCATAAGGTATATATAGACTGATCGCCACTAGAGCGCATTCATGACAACAAATTCAACGGTTACCAGTGATGCAACAGAGTATAAAATCAACAGCGAAATAGGAGAAACCCAAATCAAAATGAGAAACCTGCAACAAATGAGAAACCAAAATAAATGCAACAAAAGAGAAACAACTGCATCACATGAGAAACCAAAAAGCAACGAGATAAACCTAAATGTGCAACGAAAATCAAGCAGCAAAAGAAAAATAACAGGTAACTGGAAAGTACAGTAGAAAAAAGTAAGGGAAAAAACAATCCAACACAGGTAAAAGTAATCATTTTCTTCTATTTTTTTTTATGTAAGGTTAAATAAACATGTATTAACCTCCTTCCCTTACAAGGTTTTTTTTTTTTTTTTTTATCATGTACGCTAATGGCGCCCGGTGCATGTAAAATCCGTCGTGGGTGTAAAGTCCTCCAAGTTCCCTGTGAATTATACCTCTGGGGGTGCCTAATCAGGTGAAGGTCTCGTCACCTGATCAAGGTTCTAAATTACGAGACCAACTCGCAAAACGGTGACATGACGTATGGGTGTAATGCCAAGCGCAGGTCCATATAAAAAGAATAACATCAATTAGCAGCAAAACAAAAATGGGAACAAAACTAAGTCCTCCACATAGCCGTCCTGCCAGCAACGGCCAGCCGCTACGCGGCATCTCTTCAGTGGCGCTACGCGCCCCGGTGCCAGGCACTAAACCCGTTTAAGCTAGGGAAACCTGGCAGGTAGGGGCCTGGTCACCGGTCTCAAAAAAAAAAAAAAAACACGGGCGTGTCAGTGACAGAGTTAATATTTCTGCTGTTGGAGATGTAATTTATAATTGTATTTAATACCGATGACATTTTTTTCTATATATAATTTTTAAATTGAACTAATTAAAATATACGAAAAATATATTAATAAGTGTCTTACGAATTTTACTTGATAAATAGTAAAATGAGTTGAATATTTATAGGTATTTCAAACATTTTATAATTAGTTCAATCTATTTCTATTTTTAGATTATTATTATTATTATTATTATTATTCACAGATTTTATACATTTGGGAAATACTTGTCTTGGAATACCAAATGGTGTTATTGTCTATTTTTCATTCTTAAAAATGTAAATAATTGTAGTTCTATCTAAAGCTGTTAAGAGGGAGGAAACATGATGCGAAATCTATCTATAAGGGTCGCCCAAATGAAAGTGGCATTGCTGTAATAACTCCGCCATTTGAAGAAAAAGATGACTGCGTATGCTCCTTTAGAGGTCGCAGAGTGCTGGAAATACATGTGATATCGTCAGATCTCGCCACATGCATGTGTGATAGCGTGGGAGCACGTTAAAATGCATCGTTCGCATCATGAATGACTTCAAACGGTGTCAACGCGCGGTCGTGCAATTTTTAACAGCGGAAAATGTGAGTCCTAGTGAAATCTGACATGCTGTTACGCGGGGTTATCTTCTTGCATGCTAATGCTCGTCCTTGTGTGGCTGTGGCGTGCCAAACATTGTTACGGCAATTCCGCTGGGAGGTTCTCGAACCTCCCCCTTACAACCCAGACCTCTCGCCGTGTGACTACCACACCTTCGGTCCACTCAAGAAAGCTCTGAAGGGACGGCGATTTGCCGACGATAATGAGGTCCAAGCTGCCGTTGAAAATTGGTTCCTCAACCAATCCCGGAGCTTCTTCACCCAGGGTATCCATCGTCTCATTGACCGCTGGGACACTTGTTTCAACCTACAAGGTGACTTTGTCTAGCCTATCTGTTACGTCTGTATTACTTCTTTCTTTTGTATACTAATTTATATTAATACCATTAAACCATTTCTCAAACCGACTGTAGTGCCACTTTCATTTGGGAGACCCATATAAAATAGTAATTATACTGTATATGATTTTCGGCAACCCCTGAATACAGTTCAGTGTCTCAAAATTTACTTCTCATACTTTTGCTACTGTAGTTAGCTTAAATTTTGAAAGTTTTTTTTTTTTTTTTTTGAAAAATTACTTGCAGATTAGTAACGTTAAATATATATATATATATATATAACTAGTTTACTTTTGTTTGTTTGTTTCTACATTTGCATAAATATGGAATTTTCATTTGAATATTAGGCAAACGTTCCAAAACAATTTAAAATAAAATAATGAAATCGCTTTCATATTGTACGAGGAAAGAAACAAGGAAACAAAACGTAAGTTTACAGAAGATATTAAATGTTCCAACTGTGAGATAGCCTCTGGTGTTGTTTGCTTAGCTGAAAAATCGATTTATTTTTATTTATAATTCTAGTTGAGTCAATATGGGAAAACACAGTTGCAATGTAACCTTATTAGAATGTTTGCCTACTCTCTCCCGTAAATTAATTTGAACAATTAGCACAACAGTAGTTTTCCCTAATATATTACTACCGTACAATGTATTACTAATACAAAAGAAATAACTACAAAATCCATTGAATGTTTGAGTAAACTAGCGTATTTCTTTTAATAGCTCTTTTTACATTTTTCTTCTTTTTGTTTCTTATCTAATTAAAATTGTGACTAAGCATTTTTATTACTTTAGAAAACTAAAAATTTTAAACCACGTATGATGATGCTCATGTCATAACTTTAATTTAATCAATACTTTGTTTTTTATAACTTCTTTGTTAAATCTCCAAAAATACATCGGTTTCCGAGGTTTCTAAAGGTAAAGAACGCTTTTTGGAATCGTGGATAATTAGGAAGAGGTTATTCTATACTTTGGTTGGTGATTATATTATATTTTCCTAGATTAAGAAATATTTGTCTTTTTTTAAGAAACATTTTTTTTTACAGTTTTCAATAATATAAACTGTTTTCTATAACACTTTTGGCAAGTGATCCCTTAATACATTTAAGTGCTTGGGAAAAAAAAATGTTACGTAATGATATCAGACGAAAGAGTTAACAAAGTAGCTTTCATATATTTACCACCAGAGTTATAAAAAATATATTTAATTATATAAAAATAGTGGTATATAAAAAATATATTTGATTTTTTTTTAACTATGTTCTCTAAATTACGACATTGTTGTATTTCTTAGCCATTACATTATCTCGCTTTCACAACATATTCCTTTACAAGATGCAATTTTGAAAGAAGCAATTCTGTCTATATTTTAAGAATTCCATTTCAACTTTCAAAGAATATATATGAATTGAAAATTTTCTCAAATGGATGTATTTTTTCATATTCCATACCAATTTTAGAGTCTCCGTAATTCTGGTTAAAAAAAAATAAAATTTTATTACATCTACAAAGTATTTTCATGTAATTGAAATGACAAAATATGAATTTAAAAACATATGCAATAGGGGAACACTAATGTAGAGGAATACTAATATTATAAAGCAGGAATTTTTGTCTGTTTGTTTGAAGGAGATAATCTCTGGAACTAACGAATGGTGGCAAAATAATGTGGACAGTCTCCTATTCAATTATAGGCGACTTTTTATGTTTCTACCCTTACTTCCAAAAGGTGCCAGAACAAAAAACGTACTAAAATAACAATTTCGTTGAAACTGTTAAGGCTAAAAACTTTAAAATTGACACGGCGATATCTTTTAAGAGGTAAATATTTATTCACAATGGTTTTCGAAAAAGTGAATTTTAAAAGGTGAAATGAAAAGAAAATGGTCTAAAATCACATTTACGCCGAAACTATCAAAACTTCTTTCAATATTATCAGGGTTTAAACATTAGCTTATCTAGAGCTTTCCCAGGGGGTGCAAGAGAGAAAAACGTTCTAAAATAATGATTTCTTAGAAATTGTTATGACTAAATTTTCGAAATTTGACAAGGAGGTTACTTTTAAGTCATAAATACTCGCATAGAAGGTGTTGAAAATTCGTAATTCAAAAGAATTAAATCAGTATTTTTCTAAAATCGTAATTACTTTGAAACCACCGATTCGATATTAAACGGTGTTTCACCATTTATAATGGTGACTATCCTAACTTAAAAATAGGCTATTTTTTGAATCCGTGCTTCCAAGCAAGTGCAAGAACAAAAAAATTACTAAAATTACGATTTTTTTTAAGCTGTCTGGGTTAGAAACTTGAAATACGAAATAGTTACATATAAGACATAAATGCTCATAAGAACAGTTTTAAAACATTCGAAATCTAAAAACTTGAAATGGACGAAAAACGTTCTAAAATCGTAACACTCTAAAATTACCAAGAAAATTTCAAATAGGATAGTCGGTGGATGGAATTCGCAAATTGACAATAATTTATCCATTTTTCACAAGGATTAATCTATTTGGAATAAAGATTTCCTTTTTTAGTAAGCAGTATTTTTATTTGTAGCAGCAATATAATTTTTGCCACATGTTAATGAGCACACAAATTACATATTAATAAAGTTTTCAATAAATATGTAAATTATTAATTATTAACGCGCATAAATTATTAATGGGGATAACACATCGCATTAATACTTATTCTATAAAATCTAAACCTCTGACCGTCCAGCAAAAGGGCTAATTTGTAATGTTGTTTTCTCTGTATTTAATTTTAAATGTTAAATAAAGGTGATTTTTAAAAATTATATAAAAATTTTAATTATATATATGAATGTAAACCTTGAGAGTATTAGTCATTACTCAACTGCATTATATAAGCAGATTTATATTAATTTAAAAAATGCTTGTATTGCAGTGAAATCTGGAGCTTAGTGAACGTATTAACACGGGCTTGTCAGTGAGAGAGTTGCAACTTTTGTACCTCGTTGTGATAAATGCTTTAATGTGCTGTGTAGAAAACTTCCTATCTAGAAAAGTACCTAGGGGCCTATGTAGAAAAATAATGCAGTTTGTTTCAATAGTAAATAAAAATCAATCTCTGTTCACAGCGGAATTATTTTCCAGTAACACAGTCACGATATGTACTTTCTGCTATGAAAGTATTTTTTATAAATAGTTTATGTAGCAACATCAAAGAAGCTGTCACGAATGCTGAAAATACACCCTCCAAGAACTTTTCAAAGGACTTAACATTATTTCAGGAATAACTAATCTGAAGTCGGCCAAAAAAAAAAAAAAAAAAAGAGGGAGAGAGAGAGGGGGGGGGAGGTGAGAAGAGTTGTAATCATACATTTTAATCATCAAATTATCGCAGAAAAATCTAAAATAGCCATTCGATTGATAATGATATCTTCTTTCAATTTATGTTTGATAAAAAGGCTTAGGAAACGTCTTAAGGGTGTATTCAAATCGAAACTGCTTATTTTGAGACACCTTTTTAAATTCATTTTTGCTCTAAAATGCATCCAATTGGCAGGTTCTCTTATTCAGAAACTTTATAGTGTCCGTATTGTCTCGATTTTTTGATAAAGGCAGAATATATTTCAAAAAATGCTGTCAAAGTAGACATTTTGAACCGAATTTCCCGAAGCGATAGCGCTGGAAACAAAAAAATATATATATCGTGCTGTGAAAATAATTGTTTGTAAATCAATGTCTAATAAATTGAACGAAAAATAAAAACACAGGTCCCTTAGAAATCTTTTCATAAATCACGCCGCCAAGTTTCATGTTTTTACCTTTAAAAATGAGTCTGAAAATGTGTCTCAAAATTTTTAGTTGTTCAGCATGGAAAAATACATTTTTTAATACTGCCTTAAAGAAATTGTACCAAACTTTGAAATTATCCATACGACCACCTAATTTTGAAATCGTATTTAAAATTTTCAGACATTTTACCCGAGGACCCCAAACAGGAAGTCCGGGTATTAATTTAGGAATTATGATGATTTATAAATTTGTTCTCGTGATGTTAAATATATTTGAAGTCTTTGCAAAACAAATTACATTGCGATTAGTTTTTAAGCATAACTCAAAAACTACTTAGCGGAATGAGCTGTAATTTAGGAGTCGCTTACATGAAGATTCTAGTAACAGGTTTCTGTTAAAACATTCATAGGTTACAATTCATATTTGTTTTGAAAACTAATTAAAGTAATATGTATTTCCGAGAAACTTTTTTTTTAAATTATGAATTGTAACTTATATATATTTTTTAAAAACATAAATCGATTTTTATAAGCTTTAACTATGCGAATACAAAATTACAGCCCATTCCGCAAAGCAGTTGCTTAACTAGGCTAAAAAAATGACCCGCATTGCAATCTGGTTTGCAACGATTAAAAATTAATTTAACATTTGGAGTTCCGAAATTTAAATCTTCATAAATCCTAAACTGCTTGATAGAAAGATCTCCTGTTTAGTATCCTAAGGTAAAAGTTACCGAAAAAGCCAAACATGGTGTCAAAATTAGGTGTTCGTTTAGAAAATTTTAGAGTTTGATATAATTTCCATATGAATACGAAACCTAAAAATTTTTCTAAACATAAATTTAAAAAAGACAATTTCCAATCAAATGGTTATTTACGCTTTTCTGGAACAATTTGATTAAAATATATGAGGATTAAGCATTAATAACTTAATTATATTAATTATTAATTAATATATTTCAATAAAATATATTGAACTATATATACTCCAAATTTCCAATTAAATTTTAAGCAGAACTGAAGCTACGCCACAAATCTTTAAACGGTACAGAGGATGTGAATTATTTTTTCACTTTGCTTAACAGCATACAATCAATTGAGTGAAAAATGTAATTTTCCCGGTCTAGACACATTTTTCACTCAGTTGGTTGTACGCTGTTAAGCAAAGTGAAAAGAAAATTCACATCCTTTGTACCGTTTATATATTCTCTTTTTTTTTTTCTTTTTTTCTTTTCTTTTTTTTTCTTTGGCGGAATGTACATTGTTGGTATTTCGCTGCATCAATCCTTAAACGTCCAATCCTCCAATCAAGAATTTTATGCTCTGCTAACATGACAATCGCTGCTCTCGATTTGTAAAATAAAAAAAGGCAAAACAAAATTACTTGTTCAATGGCTATTAAATGTACAAACAAAGCTGAATTATTTTAAACTTATTATTTTAGATTTTATGTCATTTTATTTACCGAACTTTGTGTCGTTGTTTGTTGATTCATGTAGTTCTTCTCCGCGATATGCGCTTTTCAAAATATTCCGTTTTTCTTTCCATTCCTTGTATATTTTAATAAAGAGAGCTTTCAAAGTTAAATTTAAATTAATGTTAAACATAAGTTAAATCTTCTCAGTTATATTGAAATAAATTGCAAAACAGACATTCTGTAATTAATTATAAAATAAGCTACATATACCATTAGGGAATGTTTTATATCCATGAATTTGTTTTATACCTTTGATATATTGTTGTTGTATGATTTTATGTATATTTGTCCTTTATTCATCTGAAACAATACTTTTGGTCAAACGTATTTTTTTAAATTTTACTTTGTAGATGAAATTAAACAACGCTATTTAGAATAACAAGATGAGATTGTTTTGAAAACAGAATTTATTTGCATCAATCTTACATAGCAGCAGGTTCTCATTTAACTCCATATTTAAAATTAAAATGTTTCTATAGAGAAGCATTGAGGTGTTGTAAGGAATAAATAGATCCGTACATTTGAAAAAAAGAAGTCAAAAACTAGATATTTCAGAATTAACTATCGGTTTGTAATTTAAATGACAGAGAAAATTTTGGCAAAACAGTTGCAATATATTTTAGATTTCAGAAACATAATGTTTAATGAATATTATTTACATATAAATGACGTAGCTTAGTGAATGAAATACCAAATATGAATTTATTCAAATGTAACTTTGTATAAATAATAAATAATGTATAAAGTATAATTGAATAAGCATTAACAACGTGTTTGATTTTGTCTTCATGCTATTTTATGATATTTAAACCCTATTGAAATATATTATGAATATTTGAAGTTTAACTGGAAAAAAAATTATTTGCTATCTTGATACAATTGAATATAATTAATACATGCATAGGTGAAAGTGGGGAGAAATCACATACCCTGTTATTAATTGCCTTCTGAACCTATATTTTCCAATAGAATTTATTATAATTTTGTGTATATATCTGCACTTATCCTTTTACAATAACATCATTTTAAATATATGATTAGTTTCTCACATTTTCATTAATAAATGATTATTTATGAATAGTCAAACCATATGATCCCACCCCACCGCTGTGATAAATCCGCACTGGATATATTAATCTCAGACTTTCTTTTCAAAACAACAATATATTTTATTTTACCACATTAATTAAAGAATTAAAAAAAATATTTTAATTATAAGTCTAATGATTTAATATATAAAGACAAAATGATAATTATCTTCATTAAAATTTAAGAATTTGCAGAAAAGATGTTCGTTTTTGTATCAGCTTTAGAAAAATCCTACTCACTCTGGCTCATGCAGTTTTGACTACTTTTTCTTCATTGTTCATGGGCTCTTCAATTGTTGTTTTCTAATATATATTTTTTTCCACGTTTGATATCGTGTTTTATCGCAAGGGAATGAGGCTTGAAAAAGAACTAAAAAATGTGCACCTATTAAATTCTAGAAACAGTTTCACTATAGGAAATAAATCATGATTAAACACTGAGGAATCAAACTCGGGCTTCCTGGGTTCTAGAACATAGGTGAAAACCATTTTTTTCTAATTCTAATAGATTTTTCATATTTAATATATGTATTTTAAACTGAAATGTTAACAATGCCAAAAATAATTTTTATAAGAAAAATATCAATAATACATTCAAATAAAATTTTAAAATTTAATAAAGCAATACTTTTGTATTAGCCACATGCCATGAGTTAATGGACAAAGAAATCGTCCAAGATTTTCCTGCTTACTGCAGGTTTTTTTATTCAGAAAATTTCAACTATTTAAGCGCGTAGTTTGAGAACATGTCTGTTAAATATGCATTTTATTTATATTATATTATTATTTTTATCTATATTTTTAAGAAGTTTTAATTTCATTCTGTAATATTAGCCGGGACTAAAGGCGGAATTATTTATATTGTTTTAAATGCAAACGGATTAATCTTTCGCAATCGGGCTGCAAATAGATTTAAAAATATTTCATGCTTATAAATTACTTTAAAAACCATAAAAAGTCAGTAAATTCAAACAAAGTTTAAAAAAAAACATTTTTGTCTTATTTGATGGTGTAAAAATTGAAATTGTGCGATGTTTATAAGTTTAAAAAGATGCAGTAAAAAAGAAATTTATTAATCGATTCGTTGCTGCCATCAAAATGACTTTAGAAATAATCAGACAAGTGTTTGGTTTATAATATACATTATTATTAACATTAAACCATACTCTTGACAACATCATTTATGCGTGACATCGTCCCTTGACATGGACCCGATTACGAAAGATTTGCATAAAAATTTAATAAAATAATTTTATTCTATATGTTTGAATCAAATATATGAAATCAAAATAAGTTTTTATCTCACCATTTCTATCGCATGCATATTTAAGACTTTTTAAGACTTTTCAGAGAAAATAATGAAATATTTTCTTTTTAGCTTACATTTGTTTTCGTAATACTTGACAGAATTTTACCTTAGTCTTATATATATATTTTTTTAGCTTCCCCATTAACTACATCAAGCTCCATATCACATATTAATTAATTATTTATTTATGCATTTACTTCAACACTTCATTGTATACAACATTACTTTGATTCAAATCATTTGTTATACAACAAATTATAATGTTTTTTGAGATGTTACACTTATATTTCCGTATCTCTTTCAATTTCCGCCAATTTGTCGATTCGACACGTTTTCGCTCTCTAACCAAAGCGCATTGAAGTACAATTCTATCAAGTTTCAGTATATAATTTAAGTTATTCATTTTTAATACAGTAATTTAATTAAATCCAAATAATGCATATTACTCTCCAATAGAGCACCAATCACAATAATGCATATTCGGTAGATATTCTAAATAGTTTGTTAACACCTTATTATTGTGCTTATAATGTCTCAGGGTTAAAAAAAAACACGTAACTTTCCTAAAAAAGAAAAAAAAAACATCTTCAGAAATAACATGACGATAAACTGTTAAAAGAATTATTTTCCCACATGGAAAATATTACGCTCATTGCAAAATGGAAACGTAAACAAAGGCAGGACATGCATGTTTTCAAAGAAAGTTAACTCCACGAAAAATGGAAAATTTGCGTTTTTTAAATTAAAATACACGTACTTTATATGACGTCACTTTAATGTGTAAAGAAGATACCGCATTTCTCTGTATAGCACGCGCACTCTGATTTTTACATCTTATGAAATAGTGTTTTTAAAAACTCTTTTTATTTTTATACTTATTTCTCTCGATGAAATATACTTCAAACTAAAAATGGTGTTAAAAATAAGGTACCAAAAAATTACATAAATATGATCACAACGGGGAAAAAGAGAAAAAGTTAAAAGTAATTTTTTTTCATTGCATTTTTTTGCTGTTTGAAAGATAATTTCCAGAATAAATAAATAAAACAGTTTTAAAAAGTGTATACAATATTACTTATTTAAGCTTAGAATTTTTTTCTCGTGTAAAAACACTTTTATTTAAAACTGATGTTTAAGTAAATCTATTAAAATTTACCTATAAGTCATTATAACTTTCTCTGAGTAATCAAATTGTTCACTAGAATAAAAACAAAATAATTTGTTTAAGCAAAATAATTAGTAGTTATGTTCTTATTTTATCGTTTTATCCGTTAAAAGAAACATATAACAAAATATCGAAGCAAAGGGAAAACTAATGAATATTGGAAATAGGAATGGATCAAAGGAAGGTTTCAGGGGAACAAGAAAGAAGGAATTTAACAGAAGCCCTAAAATGTTTTTTATTATTTTTTTATTATTCAAACCATCACCGAAATCTTTTAGATATTTATGAATCTAAAATTAAGCTGATATCATACAAAATATTTTGCTATTCTCAAAATAAACTCTTAAAGAACAAGCAATTTGACAAAATCATTTTCCTCGGTTTTTTGAGGATAGAAATTTACTCGATTTGACGAAATATTCGCTCGCTCGGAGCATTTCCCAGTAAACAGTTTCGTCAAAAACGAAGGAAATTTCGTGGAATTTGAGTATCCATTTCTAACAGTGCATTGAAAAGCATTATGTCCTAAAAAGAAATGTTCTATATTTTTCGAACGAATGAACCAAATGTAACTAAAAACTATACAGCTAATTTCGGGTACCTGGCCAACATACATACCAAAAATCAACATAATCTGATCATTTTTGCGGCAGTTATTGCGGAACAGAAAGACAGACGAACATACAAACAAACAGACGGATGCCAACAACTTTTCGGGTCTCCACAGTGAGCATCAACTGACGTTTCGGAAATTATTACATGAGTTGTATTTGTTTGGATTCAACTTACGTCAAGAAAAGATCCAGAAGGAAGTTGTGCGACACTTCATCAAACAGAATTATTGTAAACTTTGATTGTCTCACAGGTCCTGGTGCGAATTATTTTTTTGACACCAGGCAGCGCTCCAAAAATTCATTCGTGGAGAACTTGCTTTGCGAATGATTACCTTCATGGTTTTATATTTCTATCGATCACGATAAACGAATATTTTTTTTTTGTTGTTGTTTACTTTCATGGATAGAGAATTTGAACTGTGAACCTAATTTCAACTGAAGTTATTGCAGAATATATGCATAATTTAACGTAAGTCATCTCTCAAATATTAATTTATTTTGAACGATCTTTATAAAAATATAACTTTTATGCAGTTTTATTCGATAAAATAACTTTGAATAAAAATGGCCGCCTGGCATATGAAAAAGTGAAGCGGGCATCGCGGAATTGTTGATGACAATCACATGACTTACGCTTTTATTATATAGATAATATTAACTCTAATATAATTGCAGTAATGCAAAGCACTTAACTGAAATGTTTTAAATTTATATCATATGGCCACTTCAAACATAACAACAGAATTCTGTAAAAGCCTAACATTTTTAACCACCTCATGTTATACTTCCTAAACATAAATTACATTATCATCAATAAACATTTGTTACCGAATTGTGATTCTTTAATTTTAATTCGTTCAAAAATATAAAAGGGAATTAATTTTTTAATATCTTCTTTCATCATATGAAGCATAAACCACGACTTAAATTAATCAACAAGAAAGATTCTCGGTGAAAAGTAAAAATGTTATTTAGAGATTTTATCTTAAAAATATATTTAAT
Organism: Maratus michaelseni; assembly: GCA_963931845.1. NCBI lineage: Eukaryota > Metazoa > Arthropoda > Arachnida > Araneae > Salticidae > Maratus > Maratus michaelseni. The sequence continues at coordinate 200,011,664 of OZ007596.1, forward strand.
TTCCTTTAAAGTTTTATTTTTTCGTTAAATTTTCGAAGTCTTAGTAACTTTGATAAAATTAATCATGAGATAATAAAGTTTTAATTATCAAATATAAAAAAAAAAAAAAAAAAAAAAAAAGAAACTAAGAAAATTTTATATAAAATAAGCATTTTTAAATGACTGGATTTAAAATTAAAAAATAATAATAAATATAAAATACGCGAGATTTATTCTCAGTGGATTTTTTTTATATATATGCAGTCAGTTTCAAATATTATTTTACTAAGTTTAGTTGTTAATAAGATTTCCGTAAAGATTGTCGTAAACTGAGAAAAGGACTTTTAAAAAATATTAATAATGTCGCATATTCAGGTGTATAACGCGTACTTTTAAAGCAAGGAAATTGGTCAACAAGTATTTAACAACTGGTTTACAAGTGCGCGTTATGCACAGGGTACAAGAATGAAAGCTTACAAATTAAGCATAAGAACTAAGATTTAATTTACAAATGAAGATGAAAAAAAGACGTGATTACACTGAAAAAAAAAGTATTGATTTTACAATATAGCGTATTGCTGCTTATTTTACTGTTTATTACTGTTAACTTTACGGTATAATACTAGCAACTGGAATGCCAGTATTATACTGTAAAATCAACACTTTTTTTTGCAGTGTACTTGAAGAACGACAGAACAATTTTAAACGCTTTGTGGGGCTTCTTTCAGTAGCAATGTCCATACTTTGGAATAGGTTATTTTCTTTATTCTAGATTAATTTTAACACAATTATTCTAATTGGTAAATAAATCATATGCGATGAATTTTTCCAAATGGGAGAAAAATGTCCCGGTCAGAATTCGAACCAGGGATCTCTTGGCTGAAGCTGCCAACTGAGCAATCCCGGACTAATCTGGAGGACCAAATTCATCCAGCTAACCTTATTGATCATAGCATCTGGTCTGCTATCTGAATCAGTTCATTTCAGACCAGAAGTTATGATCGATAAGGTTAGCTGGGTGAATTAGGTCGTCCTAGAGCTCCTATAATAGAGGCTGACGCATCCTCGCAGATTTGGTGCTCAAATTTAAGTTCAGTCGAAAAACCAAGCTAATCTGAACCGAGTCTTAGGCAACCCCAACTCCGGCTGTGGTAGATTGATGCTGAACTGAGCACCAATAATCCGAAACAAAATGGATATGCGTCAGCTCCTATTAAAGGCATTGAGCTCTATATATAACAGGAGTTCAGAATCAGCGGTCAGAAGCATGAAAGGCAAATGAAGCTTGCTAGGCAAAAGTAAAAAATAGTCCGTGTTGACAATGTGAGATATTAGTATTCTCATTTACTATTATCCTAATTTATGCTTTTCTAATTAAGCTATGCTTATCTAATTCATAAATAATGCACTAATCACGTAAGGGAATGCGATAGACAGCATGTTTTGCCATGAATGCGAGCTAAAATTATCGTCACTGTATCCTTCCGCGCTGACCGCTGGAAAGCATGTTGGGCATTAGGAAGACAGATCTCCTAAGATATTTGGAGCTCAGTGATTAAAGGAGTCTTAGGTCGTCCAGATTCTCCCGGGATTGCTCAGTTGGCAGAGCACTGGCAGCTTCACCCAAGTGATCCCTAGTTCGAATTTTTTTTATTGTTTGTATTAGTTACTTTTTAATGCTCTTTATTGTATTTTCAGAACGCAATCAATACTTATTCATGCTCCCCGCATTGGATTTAGTGGAAGTTGAGGATGAAGTGGACTTCTAACATGCATAAGGACCACTACATAAACTCTAACTTTAACAAATTAGTTGCTCTTAATGCCATCATACAGCGTTATTTAATATATTTTGCCTAAATTATCATTGTTTACTCCAGCATTATTATTCATTCATTATTGTTCATTTAGTACTTATATCTATCCGTTAGTATTATCTACTTCAGAATCTTACAGTATTATTGCATGGTAGTATTATTGCTCAGTATCACATAGTAGTATTTAGTACTGCTAAGTAGGATTGGTAAATTGTATTTTTAGAAATTGTATTTTTGGAATTTTGTATTTCCAGAATTTGTATTTCAGCATTACCTAGTATAATTATTGCTCACTATAACAAAGTATAATTTAGTAATGCTCAGTATAATTAGGTAAACAAACCTGTTGAGTGGAGCTAGTTGAGCCTAAGCCGAAAGGTAGGCCTCCCCGCCCGGTTTGACCTTGACCTTATATTTTCATGCTACATATCTTATGAAGATTTCTTTGCAAAAAAGTGCGTGCGCGTAATAAGGCGAATGCTCCTAAGGATAGAAAAAATACAGATAAAATCGTAGGTGCAAGCTATGTGCCGGAATACATAATACGCCAGAATGTACGGTATTTAGGATATTTCTTCTTTTTTATGTTTAAAAATGGAGTGCATTTCGTAAGTTAAATATTTATTTATACAGAAAAGTATTTTAAACATTTCTGACAGAAACATTATTATTTTTTCAAAAAAAAAAAATGAAAGAAAAAAACTAAAAAACATTAGTATATATTTTTTTAATGAAATATAAGTGCCATTATATGTTTCTGGTGAATGCAGTAGTGTATTACTTCTTTGTTTCAGCAATTTTTCGCTTATTTCCGCTAAGCACGAAATATTTCTATTTTTTTACGTAAGTGTTTTTAGTAATATTAAATTTAATGTATAAACTTCTAAACAATGTATGTGTAATACAAAATATTTTTGTGCGAGAATTTCGCACTGAAATCTAATACTTTTTAGGTACTTCTCTATTATCCCGTCGACCACTTTTCATAACAAAAAACTATCGCCAAACTGTAAGATTAAACGCCAAAAGTGCAGTCCCATTTACTTGATGTCCGAAGCATTATACGTGTTTGTTACGTCATCAAGTGGTTTTTAATTCGACATTTGCGTGTATTTTTCATTATGTTTTACTGATTTATTAGTTATTTTATTAATTAAAATAAGAATTGTGTCCTTAAATTCTTATATTTTATTTATTTATTTATTTTGATATTCCAATGGCAACGTTCTCCCGTTTATTTGGCGATAGTTTTTTGTTATGAAAAGTGGTCGACGGGATAATAGAGAAGTACCATTTTTTATCAATATGTAATATTTATTAGATGCAGGTTTAAACTTCTAAAGAAAAAGTAAGGATAAAAATATCTGCAAACAACATTTAGTTTTTAGTCAATCCAAAATATTATCTAATTTATTCCATCAAAGTTAGAGTAAAAACTGATCCAAGATTGCAAAAGGCACGCTAGAGAAAAAAAAATTAACAATCGTATTTTGACTGCATTAGAGGATGACGTCATCCGCTTCGGGAAAAACATGGGACATAGAAATATAAATCTAAACATTTCAATTTCAATGTCGCTTTTTAATCATAAATATAAAATAAACCCGTGCGGTGTTTTTTATAATAATTGCTGAGCATCATATAATGTGGTATTTTATTTTTTTGGCAACAATAATTTGAGGAAAACTTTTCATTTCTTTTAAGAAAACAATGCCGATTTAATTTTTAATTTTCAGCAAATTTCAATCAAAAACATGTTTTAACGAAACGTTAAGTGTGCTATGTCAGAAGGCTGTTCAAAATCCTTTCATATGCTACCTCATGCGTCGTTCTGCGTTTCGTATTTTCTGCGAAAAAGGGATGTTGACAGGAGAAATAATATATATGATTATTACGGTGAAAATGCCATCAAAAATTCATTTTTAGAATAAAAAATTTACGAATAAGATGTATTCTATAAACATAAATATAAATTTTATTAGAAACTCAAAAAGCTGTTTATGTAAAAATAATGTAACAAGGTTTACCTTATAACCAGAATTTCTGCATGGAATCTATATTATAAAGCAAAACATATCCCTGAGTAACGCTGACGTCATATTCACCATTGACATCATATTGACATCTTCCAATAGGGAAAAGATATTCTTACAAATGCAATTTGTTTGAAATCTGTATCTCAATTTACTGAATTTTTATTATTTAAAAAAATAATTTTTATTCACAAATTAAAAAATATATATATCTATATCGTGTGCAGCTCGATTAGGAAAGATTAATCAATTTGCATTTAAAACAAAATAAACTGTTCAGCATTTGATTCCGGCTTCTATTCCATCAAAATGAAATCAAGACTTCAAAATAAATGCAATAATAAAATGATATAAATAAAACGCAAATTTAGCAGACATGTAATCGAACGAACGTCTGAAATTATCAAACTCAAAAACGTTGCTGTAAGTAGAGGATTTGGCGATTCTACGGCTGCGGCTTTTAACTTCTGTCACGCGGGTAACACAAAAATATCGCGTTTAATAAATTTCAAAACTTTATTTCAATAAATTATTGATATTTTTCACACAAAAATACTTGATGTTGTTAGTGGAAAATCTAAAATTATTATAAAATTATTATATTAAATGTATAAATAATTATATACAATTAATATATTAAATGAAAAAATTCCACTAGAGTTTTCAAGAAAAAAAAATAAACAGTTAAATAAATAAATAAATAAATAAATAAAGGTTTTTAACGATGTTCTGTAAACCGGGAATCCCGGATTGGATCCACTAGCTTACGTAATGTTATATATACCTATATACAATATATTTAAATATTCATAAGATGTTATAAAAATCAAAATAAGCCTAGAATTAAGCAAGATATTGTTAAATCGGTACAAAAAACATGTATGGATTTATTTTGAAATGCATATAAAAAATTTTAATCTTTCTATATCAATTACATTTATTAAATAAATAATTATGAAATATATGGATTGGTTAGGCTCCTTGGGATTCTTTTTGAATAATGCATTTTGTATGTTTTATTTGTTTACTCTAATTTTACACAACGAATTTTACCTGTTGCTTATTCTCTTAGTTTAGTAAAATAAAATATGTGAATGCAATAGATGCCTTTTAATCAAAAGAAATGTCCTTCAATAGTTTCAAACAGTCCTACGTGGTGGGACAGGTTTGGACATTTGTGTACAGATAAATATGGGAACAAGTGTAAAAGAGTAAGTTAACTAGAAAAGTTAATTTAATGAAACATTGAGTTAATCTGTACGTGATTACGTGGAATCTAGCTTTTTATATTTCACGTGATTGAATTTTTCCAACTTGAATTCTAATGAAAAAAGTGGCATTTTTCCAGTTTTTAAAGTTAAATAAAGTAGCAGTGCCATCCGCAGATAATATTTCTTGTGTATTACTGTAAATATAAAACTAGCTCTGTTAAATCTTGAAAATTCTTTCATATTCACCAGTGCGCTGAACATAATCCACATATACAACTGATTTTTCTAAAGATTTTGGTGATTATGTTACCGTTTTAATAAATGTTTATGTATGTTGATATATACAGAGAAACCTCCTTAACGGATACTCTCAAATACCGGAAACCTTTTTGATCCCGAATACTTATATATCTGTATATATTTATCTCTGAATATTGGACAACTCCGAATGACGGACAAATTGTTTTCAATTTAGAGGTTTTACTGTATTTACACTTTTGAGATACTTTATTCAGTAATGAAGCTTTCAACCTAGTGATATATGAAGATGAAGTTCAGCGGTCATTAATTTATAAATTATAATGATTAAATGATTAGAATGATTATATGCTTAAAATATTTACGAACTTTAGGTAATTATTGTAATTTAGCTATTCTTTCTAATAAATAGTTACTTGTTGTTGTATAATTTATTCATAATTACATATTAATAGTTTTTTAGTTACTAAAAGTATATTTTTAAATTATTTTGAGAAACTGACACTGTGCATAACTAGCCCCATTACTATGTGTCGCTAAATGCACCACTTCTTGTCTTATGGTTTTACAATTTCTGCTTGTTAAGGTTGAATGTTAAGACTAAAATTCAATTTTTAACACTTAATAGCAAAACAAATGTATTTTTAAAATGTCACTTTTTTAAAAATAAACATTTTTACTCTAATGCTAAAGAATTATAAATCAATATTGTACAGATACTGAACCGTTGTAAAAACAAATAATATTATACAGTAAAACCCGCATAACGGACAGTCCCGAATAGCTGACACCTTTTCTATCCCGAACATATCTCTTAGTAGCAGCTACCCCCGAACAACGGACAAATTCCGCGGCTCCAAGGTGTCCGCTGTTTAAAGGTTTTACCATACACCAATTCATCGAATGAATTTCATATTACACTCATGAATATATTGCTCTATAATCTACCAACACTTATGAGTTCTATTGTTTTTTGCACTGCAACTCTTATATACCGAGTATAGTGGTATACCGAGGTGTGTCATATCCCATAAGTGCTCCACTCGTCCTAAACTACTATTAATATAATTTTGTTAATATAGTAAAACTTCTGAATAGCGAACAGTTCGAGATTGAGAGATTTCTACGTTATTCAGGGGTGTCCGCTATTTAGGAGTCTCCATTATAAATGTTTTGCACTGTTCAAAATTTGCAGCAAACTGTCCAGTCATTTGACCGTTTTTTTAGAAAATGGTTACATAACCACGATTTTACTGTATTCTGACCATAATATGGGCAATAATATGGTCAGAATGGAATTAAATTACGGTTATGTTACCGTTTTCTATAAAAACGGTCAAATGACTGGACAGTTTGCTACAAATTTTTAACAGTTTTGCCGTATAAATAAAATGCACAAAAATGAACTTCCCGAAAACAATTTTAAATCATTTAATTTGTCTTATTACACACAGAAAAAAGTTTTGTTGAATCTTGCCCCAACGAAACTTTTTGTTTAAATATGGGTCAATGGAAATTTCGTTTGAATCAACAAAAAAAATATTGTTGATTTTTTTTGCAATTCCAAAAAAAAAAATTTGTATCGTCAGCAAAAAAATGTTTTGTTAATTCAAGTAAAATGGTTCAATTTTACTTGAATTAACAAAATTATTTTTGTTACATAGATATATGCTATGTGTTTTTTTAACAATCTATTTTCTTTTTCCAACAAACTATATTTTGTTTGTTTAATCAATAAAATATGTTATATTACGAACTTGTTTTGTTTATACTACAAAAACATTTGTTAAATGAGCCAATCTACATATGCAATTTTAACTATTTTTTAATTCATTTTCAACAGTGAATTACATTTGTAAATATTGAACAATAACAAGTGAATTTTATCCGGCCTTTTTTTCAAGCGCAAACCGAGAGAATGAAAATTGCCCATGCCAGGAGTCGATCCCGGATCCTCAGAACAGCAGCCTGACGCTTTACCACTGCGCTACCAGGAACGATATCTGAGTTCGGCATTTCTCACTCTTATATATGTCGGAACGGCTGCAATCGCAGCACAAGATGGAATGTCATAAGGAGCACGCAAATTTCTGCGGCAAACATGAGACGACAGTACAAAGCACAGCATACGGCAACACATAGTTAATTTTTTATTCATTTTCAGCAGTGAATTACGCCTGTAAAAAGCAGGATAAAAATTTCCTTGATATTATTCAAAGATTACAGGCGTATTTGACTGCTGAAAATGAGATAGAGTTATTGCAGAAATTACGAAAACTGCAACATAGCAGCGCCACCTGTTGCGCGATTTAAAGTAAAAAGTAATCAGCAACAATTTATATCAGAAAGTAACTGAATAAAAGGTTTTATTAAATTCCGTGCATTAGTTCTTGAGATAAAAACAGCGAAATCGCGTTCAGGACAACCGGAAATCGAAAATTTTCATGAATCCAATTCTTTCTTCTTGCAAAGATAGAAGACGGTAATAAATGGGACAGGGGGATTTTTAAAACTACCTTTGTCCGTCCCAGTGAAAAAAAGTTTTAATTACCCCAAAATTATGTTAATCATGTAATTATATAGCTATATAAGTCAAATAAATCAAGTTACGTAAGAGAGATATGGCTACTACACAAGAATTTAAATTTTTCAAAAATAACAAAATTTTGCTGGAATTACAAAAATATTGTAAAATTAAAAGAAACAAATTTTGTTAGTTCAAGTAAAATTGGTGAAATTTTCTTAAAATTTTGTACGAGTGTTAACAATATTTTTTTGTCCAAGCAACAAAACCAATTTTTTTACTTTAACTAAAATTTTGACTAAAACAACCAAAATGTACTCAACAAAACAGGTTTTGTTGTTTTAATCAATTCCTTTTTCTGGGTGTAGAAATCATGGGGGAACTAATAACAAAATATATTTTATCGGAATAGGAAATATAATAGAACATATTTATGTTAAAACCAAATATTGATTTTTTAAATAAATGCAATTAATTATGTTTGAAGATTTCTTCAGCCTGTTCAATTTATTACTTTGACATTTAATTAAAAGTCACTTGAATACATTTTGTAAAATGAGGAAAGCAAAATAAATTTTCATATTCTTTTTAATAACTAAGCATGCACTAATATAATTACAACTACGTAAATATTTTTAAAAAGCTACAACATTTTACAAGATTATGGTTACTTTTTTTCATAGTGGCTAGCTTGAAATTTAATTTTAAAGCCTTCTTTTTGAAGTATCTGTCTTCTTTTGTCTATAATGGATAAAATACTATATTTTATGACAAAATGTTTCTTATGTGAGAACTTGTGTAAGTATATTATAACGATGATTTACGGTAGTTTGCATTCTTTACATATCATATTAAAAAAAGTGTTTACAATGGCAAAATTTTATTTAAAAGTAGCTTTTCCCTTTTTTTTTTCTTTGCTCATATTATATAAAATATTTTCTATACATCATCGAATGCTAATATTATCTCTGAATAATCTTTTATTTCACTTAAAAAAAAAAACTAAATTTTGGTACAGAAATACAAGAGAAAATTTAACGCCGATAATTTAATAAGAACAATAAAAAAGAGAAAAAAATACCTTAAAATGTAGTAGGATTTTAATCAATCATTAGTTGAAACCTGTTTGTTCAAATATACTCTTCAATGATCCTCAAGATACTCTTTAATAAAAAAATTGAACTTTGGAAAATTTCCTTGATATTTTTTAACATAGTTACTTTTGTTCATTTTGAATGCCATTTTATTCTTTAAATGCCGTTAAACGATGTGAAAACAAAGAAAATTGTGCTGTAAAACCTTCATAAAAGACAGTGCCGAATAGCCGACATCCTTGCGATCCTGAAAACTGTATGTTTTTATCTCTGAATAGCGGATACCTCCGAATAACGAACAAATTTCATGATCCCGAAGTGACCGCTATTCAGAGGTTTAACTGGTAAAACCTCTGAATAGCGGACACCTCGGAAACTCGGAAATTGTACGTTATCTACTGGTGTACGCTATTCAGAGATAAAATATAAAGTGTTTGGGATCGAGAATGTGTCAGTTATGAAGGTTTTACTGTATAAATAAAATGAACAAAGAATTATTCCCAGAAAATACTTTTAAAGGATTTATATTGTCTTATTTGAAATGATAGGGAAATAATACTAGAATAAATTTTATCGGAATAGAAAATCTATTAGAATTTAGCGACGGGAATTTAATAAGAACAATACAAAAGAGAAAAAAAACAGCTTAGAAAAAAAAACAGCTTAAAATCTAAAAGGATTTTAATTAATCATAGGTTTGTTGAAAGTGAGTTAGGATACTCTTTAATGTAAATTGAACTTTTGAAAATTTCTTTGAGATTTTTTTATGTATTAGTTGCTTTTGCTTATTTTGAATGCTCTTTTATTCTTTAAATGCCATAATTGGAAATTGATATAAAATAATTTTATTATAAAGTAATTATAAAAAACACAAAATCAATATATTACAAAATCTTTACAAAAGAAATAAAATGTAGGAGTTTAATTTATAATTTATAAAGTAGTTGGTAATTTGAGTTTTTAGAAAACATTTTTAAAGAATTTTATTAAAAAATGGTTGATTTTGATTATATGTTATGGCTCTTTATCTATTTAATGACGTAGTTTGTACGAGGGTGAACCAAAGAGTAAGTTACATTTAGTGTTAGTTGACAACTTATTTCAATGACAGTCAATTAGTTTATTGAGTGTGGAGAATACACCTAAGCCCTGTGAAAATAATGTGAATTGTTTGTATTATTCTTGTATACGTATTTCGTGAGTGATTCGTAATAATGCATCAGTTGGATTTGTACTCTAAATTGTAGGGTTGTGCGCTGGTTAAAGCTTGACTGACAATTGCATTTATCGAAAGTTTTGCTGTTTACAAAGAGCAAGCAATCAGGTCCTGATTATCCAAAAGGCATGTAAAGCACGAGCAAAAAATTAAAAGGTGCCTCAAAATGTCTGTAAAATGGGAACTTTTTTTTTTTTTTTTTTTTTTTTTTTTTTTGGAATAGAAAGTTTACCGATTTTCCACACAACTTCAGAAAACTTACCTAACCAGAATATCAGAATGTTATCAATAGGCTGTTAGTATTAACCAATCATATAGCCTCCTTATGTATTGGTTCGAAATCATCCGGGTAACTGAGCATACAACTGTATGTACTAAAAATATACTCTATCTATAGTGTATACAGGAAACATAAACAAGTTGGAAATTGTACGTCAAACGTGACAAATGAGGTGCGTTCGTACTATAGCTAGTTATATAAATATTCAAATCTTGGTGATTTTCAATTCTGTGAAATGAATTATATCGTCTGCAGATTAATTTCTGTAATAAAATAAGTGTCTCGGTCGCTTGACGATTAAACCTCGGAAGCTCCTATAACAAAAAAGCATCGATTTAAAAAAAAAATCAAATTTCTTAATAAATGTTTTTATTAATATTTTCTAAAGTTTTGATTCGATTTACATAAAATTTGAAATGTCTCGACAAAATTCTGCAAAGATAATATATCTTAAATTTCAAACCATTCGATTGGGTACTTTTTGCGTTATTTTATGCGGACGGACGGACAGACAGACGGACGGACCAGACGACGACAATAGGTGCTACGTATTTATATAATTACGAACGCACCTAAAAATAATCTGTTTAATGAGATATGTGATCTTGGCTGAGCTACTCCCGGGAATAATATTTGTTGTATTTATGAGTTTTCATTTATGTAAAATTTAGAAAACTTTTACCGGATGAACGGGGGACCCAAAATGTTACTCTGCTTTCCCTAGCTTTAGATGTTAATCGGGCCCTGCATGCAATATCTCGCCCAGAAAATGTCAAGTGCTGCGAACATTTTTCAAAATAGACGTACAGATCAGACTGATGAATTTCGTAAAGCTCGATCTTCAGTCTCCACCACTGCTTAAAATGTAGTCGTAATCGAACATTTGATTCAATCAAACGATGCATAAAAAGCCAGAAATTGCTAGTATAATCGTAGAAGAAAAAAATGGAGAGCTAGTTACGTATTGAGCTAGTTAGGTAATATTGAAGGGAATTTTATTTCAGTTCGCTGGATATATTTATTGCAATTTGCGATAAATAACTTTATTTTTTAAGAAACTACAAGTTACAAATAGGTTTTTCAATAAAATTGCTTATATTGCATATGTAACTTTATTTCATATACGTTTAAATCAACTATAAACTTTTTTGATTCACTCTCGTAACTCATATATAATAATTTATAAAAACTCAATATCAAAATAATCTTAACAGGAAAAAAATATATAAATTTTATAAACAAAATACATTTACTTATAAATAAATCAGTAATAATTTAAGGAATAAATGTTAATATTTCTGAATAATTTTATTTATAAATTAATTAATTATTTAATTTATCTATTATTAATATACATTTCTTATTTTAAATTAAGTGGATAATAATTATCTTCTTGAAAAATAAATACTTTGGAATGAATTATTAGAAATAATAGTGGAATTAATTTTATTGGATTATAAAATCTAGTAGATACTTACATTTTACATATTTAAATTTGATTTAGATAAATGCAATTAATTATATTTGACAGTTTTTTCAACATTGAAATTTATTATACTGACATTTAATTAAAAGCTTCTGGATTATTTAATATAAATATGGAACAAAAATGAGTTTTCAAATTTTCTTTCTTTCATTTTTTTATATAGGAATACAATAATTTAATTAGATGTATGTGAAATTTTAGAAAAGCAACAAAATTGTTTTAACACAATTAAGTTACCTCTTTTCTCGCTAAAAGTATTAAATTTCACTTTCGAGTATTCTGTCGGAAAGTTTTGTTTTTTAGTTTTATGGCGGATAAAATAATTTATCGACAACAAAGTATTTTTTGTATAAGCTCTTATGTCAGAATAGTTTAATGACGATTTAGAATTTTGCACATTTTTTTATATAATATAAAAGAAGTTCCTAAATAAGCTTAGGAGTTATGTTGTGCTGCCATAGCAACGTCATACACCCCACTATAATGTCAAATGAATGGCAACCCGATTATTGATGATGTCTCCAAGTAGGGGTAATATCAGTAATCGGGTTGCTATTCATTTCACATTGTAGCAACATGTGGAATGTTGCTATTGAAACACAACCCGCTCTTGCACTAGCTGACTGGCAGTCTCGTTATCTGTACCATCTAATCTATCGTATACAACAAAATCATCAACACTAAAATTGGTTGGCAAAATGTGACGCTGCCTTATGGACTATGTCTGCTGATAACATAAATAGAAACTAAAGTTCTCCCACAATAATTTGGCCGATAAATAACGCGAATTTAAATGCATTTATCCGTAAACTAAGGTGGTAATCACTACTGGGAACCGGCTGAAACTGGTTTTCATTTAAATAAGGCATTCCCTGTGCCGCTTGTGTTTTGTTAGCAACTCTCATTCCCCGAAGCATCCCGAACTTTTAAGGTCATCGACTAAATTATCGCAAAGGGATGTATAAGTAAATGTTAATATATGTAGAACGGCGAAATTGTAATTTAATAGTTACTAAAACTTTAGCATTTATCAAAATACACCCAGTTTGTGAAGCGTCCTCAAAGTCTGAAAATTGTAAAAGAACATAAATGTAATCGAACAACTAAAGGAGAAACTAGTTGTAAACTTTTTTTATTAGATTGACCTCCTATAAACGGAGAAATTGAACTAATCGATAAAAACTTGAACTGAAGGCAAAAACAACGTAAAGTGAAACGTCAACAGTACCGATTTAGCAGTGACGATTTTTTCATTTCCAGTTCGATCAGGTTCAGATGCATTATGCGATATTTCTCGTCACTGATGTAAGAGCTACTTCGAGGGAAATTTAAAGAAAATTCACACATAAATCAATTTAACACGTTCAGTGGGAAACTCAGTAGGAGAATTTTAATGTCTCTGAAAAAAATATTTACTAGAAAATGTAAGTCTGTTTTCTCGTGAACAGATTTCAGTCGAGCACCAAAGGGCATGGTTAAACTGATAATATGATTAATCTTCCGTAATAGAGTCTATAGCCAAATGGCGGATTTGAGCAAAAGTGATTTTTAATATCTTTAGTGATATTCAGATACATTTTAAAGGACATTAAAGCCGTGACGGCAATGCTGGGAAATGCAATTACGGAAGTTTAATGTAAAAAGGAAAAAAAAATTAATTTACTCTAGACAATCAATTTATTGCCAATTGTTGCAACTCAGCTTCATTAGTTATTTTTCATTTTTGTAGTAAATAAATATTCGCCCTTCAGAGAGGTTTTTTAAAAAGTCCTGATTAAAAATTATTTAAAAAGTAATAAAACTCACTATACTGAGCCACAGTTTTCAAACAAATTTCATTAGAAAGTACATTTTCTTCCCTATTCGATGATGTAAACATTGAAGTTATGTAATATATAAAATGATCTAAAAGCAATAAAATCAAAACCTATATCGCCGGTCATTGCCACCATCATTATAATTTTTTTTTTTTAAAGTAGGTATTGATTATTGGCAGTCGTCCAAAAGTGAACCACGAATTTTTGAAGACAACAGAAAAGTCCGTATTGAAAGAAATGGACTTTGTCTCTACTAACAAAACTTACCAAAACAAATTTTAAAAAATATATGAATGATGTTCACGACTGCTTCATGCATCATATTAACCCTTTAAGCATGTGGCAATATTTATCCTGATCTGTTTAATTTTTAATATAATAATAGTTATGAAAAGATTCAAATGTTATTATATTACATATAAAGTCAAAATACGTACATTAAAATTAATATTACAAATATATCTCAAACAACTTTTAAAATATATACTAAAATACTTTTATTTTGCTTAAAAGACGTCAAAATATCAATAAAAACATTAAAAATGTTAAAATTTACATGTTTAGATTTGTTCACCAAATCATCATCAGAATATACACAAAACCACAAACACAATGCACATAAAACTTTTATGTACATCGTGTTTGTGTTTTTGTGTATATTCTGATGATGATTTGGTGAACAAATCGAAACATGTAAATTTTAACATTTTTAATGTTTTTTGTGATATTTTGACGCCTATTAAGCAAAATAAAAGTGTTTTAGCATATATTTTGAAAGTTTTTTGAGATATATTTATAATATTAGTTACGAAAAGTATCCGTATGTAGATTGGTATTATGTATTAATCTGTAGAGTAGAAAATACCAAACAAAAGTTTTTTAGAAATTGCCCAGCTTTTTACTTCAACATCTATTTAACGAAAAAAAGACTGTTAAAATACTTGGATGGTTAATATAAATGCCAGCATCGAAATGAAATGTATAATGCAGAAGGTCGTTGATACTTAATGGATGCATTTCACAGTTAATTTCTCAACGCATAAATTCCGTATTTTTTGCAAAATTTTGATTCTAGTGAATAGTCTTGACTCTTGGTTGCTCAAAACTTTTTCTTACTAAAGACATGTAAATTCTCTTAGGCAACTTTCCAAAGTTCTTTCAATGTTCTTGGTTAGCGTCTTCCTACAGATTGTTTTAACAATCCAAATGTTCAAAAGTCTATGGAGAATCATCAGATGATTTTACAAGTATTTTTTATATTATGTTAAACATTTTATTCTCACATGTAATTCCTACTTCGATAAATATAAGGCTGTTGACAATAAAGAGGGCGCACTGCTTTTGAAATTAAATGATTCAGAAACTATAAAAAATTTAAAATACGAAATATGTGACGTGTTTGTAAAGTAGCTCACGTATTTTGGACACGGTAATTTTTTCAATAATTCAAGTTTTATAATATAGATGGCGCCAGATTAACTATACAAAAAAAAACTCAACTGCTAAAATTACTTAAGCTAACTTTGAAAACTCAAAGCAAACATCTCCCGTTGCTTTTAAAGCAGTTTCACACACAGAATGAAGAATAATCTTGATTTTGGATCCAGGTTTACAAGTGAGTTCTTTACAATTTGAGACATAATAGTGAAGAAAAATTGTGAAAATTTTATTTTTTGTTAAATTATTCTATACAATGTTTTCGAATTATCTTATAAAAAGGTAATTTATATCATCTTTATATTTATTTTCTAATGAAATATTAACTTCTTAACACATTGTAATCTATTAGATGCTCATTTTAATTGAAGGTTGTTTACGAATTAGTGTTAAAAATCGCTTTCAAGCATATAAATGTAATGTTTCAATGTCTGTATATTTAATCTATTTTTTTTATATCCAAGTTTCCCATTTTATTATTATTTTCAGTTTTATCATATTTCAGATAATTTAAAGATTATTTTACATACTATTTTTCACATGTCAAACTCAACTTTTCTAATTTTAGATAATTACATTTTTATTCGTATTGATTTTATATATTTAGTTTAGAAATATCGATCAACTTTTTATTTATTAATGTTTTTCCAAAGCCAATAATTGTAGAAATAATCTATACATTATATACAAAGAAATTCTTATTGTTACATTAATATGTTAAGCATTCTTATTTTTTAAGTTTTTTAAATTCGTTTCTTTGTTCATACAAAGTGCCCATTCTAAATATTATATTTTTCTTACTATATTTTCTGCCGCAGCAATAAAAGACTGCATTCAAAAATATTTTTTAAATAATCTAAAATGCTTTCTTAAACATTCTTATCTAATAACAAAATATGAAACAACAACACGCTCTAAAACAACGCAATCTAAATATAAAACAAGTTCTAAATTTTAATAATATGGTTATTTTTCTTTTTAAAATACCGAATTCTTAATTATTGTATGATATTAGGCAAGTTTCATGTCCATTGTATATTTTTACGCGCCAATTTCATTTGAAACTATTTATCGTGAATTTTGTTTCGTTATTTGAATTTATCAATTTGTCTTGTTATATGAAATAAAATAAAAACACATTTTTTATAACTATTTTTGGATACAGAAAAACAAAATTACTAGAAATAATTATTATATCCAGGATTACATCTTTGATCAATCTGAACTTTAAAAAGATGTAAGTTCTTTAGTTTATTTTCTCCAGTTGTACGAAATAAATTTATAAATTTTTCAAAAGCTCTGGATATTTTCCCCAATTGCCATAAAATATTATTTCCGAATATATATTCAAGTTCCTGTCTAAACTTTTGAAATAAAACGGGAAAATGTAATTTCAGATATGATTTATTCAGAGACAAAAATATACTCGGAAAATATTCTATTTGCGAAATACCGCTATTATTATTTATCTCAGTCATATTTCTCATGTGTTATGTGTTGTGCATGTTATCTATGCATGACGAAAAGTATACATTAAATTAAATTGATTTTAAGAAGAGATAAATAAAATAAAATAAAAATATTTTGGGTGTATTATATTTAGGAAATTTTAACAACCTACCGTATTTAATCTTGATAAGATTATATATATATATATACAGGTTGTCCATAATTAAACGACTCTACTTTAAAGTTGTCTACAGACGAAACTATTGGTCAGAAATTTGTGAAATTTCGCGAAGGAATGGGAATTTGTTTAAGCAAAAGAAAATTAGTTAAAAATTTCGCCGCCAGAGGGCGTTTTTTAATGAATGACACTTTAGTATACATTTACGATAGGTTACAAATTTTATTACAACAAAACATGCTGAACAAAACTTTTTTCACGACATGTTTTTAGCATTTCCCAGAACACACTGCGGTCAATTGTGGAACATGCTATCTTACGATTCCAGATGGTAGCTGAAAATGATGGCCGTCATGTGGAACATTGTTGCAATAAAATATGTAAACTATCGAAATGTATGCTAAATGTGTAATTCATTAAAAACGCCATCTGGTAGCGAAATTTTGAACAAATGTTTTTTTTTCACTTAAGCAAAATCCCATTCCTTCATTATATCCTTCATAAAATTTCACAACTCTCTGACCAATAGTTTCGTCTGTAGGCAACTTTAAAGTAGGGTCGTTTAATTATGGACACCCTGTATATATGTATATGTATAAACAGGACTCGGTTTTAAATGCTTTTGTTTTTTTCTTGTGAGCTAACTCGTGTGCATAAATGTTGAACGAATTTTTTGCATAAACAACGGACATCAATTTCTATGGCCCCGATTAAGGCGTTATGCAAGGTCATTATGAGACCCAATCGCTCCAAGAAAAGACATGTTAAGATGAAATCCTCCGAGTATTAGGATAATGTTGTGGAATCGTGATGGAGAGACAGCTGAAAGAGTTATCCGCAATGCTTTCATTTATAGGGGATACATGGAGATGAATTACAGTTGGTTAAATGAAGAATGGAATTAATGCAAACTAGCTGACCCCCGCCCGGCGTTGCCCGGGCCCGTGATAATAAATTTAAAAAAAACATCAAGTTATTATTATTTTATATCTTTAACCCGAATTTTATGAAATTATATTTTTAAATGAAAAATTCGCGAAAATATATTGATATTTAGTGATAAAAGCGCTCATTTTCTTGTTTTTTTTTTTTTTTTTTTTTTTTTTTTTTTTTACCTAGGATCGTTTCATAGTTTTAAAATAAAAAGTTATTTTTGTCCGAACTCTTTGAAATCTTTATTGGTGATAAATAAAATGATTTTACAGACGTGTAAAAATTTTGTTATCTAGTTGAAAAAGAAATGCTTTTTTCTCACTTTTTTGTTTGTTTGTTTGTTTTCGTGTCGGCTTCTTTAATATAGCAATAAAAAGTTGTTCTCATCTTTCAAACTCTCTGACATTTCAATCGGTTATAAATATAACTGCACCCAAAAACTCCTCTTTAAAATTCTGCAAAAAAATATGCATATTTACTAGTGAAAACATGAGTTCATTAGAAAAAGGCCTTAGCTTACAACCTCAGAGCAAAAATATATTAGAAGGTCTATGCTTTTAATGCAATGGTATTGCTTCTTCCGTTTTCAATCCCTCTAGGCTAAACAGGTGAGGGTTGGGTTAATCAATCAGGTTTCCCGTTTCTGATTTTAGAAGACTTAAAAAAAAAAGTTGGCGCATGCGCAAAGAGACGATTTTCAGGTGAATTTGACAGAATGCGCTTTTCGTTTTAAATATATAGATAGCTTCCCGTTCACTTACATGAATTACGTAACACCTTAACATAATTTTTGGGCTCTTGCTAGGTTTTTAATGACCTTTGATGTTGATGATCAATTAGTTACGGTTCGAATCATTATCTAAAATATTAAAATGACTTGATATGCGAGTGTATGGCGTGTAAAATAAATGTAATAAATTTGTATTCTCTCATATAGTGCAATTTTCTATGTTTTATTCCTAAAATCTGTAGTAACTTTATAACAAGTGCACGTATCGATATTATGATGTGAATTACATTATTCGATTCAGCATTACAAATTACAACGAAAAAGATAACCCACTCGGCTTAGTTAAAACATTCTCACCGCCGTGAACTGATATATCTGTGCACTATGCTGCAGGTTTCACTGCGATAATAGCATTGTGTAAATTAATATATTTCTAGAAATATAATGCATATTTAAAATATTGAGTAGTGATTGATACTCATATACATAATTAAGTTTTTTATATCAAGTTTGAAAATGCATCTTTTTCTAGCATTTTTTTAAAAAAAAATAAGAGAAAACAACATCACAAATTTGCTCTTTTGCTCGGCAGTCAGGGAGTTAAAAAAACAATGCATCTTTCAAAATTGACCCCGGAAACATGGTAAAAAAAAAACTTTCATATTTGGTGACTCATTGGATCTACATTTCTAGTGATCAGCTCTCCCAAATTTTCGTAAATTCACGTCAGTTGTCGTCTATTATGTCCATTTTTGGTATATTTTACCCGTACTGAAACCAAAAGAGTATTTTCTTTCTTAAAATTAAAAAAAACTGAATTAATTCCTTTGAAACTTTATATTCGAATACATTATAAACTGATTTAGGACACAGTTAATTTACTTTGCTTATTTATTTTTAAATATATTTCAAAACATTATTATTTTAATGCATACTTAATATTTTTCATATAAAAATACTTTTTGTTGTACTTTGTGGAGAAATTATTAAATAAAAATGTCTTTCTAATATTGAAAATAATTTTTTTTTTTTACAGTCTTCTCTTAAAAAGTATTTTTACTTAGGCTATGCACACCGGGCAGAATGTGTCTGTAACACGTGTAGCACAGGTTGAATCCACTTCATAAAATAATTGAAAGGTTCTCAACAAAAACAGCATATTTTGAAAAATACACTCTAAAAAAATCTGTTGTTTTAACTGACATTCTACAGTACTTTTAACAGAATATCTCCATTTTATGCAAAGTACAGATTTTCTCTGTTACCCAGCGCAGAAATTGTATTCGCCCTATGGCGGAAAGTTTTATAGTCATACGGCTCTTCGCTTTTAATGTGTATTGCCGGTAAAGTTATTTGTATACGATCTTCGTATCTCTACTCCAGCCTACTTGAATCCATTGCTTAAAATAATTGAAGGGTTCTAAACAAAAACAGCATATTTTCCAAATACTCAACATAAACTAATATTTGAGCGTTGTTATTTTGAACGGTCATCAATATGGTGTAAAATTTTTAAATACAGAAAATAAATTTTCGTCTATGCTATGCGTTATGAGATAAAAAGTTTCGGTTATACCATCGTAACAACACTTAATAGAGAAGTGGTTTCTTCATTTTATTTAACAGCTGTTTTTGTTGGAAACTCTTAATTTTTTTAAATATTATAAGCGTGAGAAATTAAAGACATATCATCATTTATTTCATAATACTTGCCACGGAATTAACTTTGTTTATACTCTAAAAATGACATATTTTAAATCAGCGTTAAATTTGGAAGACCTTTTGCTTTAGGCATATCATTAGTGTACATTCTCCTCTGCTACACTTTTACTTGTAATTGTTCAATACTAAAAGTAACCTGGTTTAAAAATTTGTAAATGTACAGTTATTAAGGAAATTAACACCCTTTGAAATATTTTTTTTTTTATCTGAGCAATTTATAACACCTTCTTGATGAAAATATTAAACGGTTTTAAGAAGGAAAATAATTCAATAAAAAAGCAATTCTTATGGTAAAATTTGAAAAAGTATTTAAAAATATTTAAATATATATTAAAAACACCATTTTATCTATGGTTTCAAACTTTTAGCGACTATTTGTTTTATATACTTTTTTCTCTTCTGTAGTACATTTTTTAAAAACAAGTGAACTATAAGTAAACTTGTGTTAAGTTAAATTAAGTAACTATTTTTCATAGTAACAAAGTTCACCTAAGTAAACTTATTTAATACTATATTTATAATGATCAGATTAACAATAAGTTATTTAGTTAAAAAACAAAACATAAAATGTCATGACATATGTAAAAATACAATAAGAGTGACTATTTACTCAATATTATAACCAGATTTCCGAAAAGTTAATTGGTTTAATAACAGATAAATAAATATTTATAAAATACACATTAACGATCGTTCATTAAAAAATCAAGTCAATTGAAAAGTTATGCTTAAAAGTAGTCATGCGATGAAGTAGATGCTTTTAACTGATTGTACTAAATATATTGAGAAAAAATTCCAAACTGAGAAAAATGAATTTAAAGTTTAAAAATCTGAATCATTTAAAGGGTAACGGTTACAATAAAAGCTTTTTTTTGCATATTTTTAATATCGGATCTTTACTGATCTTAAACGTCAACAGACTACAGACGTCTAAATTCATTTTAACAAAGAATTGGAAAATTGATACTATTGCTATTTTTTACAAAATGTAGGAAACCGTGTATCTCTTAATTAAAATAAATGTAATTTCACACAATCCTATAAGCTACTTATAGCTTGTTGCACTGATATCAGAAAAGAATATCCAACTGGTTTTTAGACAAATCATGCAAGATTTTTTTTTATATTTGTCCTCTTAGGTTTCTAAACTTGATATGAAATTTTGGAATTTCAACTAAGCATATAACAAAAACAAAACATGATGTACTTATATAAAACTGTTGGCAATTTATTATGTCTTTTAGTGGTTATTTTTTTCCTTTTTATTTAATTGCAGGGTGAGTACCGTTCTACCACAATTTTTTAACAGACTTTTTCACCTTATTATATCAAAGAAAGACAGAATTGGACTCCTTGGAAATTCCAAGGAGTGCACGCACCTTGTATTTGCAATTACATTTAACATATGTATAATCCCTTTATGCGATTTCAAACATAGAATTTGATTACACGCCTCTTGCTTCAATTTTCGTAGTATGATTAGCATCTATCTCTGAACAGACATTTTACGAGTTTCGTATAATAGGCATTATTTTATGTTCGAAAATGCAAAAATGTGTTAAGTAAATTCCACTTCAGTTGTCTGTCCTGCAACAAAAGTTATTTTTTTTAAAGATTTCTTTTATTTACCTGATGTAAATGAAATAAGTCAGTACTAATATTTAATCGTTATTAATATAACATATTTCAAATATAGAATTATAAATTATTTTCTATAACTATAACTATAACTATATTCAAATATAGAAAATATAACATATTTCATATATAAAATATTTCAGTATTAATAATAACGTTACAAATTCTACGGTTAAACGTGGTGATTATGAAATTCTGAAACTAAAATATTGAATAAAAATTTTCTCATATAAATTGTCGGTGCCAGACTCCTTAGAAATTCCGAGGAGTGCCAGTGCACTTACCTTTTATTTGCAATTACATTTGGCACGTGTGAAATCCCATTTAACGATTTCAAATATTAAATTTGATTACACACCTCATCCTTCAGTTTTGAAAATATGATTAGCATGCATCTCTGAATAGCCTTTTTGCGAGTTTCGTAAAATACGCATTCTTTTTTGTTCAAAAATGCAAAAATGTATTAGATAAGTTTTTGTCTTGTGACACAAATTATTTTTTAAAAGTTTACTTTCATTTGCCAGTTGTCAATGAAATATTTCAGTACTAATATTTAATAGTCATTAATATGACCTTAAGTATAATAATATAATAAAAACAATTAATATGAAAGTTCATAATATTTAAATGAATTAATGAGAATCAAAATATCTCTGTTAAACTCTATCTAAATTTACATAAATAAATGAGTTTATTTATTTTTCATATGAATGAATGTAATTTTGCGATAAAATATAAACAATATTATTACATTTTTTGATAGAAATAATTTTTAATTAGTTAATAATGACATAAAAAATATAAATGTAGATTTGAGTCTGAAACATTTAAAATGGCACATGGTATTTATATATAAACTTTTTAAATAATAACAATAAAAACACAGAACGGCTTAAAGAACTTAATATTTCAGTGTGATAAATATTTCGGTAACCAAACAGGATTTTTAGATATCCCATCATTTAAATTGATTTAGAATATTTTTAATTTCACCAAAATAATAAACAGAAGCAGGAATAAACTTAGCAGAAGACTTTCCGGAAACTGTTTCTTTTTATGATGCTTCGTTGAACTGAATATAAATTATTTCAATTTGTTAAAAATTAAAATATACGCGATACATCCTTTTACAATTTCAGTGTATTTTCAGGCAAACTGAATCACGTCTGAATTTTTAAGCCTGCGTTTTGTATCAGATATATTTTTCCTTCTCTTTCATTGACATTGCATTTGAACACATACATTGAAATTAATATTGATGTTCTACCATTGAACTACTGTCTAATGGCATCTGTGCGATATACGACAGCTGGATAACCAGTTATGAATAATACATGAAGTGCGATTCATCAGATACATTTACTTCGTTTATTTCGCTATACATTTTAAAGTGCTCATTTCTGAGATGCATTGTAATGTATCATTCAATTAAGTAAGAATAAATAATTTTGGTGTAGATATTTTTTGTTCTTTGTTTGGATAAAAAAATCTTGCTTTACAAATATTCGAAATGAATGAATTTCATATTTAATTTTCTACATTAAAAAATATTCTAAATTTTTAACAAAAAATTAAACTAATGATAATTCAATAAAAATTCAGACATTTTGTAAATAGAGACTGCTTTTTAACGCTTACAATACATTAGATTAATTTCAAACTGACATTACTTGAAATCTAACGCTCGTTTGCAATGAATTTCTAATGATAAATTAATGTTTTTTCCAACAGAAAATATGTATAATTTATCTTGTACAATGTTCCAAATTTATTTTTTGCAGCTAAGCTTGTAGCAATACTTTCGTTAAAATGTAGTTTTTGTAAAATAATAATTTTTAAAAAATGGTAAATATTTCACTTCAGCACTACACTATCCTGATATAATGATAATATTCATTACATTATAATACTCCATTATCAATATTAAATAAATACGAATTATTCGATAAATAAACTTAATGTACTTGATTACTTTTAAGTTAAACCATAGTTTGCATGTTTGTACTGGATTTGATATAGTTTGCAACCATCGTAGAAGATTATGCGACAACTGCAGCTAAACTTTAATTCATAAATCACTGCGTATATTTTAGATTATGTTAGGTTTACTAGTTCGTTTATGTTATGTTTGGATTTATTTTTTTAATTGTGCTGCCATGACATACATGTTTGTACTAATGTAAATATTTTTAAGCTTTGCAATTTTTACTTTGATAATTTTAAATTTATTTTCTTTATTCTTGAAATTTATTTATTTATATTTAAAAAATATATTATTTTGAGTTATATAGCTTTTATTTTATGTAGATATGTAGTTGTCATAGTACAAAAAAAAATAATAACAATTTTTTGTCAAATTTTAAAGCATGGCATACTCGACCAGAAAATGGAATTTTATGATTTATTTTGTAATAGATGATATATCTTAAAATTGATTTTTTTTAAATATCTACTATAGTACCATTCTCAAACTATGTAGCAATTTGATTCTTTTGACGAAGTTCTCAAGTTTCTCTGAACTTTATGGTAACAATTCTCAAGCACAAAAATACAACTATTAACATGTCCTATTTTCATCTCGAAGGTTCTACAAAAAGTAGAGCCTAGAGAGATGGTGAATACATATATAATTTTTTCGTACAAAATTAAATTTTTATTGTATATTTTTTCCAATAAAAAGTTAGTCAAATTTAGTAAATACTTTATTAAAAAATACGCTTTATTATAATAAATTATTGCAATTTTTATCTATTTAAATGAATTTTATGCTTTTTAAGTGAATTGCTAATTTTTCTTAAAATACAATGATTTCAACAACAAAAAATTATTTTTCTACTTGTTTAAGGATTATTTACAGAGAATGTAAGTCTAAAAATGATAAATTGCAGAATTCCAAGAAAATTACTTATCTTATTATTTTCAAACCTTATACAGAGTGATTAAATAAAAAGAACAAAATTAAAAAGAATGTAGTGCACGCTACTAAAAGCAATTTTTGCATAAGAAAAACGCGATCAAAATCCATTTATTCAACAAAAAAACACGTTGTCTCATTCTAATCCGAATTCAGATTTTCATTCATGGCTTTAACAATAATGAAGATATTTTAATGAAATTTATAATAGACTGACCTTCTTTTGTTTTAAATGTAATTATAGCACGAGAAATAGTAGAATTGGCTACCAGTCTTGTCTAAATAGTGCTGAACTGGACACTCCATATTTCTTAATGTAATTGAGAGTTTGAACTATTTCCCGTGTCGAAATGCAGTATACTTCTACCACTTTTCCCTAATATATTTGTATGTAAGACAATACAATTTAAATCTGTTGAAAATCGCACCTTACATTTTTAACACTTTCCAACATAGTTGAACACGCTCTAACTCACGTAAATATACTCGGATCGTCATGCAATTGATATATGTTATTGAATCTTAGTGTGGCATGTTCGGTATTGAAAATGAAATGTGCAGCACTTATAGTTTTTTTTCCCGGGACACTCAAAAGAATTCCGTTACATTGCGGTCTATGGGGAAAAATCATTTGCGGTTTATTTTAATGATGTTACACAATTTCAAACATATTGAAATTGATATATATCACTGAGGTGCACTGCAAGAGACTAATTATAGAATGTGGTGTGCATAGCAGTTATAGTTCTTTTACAGGGATACTCAAAAGAATGCCATTACATTACGGTCTATGAAGATAAATCGCTTACAGTTTATTTTAATAATGTTTCACTATTTCAAACATATTCAAATTGATATATATCACTAACGTGGATTACAAGATGCTTACTATAGAATATTGTGTGTCTAGCTTTCAACGTTCATTTACAGAAACACACACAAGGATTCGGTTAAAGTACTGCTTATTAATAATAACTGCTGTGAATGCTTTTTCAGTTGCTGAACGCGTTGTTAAATTTAACTCATTTTTTGTCTATTACTTGGTGTGTATAAATTGTATAGATTGTATACAGGGCAGCACAAAAGTAATAAGCGGGTACATTTCCGTTTATTGTCGGAAATTGCAGAAGGGAAATTTTAAACTGTGCTACGCGTTTCCTAACTGAACTAAAATTTAGCATTCTGTTTAGTATATATACAAATCTGTAGATCATATACACGGCTGCACAAAAGAGCTTGGATATTTTTCAGAATATTGTTGGTAATTTCTGAAATTGGATTTTTAAATATGTTATGCGTTTTCAAAATTGTTTAGTTAGATATCATTTTACGGTAAAGATTTGCAAAATTATTTTGGAAGTTTTGGAAAGTGTTACATAATCTATGCTTGACGCATGATTTTTCGTTCTTGTTTTAATTGCAATGAGGAATCACGACCTTGATTTCCTATATAATTTGTCTTTTCTTTTGGCGTGCACTACATTCTCTTAAAGTGTGTTCAGACTTCTTTGAACCTCCCTGTATACAAGTTTATCCAAATAACTTTCATAAGCTCTTTTACTTATTTGTCATTTAGTACAACTAAAATTTATTATAATTAAAATTTAGTATAATTAAAACATACTTAGTGAATTATTTTAATTACCTAGAGATATTTCGTTTCACTCCAATAAAATTTTATTTCCGGATATGTATTTAAATTAGTTTTTAAAAGTCATTTAAACATTTCTCCAACAATTTTTTCCAGTTTATGTAAATAACTCTATACGCTCTTTTAATTATTTTTCATTATTTGTACAAAATATATTTACAAATTTATTTTAATTATCGAGGTATATTTCTTCTTACTGTATTAAAAATTACCTCCAGGATATATATATTTTAATTAATTTCTAAAGTAAGCAAGAAATTTGTCTTTGAGTTTTGTAATGAAATATTAAATGTAAATTAACGTTATGTTTATTCATTAAAAAAAATGTCCAAGGATTATGTTTGATTTTATTTGATTTGATAGCCTAAGAGGGACTGCTCAGACTAGAAGTCTGTAGAGCATAGTGTCCCTCCCGGTCCCCTTTATTAAAGTCTAAAAAAAAAAAAAAAAAAAAAAAAAATTACAAACTACAGCCGAAGCTGGACCCGCCGTTAAACGCGACAAGGAGCGGGATAGAATGTTTATAACAAATACAAATACAAACTATGGTCAACGACCAGATCATATATAAACTCGGCCCTGCTAGGGAAGGACCCTTTTCGCGACAGTTAGCAGGGACTGAATAGGAGTTGTGCATTGAGAGTGGCAGCTGACAGCTACTAGGTAAGGTTAGAGAGTTCTGTCAGAAAAATATAGATTTTAAGTAGCTTTCTGTTTAGGGTGTGCCTCTTTAGAATATTAGGAAGCCATTCCTTGGGAGGGATTGCAGGCTTCCTAATATGCCACTGTGCTGTTAACGGGCAGGTGAAATAATAATGGGGAGCCGACGCCTCTGCGCCACACTCGCAAAGGAATGTGTCTGCACATTTAAATTTGTAGAGGTATGTTCGAAAGGGACCGTGTCCCGTGAGAAATGCTGTTGTGTGTGCGGAGAGGTTGTAGTGTGTTATTGAGACTTTCGGTATTAAATTATATGTGTGTCGGCCTTTGCTGCTGTTATCCCAGATTGATTGCCATTCTGTGAGTATATTTGCTTGTAGTAAACGTTTTATGTATGTGGAAGGAATTGGAAGATGAATGTCAATGTGTGGTTTAGCTGTTGCTTCCTTTGCGAGTGCGTCCGCGATTTCATTACCTTGAACGCCCGTGTGCGCTGAAACGTGGCCAAGAGCTACTCTATTTAGAAGGGACTTTAACTTAAGTTTGATTTCTAGGATTAGCGGATGTTTGGTTCTATGGGCATAGATAGCCTGCAGACCAGAGAGACTGTCGCTATAAATTTGGACGAAGGGATGTGTGGTGTTTGTCTGGATCCAGTCCAGGGCTTTTAGGATGGCATAGAGTTCTGCCTGATAAACAGAATTGTTGTCATCTAGTCTGCAGCCCCACTGATGGGTGACGGCATTCCTTTCCATGGCGCAGAATGCTGCTGCCACGCCGGTGACAGTTCCGGACCCGTCAGTGAAGAGAGTAATTCTAGAGGATGGGGAGAATGAATTAAGATTGGTGTTTACTTGGAAGTGAGATGTCTCATCGGAGGGGTGTATCTGCCATCCTGGAACTTTGTGCTGTATTTGGTGTTTGGAAGGAATTCGCTTGCAGTCGGTTCATGCTTAAGGTGGAGAATACGTCCCTTGGTGTATTCATATGCGAGTATTGTGTCGATTGATGGTATGCCAGTTATGGTATTTAATGCATCCGTGGAGATTGTTTTGTAGCCTCGTGAGATTTGTAAGAGAAACATTCGCTGTAGTGAGATCAACTTTGTTATTGCTTGTTTTGTTAAGTGTCCCCCCCAAATGCTTGCCCCGTATGTTATAATTTTCTGTACTATAGTGTGATACCATATTTTAAGCATGAAGTTGCTAATACCCCATGTTTTTGACGTCATTTTTAGTGAGTTGTGGTGAAAAATTATGAGTTTTATTTTAAGTTGATGTAGATGTGCTAGCCAATTTTGATGCTTATCGATAGTTATGCCTAAAAGTTTGAGATATGGAACATGGTGGACGCTGGTCCCGTTGACGCGAATGATTGGGTTCCTGCCACGCAGAAGGCGTGGTTTTGCAAATGTCAGTGCTTGAGATTTGCCTGGTGAAAGTTGTAGGTGTAGGGATTCCAGTAACTGGCAGAACACAGGGAGAGCTGAAGCTGCCTCTTGCTCCAAATTCAAACGGATGCGGCCCAAAAAAATAAAGGTGAAGTCGTCCGCGAACGCGTAGAGGAGGAAACCTAGTTTGTCTAATTCTTTAAGGAATAAATTTGCTATTAGCAGCCAAAGAATGGGTCCGAGGCAAGAGCCTTGTGGGCAACCCTTTTCTAAATTGTGAATTGAGGTGCCTGCACCCCAGTTGATTAGAACGCTGCGCTGTGATAAGTAGGAGCGGATGACTCCAGCTATATTTCTTGGGCAGTTGAGTACTTGTAGTTGTCGTATAATGTCGCGCCATTCCACGTTGTCGAAAGCCCCCTGTATATCAAGTGAGACGAGGGAAGTGTAATTTCCACGGGCAATGCTATCAGCGCAGGAAGTCATGATGGCATGAAGAGCTTTTTCGCAAGATCTGCCCTCTCTGAACCCAAATTGTCGGGGGTGCAGGATATTGTTAGTTTCTAGAAAAAAGGTCAATCGTTGGACCAGGAGCTTTTCAAGCAATTTTCCTAGCGTTGGTAGTAGGCAGATCGGCCGGTATGAGCGCGGTTCAGAGGGCGACTTCCCTCGCTTCAGGAAGTATACGACTTCCCCCTGTCTCAGGACAAGTGGAAAGTAATTATGAGACAGGCAAAGATTTGCCCAGTCTGTGAGTAGTTGTGGTAGAATTTTGAATATCCGTTTTAACAATCGGATGTCTATAGCATCGGGACCTGGTGCTTTTTTGTCATTTAGTAAATTAAGGGCCATTCTTAATTCAGTCTTTGTGAAGGGCTTGTCTGGTGGTGCTGTGAATTCTATGTCCTCGTTATCGTGTTGTGGGTATGCTGTCTTGCCAAAAACCTGATCTGTAAGGAATTCTAAACTGTGTTGTCTGGATGCTTCGCTGGGAGGCAGTTCAAGCTTGATTTCATCAGGAGTGAAATATTTTCCTGTGAAAAATTTTTGCGATGTGCCGAAAGGATTGGACTCAATCCAAGGATTATGTATGTTATTTTTCTCATAGAAATAATAATAAACCTCATCTTTACATTTATATCTTCGGAGAAAGATATTATTTAACATAATCATGATTAGAGCATTACAGATTTTGTTTTACATATTAACTTCTCTAATATTCTAGTGTAGTTTATATATTTAAATAGATTAATTTAATTTAAGAGCTACATTTTCTGAATAAATTTCTGTTATATAAATAGTATTTATCTCTTGCATTCTGATAAATTAGAAAAAAACATTTTTGAAACATCTAGTAATTAATTTTTCTCGGTACCATAGGCCAAACATAAATGATGATAAAATTTGTGAAATAATAAGAGAACTATTTTTCTTTATTTATATAACGCATTTTTTCATTACAAAAAAAGTTTTTTTTTTTTTTTTTTTTCCAGGAAATTTCGATTTAAAAAAGGTGATACAAAAATTATACTTTGAATTTTAATTAATATTACAGATTTCTTTTCACGTTATAACACCGTAACTAGCAGATGTTTTATTTTCATTGCATTGTTTAGAAGTAGCGTAGGAATTAAAAGTATTTTTTTTAATAGAAATTGTTATTTAATTTTTCAACAGACATGTTTGATTTTTTTTAAATTAAATATCGTGCAAAAAATCTTTTTGAAATAGTTTTTTCTCAACTCTTTTTATGTAACATGAAATATTAATTATTGTCGTCTTTTAATAGAAATATCTTTTATTTTTTAATTTAATGACTATATACTTATTTTTTAGACAACATGCATGCGCATAAATTTTCTTTAACATATTTTTACCAAGTGTCAGAAATGGTTTTCTGATATAGGTTATATTATTATAGCTATATTATTACTATATAAAGTTATCATGCAAGCACTGAATTAGTACACAGTGCCGATATTGAGCTGGGCATTGGCGACATTCGTTGCTAGCTACCAAATTTTGAACCAAACACTTATGTGGATAAATTCTAGAAAAAAAGTGTAAATGACCTTGAACAATTGGGAATGCTCTGTATTATTCATAAAAAGAGCAAGACTTTCTAACCGAGAAAAAGGTAAAAAATATTGAGTTTAACCAGAGTTAATGGACAGTATTCTCATGACGTCACAGTAGGTAAAATGGCGGTGTGATTGTTTGTTTACGTTTTGCATTCACGTAGGTGTTTTCGCGATTTCTCTTAATCACGTTATTTTACTGTCACACTTATGAGTTGAGAAAGCACATTAATGAAAACAAAAGTATATTCTTTCATTATTTAAGTACTAAATAATGAAAAATTTAATAAAAGCATGATTTGCAAAATTTAAATGAAAATTTTCTGAATACTAAAATTTAACATTAAAATCGTGAAATAAAACCATGTTTAAGAAAAATAAGTTTAATTTATCTAATTTATAAACAAACCACAGTTGAAACTCTTGAAATTTCACGCACTTTTATAGACATTGGCTATAACCTAATTTATTTTAGCATTATATTTCTAATAAATTCTATAATTAACATATATATGAATTTCATATATAAAATATATGAATATTCCTTATATTATTCAGATATATTGCATACATTTCAGTAGTTTCAGTAGCAGAATAAAAAATAAGTGAATTCTTAAAGAGAATAATGCTTCCAAATGGAGTGATTTTTGAATGTTTTCCAAACAGCTGGGTTTTTTATAGCCTTGAACACAAAAAAAGAATATTGTCAATTGAAATGGCACCTAGTAAAATTTTGCATATAATTTGTGATCTTGCTATTTAAATATAATCGACTGTTTATGTTTAGTCTGGCTAGTACCTTTTTAACTGAAATTTCATGCCCTGAAGTAAAGTAAGTTTTTTTTTCTTTTTCTTTTTACGTTGACACAACTAGGGATATATCAAGCTAGACTAATGTGTTAATTTACAGTCCTGAACAAAAAAAAAAGTGATCCACCGTACCAATCGATTGGAAATAAATTACACTATAAATAGAAATAATACTAATTAATGCTATGCATAAATTTTTTTTCAGGGGTCGTCTACATATTAAAAATTATACAATTTTGAATTTTCAAATAATAAAACAAATTTTTAACACCCCATTTGAGTTCCTGGGATTGAGACAGTCCGCAAAAAGGTATAGTTTATATACTTTATTTTAAATCTTCATACAGTTAGAAGAGTTTAAA
Organism: Maratus michaelseni; assembly: GCA_963931845.1. Lineage (NCBI taxonomy): Eukaryota > Metazoa > Arthropoda > Arachnida > Araneae > Salticidae > Maratus > Maratus michaelseni. The sequence continues at coordinate 200,043,331 of OZ007596.1, forward strand.
AATTGAGGATGCTAATGTAAACTCCATTTAAGAAACTTATAAAAATCAATAGATTGAATTTTTATTAATTTTTAATGAAATACACTTAATAGACCTAAACATATTGCAGTCTTTTTTTTTTTATTCAAAGACATTTTTTTAATTATGAAAATTATTAATAAATTCATATTAGAATTTATGAATTATGACCTACATTAATGTTTGTACAAAAAAAAACGAATATCATCAAAAACATCAGTGTTTAAGTTTGAAGCTCATTGAATAAATAATTTTCGAGATATACATATCTCGAAAATTAATTATTAAGGTTCTTTATAGAGAACTTTCCAACAGTCCAAATCTAAAGGGACCGTCTTCTGTTGCCAAAGAATCCACAGAAAATAATTCGCATGTACTTACCAGAAACATTTTACAGTGTTCACTTTTATATATATAAAAAAAAAGGTAGCAACAAACCCCATTTTTTACTTTTTCACTTTAAATAGTAGTTAGATTAACCCATTAACGCCCAAATTATTTTCTTTGTTAAAATTTAAATTTTAGATTTCCCACCACTTTTAAATGAAGGGCATTTTTTATATTATTTTATCAAGGCATTTGTCTCGTGAAAGAGAGTATATATTTATCTTCATATTTAGTCCCGACACTGCCGGGGAGTGTTAATCCAATGCTGATAATCTGGAGAAATTTTTATTCACAATATTTACCAATATTTTAGAATACACTTCACTTTATTGAATGACAGGCATTCCATGATTAACTACACCAAATATTACTAGTCGAAAAAAAGTAGTAGATGTTCTGTATAAAACAATTTTCCATCCGACAATAGTGTGCTAATCGTCTAAAAGTCTAAAAGCATTATGGACTGCATGGCTGCCAACTTTTATGCTTTTTTCCTGCCACTAAAATTTTATAGTAAATTTTACCTTATTAAATCTTCGAAATCATGTGATTCAATAAGGCAAAAATTTTTATTAATTTTTAGTTGTAACAAAAAAGTTGGAAGCTATGGGATTATCTATGGGAAGCTATATTGCATTATCTGTAAATTCTTTGAGTAGGATTAATTTAATTTTTGATTCAAAGAAAAATGTTAAATAATCATCGTGCATTCAATTTATTTAGTTTATACAATTTCCTGTTTGTAATTTTATTTATAACATTCTCTTTTAACAGAACTTTATGGATACCTTTTCAATGAAAAAGATAAACTTGGATGGTTTGGTATTTCGGAGATAATATTACATGCATAAAGTAAAAAAAAAAAAAAAAAATACTATTTTACATAAACTATAAGTATAATATAAAATACATCTATCATATGTAAAATATATTTTACACATACGAAATATATTTATCTGCATAAAAATGTAACAGAGAAAGCGGATTATTTTACAACCTGTCTCAACTGCTTATGGAAAACACTTTGAAAATGTGCCTAATATTGTCAATGCATTTCTATGATTTACATTTCAAATGTTAAATCCTTAAATGATCTTATCAAAATGGAACATACTTATGTAATTTAAAATGAATTTTTTCACTGTGGCATGTGCAACAATCAATTGAATTGTGCAACATTTATTAAAATATTATGAATAAATATTATTAACCAATTATTGTAACATTTGCGTCACATGTTCTAAGAAAAGCTATTTTTCTTTGTAGGGATGTTGATATTATAGATAATATATAGCAAGCAAATTTTTAGAATAATATTATATTATTTTAATTCGTTTGTTATGAAATACTGACTAGGATTCTAATTCATACATCTGAATTAGAAACGTTATTAGGAATTTAGGTATCATTATTATGCAGGGACTAGTTTAATTATATATATATATTTAATTATATATATATATATATATATATATATATATATATATAATTAAACTAGTCCCTGCATAATAATGATACCTAAATTCCTAATAACGTTTCTAATTCAGATGTATGAATTAGAATCCTAGTCAGTATTTCATAACAAACGAATATAATATAATATTATTCTAAAAATTTGCTTGCTATATATTATCTATAATATCAACATCCCTACAAAGAAAAATAGCTTTTCTGATAACATGTGACGCAAATGTTACAATAATTGGTTAATAATATTTATTCATAATATTTAAAAATTAATTAAAAAAAGAATAAAAAAATTTCGCCATTTTCCCTTAAATTATTTATTCTAAATTCTTACAATATCTACCTTTTTTTCCCCTGTCTTTTAATCATATCTTAAATATAATATATATTTTAATTCCATACTTTTATTCAACATATTCTTTTAATTCTTATTCTAAAAACCTTAATCTGTTAAAAGCGACACTTCTTTGTAAAAACCCCTTATTTATTTCTTTATTTGAGACATTAAATTTATATTTCTTTAGAATGTTTCTTAATATCCTTTTTATTTTTAATTAAAATCATCATTCGATATCCCATGATTCATTCCCGCGTCTAACCATTCACCTCAAAATTATGCCGAGTATAATAAAGACTCCCACAGCCTTGCAACCCACTAACTCGCTAAATTAGCCCTGCATTGGCGAAAGATTCCTAAGCCTCGTTGGGTTTTAAACGCATTACGCAGGCTGGGAGATCAGAATTTTTACGCTTTTTGACTTTCTAAATAAATCCCGCCACTTGGAGGAGAATTGTCTTTAAAATGGTGTATCTCTAATAATATGTATTATTTTCATGCTTTTTTCTACGATGTAACACAGCTCGATCTGTGTTCTAAAATGAACGAATAGTGGAATTGTTTATTGTTCGTGAAGTGTCAATAAATTCGTTGGTGAAAATGCAGCTTCCTTTTATTTTGATGGGAAGATTCTAGTGTATTCGTATAAACATCGTCTTCCATCTTGATGACTTCGACTGCAAAATAAGTGCATCTAGCAATGCATCGCTTGCCAGAATTAATATTTCAGTGTTTTATAGACATAAATTACTATGAAATTGAAAGTATTTCATCTATATATATATGTGTGTGTGTGTGTTTGTGGGTTTATTTAATTTCTATATTTTGTCTTATTGAAATAACTTATTTCCATCTTAAAATATTTATTCTACTTTTATCCAGCTCAAAATTCCACTAATTTACGCCTCGTAACTTTTTGCCCATAGTTTTCCTCTATTTTTAACATAATTTTTCTTTCATACACATAGTTTTAATTTCCCTCGCACGCATACGCAGTTAAGTAGTACCTTCGCATTAACCGAGTGGCTGCAAAACCGACCAACACCGGTGTTTCGACTTTTCTAGTTTTCATGCGCGACCTCCCAGAAAACGACATGCACTATCCCAGAAGCAGCTACTTCAATGACTTATTTGTCTGGAAACTCACGACAGATAATTAAAAGTCCTCTAGAATCAAAATGCTTTCTATTTTTTTATTCGTCACTTTTAACTGACTTATTAATTGATACATTTTATGCTTTGCCTGGGAAACTTTCACGAATTGTTCTATGTTATATGCAGATTAATAAAGATACTTGAATGTAATTAATGGCTGTTATTGGACCAAGGAAAATCGCTAGTTGTTTGCAATCCTAACGTGAACCTTCGACCACCTGCGACTGCTAACCAGTTTATTGGATTTTCGTAATACATTCATTCCTAGAGTCCGATGGTAATTCTTAAGTTATGAATACTGATATCTTCATGATGATCGTAGTTAATCTACAAGGATGTACCAAACCTACTGTAGCTGTATTACATCACGACAACTAATATAGCCGGTAGGATTTTAACCACTCAGTGCTGAGTCAAATTACCAGCGGTGTGCCGATTATCCGCGATTTGGCAATTATTTACGGTGTGCCAGAGGTGTATCACCTTATCAGTGGATTCAACTTACCTGCAGTCAACTTACCAATGAGTGGAGCAGTTTGATGTCTGTCTACGCATGGATTCCAAGATGAATTCGATGTTTACGTACCAGTAATACTTAGTATCAAATCGTTCATCTCGAGAGAGAAAAAATATTCTTTCATTTTCTCTCCAAACGAACTGGTAAATCTTCAGACCAGGATCTTTAACGTTTATTTTGAAATATATTTTAACATTCATCTCACTTCACACAGTATTTGCATTCTTGAAATCCGGAATTTACTAATGTCACATTATTTGTACCATTTCTAAATATATAAGATTTCTCAAAGATTCCAAAAATCTAATTTTTAAGAATTGTAATATTAAACATGATTCCATGTAATTGCACTTTTCAACAATAAAAATATACATATCTTATGGGGAATCTGCCCTCCCCCCCCCCGTTGTCTCATTGTATTTTTGTTTGTAACTGCCAACAATTGTGCTATTTCAAATTTCGAGTATATCTACGAGTACGTTTAAAACTGTATTTTATTAATATATGTTTTGTACAGGAGATTTTATCCTATCCTATACACTGTTTAAAATCTGCAACAAACTGGCCAGTCATTCGACTGTTTTTAAAGATAACGGTTATTTGACCATATTATTTAGCGTGTCTGACCCTATTCTTGGCCATACTACGGTCAGAATAAAGTTAAATAACGGTATGTAACCGTTTTCAATACAATCCTTCGAATGACTAGGCAGTTTGCTGCAAATTGGTAACAGTGTAATAAAATACTGACAATCACGAATCACCGGCAAAAGTTCCATCAGGAACTGGAGATATTACCTCAACTAATATTTGATGACATCGCCGAAATAATTATTACTTGTTACTTTGTCAGATTTACTTGATGATTTCTCCTATAGAGTCGGTCGCAAATTGGTTTGATAATAGTTAAAATATGAATAATTACGTAATCTGTCACGCGAAAATCTATACAGTTTTTATGACAGTGGTCTATAACATACTCCGCAAATGAAAGCTCAATCGAAAGCACCGCACTCACACACACATACACAAATCATGATTACAATAATTTCTTTACACTAGTTGTTTTGAAAGTAAATAGAAAATCGACTTAAATTGACTGTTTCTTAACTTATAAAAGTGATTTTTTTTAATCTAAGATCGCTCATAATGTTCATTATGATTATTACAATAATTTAAACTACGCATTACAGACAGACGCCATACAGATAATTACAAAAAAAAAATCACAAATCTATGATGATATGATGCACGCAAAGATTGATAATAGATGGCACCATATATTATTATGAATAGGAAAAATGAGGAAGAAACACAACATCGGTAACCGAATATGCCTCAAGACCAAGAGGTGAAATATTTTTTTAAAATTTTAAACATATTGAGTAGTTTTAGTGTAATTTGAAATTTTTTTTAAGCTTTTATACCTGTGAACTGCTGATTGATGTGTTTTTAAAATAAATTAATGTTTGTTTTAACAGGCAATACAGATAAATATTATATAAAAGTGATATTTACTTATTGCATACTAGTTTTCTTAATTTAGCTAAAGTGGTTTGACACAACAAATTGTTTTCTGTGGTAATCCTTTTAGTCTATCCATATTAACTTTACATCCCATTAGTGTCAATATCGCTCACTTTGGAGCACAATTGACTTTAATATATTACAATTTTAGAATTGTCCCGGTAAAAACAAAATTCACGTATCGATGACTATTAAAAAAAACTAAAGAACCTTAAAAACATATTGATATTTTTTGGTGAATATTCAAATTTTATCAAAGTTAGACTCTAGAAAGTAAAAAGAAAAGAATAGGCAAACACACATATCATTTCTCCATCCTGGTGAAATTAATAATAGGACGACAACTAAAACAAACTGTTTTCATCATCAAAAAGAAAAATAAATAAATAAAAATAAAGAAAGAAAGAACATCAGTTTAGAAAATTATTCTTGGATACATTAAAAAAAAAGAAAGAAAGAAAGAAAAAGAAAACATACAAAAGAAATGTTTAACCTCCTTTCTTAGAAATCAGTTAAAAAATATTCGAAAAAAATTCACATATGAAAGAATGAAATAGTTTAACTGGCATTCATTTCAGAAGAAACAGCACATTTTTTAGACGGTTCTCAAAAAAATATTTTTCCCCGCTCAACAACGCGAAACTTTCTCACTCATTTTTAAACGTAAACACGTGATACTGGCAGCCATGATTATTGAAATTAATTTGTGATTGAACAGTATTTTTTCCTATAAATGAATTAGATCTTGAGTTATATTCTATTGTTGTCTCAGGACGGCGGCTTTTTCTTTTCCTGCACTGTCGCGTTCTGAAAATCAGTCCATCATTCACAGCACTTTCAAAAATATCTATTGTATTTAATGAAAAAGAGTTTGAAAAAAAAAAAAGCCTGTTTTGGTTACCACTATGTATCCATTTTGGGCACTGTTAAATACCCATTTTCAATTTTTTTTTTTTTTTTTTTTTTGAAAATGGGTATTTAACAGTGCCCAAAATGGATACACAGTGGTAACCAAAGCCCCACCAGTGGCTGAGAGGTTGTGCTCTCGAAGCTGGTAGACGGGAGGTGCTGGGTTCGATCCCAATCGCGCCCGTCGGCCTAATCGTTCGGAGTTTTCGTGGTTTTCTTTGAGCCGTGGATTTATCCATGCGTAAATACGGATTAGGTTCCCTTAGAAAGACCCCCACGAAGGGCACTCCCCCCGGGCCTATATCCCTAGTGTAGATAATTGGCCGTCATTAATCAACCCAACCCAACCCAGTGGTAACCAAAACAGGCATGGCCCAATTTGGGCACATACCTAAGAATCTTTCGACCCAAATTGGGTTTTATTTTTTTCCTGTGTGGATTCGGTAATAAATGTCCTTAATATAAAGCAATGTAAAGATTATTTGACAAATGTTTATAATGAGTTAAAAAAGAGTAAACTTCTTTTTCGATTTCTTATTTATGCTACATTTTTAAAAAATTTGTCTTTATGTAAAACGTTCGGCTTTGGTATCTTATTAATAGGACATTGATTTTCGTTAACTAGTATTTTGACTTAGCAATTATTTTTGTGATTGACTACATGTAGTAAGGGTACGTGTCTATATATTTATTATTATGATTTCTTTTATGTTTAAGCATTTAGTAAAAATTATGAAAAAATTAAGTTTGCTTACATGTCTTTATAGCTTTGGCAAGCCTTTTATTTTAAACATATGTTTTACTGTATATATTTAAAATAGGGGTTACTTTTCTGAACGAATAATTTATATTAAAGTATTTTAAAAAATGCTACTAAGTTGTTATATGTGTTTAATCCTGTTGTATTACGAATTTCTCCATCTGTCTTCGAAAATCTTTCTTTAGCCTACTATAGTCATACGAATAGTACACAGAAGTATTATATTCGTTAAATTTCAGTAAATGACATATTCGTTCAATTTCAGTAAATTACATATTCGTTACATTTCAGTAAATGTCATATTCGTTAAATTTTAGTAAATGACATATTCATTAAATCTCAGAAAACCTTAACTTTTGTGATTCGGATAGCTACTACTAATTTTATTTACGTAAAAGTATTTTTTTTTTTTCACAAAATTGAAAAAAAAACAATTCGGACTCGAACGGGTTAACTATTAAAATTTTATGCATGTTTAATTAGTAATTAATTAAGGTGTCAACCATACTTCTCATTTCTCTTATTTAAATAGTTCATAATACAATTATTTAACAACGACAATATATTTCCTCTTGTTGGAATGCAGTGCATTATTTAAAATACATTTAAATTTAACACTTGATTTTATAATATCCAAAGTTTAGGAGGAAATGATGAATTATGCATGAGTGAAAATACAGACAGGAGATCAATTTTCGAAATATTGTAATCCATCTCTGTGCTGTTCTCCTATAATATAAAAGCTTCATAAGATATTTTATTGTTATAATTTCATTTTAAATATACTCATTGTTTGTTTCAAATAAATATATTTAAGAACTGGAATAGAGTTATATTAATAAAAATGTAAAAAAGAAATATAAATAAATTTGATGCATTTTTAAGATTGAACGTCAAGAAATTGTATGAATGATATGCTTTTTATTAATATATATATATATATATATATATATATATATATATATATATATATATATATATATATATATATATATATATCTGAAATTAGACTGTAGGATGTAATTTCTGCATTTCCATTATAGCATTAAACATAAAAAAAATTTCTTTTATTTCAGTAATTTTGACATAAAAAATAAATAAATAACAGCATCAATGTATATAATTTTGTTGGAATTTTATATTCTATCGCAGTTAAATTAACACTAATTAATGCAGTTAAATTAACACTTTAATTCAGAGTTTTGCTAGAATTTTCTTAATAATAAACTTTAACAGGAATTAATAAATTATGCATGAGTGAAAATACAGTAAGTGGATCTATTTTCGGAATACTGTAATTATTCTCTATGCATCTGATCCTGCTATCGTATAATGTGAAAGCATTGTAAAATATATTAATGTTAACATTTCATTTTAAATACACTGACTGTTTCAAATAAATGTATTTACAAAATGAAATATATAAATTAAAATGTAAAAAATAAATATAAATAAATTTAATGCATTTTTAAGTTTGAACGTCAAGAAAGTGTATGAATAATATGATTTTTTGGTACTTTTCCGTTCTACAGACACCGTGCCAAAATGTATGCTAATGCATAATGTATGTAAATGTATGTATGTATGTAAATGTATGCAAATGTATGTAAATGTATGCAAATGTATGTATGTAAATATATGTATGTAAATGTATGTAAATGTGTGTATGTAAATGTCTGTATTAAATGTATGTATTAAATGTATGTAAATGTATATATTAAATGTATGTAAATGTATATATTAAATGTATGTAAATGTATGTATGTAAATGTATGTAAATGTATGTATGTAAATGTATGTATTAAATGTATGTAAATGTATGTATGTAAATGTATGTATTAAATGTATGTAAATGTATGTATGTAAATGTATGTAAATGTATGTATTAAATGTATGGAAATGTATGCTTGGCGACAATGGTGTCTGTGTAACGGAAAAGTGCCGATTTTTTTATGTAAGATGTATGTGAAATTAAACTGTAGGGTGTAATTTATGCATTTCCATCCTAACATAAACATAAATCATTTTTCTTTTGTTTCAGAAATTTTAAAATAACAAAAAATAACAGCATCAATTTATATTCTCTTGTTGAAATTTTTTCAAGATATCTCGAATGTATTTAAATTAAAACTTTAATTTAGAGTCTTGATATAACATCTAAACTTTAACAGGAAATAATAAATTATGCATGAGCGAAAATACAGAAAAGGGATCTATTTTCGGAATATTGTAATTATTCTCTGTGCATTTGATCTTGCTATAGTATAATGTGAAACCTTTGTAAGATATATTAATGTTAACATTTCATTTTAAATACACTGATTGTTTCAAATAAATGTATTTATTAAATGTAATAGAGATATCTAAATTATTAAAATGTAAAAAAGAAATTTAAATACATTTAATTCATTTTTAAGTTTGAACGTCAAGAAAGTATATGAATAATATGATTTTTTATGAAAGATGTATGTGAAATTAAACTGTAAGAATGCAATTTATGCATTCCCATCATACCATAAACATAAATCATTTTTATTTTGTTTCAGTAATTTTAACATAACAAAAATAACAGCATAAATGTATATCCGCTTTTGTGAATTGTATACTCTATCACGAATGCATTTAAATCAAGACTTTAATTTAGAGTTTTGATATAATATCTTAACTTTAACAGGAAATAATAAATTATGCATGAGCGAAACATACGGAAAGGGGATCTATTTTCGGGGTATTGTAATTACTCTCTGTAGATCAGATCTTGCCATCGTATATTATAAAAGCTTTGGAAGATATATTAATGTTAACATTTCAATTTAAACATATTGATTTTTCAAATAAATGTATTTAAGAAATGCAATAGAGATATATAAATTAAAATGTAAAAAAAAATAATTAAAAATAAATTTAATTCATTTTTAAGTTTGAACATCAAGAAATTGTAAAAATAATAATATTTTTTTATAAAAGATTTATATGTAACAAAATGGTAGGATGTAATTTATGCATTTACAGCAAAACGTAAATATAAATAATTATTATTTTTTCTTTCAGTAATGTTTATTATAAAAAAAATAATAGCATCAATGTATTTCCCCTCTGACGTAAAAAAAAAAAAAAAAATATTACTTCTGAACATATTTCTAACTATATTAAAATCATTAAAATTACAGACATTACATTACAATTACATAAAGATGTAGTTCATGGTATTCCATGCCAACAATGCAATGCGATCTATGTAGGGGAGACAGGTCGAACACTCGAGACAAGACTAAAGGAGCACAGATACGCATGTCAAAATAAAAATTTAAATTCCAAGATAGTCGATCATGCATTAAAAACTGACCATTTTCCAGATTTCGCTAAATCTTTTGTAATCAGATCGAGGTGCAGCAACTACAGAACTCGTACTTTCTTATTAGAAGCATGGTATACTAAAATTACAGATTTACCTCTTAACAAAGCATGTACTATCCCGAATGAATACTCCGTGTTAATATAACTGTAATTTTGGCCTCGACATTTTGATGCAGTATATTTTCTATGTGTTCATGTTTTAGAACTTATTGTGACTTACGTTAAGGAATTTTTGCTGATGAGGGATTTTCATGTAAATCCGAAACGTCCAATTTAAATATGTTTTTAATGTTTTATGTAATTGTAATGTAATGTCTGTAATTTTAATGATTTTAATATAGTATTTCCCCTTGTCGGAATTCCCTGCATTATCACGAATACATTTATATTAGCACTTTAAACAAGAGTATCTATATTATAAAAGCCAAACGTGTCCGTGCGTAACGCATACGTCATTTTGCGAATGGCAACAGCTGACGATGAAATTTCGGTTTTGTGATTTTTTCTATTGCAATTTTTTTAATTTCTAAACATACCACATTTTCAATTTTTACACTGTTATAGAGGAAAAAAAATTTACTTTCAAATGCGATTTGTTTGAAAACTATTGCTTTCAAATCTCATCTATCTTAATTGCCTGATATATTATGGCTTATAAAATAATTTTTAAGCATGAATTTTGAAACGCCCAATAAACAAATGGAAGAATGCTGCCATTATAAATTTTTAAATAGTTACAGGTAGTAAAATTAATGAATTTTGAAATAAAAACGTCACAAGAATAGGGTGCTTTTATATGAGAGTAGCGTTATACCGGATATAAAATTTGATTAGTTCAGACGATTTTGGAGAAAAGGAAGCTTTGCAATAATTTAAAAATTTAAAAGAAAATTATTTGTTTACACCATAAACAAACATCGGATATTTTAACAGATAATATAAATAGAAAATATTGTTTTAGATATTGCATTTTTATGAATAAAATATAAAAAAAAATTTCACAAATTTAATAAAAATGCATATAAAAAGTTAATATGAGTTATTAATATTAACGTTTTAATTCATATTTCATCAGTATTACAAATAATGTTAACGGTCATTGCGAAGTTGGAAAAAACGAATATACATGAAATTCGTTAATATCGTGATCACTGTATCGCATGCATAAGATGATGAATAATAAATTAACAAAGAAGCATCACTGGATGCAGCGAACTCCCTGTATTAATAATACCAAAAAAAAAAAAAAAAACAGAAACAAAACCCTTGAAATTCGTTAATGTCGCGATCACTATATCGCATGTATGAACGCTTAGTACAAAAAACTGGATGGATACCGCATGAATGAGCGCTTCACGCACAAGAAAAGCAAAGAAACCAGAAAAAAAAAATCACTAAATACAGCAACTTTGACAAATAAAAATATGAAAAATCTATTAGATTTAGGGAAAAAAATGGTTTTCGCCTGCGTTCTGTAACCCGGGAACCCCGAGTTCGATTTCCTAGTTTATATAATATCCAAACTTTTACGTGAAATTATGATTTATGCATGAATGAAAATACGAAAGAATGTTGTAATTCCTTTCTGCGTTGTTATCCTACTATCGTGTAATATAAAACTTTTTTAAGATCTATTAATGTTACCATTTCATTTTAAATATATCTATTCTTTCAAATACATGTACTTAAGAAATGTAATAGAGACATATTATTTAAAAATATAAAAATATATGCTTCCGAATTTAATGCATTTTAAAGTTTGAATATCAATAAATTTAATAAGATTTGTTAAAAAATATAATTGAATTTGAAACATGTATACAAATGCATTTTAATATTAAAATCTAACAAACTGGAAAATGAAGTTCTGCTACGTTCTATATAGAAAGCAAAAACACGTATTTAATCGTAGGGCATTTTATAAAATGATTATTTTAATGTATTTTAAACAATAAAGTAGAATTTATTTGTTATTTTTCTAAAAGGTAATAGTTATTTCATTACTATTTTATTTTATTTTATCTTGAATGTAAAGTATAATTATATTTCATAACTATTTTATCACTTAAAATTATGACAGGGCAGTATCTGTTGAACATATATTTATATACTATATTTAAATCATGGCTTATTAATATGATAAAATATATTTCTGAATTTTGTTTAATACGAAACTTTGAACAAATATTATAAACACAATGATTTATATGCATGTTTTTTATTGATAAAAAAATGCTTTTTCAAAATTATTGCTATTGCTGATATATACTGAATAGGAATAATAAAACATATATACTGATGTGTTTTCCTTGTAATTTTAAAATGCATAACATAAAATTGTTCACAAATTAATAGATGAATCTCTTTTTGTTTTCCCGTGAATAAAATCACATAGTAAAATATTATAATCCCCAGTTTCATATTAAAAAAATATTTATAAATAATAGGATTAATATAATCTACAATTTTATGAATTTAAATTTTACTTATATGCAGTCTAAAGGTCCTAATACCAAAGTATCCACAGAAATGAAAAACTTAGAAAGTAACCGGAAACATTTTACGGAATTTTATTACATAAAAAAAATTCATAATATTTTATTTTCAGAAATTTTGTATAATTTTTCAGATAAAAGTTTGTGCATTCAAATTATTTTTTATTTTATGATTTTCGTTTTATTTTTCGAAATTTATTAAAGTATTTCCCTTTACAACTCTATAACGATTTAAGAAAAAATTCATAAAATATTCTTTTTACCTGGCTTCTTTCACTCAAGGAACTCAAATAAAGTGTCAAAAGTGGATATTACCATTTAATAAATGGTAAATGGAATTTGGTGTAATTTGTAGTAATTGATAACCCCTATTACAAAAATTTCATTCGTATTCGGAAAGCAGATATTATTTCCAGTCGAACGTTTACATCTTTCTTCGATAATTTATTAATAAAACAGCATAGGTTGTTGCGTTTTTTTACTCCAGGACAGTTTACCAAATGCATTTTTAGGTAGATTTCGTAAGAAATACTGCCTATTACATTCTCTCCTATGTTGGAATTTCTGACAATTTTTTTGCTGATCTACGTCGATCCTAGAACCCAAAACCACCCCCAGTTCAAAACTTTATCTATCTATCTATCTATCTATCTATCTATATCACGTTTTTATTGACACGATAACGTCCATAATTCTGCACAAATATTTTTCAAACTGATAGATAAAATCAAGGCGCAGAAAATCTAAGTCAAGTTCCTTAATGGGCAGAATCAGACCAAGGAGGTGGAATTGGGTAGGATTTTTGGGAAAAAAGAAAAACCCACATAACGTCTTTTATGATATATATCGAATCAGTTTAAAGTTATTATTACTTCTAAGAAATGGGACAAAAATTTATGTAAAACAGATTATTTATATCATTAAAAATAGCTGAAGGAGCGAAAAAATAGGTGTTTAAGAAGAAAAAAAAATCCAACTTCGTCAATTCACAAAATAACAAAAACCACTTAAATTGATTATAAATCTACAACTTTTATATTGAAAAATTGTTGATAGGATCAACTCTTACATCAAAATAAAAAAAATAAGAAAAATAAATAAAATAAAGAGGGGTGCGAGTGTAGAAGAAAAAAAATCACATCTACGTTAATCCGCCACTAAGGCGATAAAAAAAGAATCATTGGCGTGATGAATATTTTTGACAACCCTCAGATATGTAGGGTTGAACGCGCATGTCTCATTAAACGCGCATGTCTCAAAAAAAAAAAAAAAAAAGGAACGTCAGAATTTAAAATATAGTGTGTGGTTCTTTTAATGAAATGATCATTTATCTTTAATCTTGATTTAGTTTTTGTTGGTGAAATTTTTACTTAAATTCGAAATATACCTGTGTCTGTAGTCCGAGCCGGCAGGGATTTTTTTATTGTTGAATTCATAAACCTGAGTTTTTTTAATATATTCTAATAAAATATTACGTTGTTGTTTGTCATTTTGAAAGGCATATTTCGACATTCTTATTAACTATCAGAGTTTTATTTTTAACACTTTCTAACATAGTTGAAAATTGTTTATGAATTCGGTTTGTCCATCTGTCTGTCTGCCCATGCACTAACTCACCTAAATATACTTGGATTGTCACGCAATTGATATATGTTATTGTTGTTCACTATGGCATGCTCGGTATTGAAAATGAAGCGTGTCGGGCTTATAGTTACTTTACAGGGACACTCAAAAGAATTCCGTTACATTACGGTCTATGGGGGAAACTCATTTGCGGATAATTTTAAGGATGTTATACTGTTTAGAATATATTGAAATTGATATATACCACTGGGGTGAACTACAAGAGGATTACTATTGAATAGGGTGTGCATAGAACTTATAGTTTATTTACAGGGACACTCAAAAGAATTTCGTTAAATTACGGTCTATTGACACAAATCATTTGCGGTTTATTTTAATAATGTTTCACTATTTAAAACATATTATTCTGTATTTCAACTATGTTTTAAAATTATCTCCAATTTTTTCAAAGAAAATGTCTAAAAATTAAATAACAGAAACTAACATTATTTATTACACAACCTAATAAAAATGTGAAGTTCAGCAGTTTTGGGTATGTGCATACAAACTGTTTACATTTACAGAAAATATATAATTTCATAGTTCCACTGCAGACGAAAGTGTCAGAAAAATGAGTACGGTATATTCCTGCCTATAACGCGCTTCGGTATATAACACGCTTCAGTGTATAAGGCGTTTAGACTTTCAGACTTCATTTTTCGCCGTATAACGCGCATCTCCTTCTTTGCAAAGAAATCTGCATGAGATACATAACAAAAAATAAATATTACTGTAAAGTATATTAACTGTTATTTTACATACAATGTGATAGTGATTTAAAAAAAATATATATATTATGTTCATCGAATTAAAAATCTTAGTTCACATGATAATTTTCTTTTCGTAATTTTAGCTAGCTTTCAATAAAAAAAGCTACCTCCTGCAGCCGTTCGGAGGAAAGCAATTTCAGAACAATATATATATATATATATATATATATATATATATATATATATATATATATATATATATATATATATATATATATATGACAATTGTCATGCTGTAACTCTCTTATTTATGAACCGATTTAGATAAGACTGAGTATGTGTATAGGACATACCAAGGTCTCAACTGAGCTCGTTGGTCAGTTTTCTCCGCTATCTTGTTAGAAAATGGCGGCCAGTTAAAACCATTCAAAAAGATGAAAAAAATTACAAATTAGAAAAATTGTTTCCGTTAAGTATTAGATTGTGATACAAGGATTCCGGAGTATTTTTTGTTTTGGCTATATCTTATAAAATGGCTGAGATATGGCTGACAGTTTGAAACAGCCTGATATCTGTTATGCTCTAAATCTCGTATTTATGAATGTGACTGATCATGTGTACAGAACATACCAAAGTCTCGACCGAGTTCGTTGGCTAGCATCATGCGCCATCTTGTTTCAAAATGGCGGCCAGTTAAAATATTTAATTTAAAAAAATCGAAAAGATTTATAATAAAATTATAAATTAAAAAAGTTGTTTCCGTCAGCTGTTAGATCATGATACAAGGATTCTGGAGCATATTTTGTTTTGGCTTTATCTTAAAAAACGGCTGAGGTATTGCTGTTTGAAATTCTATGGAATATGAAGCTACCTTTTCCTCCCGGTACAGACAGGAAGGACTTTTTAATTTTTATAATCTGGGTATAACGAGCACCTGTAAATTTCCATCATTTTTCTTGTATCAAAAGTACTCGTTATATGCCGGTATATACGGTATATTGTACTACTGCTCAATCAAAACTAGAAATGAATGCACTTTAATAAATTCAACAAAACAAGTTTTTTTTTTTTTTTACACTTAAATAAACTTAATCCTGAAACTCTTTAGGTCATCTAGATTTCAATTTACTATGAAATGGCATGTAATGAGGATTTTTTCTTTTTCCGTTTATTCATAAGTTGTCTAAACCAAACTGAATAATGTCACAATTGTCATATTTCAAATTTGCAATGAAGACCGTTATAGTATTGTTTAAAAGATTGGAAATATTACCTCTATTTATGGCACTATATAGCGTGGAGGTATTTAGTGTAACATGTAGTGTCACGTATTTAATGTAATGTATTTAAGGTGGTTCTCAAATTATCTGCTCAACAACTCGAGACTTTCTGACACAATTTCAGACTCATTTTTAAACGCAAAGGCATAAAATTGGCTGGCTTGACTATGGAAGGGATTTGGAATCAAAATGAGTTTTCCATTTTTTAATAAGTAGACTACTTGTCGAGTTATAAGTGACTCTGGTGCAACACGTTTTTCGTGCTCCTCTGGCTGCCGCGTCGGGAATTCGGTTCAAAACGCGGACTTTGACAGTCTTTTCTGAAAGATCTTCTGCCTTTACCAAAAAATGAAAAACGTGTTTCGATGAAATAGTTTCCGAATAAGAACACCAGCCAATTTCGTGCATTTACGAACAAAAATGAATTTAAAAATACGTCGGAAAGTAGCCTGTTTTAATTTGAGAACAGCCTTAAATTTAATGGCTTAATTTATTTAATGTAATATAATTTTATTGAGATGTTTCATAATATTTTATATTGAAATAAGATTATTAAAATATGCTGATACATATCAGAGTGCAATATTATTTCATCCATTAATATCATTAATAACGAAAAAATATTTTTATCCAACTGTTTTAAATATTTTAAGAAATGTCTTATAAACTGAATAAACAAAACTAACTAATGTTACCTGGAGATCCACAGAGGCAATGGATGCCTTTCTTATTTTAATATTGCTCGCTCACAATAGTTTGTCACGGTACAGTGACGAAGAATTTAATGGGTGTTCTCTGGCAAACTTAATTACAATAAAGAACAGTATAGTATTGTGTTAAATAAAAGACCTATTACTGCTGATCACCGCAATGTATTGCTTGGATATGCTTAACTCAAAGCAACAAAAATAGCAATTAATGTCTTTATTTCATTGAATCTTTCACAATATTGCTATTTAAGTAAGATAATTACAATATAAGATAAATGAAATACAATATAGCTCACCATTATATTATTCATTACATTGAACTTTAAAAAAGAATTTTTTAACCAAACTATTTTAACCATTTTAACAGTGTTACTATCTATTTCATGCAGGCAAATATTTATTTAAATTTTGCATGTACTGCTAAAAATAACTAATCAAGTTCGAAAAGCAAAATGAAAAATTCAAAATTAGTAATGAATTATTCATAAACGAATATTAATTATGCGTGAAAATATCTAATATCGAATTATATAAATTTTGGTGACCTTTTCATTGTAGCGTATGGCGTAGCATAGATGAATAGATGAGAATTTAAAAGTATTTATTTAAAATAATTACATGACTTTTGTTGTGTGTCAATAAATTTGGTACTTAAAAATAACTGAATGGTACGGGATAGTAATTTTTGTATTTCCATTCACACCTATGGCTTCAGTCTTTAATTAATTACGAAGTGTATCAAACCAAAATAATCATTGATAATGTTTTAATTTCAATAGTTTCGTGATATACAGGGTGTTTCACTACCAGACCGACAAACTTGCAGGAGGTGTAGAGGGCACAGAGACGACTCGGAATCACATAGCAATGCAGGGTGGAAAATACAGTAGTTGCGACCTATGGTTAAAAAAAGCAGAGAAAAATAACAGAAAGAGCAACATATTAATCGGCCAGAAAACATTTTATTGAAAGGTTGTACTACAGAAGATATTCGAAATTACGACCAGAAGTCGTGTTCTTCTTCTGGGATCAAAGGAAGAGTTTGGTGTACGAGATCCCCTATGGCTTCCTATGGCTTCAGCCTTTAATTAATTGCCAAGTGTATCAAATCAAAATAATCATTGATAATGTTTTAATTTCAATAGTTTCATGATATACAGGGTGTTTCACTACCAGATTGACAAACTTGCAAGAGGTGTAGAGGGTACAGAGATGACTCGGAATCACATAGCAATACAGGGTGGAAAATACCGTAGTTGCGAGCTATGGTTCAAAGAAGCAGAGATAAAGAACATAAACAGCAACATATTAATCGGACAGAAAACATTTTATTGAAAGGTTGTACTACAGAAGATGTTCGAAATTACGACCAGAAGTCGTCTTCTTCTTCTGGGGCAAATGAAGATTTTTGTGTACGAGATCAGCGTTCCTTCAGTTGAAGACCTCGCTGATCTAATATCTGTAGCTACCGGGAGGATACGCGACACGCCAGGAATCTTCCAGAACATAAAGGAATCCATGCAGCGCCGCTGTCAAGCCTGCCTGACGACTTCTAGTTGTAATTTAAAACATCTTCTGTAGTACAACCTTTCAATAAAAATTTTATCTGTCCCATTAATGTTTTTCTGTTTCTGTTCTTTTTCTCTGCTTCTTTGAACCATAGCTCGCAACTACGGCATTTTCGACCCTGCATTGCTATGTGATTCCGAGTCGTCTCTGTGCCCCCTACACTTCCTGCAACTTTATCGATCTGGTAGTGAAACACCCTGTAGATATTGATTAATGTAATAAATATTCCTTCGATCAACCGAAACTATATTGTAATAAGCTCACTGCATAATAAATTAAAAATAAATTGAGAACTTTTTTATTTTGTGAATTTTAAAAAAAGTATAAATAAAACTATTTTTCTTAATTCCACAAGTCAAATTGTAGCGACAAGTACATAAACCCAATCTTAGAACTGGTTAAGGGTGTATTCAAATCCAAACTGCTTATTTTGAGACACATTTGTAAATTCATTTTTGCTCTAAAATGCATCCAATTGGCAGGTTCTCTTATTCAGAAACTTTATAATGTCCGTATTGTCTCGATTTTTTGATAAAGACAGATTATATTTTTAAAAAGGCTGTCAAAGTAGACATTTTGAACTGAATTTTCCGAAGTGATACCGCTGGAAAAAAAAAATATATCGTACTGTGAAAATAATTGTTTGTAAATCAATTTCTAATTAATTGAACGAAAAATAAAAACATGGGGCCCTTATAAATGTCTTCATAAATCACGCCGTCAAGTTTCATGTTTTTATTTTAAAAAATGAGTCTGAAAATGTGTCTCAGAATTTGGAGTTATTGAGTGTGGGAAAATATTTCTTTTGAATACCGCCTTAAATCATCAGAAAACTGATTTACTGAGAAACATAATAAGCGTATGTTTTCTATTCATTTTTGAATTAAATCAACGAAACTGACAAATTTCATATATCAATACGCAATATTCATTATCCATTACTTTGATTAATAATAAAATATTATTTTTGCTGGACTATCTTAACCCTTTTAATAATGCACTTATTTATTTAATACAAGCGAGCGTTTGTTTAATTATGTTTTCGTCAATGCTGATAAATAATCTAAATAAGTTCGGAACATGGAACGAGAAATTGAGAATTAATTAGGAATTATTCATAAACGAATATTCTCCTTGGAATCTTGTTCATTTCGTAAGATACATATGTTGGTGGTTTTATGGAAATAACTCGTTGCATAGTATAAATGAATGGATGTGAATTTAAAGAATATGTTACGTTTGTATGAAAATATTAAATGATATTTACAGAATTATTTTAATTATTGATAGAGGTAATAAATATAAAATAAATATAAAATTATAAATATACAATCAAAGTCTGATTTTTTTAATGAGATAATACAGGTATCCTTCGCTGAGTGGGCTTTAATTAGTGTGATTTTCAGTAATCATATTTTAGATGCTCCTTCGATTAGTGCAGGCAAATTTTCGTTGTGTGAGCGAAGCACGAAATAAGTGATCCTTTTTTTTTTAGCAAGATAGTATGGGATTTTTTAAAATGAAATTTGCAAAAGATGCCGTCAAAAAATCATTAAAAATATTCTAATTAGCTTTTCAAAAATTTTAATTCCTCAAACAGAATTGGATAGCTATAGATACAGGTCAGTGGAAGTACGGTAAACTGAGGTAACTAACTGTACCAAGAGGTGACTGGGCCATAGGCTATTTTATAATAAACCGTTGGTGTATTTTAAGTTTTAGAGGTTGGCAACATTACAACATCATATGTACTTCTTAAAACAATGCCAAAAATTTAGGAGGTTTTTTTTTTCATAAACAACGTCGATTTTGTTGAACTTCCTCGGCTTTTTATCAAAATACGATAAGTACTTTTATTAAACAATCTTTTTTAAAAAGATTAGACATAAATACTTTAATATTATTAGGTATCTATACATATTTGCTTCATGTTTCAAATATAAGGCTGGTGTTCCAGTTACCCCATAAATCTTTCAAGAATCAGATAACTGAGATATCTATCATAGAAGTAACTGAATCCCACAGGACCCAGTTACCCAAACAGTTATAAATAATTTTGTGGAGTTGCTCTTACTACAGGAAATTAATTTTTCCATTTTTTTTTTTTGACAATAAAAAATATTATATAATACCTACAGTTCTTCAAACGAACACACGTTTATATACGTAACTTTAATTTTTCTTTATTAAAAACTGGTTAGTAAATAATACAGTGGGTGATTTGTTAACGAACTTAATCCGTTCCAAAACAAAGTTCGCTAACCGAGTTGTTCGTTAACCGATCATAGATTTAGTATAGATTTGTATGGGAATTCAATTAATTCGTTCTTAAAAGCTAAATAATATATAAAAATTAATAATAAATTCTCGCTAAATTTATTTAAATGTAATAATAATAAAACACGCATTGCATACATACAGTGTTGTCCTTCCTTCAGTCATGCTGTTTTTGAGTTTGTGAGGCATTAAATATTTGACAAAAGCTTTTCTTTCTGGAGTTTTCAATCTTCCCATTTTAATAGGGCTAATATACGTCCGTATTTAATATGGACATATCGCAGTTTCATGGCTTTGTCCATGTCGTTACGTACTTAAAATAAATTATATAATTTTATTACTTTGACCTATCAAAAACTTCATTAGTTCTCTAAAAGATTGTGTTTACTGCATAGCCCGATAAAGCTCCAGTGGAGCCTAGAGCCTGTTAATAATTTAGGAACTAAATTTCAGTTAAAATAATTAACTTGCAATTAAAAATATTTCTTTAAAAAGGGACACAAAGTATAAAAATTAATGTTTTTGTATTCTTCATTCTAATCTGAGAGCCCTAAAATATAGGTCCTGAACCCCCGGTTGCTCTTGAATTAATTAGGCCATAAGTATACAACTGTTAAAATGTTCTCGAAGTCGATAACAGTAGATGCAATTAAATACATAGCTCTGCAAATCTGAAACACAGCATTGCTTCTTCTTGGCTTTGTTTTGTGAGGTGTTCGTTAACCGAACATGTGTTCGTTATCCGAACATTAAATTCTCTCGCGAAAGTGTTCGTTAACCGATCTGTTCGTAAACTGAACAGTTCGTTGACCGATCACCCACTGTATTTACTTAGTATCTGCTAGGTGAGATATTTTAATTTGGATTATTTTTTTAATTTTTATTACAGGATATGGTGCGAACATACTTTAAGAAGACAAACGAAGAGGCTGGCTCTGCTTACAGAGTTGAGTGAAATAAAAAAGAGAATGATATATTTAAGTACTTACTTACCCGTTTGTTCACAGATTTTTCTTGCTCACCCCCCCCCCCCCTAGAATACCCATGTAACTTTTATACTTATTACTTATACAAAAGTATATAAGTACTTACAGTATATAAAGTATATAAGTTAATTATTATGTTTTTTGTATAAGTAAACGTAATAACTACACGTTTGGTGCTTTTTGAAGAGCCGTGACATAAAAGATTTCCTTTACAACTTACTTTAATTTACTTTAGTTTATGTATAATTTATATGATTTGCCTGGCTTAAATTTTTTTAAGCTAATTAATTTTTTTGAAACAGGCCCTGATAGCCTAAGTTAAACAAAACGAACGAGTGGGGAAAATAGTGCAACTGATGAAGCGTGTTAGCCTGCTTTGTCTAGATGCCTGATGAATGAACTTTTTAAGAATTCTATCAAACATAGTCTGAACTTGCAACGCATTTTCTGCAGACCGTAAAGTTCATGAATGACTAGAATGAATGACTAGACATAAATGACCAGACAAATCCAATACAGAAACAGCTAATTTACATTAATTTATATTATCATTATATTCTCTATTTGTCTACAGTTTATAAAATAGGAAAAGTATGAAATGTACTAAATATAAAATTTAATGGTTTTAGAGTAGTCAACGGCTGCTATACTCCACTGATCACGTCTGTTTTCAGCCTATCTTGAGCAGTTCGATATTTGATAGAAACAGCCTATTGACTGTTGAACAAAATAACATATTTATTCATGATAATTTGATACGCCGATGGCACACAAAAAATTCTATGTATCATGCTAGACTAAATACAATCAATCTCACATACAATAAAAATAGGTTCACAAATTCCAGTTGTACAAATTTATTAAAATTAACTCACAGCTGTTCTTTGCCTTGTCAAATCGTAGAATTCTTCGATTAAATAAAACGAAAAATACTATACGGAAATACTGGTATTAGAAATTTAAATGTAATTAAGTGCCGCCTGTACTGAAGGATTTAAACTAGTCTTTACAATAAACAACATAATAAAGAACACGTAGAATAAATATCTAGAAATTCCGTTAGAAACAGTTGCAATTACCTGTGTAAAATCCCATATGGGTACTGAGGGAAATGATAGAACTGACAGTTTTCCAAAGGAAGCGCATTTCAAGAGAATAACTACAAAATTCAAGAAACCCTACCCATTAAAATCTCGAAAGTTTAATCTTTTTATAAACAAAATTTATTTCAGAGTAGCAAACAGAATTGAACGCGTCAACTAAACACACCTAACAGAATATTAAGTAAGGTGAGAAGAGATTATGTTTGCGACAGGCCAATTCTAGCTTTCCCTAGTACACTGCAAATTCCGAGCACACATTGGGAACACATATGAAACACTTTGATTAAAAAAAGTGTTCAAGTGGCCTTAATGTGTTCCGAATATGTTCCACTATAAAGAAAGTGTACCGAAAGTGCTATCGAAATTGTTCTTAGCAGAATATTTGTTACTTCTAAACTTGGGAACACATTTGAGAACAGATTGGGAGTACATTTGAGCACACTTGTGAAATCATCGCTTTTGAAAAGTGCGTTAGAAATTGGGCTTGAACAAAAGAAGTGTTCTCAGAAGTATTCTAAAAACTGTTCCAAAAAGTGGACTTCAAAGTGTTCTAAAAAAGGTGACAAAATAAGTGTTCTAAAAAGGTGACAAAATAAGTGTTCTAAAAAGTGTTCTGAAAAGTGTATGAAGATTTGCAATGTAGTCACGGAAGCTTCACAGAATTTCTACTTAAAATCAAAAAGGGAAATTGCGCACTCTACCACTGCCAAATGACTAATGGAACAATCATTTATTATATTTAGGGAAAGAGCCCATTAGTGAAACATTCATTCAAATTCAATTAAATAGTCACGCTAAGAAAAACTGTTAAAGACATTATTTAATCCAACAAAGCATGAAAAATTAATAGAAAATTAAAAAATACTCAACAAAAAATATTTTTATATTCAAAAGGAACTAAATCCCAAAGTTAATATTAAATTATTATAAATATTTCATCTTATTTAATTTGCATTGTCTGATATTGCTGTTATTATTGCATTCTTTTTTAGTTTAATCTTTTCTGGTGTTTAAGCACGTAATACGATTACATAACTGTTAAATGTGTGTTTTTATTTTTCGCTTATTTGTTTTTCATTTATTGATGAAGTTCTTTACCTCACTAACGCGAAAACACTAGTATGTTAATCTTATAGGACAGTTCTTTTAAAATATCTCGTTTGCATTTCAATGTTTTAATTTTTTTTTTTTTTGCAATGGATAGATTTCTATGATCGCCGGTTTTTACTTTTTCAATTTTGTTTACGGGTTTTTTTAACTAGGATACTCTCTCTCTCTCGAAAACGGTTCCGAAATTTCTTCATTCAGAATTTTATCAAACTTCATATTCTGTTATACCTTGACATAAATTGACTTTAATAAGGTTTTGGTGTAAATGGTCTTAAGAGTGGCGCTGGTATGCTGCATTTTTTTACGATTACCACGATAGCTATACCTCAATGACTAATTCATGGAATTTCCCCAAACTTCATATTCTATTCGACCTTGACATAAACAGACCCTCATTAGATTTGGCTGTACACAGCCCAACAGGTGTCGCTGGTATGCTCTGTTTTTCACGGTTTCTGCAATAGCTATATCTCAAGAACGAATAGATTGTCATTCAATTTTGGTTGCGGATGATTCGATCTACATAGAAGAAAGTATTATGATAGCCAAATCCTATTAGTTTATTGTTATTTTTTTATGTAAATACAGAAAGAAGTAAATAAATGTTTTTAAACAAAATTTAAAAGAAAAAAAATTCATGATTATATGCAAGTTGTCCAAAACAGAATATCCTGTTTTGTAAGAAAAATACAATCTTAGTAAAAAAATATTAGAGATATTAATTGAATTTGTTTACCGCATTTCTATTAGAAAAATTGGTTCTTGTAAAAAATGCAACATACAGTGCATTTCTATTGCCAGCCAATTCCTAATTATTAACTACTCTAAACACCTTTTCAAATAGCAATATACAATGAAAATGTGTTAAAAGGAAATCTATTCTGAACGTAAAATTCCTATGGTCCTGGCTTTAAGAATGTGGTCTTTCACAATTAATTACTCGCGTATAAGTAGACCCCATACCCTCCCCCCCCCCCCCACACTACTTCGAGAGGAAAAAAATCTGGAATTAAACCTCGCATATAAAACTGCGTTTATTTCGCAGTCTCAGCAAGTCTGTCTGTAGGGCCATAAATGTCTTCCCATTTTTCTGCAAAGAGTCTGTTGTTATCGACAAAAGAAAGCGGAGTCTCAACAAAAGGAAAGGCGCTGTCCGAGCTATCAGCGAGGCTCCCTGCTTAACCTCTAAACATTAGACATGCTAAGTACTCATAAAATTTCAAAGAGAGAGCAGTGCCATAAGAAATAAGCCGCGGGTAAGTCCGGTATTCTGTTTTGACCTTAAGTCGACTCCCCAACTTCGAGAACAAACTATCAAAAATTCACGTTGAGCTTCTGCCCTCTTCATAAACTCTGCGAGAAACAAAACCTTATTACCGATTTTTAAAAGAAAAAAATACATATCCATAATGTTTGAAATAAAATATAAATGTACATAAAATAATATATTTAATCAAAATTGCAGTCACTGGGATCTTTTTAATTTCAATCCTGTGTCAGACACACCAAAAAGTTCAACGCCTATTTTTATGTCATCGGCAGGTCATTATAGTATTATTGGTTTCATCAATGTACAATTTCTATAAATCACTTTTATTGTCAGTTAAAAGTAATGCATCGTGTTCCAAGCTTTCAAATCCATTTCTGATGCAATCACCTTCTTTTAATGGCCTGATGATGTTTTCTGTTGGTATAGCGCAGAGATGCGAACTTTTCACATACGCGAGCCAAATTTTTCCCCAAAAAATATTTTACGCGTTCAGGACGTGCCAACAATCAAACAATTTAGTGTATCAAATAACAATGAAGCAAAATTACTTAAAATTATGTTTTTAGAATAAAACAACAAAATAGGTAATATTTGGTGTTATACTTTAGAAAATAATTTTAAAAAGGCTATTTCTGTTATTTCATCTTATATATCAAATAACTGATATAAGTTTCGCACTTAGTTATTTTTAAGAGAATGCAAGTTGAATTGTAATAATGTGACAAGAGATTTCTACTTGCGTTTTGCATATTATTGATTTCCGAAAATAACCACTGGCAGAAAAAATTCACAAAATGGCCAACGCCAGATTCTTTAAACAGTTCTTTGTGTTTGGGAATTGAATTCAAGGCTGTCATAATTTTTCCTTATAATCTTTCCTTTCTGATAATCTTCTAATCATCTTTCAATTGTAAAATTTATGAGCCATTATTGACCTGGATTAGGGTTCATTAAGTTGCATTTCAGTTTCTTCAATCTGTATGACAACCAACAGGATGATTGAATTCAGACAAACTCAGCTAGTCTAAATTCATGCATTTCGTGCAATTTCACTATATTTTTATTTAGAACCTAGATCTATCTCTTGCCGAATATAATCTGCTGCGTGTCACATATAGCACGCTTGCCATAAGTTCGCCGTTTCTGGTACAACGGCTCGTGCATTTTTCATGCATTCTGCAACCAACGTAGCATGATGCCACATATCTCGCTTCTTCTGAACTCTGTCTCTTGTTTCAAATGGCAAGTTTGAGCTGATCTAGTTGGTCGTACACTGCTTTTAAAGGCTTTGAGGTGGCAGACATCTAAAGGCTAAAACAATAATGTCAAATCACGCTCTAGGGATGATAGCAAGAGTTGGTTTAAATTTGCTTAGCTTGATTTTTTTTTTACTGTATAACTGTGGTAGGAAGAAAATGAATATCTCAACAAAAGCTAATATTTTATTATTATTATTATTATTATTATTATTATTATTATTATTATTATTGCACCTGGCTTTTTGTTCCAGCTTTTTTTTTAGCACTGGCCTCGTTCTTTCAATATTTTTGCTGGGCACGAACGATATGAAATGAGGAAATTCAGCAATTCTTGGAAGAATATTTCGACTAAAAATCGTTACTGAAGAGGAAAACCATTTATGGCAAAGGCGAAACACTTGGATCGCGACATTAAAAGGCATTACTATTAAGTATTATCGCAATATGTTTTCTATATTGTACATAATACCTTAGCATTAGTATTATTCAACATTTTTATCTATATTTCGATTTGTTTAGGTGGGGGACAATAAGTATTTTAAGTCTAATTTGGGAATTTCTGTCTTGTATATAAATCGACCCTCCCGCCTCAACCCACTTTGCACTTGTTTTTGCTTATAAATTTATCGACCTATGTGCGAGTATATATATGGTACCTTTTTGAGTTGGAACCTGCTAAATGTGGTTACAAAATCTTAGTTAATTCATTTAATAAAGTTTAATAAAACTTTTAATAAAATTAAGACAATAAAAATTATATTTATATTCACTGTGGCGTTATGAGAATGTTGCCCATTAAGTTAAAAATTAATTGAAGTGTAGCCGGCCGAAGGCGAGCGAAGCATTCTGTTTATGTCTCCACACTGATCTGACAATGAAATGAACACGATTTCTCGGCAATTGTTTGAACATTTACAGTGTAAATCACTACAAACATAGGTAACAGCATTAAACAAAATTAATAATGTGGTCTGACTTTTAAAATTTGATCAGGGGCCTGAGTAATAAAAGATCAAAATTCTAATCAACCCCTACGGGCGATCCCGTGTCTCCGATATATGCAATAAGTGTTTATCGATCAAAGAGACTTTAGCTTGATAAAGCAAATATGAACATTGGTAAAAATGAATTCTAAACTTGATTAACAGAAGTTAGTTCATCACGTGTAAGAAAACTGACTGATCAGTTATTGGACCCGTGTCCTTCATTATTGATTGTTTTCTGAAAATTAACTAGTAAAAGTTCTGTAATCGCCGACATAGCAATTTTAGTTTGCAGCAAAATTGCAGCAGTCTTGCTTTCCAAGTCTGCAAACTTGCAGCAAGTTCAGCATGACAAGTCTGCAAGTTCATAGCAAGACTGCAGCAAGTTAACGCAAACTTCGAAGTCACCATACATTGAACTTGCAGTAAACTTGTCGTGTAAGTTACACTCTTGTCATGTCAAATGCACTGCAAACTCATTGCAAACTAGTAGAAAATTTAGCTTTGTCATGTCCAATGTACTGCAAATTCACAGCAAACAAACAGAATTTAACTTTGTCATGTCAAATGTACGGCAAATTCATAGCAAAGTAACATAATTTAGCTTTGCCATGTCAAATGTGCTGCAAACTCATTGCCAACTAGTAAAATTTGTAGCTTTGTCATGTCAAATGTACAGCAAATTCATTGCAAACTAGAAAATTTATCATTGTCACGTCAAATGTACTGCAAACTAGCAACCTTTTCATATCACACTATCTGCAATTGCATTGCAAACTCTGAATCTTGTCATGTCACACTATTTGCAAATATGTATTAATTTCATAGAAACCGTGTCAATATTTTGAATTTATATGATCATACCTTTCAGGGTTTGAAATAATGTGCGAGATTGAACAAAATCCCTTTTTTTTAATACAGACGGATAAACTTTGAAATTTTTATAGTTGAAAGACTATATTAAATTAAATATTCAATTTAATTTATTACTATACTATATAATACCAGTGTAAAGCAATATAATAAATATTTAATTGCATATTATTTATGTTTCATTGAATGTGCACTATTTGTGCAAAGTAATTGAAAAATTCTAAGGAGTTCAAGAATTTTAAAGGGCTTACTGTATTTTTTTATGTATGCCAACCCCTCGGGCGACAGACACTCCCACTCTAATTTTAATGCCTCATTTGGAGAGATAGACAAGTAGCAATAGTTGATGCTTTAACAGGGTTTGTACGCTTTTACTACAACTTTTTAATAGAATTTTTCTATTTAATATTTAAATAGCAGAAATTGTTGACGCCTTTTTCAATTGCAGGATTTTCAATACTTTTCTGTATTTAAGTAAGGTGAAATATTCTATTAAAAATTTCTGGTAAAAAGATACGAACCCTTTTAAAATTGCACAGTGTATAATGTTAATGGTTTCTTAACGTTGAATTCAAAATCACCAGTTAACTATTTTAAGCAGTGACCACAATAATCATGTATACAGAGACGAGGCAAATCTCAAAAACTATATCATGTGTCGCATGCATGGGTGCAAGAAGTCCATCCAAGGCAAGAATGAAAATTTTCCTGTGTATTTGGAATAACCAAGGTAAATTGTCTAGAAGATTTTTGTCATCCATTACGGCTAAAAATTGATCTCTTAGAAGAAAAGAAAATGATTAAAAGTTCATGATAGTAAAATTGTTATTATTTAAGTATACACTTTTAAAACTGTGCCTGTGATTTAAAAAGTACATTCTGAATTTTTGTGTCTCTAAATATTAAGAGGCACTTAGTGCCTTTGAAATTATGAGGCACATGGGGCCTTTAAAATTAAGGGGCATGTGGTACCTTTGAAATTAAGAGGCACATAATGCCTTTGGGATTCAGAGGCACAGCAGTTTAAGTGCTTTTGAAATTAAAAGGCACAGCGTGCCACTGAATTTATATATTCAAGTACCTCTTATTTAAAAATACATTTTGTGCCACTTATAATGGTGGCACATGCGTATGCCACCATTATAAGAGGCACACAGACTGAAATTTAATTATATTTTATATTAAATTTATATATTTACAGTAAATTCTATCTACTGCAGAAAGATTTCCCAGCATGGCATATCCAAAGGCAGATTAAATTTTGTCTAAGGCAGAATACTATAATAGAAAATTTTCTCACCCCCAATTTATTGAAATAAATATTAAAATGTGTGTCCATGTGGCCTAAGTTAGTTCTATGGTTCAATAAAGAACCTTGTCAACATATCATTTTATTCTATACAAACAAAATACATAAGCTTTATTAAAAACAAATAAGACAAACATTCAAAACATGAAAAATGATGCAGGTGCCACTGAAGTAGGAGAACATCAATCAGTAATGTCGGCCGCCAGAGTTCTAGGGGAGCAAAAAAAGATGGTTTAAGAATAGTTTGTTACAAAATATAGTTTTTTCTCAATCACTTACAATAAGAAATACTCAATGGCAATATGTGGCTAAGTCAGAGGTGGCAGATATTTATTACTTGGTGTTTTTTACCATCTTTTGAAAAACTATAATCTTTTACCCAAAAAATGCATAGCTAAAAAAACATAATATTTGGGTCTCCATGCCAAATCAACTAACAAATTTCAATATTCAACCTGATGATATAAATAAGAATATATTTTTATTGCATTAAGTTTTTATACCATTAATTATTTAAATTTTTAAAAATCATTCCCCCTCCCCCCCCCCTGAAATGTTCTCCAAGAAATTTAGGACTTAATACTTATTAATGATTTAGAGTTGAAATTCCCATTCCTCGGAACTGACAAATGATAAATCCAATGAGAAGTGTCCTTTCACTCAACAGAACGTGCCCCTTTACTCAATATAAATGCCTTTTTCAGCAAATCCACACACTCAATATAGGTGCCCTTTTCAGCAAATCCACCCTGTCCTTTTTAAAAGAAATGTGAACACTATATTTGAATATAAATGTATATTAATATATGCAATTATTCATAGAAACTTTTTGTACATCAAAATATGTGTACAAAATATAAAAAAGTTCGATGCAGGTTTTTTTCTTGGGGCCCCATTTTGTGAAAAGTAAAGGTTATTTTTGTGAAATTTATTATATTTTTGTGAAAAATAACATTTTGTAACGAAAGTTGAAATCCAGTTAATCAAATTCAAACCAGGCATTTATAAACAAAAAATTTTTTAAATCCTTTCGCTGAAGTTTTCCTCTCTGGTGAACTTGTTTTTGTTTACAAATTACACATTTTAAAACATCACAAAATAATAAATAGTAAGTTTTTATGAAATAGAACTTTGTGAAGGGGTCCATTCTATCAAATTGATTTTTGTGAAGGGGCCCATTATTAAATAAGATTTTTGTTAAGGGGCCCTAAATAGGCCCCAAATTTTCCCTGGATCGACACCTGAATAGGTCCTTTTCAAAACTAAGAAAAGGTTATTTGTCGAAACATAAAATACAATAAATGAAAAAGAAATATTTTAATACTTAAATTTGTTATATCCACATTATTGCACATTGCGAATAATGCAAGCTACACACTTTTTCTACCAGCATTTTGCATTATTGAAGATCAACTAATTAAAAACTTTCACAACTTGCATTTTATACTCACCAAAACAAACTACAGGATTTAGTATCAAGTTTAAAAAAATTTTTGTTTCATATACAACAAAATTTTAAATATGAAATATATACAGTCGAACCCAGATTTAACGAATTGTTCAGGACTAGCAACTTTATTAGTTAAATCGAGATTATTCGTTAAATCGGGATAATCAAAAGAATTTATTTATACAATAGAATAAGTTTTAAAAAGGCTATAAGTAAAAAGAACAATGCTCACTTTTACCTTAATAATGATGTTAAACATTTATTGTTTTAAGAAATACACTGTATAAATAGAGATTCTTTTTTTATGTACTAATATAAATCACAAGCATCATAATTAAGACAAAATCTCATTTATTCAAATTTTATAGATATAAATTATTTTTTAGAAAATAAATATTTTAGAAATGTTTGTTTTCTTTGTTTAGATTTTGTATTCCAAACTTCTTTGTCGTTTTTTTTCTCAAATCTGTGAAAACAGTATCAACATCACCAGCTATCAAATACCCTTTCAAAATATCCAAACCAGGGATCTGTTTAGGAAAAAATTGGGTCCTTTAAAGGACCCTTCACAAACTTTTTTATTTCAAAACAGGACCCTTCACAAAATTATTTTTCCTAAAACAAGACCCTTCACAAAATTCTGTGTCTTAAAAATAGGTTTTTAACAACATTTTCCCATTTTTAAGCTGAACATTTGACAAATAATTCATTTAAAAGTAAAATCTGACCTGTCACTTTTACATATAATAAAGAAAATATATGTATTTTACATACATGTATCTTTTTAAAAATGTATAAACAAGAACCTGGATATACCGATCATTTCAAATTCACAAAATTATGATTAGATTTTTCACAAATATAAAAAGCCGTTCACAATTTCACAAAAACAGGACCCTGGGAAAAGTGTCTGGACAGACCCCTGCAAACTGTTAACTGCTTCTTCGAATGTTGCATGCTTCATATCTATTTCATCTTCTACATCCAATCCGATTCTACTGCTATTAATTACCTCGCTGTAATGTACATTTTCGAATGTAGATAGTCTTGCATCACAAGATACATATTCAGAAAATTCACAATCAGAAAGAATTTCCTCCCGCTCAGTTACTGTTTCCTCATTTTCACTGATGTAATGTAGATTTTTCAGCACATTTTCTGACTGGAAAGGGAAACCTGCTTATGAAAAGCAATTACTGTTAGAGCGTTTAGTAACCACGTTCCACAACTCTCAAATGCCGTTCAAGAATGTTAAAAAAAATGTTCAGCTTTCTTCTGCGAGTTTTCTTTCATATTATCAAGAATTTTCTTGCAAAGAAGTTTTCAATATTGAACTTTAAATGATAGGATAATTCCCACATCAATGCGTTATAGCTCAGATGTACAATTTTCAGGGACAAAAACCACTTTAAGATTCAGAAAATAAAAATCTGTGGGATCATCAGAACATTATTAATCTATGAAAAAAAAAAAAATCAATTTATTGAAAACCTTTTACGTTTTTCGATTCGGATATTATACTAGCATAGATTTCAAGAACGTCTAGAGCAAAGCACAGAAACTTTGTCAATGGACATTTTAGTGACCTCTACCACACTGTAATGATTCATTGAGAAGGGGATGAGCGTTTCTTCGAAGTTAGTCAAAGTCATTCAACAGTTCTACATTTCAAACACTACAGAGCAATCATACATGGACTGAAAGGGGAAAGTGGTAAGCCATCTTCTGGTCCCCGGTTAACAGAACCCTTATGTCTATGTGCCAGGAGAGCCTAGTTGACCCAGGACATAGCACACACCCATGCTTCTGGCCACGGGGGAAGGGGGCACTGCCCCTGACAACCCAAATGACTTGTTGTTACGACATTAGTACCCATGCACTAAAGACTATTTACCACATTACTCTGGGTTCCCATGCTCGATTAATCAGAGGCTTCGGCTA
Organism: Maratus michaelseni; assembly: GCA_963931845.1. Lineage (NCBI taxonomy): Eukaryota > Metazoa > Arthropoda > Arachnida > Araneae > Salticidae > Maratus > Maratus michaelseni. The sequence goes on from OZ007596.1 coordinate 200,076,713, forward strand.
TGCTGTTCACCTACAAGAGTTACCCGTCCCTAGATCATAATTTCGAGTTTCTCGGACACACAATTGCTTTACCAACGCTTTCAAACATGAACAAATCTACAAAGATAATCACAATCACTAGCCCGTCAGCTATGGATGGAGCAATGGGGGCCGCTTTCAGGTGCGGGAGGCTGCGGTAACTTCCTCCCTGGACGCTTAGATATGTACCTGCTTAGACTGTAGGTTCCAGGATCGGACCACTTAGCCTACAAACTTCAGCACACCTTACCTCCCGGCCACTTAGTTCCTAAACGTTGAGGAATTCCAAACCGTGCCATGCGACTGGTACACCAAGGGGAATAATAGGCAGCACTAACAAGCACAGAGGACTATGGATACCTTTCTCCCGACCGCTACAGAAGTGCCCCCCGCTCAGTAGTTAGTAGCTTGAAAATTAGTTTCAAGAAACTCCTACTTATCCAAACGTCGGGCTCAGAAAGCTCCAAAATATGCATAGACACGCTAACTGGTTCTTGACCCAGGGTTCTGACATTTGTCTAGACACCATCACTAACTGAAGAGCCTCTGACCCAGTTCTTCTTGGCTGATAGGTAAATGTGTCAGCTAATAGGGTAGAACTAGAGGTGAAAATAAGGAATTTTGCTTAGTAGCCACTGGGCGGTAGGTTGATTTTTTTTAGTAGCCAGTTAGTGGCGAGTGAGTATAATTTCTTTAGTGGCCAGTAAGTACATTTATGTCACTGAATATTTAATTAAAATATATATTATATAATGAATTCACAGTATAGCAATTTATGTACTAAATAAAAATATTTTAATTTATATTGCTTTGAATAAACTTGAGATTCTAATTTCCAATTTATTTTAAATTTTAAAATAAGTTCCCAGCAAAGTTATACACAACATGCTTATATAGCTAGCTACATAAGTCTCACTAAGCTTAGATACTTGTGTAGCTAATTACATAAGTACCTTTTTTAAAAAATATATTTGTCTAGAATTAAGATCTGACAATAATAAAATAGGTATGTTTATACACTAAATAATAACCCACAACATGATATACATTACACATGCACAACCTGTGGCCTGCGGACCAAAAGTGGCGAACATCTTCAGAAATGAAGAAAATGTGTATTTTGTCAATTAGCCTGGAAAAAAATTGCAAATTTCGTCATTCGGGAGTGTAAAATTCATGAATTTCCATCATTTGGGAGCGTAAAAATAATGAATTTACGTCATTATCAGAATCGTAAAAATAATGAATTTCCGTCATTATCAGAAACATAAAGATCATGAATCTCCGTCACTATCAGAAGCGTAAAAATCATGATTTTCCATCATTTGGGAGCATAAAAAACATGAATTTCATCGATCATGTGCGGAAGATCACGAATTTCGTCGATCGGACGTGGAAAAATCTGCAATTTCATCGACTGAACGCGGAAAAATCCTGAATTCGATTGATCGAACGCAGAAAATCAGAAATTTCGTCGATTACGTGTGGAAAACTCCTGAATTTCATCGATCGGGTGCTGAAAAATCATATATTTTGGCAATCAAACGTGAAAAAAAAAATCATAAATTTCGTCGAACGGACGTGAATAAAGCATGAATTTCAGAGATTGAGTGCGGGAAAATGGCGAATTTTAGAGAAAAAAAGAAATCAGAAAATCCTGTATTTGGCCGGTTCTTTCCATATTTTTAATCGCCAGTTTTTCAAGTTTAATCGATGAGTTGCGACTGGCGAGTGCTTATTTTCACTTTTAGGTAGAACGGGTCATCCCCCTACCAAAGCAGTAGTATCCGCCATAGTACCACTACGTTGCTACGATAGGCACGAACTACCTTCTGGTCAACGGGCCGTCTCCCTTTTTCGACTGAACCTTGAGGGCGACGCACAACTCTTCCAGATGCAGAGGGATTGCAAAGATTGAATGGTCACGAGGGGGCTCAGACGGGAAACCCAATCACTCGTGCCATTGAACGGTCATACCTTGTCTATGTTCCACTGTCTGCCAGTACTGAGGAATGCTTCACACCACCTCACGCACTGGACAAATGACACTATAGAGCCCCAAGTGGTCCTTGCTCTTCAGGTTACGTCTTCGCCTCCGTCTCACCCTAGATAATCATAGATGTGGTCCTATCACATTAGCTAGCCTTTGCCACCCATGTCATATTCCCGACTTAGGCTGTACACTAGAAATCGGTCTACGAGGTGTTTTCTCCGCTACGAGCCGTCTCTTACTTGGCCGTTTTATCCCACTTTCTTCCGAGAACCGGGCTTGAGGGGGACGGTCCAGAAAACTGCGACCGCCGAGTTTATCAGTACCTCTTTCTTCGTGGGTCATCGCTCGGAGGTTGTGATTTGTCCACATACCAGTACCCGTCGAGCTAAACACTACTATGTGCAATGCCAGGCTCCTGATCATCTTTTACACTTAAGCAGTCGAGTCAGAACCACCCGGAGACTCTACCCGCAAGCTGACGGAGGAAGACGGGGGCGGCTATTTTTACAAAAAAGATAATGGGAAAGAAGACTAGTGAAGAGGTAAAAAAAAAAAAGCTTTGTAAGAAACATTGAGCATTTTTGAAAAATATTAGAACATTTCTTCAATTTTTCTTTTTTGACATCGAAAATTACTTGTTAACTTCTAAGTACTTTTATTCCATTTTCGTCGGGACCATAAAAAAATTTGTTGTTGTTGTTCAATGAACCCTGAAAAACATACAGGAATAAATTATGGGATTATAAATTTGCTTACAAGTTTAACACATTTCTGATAAATTAGTAATTCTTTAGACACAAGTTAATTATGTTTTTTGTAAATGGCCTAAAGGGGAAAGACCTTCAAACTCATTTTTTCAATAATCCAAATTTTAACTCTAAGCACCAAGCAAAAACATAAAATATGCATGTATTTATGATACTAGAACTTAAACCATCATTTTAATGAAAAATAAGTCTTTTTTTTTTTTCAAACATTTAAAGCATTATTGAAAAACGCTTCAAATAGTTCCATGCACATTCCAAATCATTGAAAATAGTAATTTTTTTTATATGATTAGTTTATATATGTCGTAGGCTAACTGCAAAATTCTGCTCTTTGCAAAAAGCCTAATTGGAGATTCATCTCCCTTTTCCCAATCAGCCATATACTTTTCAGGCTTATTGCACAGAGCCTTGACAGCGTTAGGCTAATTGGAATATGGTCATTATTTCTCAATCAGCCTGATGTATTTTACAAATATCGTGTTGTACCCGATCCAAATCTGAAAATTCCATTCGAAATTAACCCAAAATATGACAACAAAAAACTCCATTGCACAACAACCTGATCCACAAAAGGAGAAAATAATTTCCGCCGGTACGCAACCAGGGCCGTAGCTAGGGGGGGTGCCAGGGGGGGCTCAGCACCCCCTGAAAATTTTTGAGCCTACCCCGTGGGAAAGTTGGCAAGGAAATGAAATTCTAGCCTCCAAATGAAATTCTGTTTCAAAAATCCAAATGAAACTCTGTTCAAAAATTGACCTTAGTTTTGGGGGCTCTTTACAGTTTTGCATAAATACTAAGTTGTAGTATTTGTTTAAAAACTGCAAATAAGTGCTTCAACAGGCACGCATCCTATCTGTACATACTAGAAATGAGACGGGCTCAGCCCGAGCCCGACACGGGCCCTGGCTCGATTTTTAGATCAGTCGTCGGGCCAGGGCTCATTCTTTCTGAAACTGACAATATTATTTATTCTCATATAATAAAAATTAAAATAACTTTTTCCCCCCTAAAAAATTACATATTCCATTTTAAGTCATTTAAAGCTATTTTGATCAGAATGAATAAAAGGGGAAGCAGAAATCTTATTTTTCTTTCCAGTTTTAGAATGCTACTTTAAAAGAAAATTTGCAATATTTGCAGATTTATGTGCGGTATTGACGCGACGACTGGATGATATGGCGCCAATGGAAAAAAGGCGCGAATAATTTCGATTCTCGTTTGTAAAAGTAGGATATTTTTTCAATTGAAACTTTTATTTATTATTTCTTAAAATAATCCAGAAGATATTACAACCCTGTCTGCAGCTTTTACTTTTCTTAGCATCAAATAAAGTTATTATAAACAATTTAATAAGAAATATAGTGCCTACACTATGAATATGCACTAATTTACCTTTCTATATAATACTTTGATCATATATATCTGTGTTTGCAAACACATGAGCATGCATGTGTCAGAGAGAGAGAAATAGTATGAGCTCCCCCCCCTACATTTTCTTGAGCACCCCCTATTGTTTACTTCTAGCTACAGCCCTGTACGCAACCTGTTCTGAAACTAAAAATTCCATTAAGTTAACCTGCAACCGACAAAAAAATCCATTTAACCATAACCACTATTTACTCGGTACATAAAAATTTATCTATAAAACATAGAAAAAGGTAAGAAAAAAATCCCATGCAAAACTAATGTAAATTAAAGTTTAGTTTTATATTTATATTAAATAAAAAAAAAGTTATTTTTAAAACTGTAAGAAAAGACTATGATTGTGGATAAAGAAAGCAGTGTATAAATAAAGAAAAAACAATAAATGCAATAAAAAAAAATAATAATTAAATTTGTTATATGGCAAATTATGGTACAAAATCACTAATCATTCTACGTATTTAAGAGATAGGGCATTTCTTTTATTGTTGTAAATTTGGACTGCCTCAGAAAAATGTGTTAACTGCGAGCACTGATAAAATATCATTTTAGCTGTACATTATGAAACGATGTAAAGCCAATACCCTTTTTGGTACTTTCGTGTTCTAGCGGCCTCCACAAATACAATTATGCCAAGGTTCCAGTTCTGATTTCGCCAAGATCTCAGAAAAGCTTATATATGCATCAGTGTCGGGTTTCTTCCGGAAAAAACTGGAAGAAATGGAAAAAACTGAAAGAAATGGAAAAAAATGGAAGAAACCAACAGAAAATAAAACAGATGTTCAAAATTAAAGTTTATTAACTATATAAAAGAGTTAAATTAAAAACCTAATTATATGAAATTTAAATTGGAAACTTTAATTAATATTAAAATATTGTTTATGAAAATATAAGTTATTTTTTAATAACAAACTTCATGTTCAGCAGGTATTTACAGGTTATGTTTTTTACAACTTTAGATGTAGGAGAGGGGGGGGGGTATTTTTTCATTGTTTATGTCATTTCTGTAGAAAAAAACTATCTACCAATTCTTTATTTATCATATAAAAATGCAGTATTTTAAAAACTATTGTGCAACACTTAAAATAAACAAATTTGATACTTCTCTATTATCCCGTCGACCACTTTTCATAACAAAACACTATCACCAAACTGAAATGCCTAATAAACGGGAGAACATTGCCACTGGAATATCAATGAGTAAAATATAAGAATTTAAGGACACAATTGTTATTTTAATTAATGAAATAATTAATAAATCAGTCAAACATAATGAAAAATACACGCAAATGTCGAATTAAAAACCGCTTGATGACATAAACACATATAATGCTTCTGACATCAAGTAAATAGGACTGCATTTTTGGCGTTTAATCTTAGTTTGGCGATAGTTTTTTGTTATGAAAAGTGGTCGACGGGATGATAGAGATGTACCACAAATTTGTAATTATGTATACTAGCAAGCATATCTCAATGCTGATTTTAAAAGATAAATGTTCTAAAAATAAACTCTACGGGTATGCCAAAATTATTTTAAACTCTCCAAGTTGCACAGGACTTGAAAGATTTTTTCATCTTTTGCAATCATCCATTCTAAGTTGAGAAATTGATTGCAGCATCCTACTGCTAAAATACTTTGGTTTGTTATACCATGTTGCACTGTAATATGGAAAATGGAGATTTTAATGAAATCTTTCAATACAGTAATTATTCTATATTAGTTCCCTTAATAAAATGAATGTAAATTAAAAGCACTGTCTTTTATTTAAAGGAGTTTCATACCACAGTAGGTAAATAATTCACATACTATTTACTACTGGTTACAAAAGTTAAAAAAAAAAATGTTACCTGTTTTGAATTGAATTAGTACTTGTAATTGATTTTGTATAAATTTATTTGGTACATTTCTGTTAGTAATAACACCATAGTTGTCGCCAAGCATAATAATTAGCACAATATGGAATTCAGGTGAAAAGATTCATTTGAAAAAAAAAACATTGTTGGCATAAAATTGAGCAATTAAAAATATAACATTTGAAAATAACAGACTTCCACAAACTATTTTATTAAATCAATACAAATATTGACTTGAAATTAAAAAAAAATAAATATTATAAGACAAAATAATAAAGTAAAACTCAATTTAAACTCCAGGCATGGAATTGTAAATGTCTCTTAGCATTGCAGTAAACATTTCACATTTTGAATGAAAACGTTTGTTTGTTTTTTTCTTAATAAAAAGCTTTTTTATGTATTCATAGTCCTGAAACAGTTTTATTGCAGTTTCTTCATCATCTGGTAACTGCCAAATGATAAAATCCATATCAGTGTCAACAATAAATATAAGTTACAACTTAATATTAAGTATTTTCTATTTGAAAAATGGCAAATTAAGATATTTTGCGAGGTTACGATTAAGTAATGATAGTTAAAAAGATTCATGTTCAATAAATAGCAAATCACAATGTTTGGCATGGTTTGCTTTGCAATAAAAATCCTTTGCACTATCAGGGTTGAAATAAATGGCATATTAGCATGGTGTTAGTTTAACAGAAAAGTACCATTTATTTTATTCAGGTACACAATGATTTGAAAGCTTTAGACAGGTGTGTGATCTTGGCTAAAAAACTGATGTAATTATCAATTTATCATATATCAGTGTTTCCTCCAGACAGTTTCAGAAGGGTGCTGCACCCTGCCTGCCCTTTGGTTTACAAAATAGCACCCTTCTTGTCCTTCATAAAAAGAATTAGCAGCATTCTTGCCCCCTCTAGTAAAATAATTAGCACCCTTCTTGCCCTCAGTAAAAAAAGTGCCCTTTCTCCTTTTTTGCATTAAAAAATTTGCTTTCATAGTAAAAACTGACTAAATGTTGTTTTAAAAAGAGTGTTTTGACTTTGAAATATCAAAAGTGGCTTTAAAAACTAAATGAATACCTTTAACAATTAAAAAAAGTGCCCTTAAGAATCTGAAAATTGCCCTAAAAAATCCAAAAAGTTCCTTTAAGAATTAAAAAAGTGCCCTTTTCTCACGAGCAGCACCCTGCCCTTTTTAAACCTGGGGGAAACTCTGATATATAGTTAAATTTTTATAGATCTCATTAAGTTTTCTTAAAGTTATCTATATATCTATTAGAAAAATGCATTTATTTTTATTGTATCTTACAAAGTTGCAACTTATATGGTAAATTTCAAAAGAGAAATAGTTTCTTCCACTTTGGAAGAAATTTGCCAACCCTGATATGCATCATAAGAGACGGTAGTCTCTTGAGTGACGCAGCGAAAAACCGAAAACCGTAAGCCCAAAACCGAAGATTCCGTCACTCTCATATATACAGCTAGCAGGACATCAAAGGAAAATCGAAACGCCGACATTTAATATCTCAGTAAATATGAGGCATACCGTTTCGATTTTTTCACATTAGTCTTATATCTATGGCCTAACTCTATCCTGAAATTTATAGATTTCTACATGCAGTAGATTTTGAGATCTGGAAACCAATTTTTAAACGAAAATGGAAAATGTAATGGTGTAATGGGCACAGAGTTGTTATCTCGAAAATGGATCGAACAATTTTTTTAAAATTAATATATTATATTAATCAGTTTTAGATGAAGCGTTTAAGATATTGCGCTAACGTAGGAAAACTCTTGTTTTCAATATAATCCACTTTTAAAATCGGACTATTTTCTTATGCTTTTTCTGGTAGACTAACATTACAGATCTTCAGCCTTTTCACTGCTTTTTATTACTGCGCAATAAGGAAGCTCTTGCCTATTACGGTTACAGTTAAACGTTAAAGCATATCCATATCGCTGAAAAACTATTTAGATTCTTTTTTTTTTTTTAATACGAAAACAGTTTTTAATGCAATTTTTAATATGTAATATATATGTATTAAATTAAATTATTGTTTGTATATTTTTCTTTTTTGTTATAATAAAGAATTTCTTATTTCAAAATCTTCATTAAGTCGAAAAATATTTAGATTCCTTGATTAAAATATTGAAATATTTTATAATTATATATATACAATTTAATTGTTATTTATATATTTAATTTGTCATTTTTTAAAGGAAAAAAAGATTCAGATTTTTTTTTTTTATATCAGTTAATTTGAAACAGCCTCTAATCAACAAATCAATCATCTGTTTGTTTTCAACGAGTCTCGAATGTTGATGGTTTGGATCACGGATTTGGATCATTCGAGACGACAGCCCTGCCGCTATAGGTCTCATAGCCCCCCCCCCCCTTCAAAGTTCAAACACTCATATGAGGTATTTTATTATTTATTTATTTATTTATTGTTTGTTTACTTATTTTGATTAGATTGTCCTTTTAGAAATTGTTTTTCGATTTAGTGGCGTAAATGGTGAGATAATTGTCAATAGTATTACATGTTTTATCGTTAAAAATAATCAGTGAATCTTTTAAAGAAGTCTTTTAAAAATCTGATGATGATAGAAGATTGGTTTTTTACTTGTTAGCTATATTTTCCAACTCTCCAAATCAAACTTTCCCATCATTCATCTCACACAAATTTAATAACTAAAACTTTTTATTTCAGTGTGATTGAAATACGTTTAATTGTGATGAAACTTTGGTATATTATATAGGGAATTTATATAACGTAAGTTTTCACTTTTATGTATATAAAATTAGATACGATGTTTTCATTATGAAATACAATGTTTCTAATTTATGTTATGGCTTACTTTAACACTTTTTTTATTGACTAAGCCTATCATTAATATAGGGGAGACTGGTACACAGTGAACCTATGGACACAGTGGACCACCCCCTAATATTTTATTTATTTAAATTTTTTTTAAGCTTCTCTTCTATCCTAATAGACAACAGCACTGCAATGATTATTTATAGCCTTCAGAAAGTATGTTTAGCTCAGATTGAACTATTTTATCCTGCTTTGTTGTTTTGAGCTTCTAAAAGTAAAATTTTTCATCTTCATATTTTTATTTTTTTAGTAATTAAAGGTTGTAGATAAATAAAATAAAACAGCTTTTTTGAAAAGCTAAGATACTTGTTTTTATTTTACTTTAAAGTTATTATGTTTAAAAGAAAGCTATAAACAATATTAATATGACTAGCTGGCTTCGCCCGCCAGCGGGCCCCTAATTTACATCGGTGCCTCGAATTGTAGAAAATCTCGAATCTTGTAAAACCTCAAACCGGACGAACCGCCGACCCGGGTCCCCGCTGCCTTCGGCACCGTATACCGGTCGTGCTACGCACGCACCGGGTAATCCCTTAATTAGCACATTGAATTGTACAAACCTCTAACCGAACGAACCTCCGACCCTGGTCCCCGCTGACTTCGGCACCGTATACCGGTCGTGCTGCGCACGCACCGGATAATCCCTTAAATTACACATAGAATAGTATAAACCTCTAACTGAACGAACCTCCGGCTCGGGTCCCCGCTGCCTCATTGTTTCAAATCTAATAAACAGGCGCCTCCTGCGGTGGGGGTTGGAACGGATGGGTGCTATCGGTGCCGGGTAGCGTTTATTTTTCCCCTCGTGGACTTATTGTTCCTATACCTCACGGGTGGCTGTCCACGAGTGGGTGATTTCGGTCCCCGCTGCCTGCGGCACCGTATAGCAGTCGTTCCGACCCTGTTCCCCGCTGCCTTCGGCACCGTATGACGGTCGTGCTACGCATGCACCGGATGATCCCTTAAATTGCACATGGAATAGTATAAACCTCTAACTGAACGAACCTGTGGCTCGGGTCCCCGCTGCCTGCGGCACCGTATAGCAGTCGTGCTGCGCTGTCCACGAGTGGGTGATTTCGGTACCCGCTGCCTTCGGCACCGGATAATCCCTTAAATTGCACATAGAATAGTATAAACCTCTAACTGAACGAACCTCCGGCTCGGGTCCCCGCTGCCTGCGGCACCGTATAGCAGTCGTTCCGACCCTGGTCCCCGCTGCCTTCGGCACCGTATGACGGTCGTGCTACGCATGCACCGGATAATCCCTTAAATTGCACATGGAATAGTATAAACCTCTAACTGAACGAAAACCTGCGGCTCGGGTCCCCGCTGCCTGCGGCACCGTATAGCAGTCGTGCTGCGCACGCGCTGCAGTATACGTTAGTTCCACTTTCCGCCACCAGGTGGCGCAATCTGTTTATATGATCATAACTGAAATCGTTAAGACTTTCGATGTCGAGTCGAATGAGCCATACCCCGTCGTTTTCATGCCCGTAGAACCGAAGATAGGAAAGCGCCCCCTAGTGGTGAAAAAACGAAATAAAATCGGTAAGCTCTATCGATGTCGAGTCGAATTTATTTAGACTACCTGAGTTCTAGTTCAAAGACAGGGACCTGTAGAAAAACTTAAAACTTAAAAAAAAAAAAATCGATAACGGGCGAAGCCCGCTTTTCCCTATCATAATATCTGGATAGGGGGTCCTTATTACTTTAATTATGATGTTTGGAATCAGTTTGGTGGACATCCGTAACATAGTTTCTTAGTTATAGAAACGGACCACAGTTAAAAGAAAAAAGCGGGGGGGGGGGGGGGGTTTGGCGATGACACTGCTTTTCCTCAAACAACTTATGTAGACTACCTGTGTTCTAGTTCAAAGACAGTGAGCTGTAGAAAAACTTAAAACTAAAAAAAAAAAAAAAAAAATCGATAACGGGCGAAGCCCGCTTTTTCCTATCATAATATCTGGTTGCCACTCTAAAACAAAAACTTAAGATACTCGTTATGGCAGTTTTTAGATGCGGCCTACTTCTTAAAATCGTAATATCTAGCCGGCACTGTAATAGAAATCTTTCTTTTGCTTTAATTATACAAATAACAATGATTAATTATACAATAAAATAAAATATCGGCTCCTAATGAAGATATGAGAATAATTTTTAGATATTCTGAAAGCAGAATCCATTTTGAGTCGCCCTGTCAAAGTTTGAAATTAATGCGCCCCTTAGATTCGGAAATGCCCCCCCCCCTCTGAAAAAACGCAGTTGACTCTTTTATCTCTTTCAGAAATGACTTATCCACAGACGATTTGTCTCCGTTGAATGTTGAAATAAAAAAGAAGCTGTCTCTTCGGAATAGAAATAAATTCATTTGCCGTGTCATTAATGAGTTTTAATTGATATCTTCAAAAATTACTGGTCGATTTTTACGAATTTTTTTTGTTGAATTCGCGATTTTTTTATACACGTGTTAGCAAATTTTCGCGAATGTAGAGTCATTATTTCCACTTGTTTAAAAAAGGACTGGGGCGATTCGATCTCGGATCTGTCGACCTGCATTCTTTACGGCAACCTCTTTTTACGTCTGGGGTCGATGTTGGATGTCTGGTCAGTTTTTGGCCGAAATAAAGAAAAGTTACGGTCCGAATTTCAAAAAATTTGACGTTTTGCAACGACAAAAATCGGCCGCGTGTGTACCCCGATTTTTGGATCGATACCTCCGGTACATTTTTTTTTATTCGATGATGCGTTAAAAAGCGACGATTTGGATGTCTGCGATTATCAAAACGGAAGGCGAACTTTTCGCTGTTTTGACTTCTCTTCCAACTTCGGTTTCGGTCGGTAATTAAAACACTTTCGCTCATTAATAACTCCCCGGGTCCGGGTCGGAATCCCGACCCGATCGAAACTTGAGCGTCGCGCCTTTTTTGCGAATTTTTCGGTCCGCGTCCGCCGTCGGTGCGTCGATTAGTCCAGGAGCCTTTGCGGGTACAAAGGCGGAGTGCACAGACACACACACAGACGTTTACCGCGCTTAATATTAGGGATAATTTATTGAACTTCAACATGGGGTACAGTGGACCACCCACTCCTGGGGCACAGTGGTCCACAATCCACTCTGCTCCTGTAATGCTGAATGTTCAAAATATGTAATAATTGTTTTCTATAAAGAAAGATTGTTTTAAAGTAGAATTAACTGTAAAATAAAGTAAACAAATAAAAATAACAATTTTTTTTAACATAGTAAGAAATATTTTGTTTTGTATTTACTGCCTTTGATAAATATAACTGTAGTCTAATTGTTGATGATTCTATTCAAGTAAGATTCATGAGATGCAAATTGAATGGAAATCAGTTTATTTCTCCCGAAACTGTAGATGAATCTGCTGTTGATGTCAATGATTTCATAATGTTGCTCGCAGACCCAAAATTATTTCTTGAAAATTCCAGGCTCAATCTTACTGATAAGTATTTTGGAATTTCATTTGCAAATTTTATTGTGAGCTGATTTTTTTTGTACTTAAGTAATAACTTCAACTAAATTGCAATTGTTCCTGTATTAATCTGTTATTATTTTCAAAATATAATTAATTTTTTGTTTTTGTTTCAAAATTTATATTACTATGTTATTTTGCGAATGAAGAGGCAACAAAAAAGAATTAGATTAATGAAAAATAGATTTATATTATATTTTAGATAATACCTAATAGTGGTCCACTGTACCCTGGTGGGTGGACCAGTGTATATATATATATTTTTTTTAATGTATTGAAAACTATGTTGTGAGAAAATTATGATGGATGTAAGAAGGTTTAAGGAATATTCAAAAATATTTTCATACAGATTGGTCAGTCTGTTAAAGAGAAAAAAAAATTAACTGAAAAAGTGGTCCACTGTGTACCGGTCTCCCCTACCCGATTACATGAGATTTTGTTATTTGTATTGATATGTTTGTGTTTACGTATTTTATCAAGATTATATTTCAGCTATTTTTAAGTAAGTTTTTTAAGATACTATATAGCAATGTTAAAATGTTGGCTATACTTTATTAGCTTATGTTAAAGATTGGTCAGAAAAAAAAGGTTGGCGAGATTAAAAAATTTTGTCGATCAGCTAGTGCTCGACTAACATAACAACAGGGCTGCTGGGATGGAATTTAATTTTTAAAAAGGACACATTTTGAACCGGTTTGTTTACAGTCCCATTTTATTAGTAGAATTTTGTGATAATTTCCCGAATGACTGGCGAATTTTGCATTTTTTGTAAAAAAAAAAAATCTTTAGATGTAATTTTAAACAAAATATCTTTTCATTTCTTTAATTTGCAAATATTTTAAGTTTTCTTATTTAAAATACTGTGATTAAATGTCCAATGTAAGATTTCCCTTAGTTGAAAATTGTTATGACAGAATTTACACAACTGCAAAAATAATTGATTACTACAACAATGCATTTTCAGGGTTTTTTTCCAATAAAATTAGCTATACAACAGAGGAAAGTTAACTTCATAATATATTTACATTGCAGTAATTTGGAGAGTTGCAAAATATACCTAACAAGTAAAACACAAATCTTCTTTAGTCTGCGGGTTTTAAAATACTTCCTAAATATTCACTCGACATGATGCAATTTCCTTACCTTGTATCATTTTTATCGATAAAACAGATAATTGACAATCATCTCACCATTTAAGTAACAATCTAAAGTCAATTTCTAAAAGGACAAGAAAATCAAATCAAAATAAGTAAACAAACAATAAATAATTAATAAAATACATAATATAAGTCTTATTCTTGTAAACAAGAATTTGCATTGCAATCACCGCTCATGAATACATGACACAAGCGATAGGTTAATTTATTGTTAATTGATAGTAGAGGTGCCCAATCTTTTTAGGCGAAGGGCCACTTAAAAAATTGTTGGGTTGTCGAGGACCACCATCAGTAGCACAGAGAGAATTTTGTTTCGAGGAGATGTTAGGTAGGAGGGGGGGGGGGATAATTAGCATTATCCATACATACAGCACTGTTCGGTTGCAAATTTGGAAGAATGCACCCACTAGATGGATTTGTGATTTTTATGCGGCTACTTGACAAAATTGTGATTTTTATGTGCCCGTTCTAAAAAATTCATGATTTTTATGTATAGGTTCAACTTTTATGTATAGGTTTCAACTTTTTTCTCAGTGACCACTGGCCAGTACATGGATTTTTTTACTCCTGTTTTTCAGCAATGACCAATAACAAATTTACAAATACTTGATAAAAAATTTAAGAAATTTGTCAAACGATTGTGGAATAAACGGCGAAATTTGTCAAATAGTGTTGGGAAAGAAATCGCGACATTCGTCAAATGGTCTCGGGAAAGAAATCAGGCATTGCAGGAAAAAAATTAATTATGTCTAACTGTCGTGAAAAAATTAGAGAAATTTGTCAAATACGTTCGGGGGGAAAAAATCGCAAAATTCATCAAATGATCTCGGGAGAAAAATAGTGAAATTTGTCTAACAATCGCGGAACAGAATTGCAAAATTCGTCGAATAGCAGAGGGAAAAAAGTGCACAATTTGTTCGTTCATGGAAAAAGTCGTGAAATTCATTAATCGATAGTCGATAAATCACGAAATTCATCAATCGATAGCAGAAAAATCACAAAATTCATTGATAGTGGAAAAATCACAAAATTCATCAACTGGTTTCCGGGGAAAATTTTTTCGAATATCGTCGAATGGCTTCGAGAAGAAAAAAAGTCACAATCCGTCAAATAATTTCGGGGAAAAAATCGTGAAATTCGCCAAATGGTTTCGAAATTTGTCGAGCGACAGTGGGGAAAAAATCTTTTTCCATTCAATCATCGCAATTGGGACTATTAAGTTTGACCAGTGGTGGCAGTAAAGTCAGTTGCCAAATTTTCAGTATTACTCGCCGATTGGCGATTGGCAATTTTGTCCTATATTTTTACACGCCTGATCGATGAAATTCAAGATTTTTACGCACCCGATTGATGACTTTCTTGATTTTTATGGATCTGTTTGACGAAATTAATGATTTTTATATGCCCGATAAACAAAATTCATGATTTTTATGCATGCGTTCAACAAAATTTATGATTTTCCTTCTCCCGATCCACAAAATTCCTGTTTTTACTGTGCCTGATTGACAAAATTCGTGATTTTCAACTGATATGCTTTCCGTCGGCCATTTAATGAAATTCACAATTTTTCTTCTCTAGACAATGGCAAAATTTTCATTTTTTTTTTTTTTTTTTTTTTTACCGTTTGTTGAAATTTACAATTTTTTCACAAACATTCGATGGAATTCTTGATTTTTCCACGCCCAATATACGAAATTTGCGATTTTCCATGCCTATCGACAAAATTCATAATTTTGCAGAACCGATAGACAAAATTCATAATGTTTTCCCACAATCTATGGACAATTTGCAAATTTTTTCCGCGACTGTTCATTGAAATTCGCGATCTTTCCATGCCATTCGATGAAATTCGTTGCTCGATTCATGAAATTTGCGATTTTAAGTGCCTTATCGACAAAATTTGCAGGTTTTTTCAACTGATTTACAAAATTGACGAAATTTACAACTCCAGAATTACCGATTTTGGCATCTCTGGTTTCTGTTGACCGATTATTGAAATTTGCGTTTTTTTTTCTAGCGACAAAATGGCGAAATTTGTGATTTTTCCATGCCCATTCGACAAAATTTGCATCCAGTCGATGCAATTCATAATTTTATGCACCTGATCGATGAAATTCATATTTTCCTACGATCTATGGACAAAATTTGCGCATTTTTCTCACGAATTATTAAGGAAATTCGAAATTTTTGGATAGGTTGGCATGTATGGTCTCTGCGGGCCACCAGTTACCCATCACGGGCCACAGGTTGTGCATTCCTAATCGTGATGCAGTTTAGCTCATTCGACTCGACCTCGATAGAACTTACTGATTTTAGTTTCACCACCAGCGGCAGTTATGTTCATATAGAACAGAGTGCGCCCCTGGCAGTGGAAGGGGAAATTAATGGATTTTGGAACTAACTCGAGTTCTATGGGTCCCATCACAACATGGTTTGATTCATTCAATTTGACATTGACAGGATATATCAATTTTAGTTTCAAGTTTGACCACCAGGGGGTGCATTCCTATCTCAGGTTCTATGGCCCCGATCATGACAAGGTATGGCTCACTCAACTCGAAATCGACAGCCTCAACAATTTCAGCTGTTTGTACAGAACAGAGTGCGCCCCCTGGTGGTGGAACATGGAACTAACAGATTTTGCAGCTAACTTGAGTTCTATGGGTCCCATCACAATGCAGTTTGATTCATTTGACTCGACATCGATAGGATATATCGATTTTAGTTCCAAGTTTCACCACTAGGGGACACTATCCTATGTCGTGTTCTATGGGCCCGATTACGATGAGGTATGGCTCATTCGACTCGAAATCGACAGCCTGAAAGATTTCAGCTATGTTTGTATAGAACAGAGTGCGCCCCCTGGTGGTGGAAGATGGAACTAACGGATTTTGCAGCTAACTCGAGTTCTATGGGTCCCATCACAATGCAGTTTGATTCATTCAATTTGACATTGACAGGATATATCAATTTTAGTTTCAAGTTTGACCACCAGGGGGTGCATTCCTATCTCAGGTTCTATGGCCCCGATCATGACAAGGTATGGCTCACTCAACTCGAAATCGACAGCCTCAACAATTTCAGCTGTTTGTATAGAACAGAGTGCGCCCCCTGGTGGTGGAACATGGAACTAACAGATTTTGCAGCTAACTTGAGTTCTATGGGTCCCATCACAATGCAGTTTGATTCATTTGACTCGACATCGACAGGATATATTGATTTTAGTTCCAAGTTTCACCACTAGGGGACACTATCCTATCTCATGTTCTATGGGCCCGATTACGATGAGGTATGGCTCATTCGACTCGAAATCGACAGCCTGAAAGATTTCAGCTATGTTTGTATAGAACAGAGTGCGCCCCCTGGTAGTGGAAGATGGAACTAACGGATTTTGCAGCTAACTCGAGTTCTATGGGTCCCATCACAATGCAGTTTGATTTATTCAACTGGACATCGACAGGATATATAGATTTTAGTTACAAGTTTCACCACCAGGGGGCGCTTTCCTATCTTGTGTTCTATGGGCCTGATCACGACGAGGTATGGCTCATTCGACTTGAAATCGACAGCCTGAAAGATTTCAGCTATGTTTGTATAGAACAGAGAGGGCCCCCTGGTGGTGGAAGATGGAACTAACGGATTTTGCTGATAACTCGAGTTCTATGGGTCCCATCACAATGCAGTTTGATTCATTCGACTCGACATCGACAGGATATATAGATTTTAGTTACAAGTCTCACCACCAGGGGGCGCTTTCTTATCTCGGGTCCTATGCGCCCCATCACGACGAGGTATGGCTCATTCGACTCGAAATCGACAGCCTCAAAGATTTCAACTATGTTTGCATGGAACAGAGTGCGCCCCCTGGTGGTGGAAGATGGAACTAACGGATTTTGCAGCTATCTCAAGTCCTATGGGTCCCATCACAATGCAGTTTGATTCATTCGACTCGACATTGACAGGATATATTGATTTTAGTTCCAAGTTTCACCACCAGGGGCACTTCCCTATCGGGTTCTATGGGACCAATCACGACGATGTATGGCTCATTTGACTCGGAATCGACAGCCTGAAAATTTTCAGCTATGTTTGTATAGAAAAGATTGCGCCCTTTGGCGGAGGAAGATGGAACAGACGGGTTTTGCCATGCATTTTCATCCTTCTAATTGTGTTACTCTCTCGCTGTATAATTTAAAAGTTGAGTCTTGGATTCCTCTCCTTGGGCCACCACCCTCATATTTTATTGGGGTCCAAGGGGTCTTTTTTAGCATTTCTTTAAAATTTTATACTAATGATTAATTTATACCCTATACTTAATTTCGACTAATTGACATTTTCATCAATAACCTTAAAAAAGTAATGATATCAGTACAAAAACCCTTAACGGGTTAAAAGTGTTGACGCAGCACTTTCTTTTGGCTCTATGAATTTTAAATATGGGTCTTAAAAGCAATGATATCAAATTTAAGTGACGCTATGTTAATAATTTTTTTTTAAATCATAATTTTCTGTTTAGTTTTATTTATGTTCACAGGTGCAATTATTTTCTTAATATGAAAAAATATATAAAATTTATTCGCTGATGCTTTTTCATTCACATCTCTCATGAATTCAAAATATGGGTTTTAAAAGAAATGATATCAAAATTTGAGTGACACCTTGACGTTAATTTAATAGGACTCTTTTAAAATTCAATTTAAATTATTTTTGGTTTGTCTTCTAAAGTATATTTACACATACAAACAATACTTTTAATTTTTCAATACACTTTTAAATATATTACTTTCACTGAGCCTATATTATGTATTGAAATGTATTTATTTCAATAAATTGATTTATCTTCTGTGCCACGCTATCCAAAATCATAAGTAAAATTTATGTAAATGATTATTTTGCGTCATAGTATCCAAACAAAGGTAAATGTATGCAAGTGGATAATATGACGCAAAATAATCATTTACATAAATTTTACTTATGATTTTGGATAGCGTGGCACAGAAGATAAATCAATTTATTGAAATAAATACATTTCAATACATAATATAGGCTCAGTGAAAGTAATATATTTAAAAGTGTATTGAAAAATTAAAAGTATTGTTTGTATGTGTAAATATACTTTAGAAGACAAACCAAAAATAATTTAAATTGAATTTTAAAAGAGTCCTATTAAATTAACGTCAAGGTGTCACTCAAATTTTGATATCATTTCTTTTAAAACCCATATTTTGAATTCATGAGAGATGTGAATGAAAAAGCATCAGCGAATAAATTTTATATATTTTTTCATATTAAGAAAATAATTGCACCTGTGAACATAAATAAAACTAAACAGAAAATTATGATTTAAAAAAAAAATTATTAACATAGCGTCACTTAAATTTGATATCATTGCTTTTAAGACCCATATTTAAAATTCACAGAGCCAAAAGAAAGTGCTGCGTCAACACTTTTAACCCGTTAAGGGTTTTTGTACTGATCATATATACACATATTATTCCAAACACCCATATACGTCATTATATACATATTATTTATGTCTTATATGTCATATATATACATATACTACATCATATATGACTTATGCACATGCAGGGGCTGGAAAAACTACTTTTTTATTGTAGCGAACTACAACTACAAAAGTAGCGACTACAAACTATTTTTCAAAAGTAGTCACTACTTCTCTACTTTCAGATTTTGTTAAAGGATTCAATTTACACTCAAAAATGAAGACACAGATTAAATGATACAGCGATCCTTGGTTATATCACGTCTGCCGAGATATAATTTTAAAAATGCGACATAACTGAGGACATTAAAAAATTAAGAAAGATAACATACAAGAAAATGTTTTCTGTTTGTCTTCCAAATGTTATTGTATATACACATTACAAATTTCGTAGAAAAATTGAGTGGTATATTATAATCTAGAAAATTGCAGAAAATCACCTCTAAATGCAAATAATAAATAAATATGTAAATAAAGCAATTCCGAAAAATATGATACCTGGTGGTTAAGACCTATTAACAAGTAAATAATCAAATGTTTTGAGGTAGAAAATTAGTCCCTTTGATGAGTTAGTACTTGATTTTAGCAGCAAGTGTCAATGGGAAAAATCTCTAACTTCATGTGATGCGTTGCTATACACTGCAGGATTCTTTGGAACTAAAATAATTTGAATTTGAAAAATTCTGCAATATTGGACTTACTGAGAAAGAAACAACATTACACAATGATAAAAGATAACATAAATAACATTTTTCAAATGATATGTTTTGTTCTCAAAACACTTTGTAATTTTTTGTTGTTTTTAAATACCTTTGAAGTTCAATTTGTGAAAGTGTAGGGATTTCCTCAGATTACACTAAATGACAAAAACTGAAATTAGAACAATCTGTGTATGAAAAAACAAAATAGTAACTGACATTTCTTGAGGAGGAAGTTTGGGGGGGGGGGAGAAAAACTTGACCAACTTACAAATTGTTACAACATGCTATAACAGAGGTAAGAAACTACGGAAATCATTCCCTAAATTTACATACATCGAAATAAAATTAAAAATACTACAAGACACAAATCCTCGTTTACTTTCTTACTTAAATCGTGTGCTTCTGAGCATTTGTTTCACAGTTAACTTAACGCCACTAAAAATGAAAAATAAAACATTTACCTCTAACTGCAACTATTTATTTATTTATTTATTTATTTTATGTTGCAGGAAAAAAAAACATTTTAGGCAGTATAAGAACAGATGAAATTTAAAATAGCAAAATTAATTTTTCTGATAAAAATTAAAAGAATTAAAAAAATATATGCAGAATCTGCAATAT
This sequence comes from Maratus michaelseni, assembly GCA_963931845.1. Taxonomy (NCBI): domain Eukaryota; kingdom Metazoa; phylum Arthropoda; class Arachnida; order Araneae; family Salticidae; genus Maratus; species Maratus michaelseni. Next base: position 200,097,124 of record OZ007596.1, read on the forward strand.
TATATAATTTTTTACTTTTTTTTTTTTTTTAAAAGACAATTATAAAGGGGGACAAAAAGATAAACAATATAGAAATTTATATTAAGTAATAGAAAGAAAAATTTTATTCGTAAAATATAACCGCCACATATGTTTTGCTTAATATGTCACACATTTTTCTCCAATTGCTTTGTCTGAACATTTTCTGGATAACTTAAAATTGAGGTACATCCTCCAAAATTTATATAAAAAAAAAATTTAAATTGGAAAATTTATGGATTTCTTGTGTTTTATACACATCAAATTGTAAATCGCTCTTACAGAAGGAGTATACATTTTGTTCTAGAACTAGGATTTTTCACTAGTTGCAGTTAGAGGTAAATGTTTTATTTTTCATTTTTAGTGGCGTTAAGTTAACTGTGAAACAAATGCTCAGAAGCACACGATTTAAGTAAGAAAGTAAACGAGGATTTGTGTCTTGTAGTATTTTTAATTTTATTTCGATGTATGTAAATTTAGGGAATGATTTCTGTAGTTTCTTAGCTCTGTTATAGCATGTTGTAACAATTTGTAAGTTGGTCAAGTTTTTCTCCCCCCCCCCCCCCCCAACTTCCTCCTCGAGAAATGTCAGTTACTATTTTGTTTTTTCATACACAGATTGTTCTGATTTCAGTTTTTGTCATTTAGTGTAATCTGAGGAAATCCCTACACTTTCACAAATTGAACTTCAAAGGTATTTAAAAACAACAAAAAATTACAAACTGTTTTGAGAACAAAACATATCATTTGAAAAATGTTATTTATGTTATCTTTTATCATTGTGTAATGTTGTTTCTTGTCTCAGTAAGTCCAATATTGCAGAATTTTTCAAATTCAAATTATTTTAGTTCCAAAGAATCCTGCAGTGTATAGCAACACATCACATGAAGTTAGAGATTTTTCCCATTGACACTTGCTGCTAAAATCAAGTACTAACTCATCAAAGGAACTAATTTTCTACCTCACAACATTTGATTATTTACTTGTTAATAGGTCTTAACCACCAGGTATCATATTTTTCGGAATTGCTTTATTTACATATTTATTTATTATTTGCATTTAGAGGTGATTTTCTGCAATTTTCTAGATTATAATATACCACTCAATTTTTCTACAAAATTTGTAATGTGTATATACAATAACATTTGGAAGACAAACAGAAAACATTTATATGTGGGTATATGTAGGGGAGACTGGTACACAGTGGACCACTTTTTCAGTTAAAATTTTTTTCTCTTTAATGGACAAACCGATCTGCATAAAAATATTTTTGAATATTCCTTAAACCATCATAATTTTTTATAACATAATTTTTAATACATTTTTCAAAAAAAAAAAAAAAAAAAAAAAAAGAATTATATGCACCTGTAAAGTGGACCAGTGTGCCCCACTTCTGGGACACACTGGTCCACCCACCGGGGCACAGTGGACCGCTATTATGTATTATCTGAAATACAATATAAATCTATTTTTCATTAATCTAATTCTTTTTTATATTCCCTTTACCCGCAAAATAACATAGTAATATAAATTTACAAGTAACATTTTGAAACAAAAACAAAAAATTAATTATATTTTGAAAATAATAACACATTAATACAGGAACAATTATAATTTAGTTGAAGTTATTACTTAAGTACAAAACAATCAGCGCACATTAAAATTTGCAAATGAAATTCCAAAATACTTATGCATAAGATTGAGCCTGGAATTTTCCTGAAATACTTTTAGGTCTGGGAGTAATATTATGAAATCATTGACAATTGACATCAACAATAGATTCATCTACAGTTTCAGGAAAAATAAACTGATTTCCATTCAATTTGCGTCTCATGAATCTTACATGAATAGAATCGTCACCAATTAGACTACAGTTATATTTATCAAAGGCGGTAAATACAAAACAAAATATTTCTGACTATGTTAAATAAATTGTTTACTTTATTTTACAGTTAAATAACTACTTTTAAACAATATTTCTTTATAGAAAATAAGCAATTATAAAATATTTTGAACATTCTGCATTACAGGAGCAGAGTGGATTGTGAACCACTGTGCCCCAGAAGTGGGTGGTCCACTGTGTCCCATATGTTGAAGTTCAATAAATAATCATATTAATATTGTTTATAGCTTTCTTTTAAACATATTAACTTTAAAGTTAAATAAAAACAAGCATCTTAGCTTTGTAAAAAAGCTGTTTTATCTGATTTATTTACAACCTTTAATTACTAAAAAAAATTAAAATATGATTATGAAAAATTTTACTTTTAGAAGCTCAAAACAACCAATCAGGATAAAATAGTTCAATCTGAGCTAAACATATTTTCTGAAGGCTATAAATAATTAGTGCAGAGTTGTTATCTATTACGATAGAAGAGAAGCTTTAAAAAATTTTAAATAAATAAAATATCAGGGGGTGGTCCACTCTGCCCATAGGTCCAGCGTGTACCGGTCTTTCCTATATACTATATATATTTCACTGGTGCCCGGCTAGCCGAAAAGTACCAAATAATTATTTATATAGTACATAGGATCATTTCAATAATTTAATCAGAATTCAGGCATCAGTCGTTTAACTTTGATTGTTCAATTTACTTGAATAACTTACTGAAGTTACTTCATAGTACATATATGTAATAATAAAAAATTTTCGCCCTATTTCTTTAGTTAAATTATTCCGAATTCTTCAATTCTTTTTTCCCTCTCTTTTTAAAATATCTCTTAAATCTATTTTGTATTTTATTCCATAACTTAATCAAAATATTCTGTTATTTATCATTCTAAAAATCTTAATCTGTTAAAAGCTACACGTATTTATTAAAACCTTATTCTCTTAAATTGCAACACTGCCTCTAAACGCACCTGCCTAATTTCTTCTTTTGAGACATTTAATTTTTATTCTTTGGAACTTTTATAATGCCATTTTTATTTCTATTTAATTCATTCGGCATCCCATGATTCCAAGCGGTTTTCGCGCCCAAAGGCCTTTTTACCTTTTTAATTTGCCGCTTCTGTTAAAGAGTTTTAATCATACGTCAGAGACACGTCTTCGTGGCCTCATTTTTTCATCCATTAGCGAGAAAGCTCCGCCTTCTTTATCCCCCTAGCGCCCTACAAACATGGATGCGAGTGGACCAGTTTGTTTGCGCGTTTTGTACCTTTGGGCCAAATTTTGAAGTATTTATACGGTTACACTGGCTTCGGAGACAGATTTTACACGAATTAGTGGTTGTCATCTAATTGCCGTCACTGGGGAGTCTACACTAATGCATCGGTAGTATGTTCTTCAAGCTCTGCTAATTCTTCAAGATCTTCAAATGTGTTCAGTTTTAATGAAGCGAAAGTTGGTGGAGTTGCTTTCATCTCTGTGATCACAATAAAGCCACTGCTCATCTATTAAGTTATTAAGTCTTCTTTTTAATGTTTTTGGGAAATTTCTTCTGGATTTCACTGCCTCTGCTCAATTTTTACGACTGCAAATACACTACGATTTCCGACGTGATATACTTCGAGATTTGTCTTCATGGTGAGCGACTCGAAGTGATGCCCTGTCCGGGTGTCATGACTACATTTCAACGATCTCGACTGCGGCTACCTCGATATGATTATCAGGTAATTTTAGTGGTTTCGGACTGAGATGTTCCGATTGTCTGGTGGAAAGAATGTTCAAGTCGACAGCAATAGCGATCGTCTATAATGTGCCAATTTTCGACAGGAATGTATCAAAAAAGCCGGTCAGGATAACTGATGACCTGTGTAATAAAAACATTTTGGAGACTTCCCAGTGATATTGGAGAACAACTACCGATTAGTTGTCAAATTACCACTCATAAGTGTTTATAAATTTATCCCAGAAGTGACGTCTGTAAGTTAAATTATTCTTTTATTTTTATTGATTTCTTATTTTATTGATTTGTTATTATTGGCTTATATAGAACAAAAATTGTTCTTAGAATACTTTAGAAGAATTTTGTTCCTTTTATCCTGAACATTTAGAACTTACGAAATTTAATATTTATTCTTATGTATTGTTAAAAAATTAATTTTATTTGGTTAAGCTCACAAATATTACTGAAAGTTTTGAACTGCTCTGATATTTATTCCTATATTACTTCATTTTACAAGAGTAACTTCATTTTATGTTCTTATTTTATAATTTAATTATAGTCCCTTTTCATTCGGTGATATTTATTCATAGGAAATAATTTCTATTTATTGAAAAATATATGAGTAATCTCTTTTCAAGTAACATGTATTGGAACATATTCTATGCCATTCTAAAAATGCATAAAAATTTATTAGATTATCTGAAATTACAGCTTCACTGATTGCATAATAATCGCAAAAATAGCTTTTGAAGTTTATTAATGTGAAAAAAAAAATGTGTTATCTCAAAAGAAAGTTGAGTAACATTGAAAGGGTAAAATTATTGTGCAGTTAATTTATTTGTTTATTTTATTACTTTTGTTTTTTGATGCTATATTCTGAGAGTACAATTCAAGAGCCAAAAAAATTGTTCTTACGAAATAATGTTACTTATTTTAAAAAAGTGTTTTATTTATTTCATTCTAAATTGTGATATTCATATATAGTGGATCTATTTATAGAAAGATTATAGTAGTAGTTTACATTTACTATTTAAGTGAAATGAATTTTAATATGAATTGGACTTTTTTACTGTTGAATCTTATTTAGTTTGTTATTTAAATTATTAAGAGTTAGATATTTACAGTTGTTGTTAAGTTAAAGAATTCTTTATACATTGTTATTTTTTTTTATATGTTATTAAAGTCGGGGTTCGTTAAAGTTATTGTTGAAAGTAAGGGTACTCAAACCAAAATGGCTGAAAAAGAGCTTAATGTTATTATTTTTGACCCAGAAAGTGGGATGAATGTTGTGTCTTGGCTTAGACACTTTGAAGGATCAGCCCCTCCAGATAAAAAAGAGTGGAAAATCAACAATATTTCCAAATATTTGAAGGGCGAAGCATTAAAGGTGTATGTTAATGAATGTCTAGATTGTAAAGAGTATGAAAAAATTGCTGAGATCTAAACTGAAAAATTTCTGAAAGTAACAGTCCCCCGTTTTTCTGATTTCGCCTCGCTGAAATTGCATGACCTAAACAACTTAGAAAATTATTTCCGTCAGAAAATAGAGATATGTCGACAACTTAAACTATGTGAAACTATTATTTTACAAGGATTGACAGATGGCTTAAAACCTGAATACCAGAACTATTTAATAGTAAATCCTCCTGAATCTATTACCGATTGGTATAGATTAGTTAAACAACTTGTTGTCATTCCATCTCATTCTAGCAGTAACAATAATAGTAATGTTAGAAATATGTCTCAAAATTCCAGACCTTTTTCTCAACCAATTAATTCACCTAGACATTGGATTCGCCCTCAACCTAATTACAGGAATCCAAATTTCCAAGCAGCAACTAATTTTAACCCTTCAACGTCCAGGTTCGTTAGTCCCAGATTGCCTGTCAATCATTATCAAAGAAGGCTTCCTAGTCGACCATGTCGAATGTGTTTAAATAGAGGTATCCAAAATGCTTATCACTGGGAGAGGGATTGTGTATTCAATGTTAGGCCTCTGCAATCTTCTGCACCCCCTCTTAGTCAACCACAACCATCTACTGATAATATATGACAGTTAATTGTATCAGGATATGTAAATAACAGGGAACTACCTTGTGTGATTGACTCTGGCTCAACCATAAGTATTTTGCCTTTTAAATTTGTTAAATTCTTAAATGCTAAAGTTATAAATATTCCACCTGTTATTATTGGCCAAGCCAAAGGAACTGTTGTAATAGATAAAGCTTGTAATTTATTGTTTAAATTAGGTAATGTGCAACAAAATATTAGATTTTTAATATGTAATACAAATTTAGATTATGCTATACTAGGTTTAAAAGAATGCTGTAAGTTTAATTTAATTATTGACTGTGCTACATGTAGAGTATTACAAGGAGACCTTGTTTTAAATGAATCTAAGAACATATCCAGTGATAAATTAAGGTTACTTCATTTTAATGTTAACTATGATTATCAGAGAGTGCAACCCGATTATGGAAAGATCATATCTCCTCAATCCTTTGTTCCATCTAATGTTGATAATTCTAAATTAATTGGGGAAATAAATTCTATAGAAAATGAAACTTTAAGGGAAAGTATAAGGGATTATTTAGATATATTTTCTAAAAATAAATTTGATGTCGGGAGAATTAATATCGAACCGCAACGTATTCTTCTTAATTCTGACCTACCAATATCTCTGAGGCCATACAGAACTTCCCCTTTAGAAGAAAAAGAGATTTCGGATCAAATTCATTCACTATTAGATGCTGGTTTAATTAAAGAGAGCAATAGTCCCTATTCTGCCCCTGTTACATTAGTAATGAAAAGAGAAGAAGGTAAAAAAACTAGATTATGTGTTGACTATAGAAAATTAAATGCAATAATGAAAAATGACGCAGAACCCCTACCTCGTATCGATGGAATTTTACATAAACTGAGTAGTGCGCAGTATTTTTCAACTTTAGATTTAGCCTCTGGCTACTGGCACATACCCATACATCCATCCGATACTGAAAAATTATCTTTTGCTACCAACTTTGGGCTCTTTGAATGGTTAGTTCTGCCCTTCGGGATTAAATTAGGCCCCCCGATATTTAATAGAACCCTTAGAAGAATACTTACTAAATACAAAATAGACTTTGCTTGCCATTATTTTGATGATATCATTATTTTTTCTTCCTCATTAGAAGAACATATGCAACATTTAAACCAAATATTTGAATTATGTAGACGCGAAAACATTAAACTTAAACTCTCTAAATGCAATTTTGTCCAAAATAAAATTAACTTCTTAGGATATACCATCCAGAATGGCACATTAACTCCTGCTAATGCTAATATTGAAGTAATAAAAAAACTAAAACCCCCTTCAAATGTAAAGGAACTTCAGAGATTCTTAGGATCTATCAATGTTTATCACAAGTTTATAGATAAATATGCCGAAATTCGAGTCCCTCTTAACAGATTACTCAGAAAAAATACACTATGGGAATGGAATACAGATTGTCAAAATTCTTTTCAAAAATTAAAAGATGCCTTAATAGCCAAACCTATCTTAAAAATTTATGACCCTAAGTTACCCCTCCATATGTTTGTTGATGCGTCACAGGTGGCAGTAGGTGCAGTCTTAAAACAACCTGATAGTAATAATTTTTTACATCCAATTGCTTATTACTCTAGAGGATTGAGAAGTTATGAGAAGAATTATTTTATTACCGAGTTAGAGTGTCTTGCCATCATTGACACCTTAGACAAATTCTATCATTATTTTCATGGTGTAAAATTTACCATTCATACTGATCATGCATCTCTTGTATGGTTAAAAAATACTAAACATTTGAGAGGCAGGTTATTTAGATGGTCTTTGAAGTTGAGCATGTTTGAATATAATATAGTTTACGAAAAGGGATCCACAAATGTCGAAGCCGACATGTTGTCGAGAAACCCAATTTCACATTTTATTCAACCACTTACTTTTCTTCTGGACGTTAAAGAAATTATAGACAGGCAGGAAAAAGATAATGTGTGTGGTAAAAATTATCTAAAGGAAAATGGACTTATGATAGTAAAAAAGAAAGGTTTTAGAAAAATAGTAGTACCCATGTCTTTAAGGAGAAAAATACTAAATGTTGCTCATGAAAAATTTGGTCATCCTGGTATCCAAAAAATGTTAAATTTAATCTCCCCTAATTATTATTGGCCTGACATGACGCAAGATATAACCAATTTTGTAAAACATTGTGATATTTGTCAAAAGAATAAAAAACCCAGACAGAAAAAATTTGGCTTATTACAAGCTATGCACACCACAGATCAACCTTTTGAATGTCTTTCTATTGATACTGTGGGAGGATTCAATTATTATAACTCCACCAAAAAATATCTACACATCATCATCGAACATGCTACTAGATATGTTTGGGCTTTCCCCTCAAAAAGTGTTACCACAGAAACTTATACTAATTGTCTAAACCAAGTTTTTAATATTCAAACACCACAACAATTATTCTGTTTTAATAAAATTCTTAATGTCCAGACCCATCAAAAAGTGTTAAGTGATAGAAATGCAGCCTTTACTTCATCTAGATTTAAAAAATTTCTGCGAAACCACAATATTAAGCAACGTTTAACCACATCACATCATCCTCAAACGAATGGCAAATGTGAGCGAGCGAACCAGACAATAGTTACTAGATTGAAGTGTAAAGTCAATTCTACCAACTCCAAAATTCCTTGGACAAAAATTTTGACAGAAGTAGTTAATGAGTATAACAATACCCCTCATTCTATCACTAAATTCCCTCCTGCTTACTTACTTTTTGGCCAATTACCCTATGATTCTCCTCTTCAACAAAATTATTACCCTCCTGTTCAAGAAGCCCTTAAACTTGCTAAAAAACGCACTGATGAATTCTATTGGAGAAGTAACAAATATTATGATCGAAATTATCTAGAACCAAAATTTGAGATTGGAGATCTTGTAATTTATGAAGAGTTCCAATATCCTAATACCAGAAAACTTTCACAAGTCTTTAGTGGTCCTTATCAAATCCTTAATAAGTTATCTGATGTCAATTTTGAAATTGATAGACAAATTCAAAATAAACCTACTGAAATAGTACATGTATCAAAATTACGCCCTTATTATCCTCCTGATCAATTAAAATTATCCCATGAGAACCAACAACAAACTAATGTTAAATTTATAGTTTCGTCTTGATTTTAATATAATCCAAAAATAAACGAAATAAAATAAATTAATAATTAACTAATCAATTCTCTTCTGTATAACCGCGGTGTTCTTGATTGTGCACACGAGAGTGTCACTGTTGAAGTTTCCACTTGAGTCAACTTTTTATGCTGGCGTAATTTAGTTGATTTAAGTTAGGAGTTTCTGATACTGAATTGGATTAGATTAGAATAATAAATTAAACAGTATTAACTAAACTAATAAAATAACCTGGATTAAATTATATCTTAAACTAATCAAATATGATATCTTAATACTAATTGAGAATTGTCCAACCTTTCTTAATATGCTACAAGGTCCCATTTTTTCATTTCACAACTTATGTTTTCTTGTTTGACTGAAAGCAAGATAGTTACATAACCATCATCTACACAATAATGATTGTTTTCACGAATTTTTCTTATTTATTCCTTTTTTTTGTATTATGTATTTTATTGAGTATATTTCATACCTCATTCACTACTATATGGATGAGATATTAATTATATACTTAAGAAAGTAATTAAAGAAAGAGTGTGATATTTTTGAATTATAATGCTTGTTATTGCTGAACTTATTGTTGAATATTATTATTATTAATTATACTATTTATAATTTGATATTGAGATTAAATATTACTTGAATTTGAATACTACTTGAATTTGAATATGTTGAGATATATAAATTTTTACTTCTAGAAGTAAACAAGTAATAAAGTAGTAAAGGTAATGGAAGTTATAAAGGTAATAATGGTAATAGTAATTTTGATGTTGAGTAAAAAACTCTTATACTGCTTACATTACCTATTTGCCTTTTTAGGTAATTACCATTTGTCAGACAAACTATACCATAACAAAATACTCATTTCTCTTAAGTTTTTCTTAGCATTCCATTCAGGACTGAGTTTTTCAGACAAACATAAGTTTAATATTTGAAAATTAACTTATGATTATTGTTATTGTTAAGTATTATTATTTTTAATTTTTATTGTTGATGTTATTCTTCTTCTTATTATTATTATTGTATTATTTGTGTTTTATTGTTGTTAATATTAATCTTAGTACTATTTTCGAGTTGTTGCTAGTAAATATAAAGCATTCAGATGAACTTTAATTCTGAAATAGACTTTCATAAGGAAGATCAGTAAGATCTAAAATTTGAAGGATTTTTCTCTTTCTTTCAATTTGTAAACTGTTCAGTTTGTGAGGTATGCAAATAACTTTTTTGGATGGACTACCACTCAGACGAGAACTGAACGACAAATTAAGCAACAATTCTACAAGCAATTTGCAACAAATTTTGTAAGATGATACTCTGGAAGTATGTTATCTATTATTTTAAAGTGTTACAATTCCTTTCTTATTTTGTTTAATATTTTCTAAAGCTTTTTATGTCATTGTTAACAAGATTAATATCTTGTAATTGTATTTTTATTAACAACTCCACCAATTCGCGTTATAGTTATTAAATTTAATGTTATTGGGCATTAATGAATAAATTTTGGAAATGTACTTATTTTGACTTCTTCCAGTTGATAAATTGTAATCCAAGTCCGTGTAACATTTCCCTTCAATGAACTTGCAGGTCATATGACCTACTGGTTCATTCGTCTTTTTGGGTGGGGGGATATGTAATAATAAAAAATTTTCGCCCTATTTCTTTAGTTAAATTATTCCAAATTCTTCAATTCTTTTTTCCCTCTATTTTTAAAATATCTCTTAAATCTATTTTGTATTTTATTCCATAACTTAATCAAAATATTCTGTTATTTATCATTCTAAAAATCTTAATCTGTTAAAAGCTACACGTATTTATTAAAACCTTATTCTCTTAAATTGCAACACTGCCTCTAAACGCACCTGCCTAATTTCTTCTTTTGAGACATTTAATTTTTATTCTTTGGAACTTTTATAATACCATTTTTATTTCTATTTAATTCATTCGGCATCCCATGATTCCAAGCGGTTTTCGCGCCCAAAGGCCTTTTTACCTTTTTAATTTGCCGCTTCTGTTAAAGAGTTTTAATCATACGTCAGAGACACGTCTTCGTGGATTCATTTTTTCATCCATTAGCGAGAAAGCTCCGCCTTCTTTATCCCCCTAGCGCCCTCCGAACATGGATGCGAGTGGACCAGCTTGTTCGCGCGTTTTGTACCTTTGGGCCAAATTTTGAAGTATTTATACGGTTACACTGGCTTCGGAGACAGATTTTACACGAATTAGTGGTTGTCATCTAATTGCCGTCACTGGGGAGTCTACACTAATGCATCGGTAGTATGTTCTTCAAGCTCTGCTAATTCTTCAAGATCTTCAAATGTGTTCAGTTTTAATGAAGCGAAAGTTGGTGGAGTTGCTTTCATCTCTGTGATCACAATAAAGCCACTGCTCATCTATTAAGTTATTAAGTCTTCTTTTTAATGTTTTTGGGAAATTTCTTCTGGATTTCACTGCCTCTGCTCAATTTTTACGACTGCAAATACACTACGATTTCCGACGTGATATACTTCGAGATTTGTCTTCATGGTGAGCGACTCGAAGTGATGCCCTGTCCGGGTGTCATGACTACATTTCAACGATCTCGACTGCGGCTACCTCGATATGATTATCAGGTAATTTTAGTGGTTTCGGACTGAGATGTTCCGATTGTCTGGTGGAAAGAACGTTCAAGTCGACAGCAATAGCGATCGTCTATAATGTGCCAATTTTCGACAGGAATGTATCATATACATAGTAATAAATACATAATTAAAATCTTATCTGCTGAATCACAAGTTGGGCAGAATTAGAAAAAGTTTTCTACATTTTTTAGTAACATTTAAAATCTCTTAGAATCGTTGAAAACTGTAATAGATACCATACATATCGCACTGACTTTCAACACAAGAAATAACTTTTTTTTTTAACACTTTTCATTTTTTTATGATTCAGCAATTAAGTTTTTAACTATGTATTTATCACAAATTTTTTTCAAGCAAATCGACTGATTTAAACTGAGAGAGTTCTAATGAGCTTTTAATTAAATAGTCTATTCCATTGGCAAAAAGGAAAAATTTGGAAATAAAAAAACTTATGCACATCCAAATAACACGGCAATTAATTATTTTAAAAGAAAGATAAATTTTTAAAGAGTTAAATAAAACTGACGACGGCAGGAAATATCAATAATTTCAATAAAAATTTGAAAATAGAGGTACATTAGAAGGTCACGCTAAGAAGCATGCAGAATCGCCAACTAAAAAAAGTTTAAGAGTTAATGCAATGAAAAGATCATTTAAATTTCAAAAATCATAGACTCGAAAGGAGTTGTAGGCAAAAAATAACTATTAATTAAAATGAAATATTAGAAAATCCCATAAAGTTGAGAAAAAATAATTTAAAAATAAAAAATTTCAAGATTGTCTTAACATGGTAACTTAACTTTTGAAAAACGTAAACAGTACTTTGTTAATAAAATTTCTATTAAATTGAAATGTTATTTAAGTTGCAGATACAGAGAAAACATTACTTTACAAAAAATAACCATAGTATTTGAACAGTTAAAATCATAAATACCTTTTTCTGACATTCTTTACTTCACAAACAAACACACGGCCATTTTATATCGTAGCGTCTGTCTGCATCTTGTCTTGTCTTTCGTTTCCGCGCATGCGCTCGTTGTCTGCTTGCACAGAGTCCACTCGACGAGCGAAGAAGCTCGTCGCAACTTGCAACTGCTTCATCGCAAACTTGCGTTGTAAGGGGCGGGCTGGATTTTGTTCCTTCAAACTTGCATCAGTTTCGCTGCGAATGTGTCATGGCAAATTTGTCATGGCAAGATAATATCAAGAAAAAATCAAATTTGCTGCAAATGTGCATGCTATCTGGGCGGGTTTACATCCAAGATCGGAGTTAAACACAAGCGATGTTGGTTTAATATGTTTTCATATGTATTGAAGCAATTGTATAAAGATGGATTCAAATGTCTATATTCAACTGTTAATTATATAAGCATGGTTTATATAATTCATGAATTAGTAGTTATATAAACATGGAAGTAAACGTTTAAATTCAAGTGTAAATATTTTCCGCGCACATACATGCACACGAAAAATAATAAAATAAAATAAAAACAGATTATAACAATTAAATTGAATTTGCGCCAAGCTACGCACGCTAAAGTATGTCAATTCGCTGTAAACCAGATTATGGAACTTTTCTCGATTAACTTAATGATGCCATTTGTTCCAAAGCTACAGCATCTTTAAAATTTACAATTAACTCTGTTTGACTTTTTTTAAAATAAGTACATCTCGATTTTTAATCGCGCACACAATCCATCTAGAACTTGAGTGGTATTTTATTTTTCTCCCTTTTTTATACAGTATGTTTTTTTGAATTCGGCATTTTCTTAAGAACTACGTTCAGCTGTGGTGCGATAAACTCTCTTAATATTATACACCCAAACTAACTTGATGCGCTTCCGTTACAAATCCTTAATGCAGCCTACTCTAGTACTGATTACAATTTATGGTGAAGCTTGTGTACGAGAAGTACTTTGCTTTTGACACAGACCTATAACTGCTGCTAATATCGCAAAACTTTATAATTCTATCAAAATGTTTGACAATCTATGTGGCGTGGAGTGGGGTTAGTGTTGAACACAACGAATAATCTGAAAATTGAACGTTTTTTGAGAAGCTGTACTCTTTTTCTATCAGTTTTTGTACTGATACTTGTAATCTAATAAAGTGCTTTACTTTGCTTTTTGTATTGAATGTAATGTTGGTGTATTTTGTCTTTTCTATCTCAATGGCTGCCAACTTTACAGTTCTTTTCCTTAAAATATAACCATTTAACCTTAAAACAGTGAATAATGAACATAATAGTGGACCATAAAAATATTTAATGAATTTTTTCTTGTTTTTGTGTAGTTGTTATTCTTTTATTTATAAATTTGTTGTATTTATTTATTTTAAAAAAACGATGATTGGTTTTTGATGGCATGGTGTCTTTATTCATGCTTTTCTGTGTGGTGTGAATTGATGTTCTCTATATTCCCTACAAATTTGTACATGAAGTTTCGGAACATTTTGAGCATATAAAATTAATTTTACATTAACGCGAAAACTTCATATCTGAAGTTTATTTAATCGTTATTTTTGTGACATAAATGAAAAAAGAAATTAACATGCTTATTCACAAAATATAGATTTTAAAAAGAACAGTAATACAATTTTTTTTCTGTTGATTTTTTACTATGGTTTGGAAAGAAAGTAACATAATTATTTAAAACTCTCTCTATGTAACAAAACGAATTATCTAAATTAACTTGGAAGAGAAGACAGATATCAGCAAAACCTGCGAAATACAATCAGGAAATTCTCTTAAGGATCATTATACTGTGTCCTTAATAATTAATTTAAAGGATTTCTAATTTTAGTATATTATTTTTTAGCGTAAAAAAGGTTACCATTTGAGTATATCATTTGAGTTCAATGTTTTTTTTAAATAAACGAACTTTTACAAACTAAACATTCTTTTAGCTAAATTATGTATGAAAGCTAAATTATGTATGAATAAACATTGCAATAATTATGGAATTCAATCCTATCCTTATCATTTTAAAGTTATGTTTTCTACATCACAATAAAATTACGTCTATGACAAGACAAAAAAGGATCTGAAACATGTTACTGTAGTTTTATTTCTCGTTCATGTCACATGCATCAAATACATGATAGCAGAAATATTTTTCAATCAAATTGTTTATATAAAATAAAAATAAATAAAAAGTACTTTCTTGGAATATTCCCAAACATTAAATCATACATTACAAACTTGATACCGTTCGTGTCACACATAGATAACAAAAAGAAAAATACATGATCTCTCCCCTCCAGAATATTGTACTTTTATTTATTATTTATCTGTTTGTTCTAAAATCTGTTTGTGTGATCTATTTGTTGTAACTTTTCAGAGTTTTTGTTGTTAAATTGTTTTTAGAGTTCCCTACCAAGCAATACGTTCCTACTTTGAGGGAAATAAAACTGTATTTTTGTGTACTTCCAAGTTTCTTTATTAAGTGATGTAGAATGATCATGATAATGTCATGAGGGGGACCTCACAACTTATGGAAGGAAATTCCCTTTTAGTTTAATACACGGTCACATTTTTCAAAACATTTAAAAAGGACTCACTTAAACAAATTCAGATATATTCTATTAATTTGGTTACTTTAGATTTAACACGATATTCTTCACCTACATATTTTTCAAATTACGATAGAAGTTTTAAAATTCTTCTGTTAGAAATGAAAAGCTTTTACTGTTGTCGGATCAGTTTTTGTGAAACTTTTCTCATTTTGGATAAAAATGACAAAATATACGGAAGGGAAATAATATATGCAACAATTAAGAATTCGTTTAATTAGATTTTAAATGAAATTAACGATATTACTCATAATTGAAATGCGGAATCATCTCAAACGCTTTGGATTACGTATATGATATTTTATTTTTAATAATTGCTAGTTTGAGTTTGACTGCTCTCACACTGGCCGCCATATTGGAGGCAGAGCTGATCTTACCCAATCTAGTCTATCCATTGGTCTGAGCTCTGGAAACTGTGGTTGTTGCAAAACGGTAAGCTAGAAATTCAGCCTTATTCCCGCGCCACGTAAGAGAAATATATATATATATATAAATATATATTATTTGTGAGTCAATGACATAGTAGACATAGTAAACTGTCATTTCGTTAAACTACCTTTTTTAATAAAAAAAATTGCACTTAATAAAATTTAATGAAAAAAAGTATTAACAAATAATCTTAAAGATGTGTAAAAGACTGGCACAATACTACTGGTAATTAACTATTTTATTTCCCATTTTCAACTCTTTAACTGCAAATAAATGATTTAAAAAAAAGAAAGCATGGCAGATATTAAGTCTATGTAGAAAAAAAAATGTTTTCAGTATTATTGTGTATATTCTACTGTAACACTGTATTGTAAATTATTTTCAAGTCATTCTTCTTGAGAGAGAGTTTATATAAACTGAAATATAAATGATATTTTTCTTAATCTTTTTTATAAGGTAGGAGAATTTTATTAGAGATTCTTGTTTATTGTGAAATTTTTCATTTTAACAAAGCTGCTAAAAATGTTAAAGTGTTTTAAGAAAAATATTCTTTAACTATTTAATTATCTTAAATTCTCTTAAATTATTAGCAAAACTTATTTTCTTTTCAATGATTATTATTTTTATTTATATTTCACATTTTCAAAGTTTATATAATCACATAATAAGTTCACTAATTATAATTAAAATATAGATAAAATGCTTAAGTGATACAAAGCGAAACACAAAAAGGCTTATAAAAACTTTTAATATAAGGATCGACATATGTTTCAACGCTCTTACGGCGCCATTATCAAGATATACAACGATAAACAAAATTTTCGCGCAAATTTTTGAAAATAAACTTGAAAACCATAAATCATGAGATCATATAGAGGTACTTAAAATAGTCAACTGTAAACGTGAAAATCAGTATTTTCTTATTGCTTTTTTAAAACTGAAAAGTACCTCGTGCTATATTTTAGGTAATTCAAACGAGGCGGATTCACTGCAAATGTTCACGTTACGTATATAGATTTCTATTGATTTGTAGATAATAGATGAGAAATAAAGCCTTGATGGATAAATTATTTAACTATTTTTAAAATCAATTTTTAATGTATCGGTTCTATGTAGTCTTGCCAATGCTGTAGTACTTCTGTCATATTTGATATCTGCCATATGCTCTTTTAATCTTGTTTTAAACTTTCTAGTGGTCATCCCTATATAATATTGCAACGTTCACCAGAGCAGATGGAACATATTTCTAGCAAAATAATGTCGCTCAAACAAATAAAAAATTGAAAATATCAGTTTCTGTGTTATTTATCTTCAATTATTTATTAACAAGAACGAAAAATTATGCATAAGGCATATATTATGAAACACTTCACAACACTAACAGGTTATTATTAAAAAATTTCATTTTTTTTTTACGTAGAATGAAATGAGATATTTAAATAAGCGACTTAAACAACACATAATTTAGTAAAAATTAATTTTCAGCAATTGCTGTCCCTATACGGTAATATATGCAAAGTTTTTCGTGTAGCCTTGTATCCGATATATAGAATTTATACACACCACCTATATATACAGCTATAAATCAGATCAGTTTAACAATGCATACTACAGAGTAAAACGCATTTCCAGCAATTATCGATCTCAGTCAGTCCTTTAACAGGATTTTTTGTGTGTCTCTGTAAATGAACGATAAATGTTATGCACTATAATCTATCGGAAACACGCAGTCACTTCATTGATTTTATTATGTTTGATGTGTCATAACATCATTAAAATGCACCGCAATCTATTTTTCTCCATATATCATAATGTAATGGAATCTTTTGTGGGTCCCTGTAAACGAACTATAAATGCTCACACTTTATTTTCAATAACGAACATTCGATAGTAAACCTCAAACACATATAAAATTTTAAGAGCAAACGGATTATTTTTACAAGAGTTAGAGCACAGACAGACAGACGGCAGACAGACAAACCGAATTCATAAACACTTTTCAAGTTGGAAAGTAAATCACGATCGGCATTTATTCTGTTATTTTGTGCTTTATATTCAATTCAAAAACCTCTATCGTAAAAAAGGGAAAATTCTGTTACGTTTTCTACTTTATCGAAGAAATACAAATAATGCATTGAACGAAATATAACATTATAAATTCCTGTGAAATAGAGAAAAATAAAAATTATAAATTTTCTTAGGAAAATATATTATTTTTAAGAAATATATATAATATCATTGATTTTTATATATCATCCTTTGTTTTTCACATGTGTTTTTAATTTAAATGTACATATATATATTTTCTGTCAGTACAAGAGGGTGAATCTTCTTGAACAATATAGAAACACTTAATATGATTTTTAAAAATAAAAAAAAATATTTTAATAAAAAAAAATTATGTGATATTAAAATTGGTGTTTTGAATAAAGTAAAAAAAAAAAAAAAAAAAAAAAAAAAAAAAAAAAAAAAACGCAGCAAATTTCCCCGCGTGGACCTCCAGAGTGGGCACACAAACAGCGTATGGCTGATCGTGCTTTCGAATAAATAGGTATACAAAATTTGAAGCCAACCTGATATTTCTAACGCAGGTAAAACCTTTTTAATCTAAACTAAGAGGGATTACCACTTCCCTTTTTATATTCGATGTACAAACTCTAAAAACTAATTCGGGAAACAAATTTAAAATTCTCAAATTAAATGAGTTAAATTTTTGTGTTTCGTAATAAACAAGTTCAAAATATTTTATATATTCTATGGAAGGATAAACTTGTGTAATTTGAATTAATGGGGGGGGGAAGGGCAGAAAAATTGGCAACAACAAAAGGAATATTATTTAAATAAATAAATAAACATAAAGAGGGATCATACCTCTAATATGGTGCCCTGGTACATTCTTTTCGAATTTTCTGTGATATACTAAAGGTATTTTAGATTTATATTTTGTATTTAGATTTATATTTAGTGATTCTCAATATATTCAGATATAAAGAGAGAGAAAGTTCGGAATGTGTGAATCCAAATGTTCTAAGCACAGCTATAAATGTCAAACATATAAATATTTTTTACTTAAAAATGTAAGGGAATTGCAATCTTTTGAACCAACTTTTTGAAATGAAACAAATGAAATTTTTTAAATCATTGCTTAAATTGAGAATTTATCACTACTAACACCGCTTTCTGACTTGTTAGGTAATGTACCGCGGTAGAGCCATGGTCAAACAAAAGAAGAAACATATTTTTTCTCACAATAAAGAAAATTTAAAAATAATTCTCACACAACAAAGTTATTTTATAATTATAAATGGAGCGTCTTATTCCGAATCGCAAGTGAAGCATATATCCCAGATCAGCCATACTCAACCTGCGGCCCGCGGGCCACATGTGGCCCGGCGACCTTTTATTTGCGGCCCGAGACACATTATCATTAATCCATATTTATAAAATTAATTGAGATGGCATAAAAAGTATTTAAGACATTCCTTATATTTTCATGGGAAGACAAAATCCGTCCAGTTATTTATAATTTATTTAAAATTTTGTTAAAACATCTTAAATGCATTTTTTCTTATTCAAAAGTTGTTTTTGCATGTTATATTTGTTCTATAGTGGTGTATATATTTCTTAATCTGCAACACTAATTATACGTGATTCTACATTTATTAAATTTGCACTGTATATTTCTACAATTCAAAATAAAGTTTTTACATTGGACAAAAGAACTGATTTATTAGAGAAAACCTCCTGATTATTTTTCTTTGAAATTTGGAAATTTTGCATTGTTATATTATTACGTTTTATATTTATTATATAGCTAATACAACTTTTTAAGTTTGAATCAGGTGTGCTTTTTAGGGACATTTTGCACCACTATTTCCAAACAAAAAAACTTCGTGTAATATTTGTACAAAATTTGCAATAAAAATCTACCACGAAGATTATTGTTTAGAAATAGTAGTGCTAAAATTTTTTTGTAACATTTCTTCCGCGACAAATGTTTAATCCTATTGATAATATTAATTTTCTGATATTACATTATTATACTATTTATGTTATCTTACTATTTTATTTATTCTTTTTTTATCTTTTTATAAATGTGTTGCGGCCGCCTGACGTCGTAAACACAATTTTGTGGCCCGCGAATAAAAAAGGTTGAGTATGCCTGTCCCAGATGCATGTGGGGCTTGCATGTTTTTAGTCCGGGATAAATGCCCCAGCCAGTAGCTCTGGAAGTAGAAACAAATTTGCTGCAACCTATAACTATCACATTATTCGTTACTTGTTTCAACAACATCCACTAAATATTTCAGGAAAAATTTCTAGCATGTACATTATACTTCATCTTCTACTTGTCTATATCTTACAATATCATACAATAAAAGCCAACGTTACCTTTATTTGATGGACTAAACATTTATTTGAAGAAATAAATCGCTGTAACTTCATCTACTACGCTTTTTTATAACGATTGATAGTAGAACAACATTACTAGCTCTACCACACATCCAATAGCTTAAATACATTAACTAGGACAACTAACCCGATGGGGCAACTAACCTGGATTTACCCTAAATGAATATAAAAAAAATCTTACTAATTTTTCGTAACCCCTGCCTTTTACCCTGATAATATGCAAAAAGAAAAAAAAAGTCCGAATAGGATGCGAGTAAATAATGTAATTATCGACAGCTTCTTTAAAATAAAATAAAAAAATTCTTAAACGATTTTTTGGATTGTATATTGCCCGGATGTGATTTAAAGAAAAATTTCTAAAGTACAATTAAGTTTCTAAATTGCTTAAGTTACGTTTTATCAATTTTTATGCTTATAAAATAACTTTAAAAATATCTGCGTAGCTATGTTTTATTGGATATTGACTATACAGGGTCATTCATAATTCCCTCCGGGGTTTCGAAACGTTATAGTAAAAAAACGAAGACGAATATGAAAAAAAGAAACATATGAAATTATTCCGAAACTATTCAAGTTTTACTTATATACATTACAGGTGTTCTATGTGTGAACCCTTGCTCACACGGCATACATCCATGCGATAGTCCAGTTCCTGCCATACTCCGTTTCTTTAAATTTCCGGTACCACACATGAATTGTCTTGTCAGTTGGTCCCTGTTTTCGATATTTATTACGAAAGGCCCGTTGAACTGACACCACTGATTCAGATTTAAAGAAACGGAGTAAGGCAGGAACTGGACTATCGCATGGATGTATGCCGTGTGACCAAGGGTTCACACATAGAACACCTGTAATGTATGTAAGTAAAACTTGAATAGTTTCGGAATAATTTCATGTGTTTCTTTTTTTCATATTCGTCTTCGTTTTTTTACTATAACGTTTCGAAACCCCGGAGGGAATTACGAATGACCCTGTATTTTTCTAACCACAAATATTAATCTAGACGATTTTCAATTTTAAAGAAATATTGCAAACACTAAATAAAAATTTTATTCCACTGCACATATAAAATATATACGACTGCATAAACATGAAGTTGTGAAAAGGTTTCATTTTATCAGCTGCCTGAATTGTATGCAGAAAACTCTTTGAAAATATATCTAAACATTATTGATGCATTTGTATGATATACGTTTCAAATTTCAATTCCTCCCATGATCTTATCGAAATGGAATGTGTGTATATAATACATACAGTGTCTCACAAAAGTGATGGGACACTTGTGCTTTATAAAAAGAAACTGCAATAAAATAAATAAACAAACATGTGCAAAAATTTTTTGGGTGTGTTTCATATTTAAAGTTAGTAACAATTATTACATAACATACATTTTGTCAAAAGATTAAAATATTAATTTAGTAAAAATACAATTGTTCAGAACGGAGCAAAAAATGGCTCACATAAGTGATGGGACACTTACTTTTCCATCAAATATTTATCCAAAAATTTTACTTTTTAAAAGGTTTTAATATTTTGTTGGATTTCCTTTTACTTTTAAGACATGATTTAATCTTTTTGGGATGGATTCGACTAATTTTTTTGTGATTTCTGGAGTGATTTTACCCCATTCTTCTTGAAGCACCGATTTTAGTTGTTGTTTTGAAGAAATGGTGTGTTTGCGAATTCTTGATTCCAATTCTTGCCAAATATTCTCTATGGGATTTAAGTCTGGAGATTGTGGTGGTGTTTTTATTATTTCAGGACAGTTATATAGCAGCCAGAGTCTAACGTTCAGAGCAGTGTGCTTGGGGTCATTGTCCTGGTAGAATTTAAAATCGTTATGAAGGTTCAATTTTCGTGCTGAAGATTTCAAATTTTGCTTTAAAATATCAATATACTTGTACTGATCCATTATACTGTCAATAAAAACAAGATTACCAACTCCAGCGGACGACATACACCCCCATACCATAACTCCTCCTCCACCATGTTTTACTGTTGGTACCAAGTTCTGTTTGCGAAATTCTTCCCTGGGTTTTTTCCACACCAAGATTCTACCGTCAGAACCAAATATATTAAATTTACTCTCATCAGCAAATATAACTTTATTCTAGTAATCAGAATTCTTATTTATGTTGGATTTTGCGAAAGCTAGTCTGAGTTTTCTATTCTTTTCACTTACGAAGAATTTTTTCCTGGCTACTCTACCGTGATATCCAGCAGATCGAATTACCCTTCTAATAGTCTCAGGATTAACAATTATTCCATATAATGCTTGTAAATCAGCAGCAACTTTTGAAGCACTAATTCTTGGATTTTTTTAATATTTCGAACGATAATTCGCTTTATTCCATTGGATAGCTTTGATGGTCGGCCAGGTCTTCTTTTATCCTGAATCATAGGATTCTTTTTATATCGTAGAAAACTGTTGAACGACTCAAGTTAACTGTTTCAGCAGTTATTCTAATAGATTTTCCACGTTCAATATGCAAATTAATAACTAATTTTCGAATTTCAGGCGAAGTTTCTTTTCGTTTAGCATTCATGGCTACACAGAGCTAAAAAACACAAAAATTCCAAAACACACTGGAGAGAAATACTGCAGACGATTTTATAAATTATTGCCAATTGCTTTTAAGTAGAAATAAAACCCCAAAAAATATTTTTATTGCTTATTTCAGACGATTTTTGTTGCATATATAATGGTGTCCCATCACTTATGTGAGCTATTTTTTGCTCCGTTCTAAACATTTGTATTTTTATTAAATTAATATTTTAATATTTTGACAAAATGTATGTTATGTAATAATCTTTACTAAATTTAAGTATGAAACACACCCACAAAAAAATGTGTACATGTTTTTTTAATTTATTTGATTAGTTTCCTTTTGTAAAGCACAAGTGTCCCATCACTTATGTGAGACACTGTATATATATGTAAATTTTAAATTTTTATTTTCTTTTGGCAGTTTATAGAAGTATGCGCAAGAATCAATACGACAGTGTAAAAAATATTTCAAATAAGGTTTTAGGATTTTGATATAAATTGGAAAGCTTAAGGGACGTTATATTACTTTATCTTTGAAATGTTGGAGTTATACTCTGTTTTTCCATTAGTTTCAATTCTTTGAACGCTTGAAATAAAAATGAAGCAATCTTTAGAAATTTGAATGTATGCCGTGTATATAGTGAATGCCAAAAGTTCGTGTATAAAAGAGTGACACTATAACAAAAAAATTTTGTAAAGCCAACTAGTGTCGCAATACATTTATTCAATTGTAAATATTGGGTAGTTCACCCCAAGCCGAACTCGGATTTTCATTCATATGTTTAACAATATTAGAGATATTATAGCGATATTTTCATACGACTTGACTTACATTGCTTTTTATGAAATGTGATAACTATTGTAGAATTTTAACAACAATAAAGATATTCTAATCATATACTTAAATTGCTTTCTATGACAGATGATAAGTATTCTAGAATTTTAACAATAATAAAAATATTGTACGGATATTTTCAACAGACTTTAATTGCTTTCTATGAATGTTATAACTAGTCGAGAATTTTAACAATGATAAAGCTACTATCACGATATTTTAAACAGACTTGGATTGTTTTCTACGAAAGGTGATAACTATTCGAGAATTTTAAAAGAAGATACGGTAACGATATTTTAAATAGACTTGCATTTCTTTCTATGAAAGGTGATAACTAATCGAGAATTGGTGAAAAATGACGATGATTCGTGGTCAAACACCACTTATCTATACGCTTCTTAATTTCCAACATAGTAGATCACAGTACATCGCTCACCCACAAGAAAAGAAACACTACTCAAAAAAAATCCTTTTCCGTATTATTGCACTAATAGGTATAATTTAATAATTCTTTGTACTACCTATTTTCACAGACATTATTTTTTTTATTTTCCAACATATAAACAAGCATTGTACATGTCCAGAAGTCTTAAAAAACACCTTTAAAACTACACAAAACCAGTCAATCAAACAGAATGAAAGAACAACACAGAAGAGATATAAACTTAAATAAATCAACCACTGCAATAGCCAGATTAAACAGCAAATCCCCAATTACAATAGACTTCAATAATGTTGAAAAATTAGCCAATTATAATAATTTAAACTACGCATTACAGAGGGAAGCTATAGAAATATTCACATCAAATTTAGAAACATGCAACGATATGGTCCACGCAAAAATTGATAACAAATGGCGCCAGATGTTGTTAAGAAAAATCAAAATGGAAGTTTTCAACGGATTGATTGACAGAGCAGAAAACATAACATCAGTGATTGAAGATGCATGAGAGCGACAGGTGAAACTATTTTTACTTTTTTACAATTTTTAACAGATTGACTATGTTTTGTGTGGTTTTAAAGGTGTTTTTTAAGACTTTTTGACATGTACAATGCTTGTTTAGATGTTGAAAAAAAATAATGTCTGTGAAAATAGGTAGTACAAAGAATTATTATGTTAAAAATGGCATTATGAACGATCATAGATAAAAAAGGTATAATTTAGATCCGTCTTGCTACAGGAAAGTTTCATAAGTGCAGTTATCCGGAATACCGTTAGATTACACTATATGTCACTTAGCCACCACAGAATGAGGTAAATTGTGCGTGTGGTGGATGGTATAAATTTACTCAATACTCCCTATCTCTTCTACGTCCTGATTCTTAACGTGGCTCTCCAAAATATATTTTTATATATATTATCGCTCAACGACTCGCAAATTTCTGACACATTTCCTGACTCATTTTTAAACTTAAAAGCATGATACTTGCAGATATAATTATTGAAATGATTTGTAATCGAACAGTTTTTCCTTTTCTGATAAATGAATTAAATCTTGAGTTATAAGCAATTGTTGTCTCAGGACGGCAATTTTGTTCCTTTCCTGTGCTGTCGTATTTGAAAATTTGGTTCAAATCTATAACTTTGACAGCATTTTCTGGGAAATCTTCTGTTTTCACCGAAAAAATGAAAAATAACAGTTCGATTACACGGTTTCTTAATAAGATCACATGCCAATTTTATCCGTCTGCGAACAAAAAATAATTTCAAAATGTATCAGCAAGTAGCCAGTTTTGATTTGTGAACAGCCTTAATTATTTTACGTTTTTACCTGTGCTTTTATTTTCTGTTGTTTTTTTTAGGTAGATTTCGTAAGAGATACTACCTATTACATTCTCCCCTATGTTTGAATTTCTGAAAAAATTTTGCAGATCTACGCCGATCATGACTCCCTGAATTCAAAACCACCCCCCAGTTCGAAACTTTATCTATCTATCTATCTATCTATATCACTTTTTATGGACACGATAACCTCAATAATTCTGCACAGATTTCTTCCAAATTGACACATAAGAACAAGGGGCATAAAATCTCGGTCAAGTTTGTTAACGCTTTAACGGATAAAGCACTTCAATTGCTAAGATGTTGAAATAGATGACTGACACCGGAAATTATGAACAAATGTATTTTTATATAAGAAAAAAGCGATATTTCACATATATAATAAATGAAAAACATTTCTATTAAAATTCTGCTGTCATTGTTGAGTTTCGTAATTAAAGTTTTGTGGTTTCATGGGGAAACCAATGAACGTTAAAGGGTTAATGGGCAAAATCAAACCAAGGGGGCCCAAATGGGAGGGCCTATTTGTGAAAACAGAAAAAATCCCATAACTTCTTAATTATGATACGTATAGAATCCGTTTAAACTTATTATTACTTCTAGGAAAAGGGCCGAAAATTTATGAATGGTAGATTTTTGATATCATTAAAAATGGCCTCAAGAGGGGAAAATAGGGGTTTAAGAAGACAAATATTCATAACTGCGTCAATTCACAAGATATCAAATCAGCTAAATTTATTATAAATCCTCTTAATATTATCTACAACTTTTATATTGACAAGTTTTTTATGGGACCAACCCTTACAGCAAAAAAAAAAAAAAATAAAATGAAAAATGAAAAAAAACATTCCGCCGGCTCCGCCTACAAACACATGTAGATTTCAAAGTGAGCGGTCTCAACTGCTGCATCATGGCACGAAGGTCATTTCTTCTGAAATTCTCAATAAACACGCAACCCACGGTCTGCGTCTTCGAAATCTATCTGTGCCTGTAGGCCAGTGGTTCCCAACCTTTTTTGGCCGCGCCCTACCAAAGCAACTCAAAAGTCCTGATGCCCCCTCCCCCAACCCCATCGCCGTTCTTATGTAACATATAATTCTTATTTAAGAAAATGAAATTTTCACATAAACGAAGATTGAAAGAACATTAACAATGACAAGTCATTTCAGAATTTGTTATCTTACCAAACAGGTAAAATATTTTCTAGAATATGTTTTGAACATAATTCTATACATTTAATGAAGTCATACATCTTCATATATGCCCAAAAGAGTTTTCTCTTTTGCCAATTTACCTCAGTTTGGAAACAGATTGTTTTATGATCACCTTTTCTATTTTCACAATATTTCTTGAAGAAACTCTCACAATTTTGCATTAAACTTGAAAGTATTCGTACATTTTATAAATGACTTAAACATTTCATTAATAATAGATGGTGAATTTTTGAACAATACGATCTTTCTATGAATAACACAACATACAAGAAGCATTTCTGGATTCTTATATTTATCAATTTTAAGTAGACATGTGTAAAAATGTCTTCACATGGCACTGACATATTGCAGAGCGAATAAAAATACACGTCTTATCCAATAAATGCTAGTGGAAAATTTTTTAGAAATAATCTAAAATACATGAAAACTCGGAAAGTTCAAAAAAAAAAATTAAATATGAAAAAAGTAATAGTTACAATAAAACTGTTTTACATAACTATTCTGAGTAAATATTCTTTTAAAAGTTTTCCATGGAAAAACTTTGAAAATTGAATTTTGTTTTTCTTCATTTAAAAAATCTGCTGATATTACATTCGTTTTTAACCTACAACTTTAGTTATCCAAAAAAAAAGACAAAAAAAAAAGTGGCAAGGAATGGTTTAATAATAAATCTGGAATTGCCCCCAGAAATTCCAAAGTGCCCCCTTGTGGGGCGTACAGCCCCCGTTGGGAACCACTGCTGTAGGCCAAGCCGTCAGGGATTTTTTCTAAGTGTAGTATTTTTGAGTTCTGTCACTTGAGAAACATATAGTGTTACTGGCCTAATTACAATTCACTGTCCGTGATAGCATCATATTTCACACAAAATAAAGCTATTCCGTTGATGTACGCTTCAAATTTTAATCCCTCGCATTATCTTATCAAAATGGAATATATATATATATCTATAAACATTCCGTTTTTTTTGTGTAGTATACACATTAGATATTACAGGGTGCACCAGAAAAATGAATACACAGTTAGAACGACTATAACTCCAGTTTTTATTCACATATAATTAATACTTAAATTGCAAAAGAATCTACATAAAATGTATAGCTTCTTCTCCTAATCGCAGATGTTCAAAATTATTACCGTTCTGGTCAATACACCGCTTATAACGGTGGACTATTGATTCACAAACTTCAACAAACATTTTATTTGGTGTTGTGGCGCATTCTTGCTCAACTGTGGTTTCTGAACGTTGTATATGAACATCCATTCGTTTCAAACTTATCTTTTATCCAATAAATTGTAAGTCGAATAGGTGGATCCGCCCGAAACTCTTTGCGATATTGTTTTTGTACTTCTGTTACATTTTCATAATTACAACAGTTTTATAAAATAAATTTCTTTTTTCAAACGTTAATCTTGGTCCACTCATTATTTCCAATAAATTACACTTTGAAAAGAAGGAAAAATTAGAAAGTTATGACCCTTTAAACAGTGTATGTAAACATTTTTCGGAAGCACCTTGTATATTAGTTTGATACATTATATTCATTCTTTCAAAATTATGAATGAAAATCCGGGTTCGGCTTGGAGTGAGACAGACTGTATTTATGCTTAAATAAGTGGATTGAGACCCTGGTTTCCTGCTTGTTTGTTGCAGCGTGCTGCCCTATTACCTCTCAAATTTTATACAAGACATTATGGGATGCCCTGTACATATGTTTAAAAATAGATAAATTATTTACATGTTATATGTCCATTTAAAAATGTGAGAAATAATTCACTTTTACGAAAATAACAATGTTCCATGCACATACAAAAATTTTTAAGGGACTTAATATTGGCCTGTGCCTTTCACAAAATTAACGTGTTACATTTAGTTAACCGAAGAATATAATTTAAACAAGCGTAACTAAACTATTTGCTTCGCGCAAATTTTGTATACCCATTTATTCGACAGCACGATCAGCCATACGCTATTCGTGTGCCCATTCTGGAGGTCCACGCGGGGAAATTTGCTGCGGTTTTTTTTTAAAACATTATTCAAAACACCAATTTTAATATCACATAATTTTTTTTTATTAAAATATATTTTTTTATTTTTAAAAATCATATTAAGTGTTTCTATTTAGAGAAATTTTTCCCTCGCGACTTTCAGAGTAGAACGCCACGCGATCTATGTCTAGATGGGTATGCCCGGAAGGAGGTGAGGTTAATAATTCACAGACTCCTCCTATAGACATTACATCGCAACCTCTGGGTCGCCGAAGAGCTGGTCGAAATCTCCAAGCTCTTCGCGGTAGGAGACCGCGTTTGAACGGAATCCAAACTGTCCGCCACCCCCTCAATGCAGGCGGGAATGGTGCATTAGTTCGCAGGCTCGAGGCTGTATCATGAGCCGGCAACTTATTTAAATGTGATATGTAAATAATTTGCTATTTTCTGTACTAGTCTTGTTGTTGTTTTGCATATTAAAGTTTTGAAGTTGTTGTTGTGCATGTTGTTGAAGTTTTCAAAGATGTATTGAAAATGGGCATTTAACAGTGCCCAAAATGGATACGCAGTGGTAACCAAAATAGGCATGGCCCAATTTCGACCTAAGAATCGTTCAAACCAAATTGGGTTTTTATATTTTAATGTGAGGCCAAAATCACTGATTAAGTTTTTTTTTTATAATAACGCTATTTTATATGCTATTTATATTACAGTAATATTTTTTATGAAATTCTACATAAAATTTGGAGTAAATAGGTTACATCTGCACTGTAAAAATCATTACTATAAAAAAGAAAAATGAAGAAGGGCTTACGTAGGGTAACTATCTCGGACTTACTTGTTGTAATTAATTAATAATTTGTGCATGTTGTTGAAATTTTCAAAGATGTATTGAAAATGGACATTTAACAGTGCCCAAAATGGATACGCAGTGACCACTGCGTATCCAAAATATATATCGGAATTAATTTAATATATAAACCGATATATTAATCTTTAGTATATCGGAAAAGAACATAACAGTTAAATGGCTGAAAAATTAAAATCAAACTATACATATACTACATTGAATAGTATGTAGATAGTTTATGAAACTGTAGAAAAGAGTCCTTTATAGTTTATTAGGAGCATTCTCAAACGTGTAAAAAAATTCTAAGTAACGAATAAATAAATCTAGATTGTTTACAGGCTTATATAGAAACATCTAATGTAACAAAAATTTGATTAAGCATAAAAAAAAAAAAAAAATCTTTTGTTATTGGGATATCTTGCACACGCTCGGGACCATAAAGTATACATACACTTTCGATAGAAAATGCGCATGTTTGTGAACAAACTGGCTTGATGTTTGTCAACTCAACTCTACGTAGGCAAAATTTCGAGCTAAATTGCTCGTAATTTTTGCGTAGTGATAATAAATCATATTATGTGTAGGAAATACTATGAATTATCTTGGAACATTACACAATAGATAATAATTAAGTAAATAAATGAGATGCGAATAAATCACAAATCCTTGCTATATAGGTGTAAAACATATAATACAGATATAAAAGTTAAACATTAACATTTTCTACAGTTTCGGCACACATCCATGTCCATCATCAGGAATGTAAATGAACATCTGGATCAGAAAATCAAAATCCCACCTTACAGAAAACCGCACATATGGCAAAAAAACAATCAATGAGCACGAGTTTGGAGAAAAGTTACAGGAATCCTCTGGTGCCATCCCTTGAGACATGATGAAAACCTTAGTCAGAGCATGTCACCATCTATATTTGAAAATAGTAACTAACTGCCCAAATCAAAATTAAATGTTTCTCAAGGTATTTAACGAAATTTTCGGAATACTGTACGATACATTTTCATTACAAACTTCATCATTTCTCATTAAAATGTCAATAGATTCTCTATTTAAACTCTTATGTGATGCATTACTGGGTAAAATAACTGTAGCCACTGCAAATTCCCAGCACACATTGGGAACACATTTGGAACACTTTGATTCAAAAAATGTGTTCCAGTTACCTCAATGTGTACTGAAATGTGTTCCGAATGTGTTCCGCTATAAAGAAAGTGTTCCGAAAAGTGTACCGAAAGTGTTCTGTTCAGGATATTTGTTAAATCTAAACTCGGAACACATTTGAGAACAGATTGGGAACACATTTGAGAACAGACTGGGAACACATTTGCGAACAGATTGGGAACACATTTGAGAACAGATTGGGAACACATTTGAGAACAGATTGGGAACAGATTTGGAGCACATTTGGGAACACATTTGAGAACACATTTGGGAACACATTTTGACGCACTTGTTAAATCATCGCTTTCTTTGTTACAATCTACTTTGTTACTAAGAAGCCTTGATCGCAATCAATGCGGATTTCAAGATCATTATTTTTATTACTTGGGTAAGTTAAATTTTAAAATTTATTTTACAGCGCACATGAGCTCGTTATATTAAGGGTCCTATTATAGTGGCCCCACCAGTGGCTGAGAAGTTATACTTTCAAAGCTGGTAGACGGGAGGTGCTGGGTTCAAACCACTGTCGCGCCCGTCGACCTAACCGTTTGGAGTTTTCCAGGGTTTTCTTCGAACCTTGCGTAAATACGGGTTAGGATCCCTTAGAAAGGTCCGTCATGGAGGCCCCCCCCCCTACCGCCGTTCTATATCCCTGGCGCAAATAATTTGCCGTAACAAATAATCAACCAACCAATTGAACCGGTATAGTGATTGTCGTTTGAACGATATACATTCTAAAAAAAATCCGTGAAAATACAAGAGATTTTCCGTAAAATTTTACGGAGAAGTTTCATTTTTCTAAAATTTCAGTACAATTTCCGTAAATAACATTAGTTCCGTTAAAGAGACTTTACATCCGTAAATATGCAGAAAGTTTTCCGTAAATTTAATGGATTTTTCCCGTATTTCTTTCAAAACAGTACAATGTCCGTATTTCTTGCAAAACAGTGCAATTTCCGTAAATGTCGTTTAAATGTTGAGTACAGAAATCGCTTTTTTTGAAATGCGAATTAAGATTGTTATATTTACTAGAGTTCTTCTAGGATACAGGCCTGGCCCGGCTCGACCAGCTGGCTCATTCTAACCGAGGCCGTGTCAATTTATTGTGAAAAGAATAGTAATATTTATATTTTTTAATGAAATATTTAGAAATTTATTTTATTTTTATAAATTACAAAAAAAAAAAAAAAAAAAAAAAAAAAAAAAAAAAAATCTAATCTATTTATTTTTTAAATTTACTTATTTTTTTCCTGATAGTACTTCCAATTTATGATTTTTTTGTCACTATTTTTTTTTTAATTTATCTTTTTTAATGTGAGGCAATATTGTGTTATTTAAAGGTTTCATAACATAATATCTCTGCAAATTATAGCTATGCAAATTGGTATTAAACTAAACTGTTTTGGCTTACAAATTTATGAATTACGCTAAAATTTATTATTTTCTAAATTATAATTTTACAAAGTTTACAATTTTTTCCTTAAATTTATAAAATTAGTTGATGTTTTTTCTTTACTTTTATAAAAATCAAGTTTCTAATTTTATAACGTTTTTAATTTATTTCGTTAGTTCATATTTTTATAAATTAAACTAATTTAATTTAAATTAAATCAGTTAGTCCATATTTAAACTTACCTATCCCAAAGTCATTAATTAATTAATTTTTTTTCTTTTAAATGTAATGTTAAAAATATAATGTTTAACAGAACCGTTGAAAGATTTGAGATTTTATACTTTTAATTATCAAAAAGTGCAATCCCCCCCCCCCCCAGAGCAGAAATTCCTCCCGGAGAAAAATGTCTGAATTCAACACTAGTTAGTACTGTTGCAAAAAGAAGCAATTATTACTCTTAATACAATTTTTTTATGCATATAATACATAATAAATTAAAATTTATCTGTTATAAGGCACCAAATAATAGAGCACATTATTGAAAATTATGAAAAGAAAATATTAAAAACACTGAAAAAATCCATCTACAGATGAAACCCAATTTTTGCATCATAAAAAGCGATTCAAATAAGCGAATACCGCGACCGGTCATAGCGCTGTGGTCTAGGGCATCGGGTTAGTACACGGGACATTGTGGGTTCGAATCCGTTCGCTGGAAGGGTTGGTTAAATTCTATGAACTTACTCAGAAATGAAAAAAAGATTCCGAAATGTATCTGTCCCTTATAAGGTTGTCCTCGCGAAGTACCTTATTTTTCTTTTTTGGTCCTATAAATTTTATTTTAACGGCATAAAAATTTCTATAAAATATGGAAGATGTGTTCCGAAAAGTGTTCTCAAATGTGTTCCCAAAAGTGTTCAAAATGTGTGCTGAACAAATTAAGCGTTCTTAAAAGTGTTCTTAAAAGTGTTCCAAAAAGTGCGCTACAAAGTGTGCTGAAAAAGGGGACAAAATGTGTTCCGAAAAGTGTTCTCAAATGTGTTCCCAAAAGTGTTCAAAATGTGTGCTGAACAAATTAAGTGTTCTCAAAAGTGTTCCGAAAAGTGTTCCAAAAAGTGCGCTACAAAGTGTGCTGAAAAAGGGGACAAAATGGTGTTCCGAAAAGTGTTCCCAAAAGTGTTCAAAAAGTGTGCTAGAAAGTCTCAGAAGTGTTCTAAAAACTGTTCCAAAAAGTGTGCTAAACAAGGGGACAAAATAAGTGTTCTAAAAAGTGTTCTGAAAAGTGTATAAATATTTGCAGTGAGCATTCTCAAAGTCAATATGGCAATTATAATTTTTAAGATAAAATCTCGACAGAGCCATAGATGGTATATGATGTTTTATGTCATTAGAAAGTTCCGTTAGCCGTTCCACAAATTTCCTTTTGGTCTTACCGATATACCATTTCCTACTATTGTCCTCAAGTATAATGCGATTTCATAAATGCCAGCACAATATCGGAGTGGAGTGGTGTCCGAATCTTTAACGAGAATATACGTTAAATTAGGGGGGAGGGGTAGTTATGAAAGTGATGTTAAATTAATCTAAAAATCTCCTGAGCTTTTCAAAAATGATTAATGGGTGATTTCAAACATGATAGGCACATATTGAAATTTCTGAGAAATTTTCGTGGGAAAATTATTTTCGCTACACTGAGATAAAGGGCTATTAAACTTCATGGTGATTCTATTAATGAAATGAACAGGAAAATCAGGATCAAATGTAATTATTCTAATGAAATCAAGTTCGTTATGAAGCTGAGTAACGGAAGAGACCAAAAAACTCCGTTTTACAAAAAATAATTGAAGGTGGCGGTACGATAACTAAATGGGAGGAACGCATTAAACGAGACAACAATGTTTAATTTAAACGGTTTCCTATAATATATTATGAATTAGTAACTCTGCGAGAATTGCTACTTTTTGCTTACACCAAGTTGAAAAGCACGTCTTTACTGAGGTTAAGGCTATTACAATCCGGGCTGACTCACGCCGCCATTTAATTACCCGTAGGAGAAGAACGTTTGGCCACACCGCATCGCGCGCATGGACAAAAATCACTGATTGGTCTATGTCGGCATCAAAATGCTTGATGATTCAGCTTGTATTATGGTAGCTCTAACTGGGGTGCGGCTCCTTCGTGACGTCACATGTACATTATCTATTGCATTGCTTAAACGCTTAGAGCTAATTTTTGTTTGATATATTAAATTAAAATTTTGAATAACAATTTCATTTGCTCCCAATTATTTCCCCTTACTATTTTTTTCAGCAAGTCTGTCAAGAACATAAAATATTAGGTAAAATTTATTATTATTTATATTAGAATGTTATTTTCATTAAACAATACAAAAGTCAACAAATGTATCGCATGATGTATCACATGATTGGTGATATCGCAATATCAGTTACAGTAACCACTTGCCCATGGTCGTGTTAGACCTAAAGAGAAACAATTGCTGGAAAAAATAGCGAATTCGCTTCTATGAGCCAAACTGAGCTATTGTGAAATAAAAATCTTAAGGAGCACGTGTAGTTAGAATAATACGAAATCACATTTACAAATTGAAATTATTTCGTGTTCTGCATGCAAATCTTTATGTTTTATTGAAATTTTCATTCAAATGTAGGGAATATTAAAAACATGTGGGAACAAAAATTACGCAGGTAAATATAGTACTTAAAATACCGGCTGTGAAAGGGCCAATATAATATTTTAAGATGTAGTGTTAATTTTACGAATACATTAGATTCATAGCATCCTTCTTCACATTTAACTTTGCTCTACCTAATTATGTTTGTTTCATTATTTTTCTGTTTCATTACATAAAATACATGTATGTAACTCATTCTGTGTTTAAAAATTTTCGTCGATCGTTAGAGCTCAATTATTATTTTTTTTTTAATTACGATCCGTCGTAACGAAAAGCTTTCATTCACGATTATGTTATTGTAAATGAAGTTATATTATATGGTATTTTTATTAGGAATTAGCTAACCCGCCCGGCGTTGCCCGGGCCCGAGATAATTACAATCTCAGAGAAAGGCGTTAACCCCCTCCCTCCCCATACCCGTAAATATAATGAATAATTTGTTCAAGAGAACCACCATCACCTACATTAACGCTATCATTAAAAAAAGGATTCCATTTTTCTGACAATTAGAACATAACGAAGACGCTACGCTGAAATAGCTGGCAGATGACACCCCCTTCCCGACCTCAATTTCAAATCTCCTAAATTTTTGTTCATTAGTAAAATTTGGCTATTATTTCCTTTCATTTTCGCAAACTAAATGAGAGGGATCGGCCAGAGAAACAGATCTCTTTGTAGTTCAGTTTTTAATGAAAGCAGATCCCTGTCTGAAAGATTTCTCAGATCGTTTTCAATGGCGCCGGCAGATTTTTGGCAGTTTTTTGCATAAATTAAAAAAAAATACCTACCGAATTTTTCAAAAATCACATGGTCAGATGCAGAATATTTTTTTTACATATGCTCAGAAGTTTTCAAATTGATATCTCAATTAGTTTTCTTAAAATTCGCCAATTAGTAAATTAATTTCGAATTTGTTCATTTCCGCTCACAAATCACACGCGCCAGTTTGTTTTTTTTCGCCATTTTGTTTTAAAAGATGACATTATAGAAGCGATTGTTAATGAGAATCTAATTAATAGCTAGGCTGATTATCAAAATATTAAAATTCTGAGTGTCAGGTGCACCAAGAGAGGGTTTGGACTACCTAAATCTAAATTCACAGACTTCTAGGTGCGCTAAATTTTCCTAGCCATCGCCAACAGACACACACACACACACACACAGACACACAGAGCGAAACACTTTATTTTATTAGTATAGATTATTTTTTTTTCATCCATTATTTAAGCTGATTTCACTTTTTCTATTTTAAAAAAAGATTTCCTTTCATAAGAGCCTAATTACTAATCCCATTAAATACAGAAAAAATATATCAAGTGATTTAAATTTATTCAATAAAATAATTTTACTTGAGAGTACTGATGAAAATTTTAAACTGAACAGATTTCAGCAAATAAAATCAAAAGGCTTTTCTTTCAGAATTTTCTAAATTTCGCTATTAAATAAATTGAAATACAATTTACCTAAAATGAAATCGTTAATTATTATTGTTCATAAATTTAGAAAGTAATGGAAAAAATAAAAGAAAAAGCTAACTCGCTTTAATGGGTGTAATGAAACGAAACAAATTTTTTTTAAT
Source organism: Maratus michaelseni (assembly GCA_963931845.1). Taxonomy (NCBI): domain Eukaryota; kingdom Metazoa; phylum Arthropoda; class Arachnida; order Araneae; family Salticidae; genus Maratus; species Maratus michaelseni. The sequence goes on from OZ007596.1 coordinate 200,133,051, forward strand.
CTAAACTTTAAATTTGATTATACACTGAAATAGCGTAATAAAATTAAAGCAGTAATTATTATTTTTTAAAGTTTAGGATTTATATGAAAATCCAAAGAATAAATTAATTGGTGCAATTTGTAATACGATGACACTGATTCATTACGAAATTTTAACATTTAAATAATAAAAATAGGGAGGATGTATATTTAAGTCCATTTTGCCTGATATAGTTGGCGAACCTAGTTAACTACAGCCAAAAATGTGGTGCCTTAGATATTTTAAATCTTTTTATAGATATAGTAAAATAACTAGGTGCTACACTACGAGGCATAGAACCCTAGTTATAAATTCGGGAATTTAAGTTTGTATTTCAAAAACTATACAAGGTATTTTTTTAATTTTGAAAAAATGCCACAATAGATTGTTTGTTTTTGTCAAAATTTGATATTCATACCAAAAAACAAGTGATACTTAAGTCAAAAATAGCACATTCATATAAAAAATAAAGGATACTTATCAGTCAAAAATATCACATTCGTCTCAAAAACAAGTGATACTTACCAATATAAAAAAGCACACTAGTATAAAAAACAAGTGTTATTTTACGGTCAAAAGTAGCACATTTTGCATAAAAAATAAGCAATACGTACCAGTCAAAAATAGCACATTGATATGAGAAACAGGTGATAACTTGCCAGTAAAAGAAAAGGCGAATTCATATAAAACAAGTGGTATTTACCAGTAAAAAAGCAGTCATATCAAAAACACGTGGTACTTACAAGTCAAAAATAGCATATTCATATCAAAAACAACTAATACTTACCAGTCAAAAATATCACATTGTATAAAAGAACAAGTGATACTTACCAGTCAAACATAGCACATTCGTAAAAAAACAATTGATACTTACCAGTCAAAAATAGCACATTCATATAAAAGAACAAGTTGTACTTACGAGTCAAAATTAGCATATTCACTTCGAAAAAAAAAAATAAAACCAGAGTTCTAAAATGAGAAACAGAGTAATATAAATAAAATGAAAAATTGCAAAAAGTTGCTTTCCCTTTCAATACAAAATCTGCCTCAGTATCTTATAAATGTCATTTTGCGTACTACTATTAAAAGCCTCTCCTATTTTTCACAATTATAAGTTATTATTATAAGTTCACTATTTGCTGAAAATTTTTTCAGAATGAAACTTTCAATGCCTTTTTTGTGTAAAGACACAGAAGACGACGTATTGAGTGCGTCACTCAGCGAAAATCGAGGCTAACGAAAAAGCTAAGGCTACCGCGGTTCTTTAAGAGTATCTTTTTTTACAGACCGCGGGAGTCACGTGATGCTCGAATGCACCCGATGCAGGTGTACGAAAAGGGCATCACGTCACTCTAGCGGTCTGTAAAAAAAGGTAAGTGGAATGCACCGTGGTAGCCTGTCTTTTTCGTTAGCCTCGGCGAAAATACAGTTGCGAATTCTAAAATAATTATGTGATAAACAACTGCGCTTCATTTACCTCTTCCCAAAGTCTCCACTAGTTCAACAAATGTTTAAACCAGTCGTTGGGGACCACCGTAATACTTACCCATCATGGATATGCATAATATAAAATATAAAAATAAAACATGTGCAAACTACTTATAAAATGCATTGCAATTCGAATAAAATCGTGGCTTGATGACGTCATAAATTTTAAAGGCTCGATTACTGAATTGCTTATAGGAAACATCCTTATAACTCCAAAAACAGTAATTCTAATAACTAGCGGTTTATAGCATCTGATTAAGCGTCTCATTTCCAATTAAAATATATCTTTGAATTGAAATTTGGTTGAAATACAGGGTCATGGCAAATCGAAGAGTGTGGTAAATAGGATTCCAAATATCGCGGCAACTCATTATCCGATCAACTTCATGCTTTATGTAAACTTTATGTTTTTTTATTGTCTTTTATATTCACTCCTTAAAATAAACAATTTAGAAATATGTTATATACCTTTTATCAGAACGAATATTTCGAGAGTCCGAAAAAAATATTTCCGGATAATCGAGGTTACTGAAATTCAATAAGCTTCTTCCCATTATTACATACTAAGTACATACCAAATTTCAAGTCTCTATCTCAATTTTTTCGGGAGATAGAGCGTTTACAGACACACAGACACACAGACATACAGACACACAGACATACAGACACACAGACGGACGGCAAAAAAATTTTTCTAAAAATATGTTTTTCGGAATCTCCAGTGTCTCAAACCTCAAAATTTTTTTTTCGATTTTCAAAACGAATACAAGATTTACGCTATACTACGTATGATGGGTAAGTAAATGAAGTTCGCATTTTTTTTCTCTTCTTCATTATATTTATTGGTAAATCACCACTGGTGTACGTAATACACCACCCATGTACTTGTGTAATTTATTTTGTTTTCTTTCTTAATTAAAAACATTTATATGTAAATGTGATATCTGCCACTTTTATACAATTACTAGACATTAGGCACTACTCTTCTTCAGCATCAAAAGTTGATATCTAGGTTTTAAAAGATGTCCGCGCATGGAGTATACCGTCCGTGCAACATTAGTTGAAACTAAATTAGTATTTAGTACTTTCCAACCTAGTTGAAAATAGTTTATGAATTCCGTTAGTCTGGCCGTCTATCTGTTCTTCCGTGCTCTAACTCGCGTAAATCTAGTCAGATTGCATGTAATTGGTATACCTCAATGAAGTGCACAACAAGAGACTTACTATAGAATATGGTGTGCAAAGCATTCATCGTTCATGTACAGGAACACACAAAATAATTCGATTAAAGTGCTGTCTGTAAGCAATAATTGCTGGAAGTGCGTTTTCAATTGTGGTATGCGTTTTTAAATTTCACTAATTTTATGCATATTACTTGGTAAGTATAAATTATATAAATCTTATACAGGGCTGCACAAAAGGATTCAAGTAGATTCTAATGACAGAAATTGAATAAGTGAAATTTTCAACTGTGTTATACTAATTGATCTAAATTTTGACATATTATGTAGTAGATATACAAATCTATAAATCGTATACAGGGATCCACAAAAAAAATTGGGTATTTTTTTAGACTATAGATAGTAATTGATGAAATTGTGTTTTCAAATGTGTTATGTGATTTCCAAATGCAGACGCATAGTAAACAAACCTGCTGGGCGAGAAGTTGAACTTAAGCCGAAAAGTAGGCATCCCCACCCCATTTAATCTTGACCTTGTTTACTTTGACATCTTCTTTCACCTTATTAAACGATGAAGTTTTGTTACTGTATTTTGAATGTGTTGAGAAGTGTTTCATAATCTATGCTTGACGCTAGATTTGTATTTCTTGTTTTTTAACAGTTTCATCTTTATTAAGTTTATACTACTACTGTACATTTCATTAAACAAGTAAATCGAATGCCTAAGGGAGGCCACTCGGCCCAGCAAAGCCAGGCCGTAGAGCGTTAGCACCTCTCCCGGGATGTTCCCCAGCACGCGGGGATTCGTTGTGGGTGATTCCAGCCACCGGCGGAAGGGAAGGCACGACGCACAGTGGGTCAAAGTATAGCAGATGTCGAACATAAGATTATCACAATAGTATAAGCCTATATATAAGATTTTTTTTTTTGTTATATTTAGGTTTAAAGAAGTAAAATATATTATATTCAATATATTTGCATGGTTTTTATGAGCAATTTAATCTTTTTTTGTTTAAAACAGGACTTTTAGAGGCATACTGGATAACTAAATTAAACTTGAAAATCAAAGAAAAAGAAAAAGCTTAGCAGACAATAATTTTATTACCAATCATGTTTTTACTTATATCCTAAGGACATTGGCAAAATATTCAAAATATTTGTTTAATTTTTAATTGGCAACATATGTAATGTTTAGATAACTTTTCAAAATCGTTCTACAAAACCGGAACATTCTTCTGCAACATTTTAGAGCCTATTTCAGTGCATATTTTTTATCATCGGGATTATAATAATAATCATAATAATATAATAATAATAATTTTATAAAATAATTTTGTAGTGATATTAATTTTAGTATATTTCTTTTTTATTTCAAGCAAGATTATTTCATTTTGCTTTTTTTTATATTCTTTTGAAAGATGATAACAAACAGAGATTTGTTTCTGTATCTAAATAATTTAAATAATGGTTTTAGTTATGGAAAATCAATTCTTAGTTTTGTACGTGCTGTTCTACTGTGGACTAAGTGCTTCAGAAATTGATGAAGAAAATTTAAAGAAGCGTTTACGTAAGTTTTGTGTAGCTGTAAAAGATCGATGGCAGAAATCTCAACGAAAATTAGATCGTTTCAATACTAAAAACGATTCTTGGCTTCAGTGTTCCTTTAAAGTTGGTAATGAATTTAAACCATCTGAAGTTGAAAATTCGCAGAAATCAACGCCTCGGAAATCTTTTTCAGATGTAACCGAAACTCATAAAAGAAAACTAACTCAACGTTTAAGAGAGGATACTTCTGGAGAAGCTCTTTTGCATGCAGCAAACAAAAATTAGCATCTGAGGGTTTTAAAGGATCTTTTGATATAGCACATAAAAATATAACCATTGATCATGAAATGAATTTAACAATGATTGATAGAAAAATTATTACGGGAATTTCAAATACATCCTCCTGTTCAACATGTTATATTTGTGGTGCAAAGCCCTTCGGAAATGAATAACATTGATAAAATTGTTCAAAGAAGTGTAAACGCATCCATATACAGCTTTGGTGTATCTAGTCTACATGTAAAGATACGGTCTATGGAATATTTGCTTCATATTTCTTACAATTTATCATTTAAAGCTTTAAGTGCTAGAACTGAAGACCAAAAGAAGCAAAAAGAAGAATCAAAGAGAAAAATTCAATGCGAATTCAGAAAATAATTATGTTTGCTAATTGATGTTGTTAAACAGGGGAGTGGTTTGACACACGATTTAAACACTGCAAGGACATTTTTTGCTGAGTTTGAAATTACAGCTGAGATCACTGGATTGGATAAAGAACTAATTAAACGTTTTGCAATTATAATGCAAGTTATCTCCTGTGACGAAGTAATTAATGCCGAAAAAATTGGCGAATTTGCACTGGAAACAGCTAAAGAATGTGTTTCGAAGTACGGGTGGTATTATATGCCAGTTTCTATTCATAAGTTATTAATTCATGGAAAAAATATAATTACAAATTTTGCTGTTCCAATTGGCCAACTGGTTTATTATCGGAAGAAGCTGGCGAAGCTCGAAATAAAGAGTTTCGGAGGTACCGGGATTCCCATACGAGAAAAATAAGTCGAAGAGCATGTAACGAAGACTTGTTGCACCATTTACTTATAACATCTGAACCATTGATTTCCTGTATTAGACGCAAAGTAAGAAACGCTCAAAGGAACCAAAAATTTCCAGAAGCATTAGAACTTTTACTTTAAATAACATTTTAGCACTCACACATTATGCATCCATTTATTAGAGTAGATTTAACCCTCTGAGAGTCTTTGCTCTTTTCAGAATTTTCACGTAAATATTTATCTAACACAAGATACGTGTATATTGAATTTAATTTTATAGTTTAATTTTAAATTATTTTTTTACATTATTTCATCTTAGAAAATTCTTACAGTATAATATTTATTAAAAAATATTTTTGTCTACAGACAATTTACTATGCTTTCCGTTAATGGAAAATTATGCGATAGCCACTTATAGAGTGTTTCAAATCCATTTATTTCAAAAATGCGCAGGTTTGCGCAAATATTGCCCTATACCACATTAAAATACAGGCTTTTAGGAACACAAAGATGTGTTTGAAATTTCAGGCAACTTCATGCAATTTAAGTTGCACAATTTTTAAGTTTCTGATACCGTTAATTTTATATGGGCTGTTCATAATGTAAAATGATACATAAAATTCAATCAAAATGCAATCAGTAGTGGTTTAAAATGTGTTTTAGGAAATTCATAATGATATTTTAAACGAGTTATTATTAGTGGTTACCTAGGTTTCATTTCTGAGCACATTTAAAAATCACTAAAATTCGCAGAAAAATTCCTCTGCTGAAAGATGTATATTCCGAGCAGTACAAATAAGATATAATTTTGTATAATTTAAAAGATAAACATATATTCGTATTTTGTAGACATTCTTTTAAAATATTTCATTGAAAAAATTTAATTATTTAATGATTATTTTTTGGCCCTATGTTCGCATTTTCTTACGGATTGACCCACTGTGCGACGCCGAGACCGACAGCGCACGCGCAAACGGCCCAAACAACAAAAATTTAAAAAAAAAAAAAGAAAAAAGAAAAGAAAGTTAAACAAGTATATCATTATCATCATCATCATCATTATTATCTATATATATATTTGTCTTACGTGGCACGGAAATAGGGCTGAATTTCTACCTTATCGTTGGAAACAATCGTAGTTTCCAGAGCTCAGACCAATGAACAGACAATATTGTGTTAGCCCCGCCTCCAATATGGTGGAAAGTGTCAGAGCAGTGAAACTGAAGCTAGCAATTATTAAAAATAAAATAATATGAACGTAATCCAAAGCGTCTGAGATGATTCCTCATTTTAATTATGAGAAATAGTGTTAATTTCAAATGAATTAATTTTTTTTCAAATGAATTCATTTAGAATTTATTTACGAATTTCACTCGCACAAAAAATCGGAGATAATAAAATATAAACTTTCTAGAATGTCCTGCTGCCATCTGTTGCCGTTTTATTGAAGTAAAAATAATTTATTTTGCAGAAATCTATAATAATCAATTAGAATAATAAAATGTTGAACGAAATTTAAACAATCATTGATGATAAACTATCTTCCTACCACGTAGTTTTTTTTTTTTTTTTATGAATTTAAGCCGTGCTGTGCAATATTATAGGTGCTAATTATGTTTCCAAGATCCTGTTTTCACAGTATTTAAATTATTTATATGTCCATTAGTAGCATCAACTAAATGCATTTTTAGTTGTGTTTTCAACGGAGTTTTCAATTACTTTTTTACATTAAAAAAATTGTCAATTTCATATGTTCAAATGATTTATTGTAGTACTTATTCCGGCTAGAATTACTAGAAAAATAAAATGAGGCGAGCGAGCAAAGCGAGCTGTGATCGCGTAGCGGTCTCAATGTGAATTGCCTTGCAATTCACCGGGGGTTGGCGAGCGTTAGCGAGTAGGGGGCTGAGCCCCCTAGTTATTATTATTATTATTATTATTATTTTAGTCTTTTAAAATTGATAGCGCATAGAGTGAGCCGCCCTTATCATTATGTTACTACAAACCGTTTGTGTCTTTCAAAGTTAATTGTAGGCAATGGAATTGCAGGTTCCGAAAATTTTCCTTGAAAACAAATGGTCATTTGTCATGTCCCTTCAGCCAGTCCCTTCATGTCAGTTTCATGTCCTTTTATCCCAGCTAAAAATGAATTGCAGTGAAACTTAAAAAAAAACTGCAGTTGGAAAACTGTGGTGATTTGGCACAAATAACTGCAGTTTTTTTTAAGTAGATAAAACTTCAAAATAACTGCAGTTTATAAACTACAATAATTTTGCAAAAACTTTAGTGGCGCCATCTATGGGTCATCTTAACATAATCATTTGTAAATATTTTAACAGAATATCTTTCCCCACTGGCAGAGTTTAGATTCGATCAGAGGGCGTTACGTTTGGAAGTCGAGCGTCTTACCTACTGAGCCAGTGGGTCTTGTTAAAGGTTTGATTGCATGGAGTCATAAGAGGTGGTGATCAGATAAGCAGGAATTATTTTCGTTGGTAGATAATTTGACGGCGTGAAAGATGGGTTTTTGAGGTGAATTTTTATAAATGCTCTGTGCGTGTGTACTTCGAAATTAATTTATTATTTAAAGGTGTGGAATAAATTTCTTAGTGGATATTTATTTATATACAGAATTAATTTAGAAGATATATATTTTTTAAATGTGTTACGTATTTGAACTTAAAAAAATTTAATAAATAGTAATTTCGAAAATGAAAATTATTAAAAAAATAGTATGTTATTATAATAATAGGTTTTGTATAATATAATAATTTTGTATAAAACTAGGTTTTTTATCTTAGAGGATATTTATTTATATGCAGAATTAATTTAAGATATATATATATATATATATATATATTAAATGTGTTATATATTTTAACTCGAAGAAAAAAATAATAAATAGTTATTTTGAAAAGGAAAATTGTTAAATAATAATATGTTATAATAAAAATAGGCTTGGAATAAAATAGTTTGGCAAAAATAGGTTTTGTGTAGAGATGTATTTTATTAAGAGAATTTTATGAAGGCCATTGTTTTATTAATAGTAATTTTGTGAAGTGATTATTGATAAGGTTATTAATAATTTTTTACGATGGTACCTGTTTTTATTTTATAGCCAGTGAAATAATTTTAATTTAATCTTAATCATTAATAACTTTTAAATAAAACAATAAAACAGTTGTTACTTTTTATATTAATGCGTAATTTAAAAAAAAAAAAAGTTGAAATAACTTGCGAATTAGTTTATTATTATTATTATTATTATTATTATTATTATTATTATTATTATTATTGAGAGAGACAGGTATAATATCGTTAAAGTTTGTAAAACAATTTTTATTTAATTTTAATAATTAATACTTCTTGACTAAAATAGGAAAATTAGTTGTTGCTTTGTAAATAAATACGTAATTTAAGAAATAAATTGAATTAATTTGCGAACTAGTTTTATTTTCTTTGTATGATTAAGTATATATATTTAATTGTTTCATATAATTAGACGTTTTAATTGAGTTTTATAATATGAATTATAATATGTTTATGGTTCATAGCACTTTCATTTTTTAAATTAATGCGTAAGATAATAAAATAATACTGTATAAAGTATAAATAGTAAATTAGTATAATAGACGATATGTTTTTAATGCATTAGTTTTGCACTTAAAATGTTATATAACGCTATTATGTTTCTCTGCCCAGAGTCCCCGAAATCTATAAGGTCCCTGGTTAGGTCTAACATTTTAACGATAAACAACATTGATTGATTTGTTGATTGTATATTTGTTTTGAATTTTAAAGTTTAATATCTTTGAATATTTGTATTGTTTCACTTAAAGAAGGGGGGAGGGGCGGACTTTCACAGGTGCTCAAATTAGGTCCTTAAAATTAAAGTCTTGAAAACAGTATTAATTATTATTAATAAGTAAATAGTGAGTTATGCAACAATAACAAAAACTGAAAAGCTTTAACATCACTTTTAAAACTGCAGATAAACTACAGAAAATATAACACAAACTTTCTATAAAGTAAGTTCTGTAAAATTACTTCACAGTAACTACAGTTATACTGAAGATACGTCAGAAAATATACTTCTGAATTAATAACTGTAAAAATACTTCAAACTTACTGCAGTTTTACTACAAATGAAAAGTCTGATTAAGTATTTAATTGAAGGTTCTAAAATGATCTCACATAAACCACAGTATTTTTTCACATAATAGCTCAGAGTATTTTTGAAATAAATTACTGCAAAATTACTTCACATTAACTACAAAATAACTGAAGTATTTTTACAGTCGAGACTGCACTACAGAAAATCTACAGTTAACTGTAGAAAAACTACAAAACTACTTGACTTCTGTAGAAAAACTGCAGTTCATTTTTAGCTGGTTGTTTAAACGCTGCACAATGCTGAAGCACGGAGACTGTTAATTACTTTTATTACACTGGCGAGAAAAACAAGAAGAACAAGTATATCAACTCATCTAACTTGAAACCTTTTGCAGCTCAAAGCATGGAATTTTCACAAAATCTTTATTTTGTCATGCCGAGCATGTCTTAAAAATACAGACTATTCTATTTCTTCAACAAATAACTTTAAATAAAAATATAATAAATGTGATATAAAATGGGTTAGGGGAAAGTTTATATTACTTATTACAACATTTTAGAGATACGTACAAAATTTAATAAGGTGTGTTGACACCCCTGGCCAAATTGCAAGTTTTAGAGATTTACAAGCTTATTGTCCTCCTTCCCTTCTCCCAATCAAGCGCTATTTCTCACAATCCATTAAATGCTTTCTCAACGATAAGTTTCAGCTTCCACACGCGCAAATGTTATCGAATTTTCTGCGTAGCGAATGTGAATAGCATTGGATTAGGTGATAACGTTGACTTTGAGCTACCAGCCTTTCATTGGCATTTAACTAATAAAATTAATATGAAGTACATTTTTATAGTTAAATTCAACTACAGACATTATTTTTAAAAACACATAAAAACAATTAAAATTATAAAATAGACGTTTCGTGCACTTTCGTATACACCTCATCAGTACTTGGAACACAATTGCCAAGCCACCAGAACCAAAACTAGAAAAACAGTTAAAGTACTGATAAGGTGTACGAAAGTGCACGAAACGTCTATTTTATAATTTTAATTGTTTTTATGTGTTTTTAAAAATAAAGTCTGTAGTTGAATTTATTTTAGTGATTGTTAGTTTTATCCAGCCGTAATTATGTATGTGTTTTTAAATATTTTTATAGTTGTTCCTTTACTTTTTTTACGTCAGTATATACACTATAAAAAAGACAAGAGTTTTTTAATCTAGGAAAACTTAATATAATCTCAAATGAAATAATGAAAATATTTTTGGGGTGATCAAACTTAAAAAAATCCTTGACGGCTCGGCCTACAGGCACAGGTAGATTTCAAAGATGTAGACCGTGGGGCGCCTGTTTATTGTGAATTGTAGAAGAAATGATATTTTTGCCATGATGCGGCAGTTGGAACCGCCCATTTCGAAACCTACTTGTATCAAGTAGGTAGGCTGGAAGAATTTTTTTTTTTTTTTTTTTTTTTTTTTTTTTTTTTTTTTGCTGTGAGGGTTGGTCCTATAAAAAGCTTGTCAATATAAAAGTCGTTGATTATATTAAGAGGATTTATAATAAATTTAAGTGGATTTAACATCTTGTGAATTGACAAAGTTATGAACTTTTTTCTTCTGAAACCCTTATCACCCCCTTGAGGCCATTTTTATCTTGAGGCCATGATATCAAAAATCTGTCATACATAAATTTTCGGCCCTTTTCCTGTAATAACTTTAAACGGATTCGATACGTATCATAATTAAGAAGTTATAGGGGATTTTTCTGTTTTCACCAAAAGCCCCCCCCCCCTATTTCCCCTGTTAGTTCGATTTTGCCCATTAACGAACTTGACCGAGATTTTATGCCCTTTGATTTTATGTATCAGTTTGGAAGAGATTTGTGCACAATTTTTGAATTTATCGTGTCGATAAAAAAGTGATATAGATAGATAGATAGATAGATAAAGTTTTGAAATGGGAGTGGTTTTGTGTTCTGGGAGTCATGATTGGTGTAGATCTGCAAAAATTTTTCAGAAATTCCAACATTGGGGAGAATGTATAATAGGTAGTATTTCTTACGAAATCTATCTAAAATGCACTAAAATTACGTATTTGCATTTTTTATTCCACCTTTTTAATGATTATCTGAATTGCACTTTTTCAATACAATTATATGAAATAATGTGTATATTTAAATTAAATTAAAAATCAGTATATATTATGAAATTTTTATATTATTGTCACATAATCATACTAAGATGAATTACAGTATTCTGGAAATAAACCTCCTGTCTATGTTTTCTCTCATGCATAATGCATAATTTCCTGTTTACGTTTGGATAATGTATTAAAATTGAAGCTTAAATTGTTAAATTAAATGTATACTCGTGAATATACTGCATTCAAACAGAAGTAATATAGTAACGCTGTTACATTATTTATATTAGAAATTATTGAAATAGGAGAAAAATTAAACATGTTTATTGCGATGTGATCGTTTCAAAACAGATTCCAATGCGGTTAGTTTTTTAAGCATAAAGCTAAGCATAAAAAGTACTTGGAAGAATGAGGTGTAATCTTGGATTTGCATATTTGAAGCTTTTGAAATCAATTTCTGTTTAAAAATGCATCGGTAGCAATTCACATTGTTTTCGAAAATTTCTTTTGAAAATGTATACATTTTTTAATTCGTTTTCGAAAAAGAAATATATTTTGTAGGTGGAAAACAAACCCCAAAACATTTCTCAAATACAGCCGAAAGAAATCTAATTGGCTAAAAGTATTAACTGTTTGCTGCCAATAAAGTTTTTTAAAATATGTGTTTTGTTCTGCTCTAGGAGTAATTTATTATCTAAGGGGTCTTCGAACAAGGATTTTAGTGAATTCTTACAAGATTCTTTAAGAGGTAAGTTTTTATTAAAAATATTTTTTCTTTCATTTTTTATTATCATTTTGCATTAAAATAACGTTTATACTCGTTATTAAACTCTAAATAATTTGTTCCAGGCTGACCTAATAAATTAATGAGTGTTTCATTAATTTTGAGGGCTAGTCCACTTCTAGATCACTATTTCTTAAATTGTACCAAAAATGGGGATAGAAACTCAGAGCAAAGATACTAGGGCTGCAAAAACGATCTCGAGTACATTTCCGTTTATTGGCGGAATTCGCCGTAAGGGAATTTTGAACTGTGCTGAACGTTTCCTAACTAAAGTAAATTTTACAAAACTATGTAGTACATATACAAATCTATAGATTCTATACAGGGCTGTATAAAAGAGTTCGGATAGATCTATATTTTAATACTTGGAGCTTTTTTCTTAGAAAATTTTACATGCCTTGCATTCATAATATTTCAAATTTTCTAAGAAAAAAAAATCCAAGTATTAAAATATAGATTTATTCAATTATCGATGCTGGAGTTTGTTTAGTTGCGTGTTTGCCCCAGGGTTGGTGGCTGACGGAAAAATATTCCATCTTGTGCTGCGTTTGCAGCCTTGCCAACATGTTATAGTGAGAAAGTGCCAGGCTGAGTATCGTTCCCAAGTGGTTCAGTTGGTAGAACGACAGTGAGCTATACCGAGTTCGAGTCCCGGCTTGGGCACTTTTTCACTATGTTGGCTTTACGCCTTTTAAGAAATAAAAATTTGAAACAGAGTTCGGATAGTTTTCCGAATATTAACGTTAATTGCTTGCATTGGATTTTTAAATGTATTATGCGTTTTCCAAATTGTTTACAAAGACAGGGCTTTGCAAATTTGAGAAAATGTGGTATCCCGTAAAAAATTCTAGTCGCCAGTAATAAATATTTACCCCTCCTCCCCTTGTCATGTTATTCGTTTTCACGAATAGCAAAAGTTTTTTTTTTATGAATTAATTGAAAAAATAATAATAACAAGCATACTTTAGAATTATTAGTTACATAGTTTAGAATTGTGCCTAATTTAGAAAGATAATATAAACTAAGGTTTCTAATGAAGCTTATCAAAATTATATATCTCTGAAAATAAAACTGTAAAGGTTAAATTAACCAACAAGTTTGGAAAATGCTGATTTCCAAATGCTTCAAATTTCCGGATAATTGAGTGCTACAAAATCTATATCTGATGAGGGAGCATCGCTATTACAGTAAAACGGGAAAACAACTTTTTGCCTCTTTTTCTGTCGAAGTCAGTCAAATAATTCTGATTCTATTATTTTAAAATTAGCATTTGATGAACTGACGATTGCGAAATTGAAAATAAAAGTTTAAAATATTTTTTGTTGTAATATAATTTATAAGTTCATTTCTTAATATTTTGTAACTCTGTAACGTCTATAATGAAACATCTTATGAGAATTTTAATTTAACATTGTGACTAAAATGGTAACAGACACTATTCTTGATAGAAATTGTCGACAAGTAATTGCCGTAAACATATTAATTGTAAAGAAAAAAAAGAAGCTTATTTGTTTACATAAGCTGGCTTGAATAATAAAATTCTTCCATTAAAAGTAGGAGAGAAGAAGAAGCCGCGCACGAATAGGGGTGGTATAGAGAAAAAATGCTGTTTGTGCTCATGTATTAGGTCAATTTCTGTACAAAAAAAAAACAAAAAAATAATAAATAATAAATAAATAACAGAAGAAATCAAAATGTCTGATTAAATAAAATTGGTCTACATATAAAACAAGCTAGTCGCCAGTGGCAACCTGGAGAACACATTTGTCAAGCCCCGACTGTAACACCCGACATGCTGAAAACAGTGTGGCACGAATTCTCCTACAGAATGGATGTCGTTCGTGTTTCGGCTGGTGGCGCAAACTGGTTCGTGTTTCTTCTTCTTTCCACATTTATGAAACTTCATAACATCTCACTCACTTCGGTGTGTGAAATGGAACACTACCTTTTATTGTTCAGAAGATATAGCCCTTCAAAGTTGGGATATTCATTTGTAATCACCCTATAGTTCCAAATTATTCCAAACAAGAATATTGGCATTTTATTAAAAAGATTTTTTCAGAATTATTTATGAAATCTTGCTATATATTGCTAAAATGTAAATATACTAAATATGATTCGTTGTACGAAATTTAATCAGTGATTTACTAAGATCTTCCCAAAAGAGTACTCTAACTGCGCTATCAAACAATGCTCAAACTGTGCTATGAAACAGTATTTACTGCTAAATATTTATTTCTATACAGGATACCATTTCTTTGTGCTATAATTTCTCTCCAACATCAGGTTAAAAGAATTATCTTATAAGCGGGCTTAAAATATATATATATATATGTAATAATAAAAAAATTTTCGCCCTATTTCTTTAGTTAAATTATTCCAAATTCTTCAATTCTTTTTTCCCTCTCTTTTTAAAATATCTCTTAAATCTATTTTGTATTTTATTCCATAACTTAATCAAAATATTCTGTTATTTATCATTCTAAAAATCTTAATCTGTTAAAAGCTACACGTATTTATTAAAACCTTATTCTCTTAAATTGCAACACTGCCTCTAAACGCACCTGCCTAATTTCTTCTTTTGAGACATTTAATTTTATTCTTTGGAACTTTTATAATACCATTTTTATTTCTATTTAATTCATTCGGCATCCCATGATTCCAAGCGGTTTTCGCGCCCAAAGGCCTTTTTACCTTTTTAATTTGCCGCTTCTGTTAAAGAGTTTTAATCATACGTCAGAGACACGTCTTCGTGGCCTCATTTTTTCATCCATTAGCGAGAAAGCCCCGCCTTCTTTATCCCCCTAGCGCCCTCCGAACATGGATGCAAGTGGAACAGCTTGTTCGCGCGTTTTGTACCTTTGGGCCAAATTTTGAAGTATTTATACGGTTACACTGGCTTCGGAGACAGAATTTACACGAATTAGTGGTTGTCATCTAATTGCCGTCACTGGAGAGTCTACACTCATGCATCGGTAGTATGTTCTTCAAGCTCTACTAATTCTTCAAGATCTTCAAATGTGTTCAGTTTTTAATGAAGCGAAAGTTGGTGGAGTTGCTTTCATCTCTGTGATCACAATAAAGCCACTGCTCATCTATTAAGTTATTAAGTCTTCTTTTTAATGTTTTTGGGAAATTTCTTCTGGATTTCACCGCCTCTGCTCAATTTTTACGACTGCAAAATCACTACGATTTCCGATGTGATATACTTCGAGATTTGTCTTCATGGTGAGTGACTCGAAGTGATGCCCTGTCCGGGTGTCATGACTACATTTCAACGATCTCGACTGCGGCTACCTCGATATGATTATCAGGTAATTTTAGTGGTTTCGGACTGAGATGTTCCGATTGTCTGGTGGAAAGAACGTTCAAGTCGACAACAATAGCGATCGTCTATAATGTGCCAATTTTCGACAGGAATGTATCATATATATATATATATATATATATATATATATATATATAATTTGTTTGAACAAAAAATCTTTACTACAAAATTTTCTCTGTCATATTTCTTCTTCTGTAATAAAGAATATTTTCTTTTCATATTTGCTACAAAACCTAAAAATAATGAAAAACATTCCTTAAAAGATAAAAATAACTCATTAAACAGAGGAATATTCATCCCATTTTCATTTCTTTTGTTCTATTTTACTCCTTTTCCCAATTAATTTGATGTATGGCTTATGTGTTATTTGATTAAAAAAGGGAAAGTTTGATGAAATTTTACTTTCTTTGAAAATATTAAATGTAAATAAATGAAAATTCCTAGGAAATAATTTTGCCTGTTAATACAAATATTCACTAAATATTTCAACATGCATTACAAAATGGGACGTTTTCTTAAATTAAAAGTTTATATATTCATACTGGTAATATAGCTGGATTAAAATTAATGATTAAATCTACTTTTAAAAACTGCTTTGTTAACGAAAAATGCTTTTAAAAATGAAAATAATTATTTTTATCTGTGAAATACATTTATTCGAGATTTCTGTCAAAATATGTTTTTGAATTAACTCGGAAATAATCATTGTAGTAGTTTTTAATATAATTTGAAATCTGTGTTAATTTTAAAGTGTGTTATAACTGGTTGAAATAATTTTAGATTTGTTTGAAGGGTGTAGTATTTGAGATATAATGATCTAATATGGATTTTACACGTAAACACCGATTTATTTATTTCCTTTTTTGCTTCTTTTGCAGTTGCGTCTACGAAAACATCAGTGACATTATACGTAGGTTACTGAATAAACTGAAATAGAAATACATGCCCTGATCTTTAAATTAGAATCTACCGAAATAAAACAAGAACGAAAAATCATGCGTCAAGCATAGATTATGAAACACTTTCCGATACGTGCAGAATACTGTAACAAAACTTCACCGTTTAATAAGGTGAAAGAAGATATCTAGCAAACAATTTAGGAAACATATAACACATTTAAAAATCCAGTTTTAGCATTTACCTTCCATAGTAAAAAAAAACAATAGTCTAATTATTTTATGCAGCCCTGTATAGGATCTATAGACTTGGATACACAGGGTGTCCACGTATAACCTGACCGACCTTTATTTTCGCAACTGTTGGTCCTAGATGCATACTTCCAATTACAAGAATGCTTTAAATAAGGTAAAGAATTATTTTTAAAGCGATTTGGGTCAAGAAAAACATTTATTAAAAAATTACGAAATTTAAATTTTTATACGGTCCCCCGGTCCTATAAGTGATATTTAGTAAAAATTTACTGTGACACTAACAAGTAAGATAAAAAAAAGTCCCACTCATCTAACATTAAAATGGATCGAATTATGAAACTTTGAAATGCATGACTTATACCACTTTTTTGCATATCAAAACAGATGATTTGGGCCGTGCTTTCAGGGTCGTATATAAAGTACTTAAACTTATTTCAAGGTATCTGCGCTTTGAAAAAAATCGTACAACTATTACGATTGACTTAAATTTTATTAGTTAAGTTTCAGATTAGTTAAAATAATTGTATTTTATCATATGTTTTATTTTGTAAGGATTTGAGGCTATGATTTATTTTAACAAAAATTATATTATTTTCATAAGGTTTTATTTAACTTGCAACGATCGTCTTTCTAGTTTAAAATTTGTACTCGAACTTTAACTCACTTTCAAATGCCCGATCGAAGTTAATATTTGCATACAGACTTAAATCCGATGACAATGTAATATTATTATGATTTTCGACGCTTACCATCTTAATAATACTCATATTAGAGGATAACACAAAAAAAAATTCGGATAGATTACCATCAACAAGTTTAAGAAAAAGTTTTAGATTAGATAACATAAACCTGCGATTGTTGTGTTTTTTAACTTTTATAATTGCGTTTTATGTATTTTTAATCGCTGAATTAAAAAATTACCTTCACTTTTAACCATCATGTCAAGATTTTTTGCAAATAGTAAATTTCAAGGTTAAAAAATAGCAAAAAATCTGATACTATAAAATAGATGTAAGACTTTTTTATTCAGTTTAATTTTATTTAATTCAATAATTTATTCAATTTTTTGGCTTATACCGGGTTTTTTAATACTAAATAGCTCAGGAGTCCGATGAGGTTGGGAGGGGAGGGGGGATCAATTTTAACTTTGAGCTTTTTAACTTTGAAATTTTCGATTTGAGAAAAATCCTGACGTTATGGTTTAAAATGAAGGTCATTTTCGGATTCAGCGCTAAAAAATACATTAGAATAAATTTTTGAAAGCTAAAAATCATGGCACAACCCAAAATTTGAAAGACAGTGTAATCTAACAGCATTTTAAAATCGTAATTGAGGCTGTTGTTTTTCATTCTTTTATTTAACAAAAATTCTGTTATTTTTATCCTCTTATATGTTCAGTACAAATTGTATATTTTGCATTATTATGTCAGAATGATTCACATTTATATTAGATTGCAATGTTAATTTTGCTCTCAACTACTTTTTTTTATATATCTGACGATTATTTATATTTCTACTACATTTGTGAATGACCCCTATTTCGCAACAAAAAATATACTCCAACTTTAAACAGCTATTACTCCGTCAGTTTTAATCGTAGATGAATGGGACTTTTTTTATCTTACTTGTTAGTGTCACAGTAAATTTTTTACTAAATATCACTTATAGGACATAATGACCGTATAAAAATTTAAATTTCGTAATTATCGCTTTAAAAATAATTCTTTACTTTATTTAAACCATTTTTTTAATTGGAAGTACGCATCTAGGACCAACGGTTGCGAAAATAAAGGTCGGTCAGGTTATACGTGGACACCCTGTATACAACTTAGCATGAAGAAATTTAGTTCAGTTAGAAAATTAACATTTAGCAATTTTCGCCAATTGATGGAAATACAGTCGAATTCTTCTGTACAGCCCTGTATATTATCTAAAGACATTTGTACACACCACATATTAAGCTAAAATTTAATTCAGGTAAAAAACGCATAAAGCAACTTAAAACTCACTTCCAGCAATTACAAACCCTAAACGACAATGTATCTTGTACATTGTGTAGCCTGTATATGAATTTATTTATATTTCACAAACTTCTATAAGTCTATTAAATATAATTCAGCAGAAAAATGCGTAACATAATAAAAAATACCCTTAAACAATTCACTCCCATAGTCAGTAATACTTAGACTTCTTTTGTGTAACCCTGTATATGATCAACAGAATTTATACAGTCCACGTACTATACAAAAATTTAGTTAAACTTAAAAACACAAACCAAAGTTGGAAACGCACTTATCCCACTTAGACTGTAATTATCGCACTAAGGCTGTAACCTAATTCTTTTGTGTGTCCCTGTAAATAAACGATAAACGCAATAAACACCAAACTTTTAAGTGAACAATTTATAATGCACCTCAGTAATGCATATACAGTGGTGGCCAAAAGTGTGGACAATTTTTGAAAGTTTCATGTTTTTCAAATTTGTGTGCTTGTAGAATACATTAATTTTCACTTAAATACAAACGTTTATATATCAAATTGAAGGTAATTTAATGTAAAATTTAATAATAAAAACAGTATTACAATATCTGTATTACAAAAAAAGTTATGCAACTAATAGTGAGATCTATCTAAGATTTGCATTTTTTTAAAGTGATACTTACACAATCAATACTTAGTAGGATAACCCTTATTTTTTAAGATAGCTTCACAGCGTCTTTTCATCGAGTGAACGAGTGTTTGGAGTTCATCTTTCGTAATCACATGGTGCCAAGAATCAATTATAGCTTCAATAAGTTGTCTTTTATTGGATGGACGTTTTTTTCGTACAAGAATTTTCAAACGTCGCGTCGCCACAAATTTTCAGTTGGATTGAGATCAGGGCTGTTTCCTGGTGATGGTAATATATCTATGCCTTTATTTTGAAACCTTTTGCTGTACTTTTGCTGTGTGGCATGAAGCTGAATCCTGCTGAAAAATGAATGGTGCGTTGTTGGGGAAGAGATCCCTGATGGAAGGTATCAATTTTAGTTCCAGGACAGTTTCGATGTATTTTTTGGCATTCAGGATGCCATCAATCACTTGAATTCGGCCCACACCATCTGCAGACATACATGCCCAAATCATGACATTTGTTGCGTTTTTTGTAGTTGCTTCAGTGCAATCAGGATGAAGTGCTTCTCCTACTCTACTTCTCACGTATTTTCTACCATCACTACCAAAGAGCGATATTTTACTCTCATCGCCCCAGATTACTTGCTTCCATTGATTTTCTGACCATTTAATGTGTTCTTTTGCCCACTTAACTCGTTTTTCGCGTTGCTTTTGATTTAAATATGGTCTTTTCGTTGGAATTCTAGCTTGTAGTCCAAATCCTGATAACTTTCTTCTTATTGTTCTTGAACTTGCTGCAATACCCGCTGCATTCATTTCACATCTAATGACATCTGATGAAATTTTTCTATCTTGAAGGCATAGCCGTTTAATTTTTCTATCGGCAGTAGCACTTGTGCATTTTTTCGGCCTGATTTGGCCTTATTTTCCACTGATTTCGTTTTTTCATAACGTAAACAGAACTTTCGTATACCAGACCAAGTCACTGAATCACCAACCTGTCTTGCAATTTAAGCATAACAGAGCCCATTTTCTCTCAATATGACAATTCGGCTTCTTTTTGTAGATGTCCAATTAGTTCTTCTTGTTGATGACATTGTTTAAAATTAGTTTAATTAAAAAAAAGGACATTAAATATTCAAAAACAGCAATACTCTATTTAATTGTACTAGTATGCATCATTCCGCAAAATATTTCCACAACAATAACTCTTTTACCATCCAAATAACCTAAACTATAGTTACAGATATTTGATTGTTCCTCAGAACAGTGTTTGTGATTGGCTAGTACGCTTTTATTACAAAACACGTCCTTATTCAAAACGATTTGTGTTTGTTTGTTCTACTAAAATGAGCATAACTTTTTTTGTAATACAGATATTGTAATACTGTTTTTATTATTAAATTCTACATTAAATTACCTTCAATTTGATATATAAACGTTTGTATTTAAGTGAAAATTTAGATATTCTACAAGCACACAAATTTGAAAAACATGAAACTTTCAAAAAATGTCCAAACTTTTGGCCACCACTGTAAATTTCATTATGTTTGAAATAGTGAAACATCATTATATTACACTGCAAACTATTTTTCCCCGTAGAACAATGTGTAACACAAATCTTTTGTTTGACCCTGTAAATGAATAATGAATTCTTTGCACCCCATATTCTACAAAAAGAATGTTTTAATGCGCTTCATAAATATATATCAATTTCATCATGTTTTAAATGGTGTAGCATCATCAAAATTTACTTGAAACGTATATTTCCCATTGACTGTAATGTAACGGAATACTTTTGACTGTCCCTGTAAAAAAAAAAACTATAAGAGCTACACCCTTCATTTGGAATAGGGAACATGCTATAGTAGACGACAATAACATACAAAAATTTCAGGGCAATCCGAGTATATTTACACGAGTTAGAGCGCGAACATACGGCAGACAAATCGAAATCATACACACTTTTCAACTACGTTGGAAAGTGTTAAAAAATCCATCTGAACTTATTTGGTGGAAAAAAAGGTATTTTTCAACATGCTCTCCTTTTTATCCCAGACGACCATTTTACCCCATCGGACATTATTAAAAATTTATAATCTGCGAAGAAAAAAAAATCTTTCTTAGTTATCCTTCTATATTTAAAAAAAAGTAATGGTTTGGAAATGGACCAATGAAAATCTGCGTAGATATTCCGAGTTATTCTCATCGCTTTTTTACTAGGACTTTTTTGAGGAGCGATTACTTTTTTTCTAGTCATCCTACGGATTCGAAAATCATACCACCAGACGCGAAATATAAAAAGCTTTCAGAAATTCAAAAAATTATCACGGTCGGACAATTAAAACTCAAAAATCCTTAAAAATCGAGTAAAAAATCTTTTATTGAAAAAGTCATTTTTTTATATTGTTGCCAATTTCTAAATAAGCGCAAAGGATTATGTTTTATCTCAAATAAAAAATGTATTTGCGCGAGACTATTAAAAACAATAATGAAAGTTTAAAATAATAATTAAATGATCACATGTTGAAATAAAAAAATTACGTCATAAAAATTGTGTTTACACATGAACATTAAAAATAAAAAGATGAATTAAATGAAAAAGCATTATAACCTGATTACAGAAGATAGTCGCCGTTCATGATGTCATCATCATCTTCTGTTTAAAACAGGATACATTACCAGGTTTTAGAGGCTGTGAAATCAGAACGGGGGTTGGTGAGCGTTATATACTAGGTGGCAGAGCCCCCTAGTTTTATAAATTAAAAAAATTTCGCAATCACGCGTCAAATAAAATTTTTCAAATAAAATCACAAAGCATTTCGATAATTGGTTGATTACATTCAATCATTCTACTTCCTTTGCACTTGCGTCTACAAAAGCAACAGTGGCATTATGCAAAGATTACTGAATAAACTTAAATAAAAATACTTGCCATGATCGTTAACCCCTTGGGGACGAGCGACACGTATACGTGACGCATAAGATGCTCAGAATTCTTGATTATTCCCACCAGTTAATTTTTATTGTAAGCTTTGCCTTCTTTAATCTTAGCATTTTTGCGATTCAAACAGGCGAAAATTTCTGTTTTGAAAAACCGGTGTTAAAAGATTAAAAATTCTGTAAAGGACGCTCGTGGCGAAGGGGTTAAATTAGTCTATGGAAAAAAAATTAAACATCTGAACTCATTTGCTGGAAAAAAAATATTTTTTCAGCATGCTCTCCATTTTATTCCAGAGCACTAATTAGTGTCAGGGCTGTGGTTTTAAAAAAAGAGCATATATCTGATATTAAGTATAATAGAAAAACCACATCCTTGGCAAGATTGTATAAAGAAGAAACCATCAAAATACATTTCAATGAAAGCACAAAATAATTTTCCCTCCAGTCTATACTATCGATCCATAATAAGAGAAACCATAGAGATAGTAACACGCAAAAATACGATATATAACGATGCAGCATCTTTTAACTGACCGAAGTTGTGGCTCAAGTTACTCCATGGTTACAAATATGGAAATAAACAACCAAGTACTAATAAAAAATAACGTGCGTAATTTTTAAAATGCACATGAAAATGAAATGATAGCATTTCAAATAATAACTTCAAAGACCGTGCAAATACAGAATATTCTCATTTGTTTTTGATAATGGCTCGGAGTGAGCCGAAACATGTCAACAATCTAATAAAAGTTATTTTACTGTATATTCTGTTTTTAGTTTACAGCTTTTAGTATTTAAAAGAAGTATATTATTACAAAGGTGTTATAATATATTATACATTTAAAGTTGTTTAAGGTGTTTAAAACTATTAAAAATAATTTTAATTATTTTTGCATGAATTGTTGCATTATAAATTCTAGTATAAATTTAATTCTGTAGCACCGCTTTTTCTTGCTAAACCTTGACAAATTTGCTTTTTCGCTTAAACACAGAAATAATCAGAGTAAAAAAAGGAATCAAGAATCAGAAATCAAAGTGTACTGTAAATACTGAAATCTTTGGCGACTTCTTTGGCTATTAATTTCTGGCATGCAGCTAATACGAAAGTACCAATTTTATTAAATTTGAAAACTTTATTTGAATACAGTGGGTGATCGGTTAACGAACTTAATCCGTTCCAAAACGATGTTCGCTAACCGAATTGTTCGTTAACCGATCATAGTTTTAGTATAGAATTGTATGGGAATTCAATTAATTTGTTCTTAAAAGCTAAATAATATATAAAAAAAACTAATATAAATTCTTCCTAATTTAATTTTAATGTAATAATAATAAAGCATACATTACATACATACAGTCTTATCTTCTTTCAGTCATTCTTTTTTTGAGTTCGAGGCATTAAATATTTAACAAAACTTAGTTTTTCTTGCTGGAGTTTTTAATCTTCCCATTTTAATAGTGTTAATATACGTCCGTATTTAATATGGACAGATCGCAGTTTCATGGCTTTGTCCGTGTCCTGCCGTACTTAAAAAAAATAAATGACATACCCTTTGTAAAAAACGTTTAGGGTCACATTCATTGACTACAGCATTAAATCATATGAGGGGGTCGGGGCAAGAGAGTGCCAAGCCACATTTTTGAACTTCTGAGATATTTCAATTTGAAAATTTGATCAAATACTCAAATCAAGATATATAACATAAAGTATTTTCGCCAATGTCGTAGTAGCATTTGAGATATTCTGAATAACAATATGGGATTACTTTAATGATATTACTATTACGTTTTTTGTAAATTAGCTATCTTCATTGGGGGCATAAACATCTGGGGCAAAAACGAAACCTGTCACATATGCTTCTACCAAGTGACATTAGAAACAAATTATATGTTGGGTATTATTATTTACAATATTAAGCAAGAGATTACAGTGTTAGCTTTATTTCACAAAAAATGTGGCTGGGCACTTTCTTGCCCCGACCCCTTCATATAAGTTTATTACTTTGATCTATCAAAAACTCCATTAGTTATCTAAAAGATTGTGTTTACTGCAGAGCCCGATAAAGCTCAAGTGGAGCCTATAGCCTGTTAATAATTTAGGAACTAAATATGAGTTAAAATAATTAACTTCCAAATAAAAATATTTCTTTAAAAAGTGACACAAAATATAAAAATTTATGTTTCTGTACTGTTTATTCTAATCTGAGGGGCCTAAAATTTACGACCCGAACCCCCGGTAACCCTTGAATTAATTAGGCCATAAAGTATACTAGTGTTAAAATGTTCACTAAGTCGATAATAGTAGATTCAATTAAGTACAGCTCTGCAAATCTGAAACACAGCATTGCTTCTTCTTGGCGTTGTTTTGTGAGGTGTTCGTTAACCGAACATGTGTTCGCTATCCGAACATAAAAATCTCTCGCGAAAGTGTTCGTTAACCGATCTGTTCGTAAGCCGAACAGTTCGTTAACAGATCACCCACTGTACATAATTGACATTTTTCATAGCAAAATACTTTTTGGTATTGTTATTGGGGAATCTATTTAAAAAATATTTTTTCATTAACAATACTTTTCATTTAGTTTCTATACACCTGAATGTTGGTTTATTGTCACGATTATTATTTTTCAAAAGATAAGGTATACGTATTCCTTACTTACCTATATAAATAAAAGATTTTTTTTAATATTTCATAGGCAGTCATATGTCATGGAAGGAAAATTCTTATATGCAATTTATTTCTCTTAATACATTCTACTTAATTTATTGCATGGCTTATGCTTCGTTCGATTAGAGAAAAATTTTCTCCTTTCCTTTTGAGGTATTAAATGAACAGAAAGAATGGGTCGATAAAGAACACTTCTTTATTAACAGAATTTACTTTAGTGGATTATTGGAGTGCCTAGGGAGAAGAGATAAGCTTTTCTTTCATTAATTATGTTGCTATTACTATGCAAAAATCTGTGTTGAAATAGTAAGGACGAATTGGAATAAAGTAAGGAATAAATGTATTTTACGAATTTCTCTACGTTAGTGCGATTCTTTACAGAGGAAATTGTTTGCATTAATTGTACAAATAATAATAATAAAAAACTGTTACTCACAGGCTTTCTAATCAAACAATTTTTTATTTCTAAAATATCATGTGCATATTAATTCTTTATTTACCAGGGCTTGACAAATGCGGTCGCTAGGTCGCCATTGGCGATCAAGTTTTTGTATGTTGCAATCACGGTATTTAATCTATCTATCTATCTCTATATATATATATATGTCACGATTTAAGGACGAGAGATGATGAATGGAGTGGCAGTTCCATTTTATATAAATGTTTTTTCAGATATTGGGTGTACTTTTGCGAAATTCAGCTGCGGGCATTTCCTCGCTACTGGTTTAATTTGCAGTCGGCATATTCACAGCATATGTCGTGTGAGTAGGTAGAATAAAAACTCCATCAAAGCTTTTTATTGGCAGTTAAATAAATTAGGCGGAGATGTTTTTTTCACATTATCCATCGTTTTAGATCTTACAACAGGTTTTCAAATTAGAAATGAGCATTATGGCAGATGTTATTAATTTTAAGAATCCATCGAGAAGTAGTAACAGGAAAGCTATCTGGTCTCCCTTCACCAGTACCAGGCAAGAATTCTAATTTATTAGGAGCTCAAACGCCAAAATACAGTCCCAGGGCCTCTCTTTTTGACTGACTCCCGGAAGCACGGAACCGCGATATATGATTTCGAGGAAAGTATGAATATAGAGGTCACATGACGTCCGATGTACCAATGAAGGACCGGGATACTTTACAGGCAGCGTCAGAATTTTGAGGGAAAGAGTTTCCGGTCTGAAAGCGTGCGAAAGACGCTTCGAGATCATTCCATCATGTTCTATAGATTTAGCTGTGAACCAGATGAGTTTTAAGATAACTGATTATCGTTAATTACTGGATCGAGACTATGGAATAATTTTTACGTTTACGAAAAGGAAAAAAAAAAGAAAATAAGAGAAATTGTTTATCGATCTTGGATCAAAGCCAGAATGGAATTAAAATAAAATGTTTTACATTTTAATATAAGAAAAATAATTTACGATTTGAAGAGTTACATTTAATATCGGAAATTATTAAAATAAATACAGCCTTTTTAGGAATTCAGAAATATAAAAAGGAAAGAATACTGGTTTTTTAAGGGATGAATGTTAGGAAGCTTTTAATAACTCAAAGATAAAGACGCAATTTACTTAGTTAGCAGCCATAAAATATTGAATTTAGATATGAGGTTTCTGGAATAAATAGAGTTAGGATTCATTAATAAACGGAGGAAATAAATATTATAGAGTACATAACATAGAGTATATAACTTATATATATATATATATATATATATGTAATAATAAAAAAAAAATTCGCCATTTTTCCTTAATTAATTTATTCCAAATTCTTACAATTCTAATTTTTTCCCTGTCTTTTAAAATATCTCTTAAATCTAATTTATATTTTTATTCCATAGCTTAATCAAAATATTCTTTTAATTATCATTCTAAAAATCTTAATTTGTTAAAAGCTACACGTATTTGTAAAAACCTTAATTTATTTCTTCTTTTGAAACATTCAAATTTTATTTCTTTAGAACATCTCTTAATATCATTTTTATTTTTATTAAAATTATCATTCGAAACCCATAATCCTTTCGGCTCCCGCGTCTTCCATTTCACCTCAAAATTATGCCGTAGACAGTAATAAGTTCCCTGGCTTTGCAAGCTTCTTATTGGCTCGTCCTCCCCTGCATTGCGAAAATATTCATGCGCTCTTTACCTTTAAAACTTGTTGCGCCGG
Source organism: Maratus michaelseni (assembly GCA_963931845.1). Taxonomy (NCBI): domain Eukaryota; kingdom Metazoa; phylum Arthropoda; class Arachnida; order Araneae; family Salticidae; genus Maratus; species Maratus michaelseni. The sequence goes on from OZ007596.1 coordinate 200,160,240, forward strand.
CTTGGAGAGCAGATTTTGTACGCTTCTCTTACTGCTAACAAAAAGCACGTCAGCTGGAGGAGGGATTTTATCAAAATGGTGTAATCTTTCTAATGTTTTAACATCTACATGCTGTCAGATATGAACTCCCATATCAGATATGAATTTCCATTGACCCAAATTTAAACGGAAAGTTTTGTTGGGCCAACCAATTTTTTGTTGATTCAACAAAACTTTTTTCTGGGTGTAATGAAAGAACAAAAGTCACTTTCCATTTCATGCACAGAAAATGCCCTTCATTTCGGCTGCAGCCATAGCCAACTAGCAAGTCATATGATTAGAATGGGGGAGGTGTCAATAAAACAGTACGAAATAGTGTCAATCTAGCTCTGTAACATCTAAAATTAAATACAATGCTTGAAAATGCTGCCTTCGTCAGGAAAATAAACAAACAAATGTATTCCTGCTTCACTATTTCATTAACTATCCGGCCATTTGAAACATTCGGCAATTCGCATTTCTAGAACAACCAATTAACACAGCCTTTACGATATTTATTCATTTTATTAATTTTGACAAGTTTCATTAGAAAATTTCTACTATTATAATCTACGAAATTAATAATTCTGAACTATATTTATTTTTTCTCAATTAATTCTTATAAATATTTGTATTTTTTGTAAAATGATGGTTGGGGAGGGGGATAAATATCTAACTAAATATTTTTTGCTGGCTACCAGAGTTTGTGAAATTTGTAAAGCCCCAAAAACTAAAAGAACTTTTAAACCATAAATCTTAGAGAGTAAAATTTATGACGAGAAGAAATTTCTTAATTGTATTTTCCATCCTCCTATTCTTTTCCTTTTTTTCATAGATTAAATTGATGCATGACTTATGTTTTGATCGATTAAGGATAAGAAGAATTTTCTACCATAAGATACCAGCAGTGTACCAGTTCTTCGCGCGGGGCGAATGTAAAAAAATATACTTATAAAACCTAAACATGGAAAGACTTCCATCCATGAAAATGAGATATGTAAAAGTATATTGGCAAATGCATCCATAAAATGTAAAATAATACAATATATATTTTTTTAAGAATACGCACTTTTTACTTACATTTTCAGCGTAGATTAAGACTAAATTTATACATCACAAAGATAAATTGGTTTAATTTTCACAGAAAAAACATGCTGTGAAACAATTAAAGGTGATAAATGTAAAAAATCCATCATGGAAAGTGAGTAATTTTTAAAAGAAAACGTGCTAGAGACGGAGAAAAAAGTTATTTTTCTGTGATAGATTCGATCGTTTCGCAGTAGCTTGGTAGCAGGTTACAATAATCTACTAATTTTGTAATTTATTTCTCAAAGTTAGTCTAGGAGGCGTATTTAGAACTGTGCCATTTACCTAATGTGCCATACTTTTTCACATTGTACTGTTCCATTTTTTCGAGTATGCCGTGCTGTTGGTTTTCCTTATAAAAGACATTACTTCTTTATCACCCGTTATATATATATGACCACAGGTGTGTTTTAATCGAATTGAACATTTAACTGAGAACTTTTATCAACATTGTATATTGCAGAAACTTAAATAATTCTTTAAAAACGATTGAACTTTCAATAATGAAATATTTTGTTTTAAAGGGACTCAGTATATAAAAAATTTCGAAATTTCCTAAAAAAGTACTTTTTAAAAGTTTTTAAACTAAAACAATCGTAAAGTAAATTTCAGAAAAATTTCAGGGACAAGAAAAAAAACTACAGTTACTGATACAAACACTTGCCACACTCTAAATAAGAAAGAGTGACTATTCACTCTGGAGGAGTGGATATTCACTCTATCGCAGAGTCAAAATTTGCCCAACCTCTTTAGAGTGACTATTCACTCTACGAAAAAGTGAAATTCTTGACTCCCTGAAAGAGTGAATACTCACTCTTTCAGGAGTGAGTTTTTTCAGCCCTGATAGGAGTGACCAGTCACTCTTTCAGGAGTGACTAAAATTCTTGAATAAAAAAGAGAAACTCATTTTTACACACGCTTGTTCGTAGGCGGTCACCCTCCCAAGTTGTAACCGAGCTCGCTGCTGCTTGACTTCTGCGCTCGGACGAGAACTGGTACCTACAGCTTGCTACAGCCGCTTACAATTTAAAAAGCTCTTATTACATTATTTTAGCTTTGTTTCTTTTGTGATATTCGAACACACTTATTAAATTTGTGTAGAAATCATAAATATTTACGGTGTTTCTCAACTGTGTAAATAAGAAACTGAAACCTTCTTTTTGTATCATATAATACAGAGACTGTTCGCACATTTTTTAGACAAATTTGATAAATTATTTAAAAAGATGGAATTCTTTTAGAGGAAAAAATTCTGACAACAACTTATTATGTGTAATTTATATTATCGTCTGATAATTTCAAATTTATTCTTATTTCAAGATTGCGCATGCTAAAAAAGCTGTGAATGGGAAGATGCGTTTGCGTTTTTTTTTTTTTCTTCTTCCGAACAGAAGTATGCTAATTCCACAGTCTAAAATGATTGCAAAGCGCATAATATAAAAACTTTTTAGTGCGAAATAAACATAACAATTGATTGGAAAGTGCTATTCCAAAAATCAGTACATATACATAGTAAAAAGATATCAGATGAAAAAAAAAAAAACAGGGAAAAAAAGAGCCCATTTCAAGGCGGAAAACGAAGTTTCAAGTAAGGATTTATAACTATCGCAAATTTATCTTACATCGAAAACATCCATCGATATCCATCGAAAGCATTATGCAGAATTAGAATCAAGAAACAAGATTATCATACAGATTATTTCAGAAAGCAATATTCATATTTCAAACGTTAAAAACAACAACGCCGAAATCGTCTAAAAAATGTGCGAACACCCGTCTGTACATTTCCGCTATGACAAAAATTCCGTTACAACAAAGCAGTTATTTATTTATTCATTCATTTTTTTTCTTGCTAATAATGTTTTCATAATTAGAGCCCGATTAAGATTGTCCGAGGCCCAGGGCCTGTTTACCAAATAGGCCCGTGAAGCCGAAGTTTACTCACTGAAATACAAAGGGGCCCCCAAATTTACTTTTCAAAACTAATTTTTAGAGGGGAAATTTTAGTCAGGGTAAAAAACGTTTTCTTTTTTCTTAAATTATTTCTGTTAAATTTTTCCTAAGATTATTTCCGACACATTTATACTCTTTTTTTTTTTCTATAATAAATGTTATAAAATCAGTGATTAAATGCAACGTTTTTCATTTCTCTTATGTTTAATTTCAAACGTGCTAAAAATAACAGAAAATTTAATCTGTATAGTTATATTTTGTTTATATTCATAAAGAGGTTAGAAATGATATAAAATATGTAGAATAGGTTATTTAAATAAAGAGGAAAATAATTAGCATTCAGAGATATTAAATTTCTGTTTATAAAATAGAAGCAAAATTGTGTTGCAGCTAAGCATAAATTTACTTCAAATATTTATTTTCCCTGCACTTTTCTTAGCATTGGCAAATCCTGCAATTTGTAAAGCATAAAATATATTTCCTGTCCATAATTCTATCGATTCATTTATTATTTCAATGTCTTTTTCAGTTTTTTTTAAAATCGTGCTACTATATATAAAGGATTTCATTTTAGGTGTTTCGTTTCGATAACGGAGATTACTCGGATTCTCATCCGTCAGCTGGCGCCATCTTGTGATTTTATTGGAAAAAACTGTTTTTCCTCACTCTTCAACGGAGTGAAATATCTCACTCTTGTCAACGGAGTGAACAGTCACTCTCGACAACGGAGTGAGATATTTCACTCTTTTCTAGAGAGTGGAAAGTTCCACTCTTTAAAGAGTGCATATTTATAAAATTCACTCCTAAAAGAGTGAAAATGCCTCTCACTCTTCCAAAGAGTCAACTTCTCACTCCTTCCAATTTTAGAGTGCACCTGTTTTCTGTAGAAAACGATATATTTAAGTGTATTTTCCTCAATTTTATTTATTTTAAAATTGCTAAAAATTTCTGAAATGTTTATGACATTGTTCTTTTTTAAACTGTTCATGGTAGTACACGTAAGAGGTTAAAGATCGGATTTCAAATATTTTAAAAAGATTTTAAAAATTTTAAAGTATAATTGTTTATAATCTTCTCAACCTTTTCGTAGTTTAATTTATACTTAGTATGTACTTCATTAATAGTATTTTTAAATTTAGCAAGAATATTTTAACTCTTGCACTTTTGTAGACTTGTTTAGAATATATGTCAAAATATTATGCAAACATTTGACTAAAAACTTGTAAAACACAAAGTCCTCCCTGTAATCTAAAATTCATTGTGTGAATGTAAACCGTGGGTTTGTGACTTCCCGCCGAGATTGCATGTATACACAAAAGCGAAAGCTGATTTCCTGGGGCGGTTATCCCTTGTCATCCCTTGTTCACTTAGACATCCTCTTTCACATTATTAAACGGTAAAGATTTGTAAAAGTGTTTTGGAAATGTTGGAAAGTGTTACATACTCTATACTTGACTTGTGATTTTTCGTTCTTGTTTCACGCTGTAATGCAGTAGAGCCCTGAAATATTTGAATACTACAACGCATAGACAATGAATGTGTGTGCAACATTTCTCGAAAACAGAGAGAGGTATACATACAATGGAGTTAAATAAAATCGCTTAAGGAAATTGAAGGTACTTCTTTGTTATAGCTGCCCCCAAGATAAACCGCCAAGTAACAGAGATATATTGTCAAGTTAGTTTGTAAAATCTTGCCAAATGGCTAATAGTCTCTTAAAGAAACAACATGTGTTTATGATATCGTCATATTGCTTTTTCGTTGATTTTCCAGAACATTTTTCATATATTGTTATTATTATTATTATTATTGTACTATTTTATCTTTAATCGCATATATTTATTGTTATAAATATGGAAATAACTATTGATTTAACTAGTACTGAGATGGGTGGTATGTCATTTTTTCAAAAGTGAGGGCTTGTACCTAAGACTAACAAATATGCGAAAATGGCCATGATATGAAATTGTATGTTACTAATGATGAAGTAATATGGAGATGCAACGTAAAAAGTTGTAAAAAAATGACCTCCAATGTAAGAAATTGTTTTTAGTATGAATTTGTTATGAAATATGGTAATATTTTCTTATTAACATACACTATTTAATGCGATGGTATTTATTTTTATACCTCTTTTTTACGTGTGTTTCGCGCTTCACGAGTTTGACTACGAACTTGCTAAAATTGTCCGTAACTTGGCGTAATCGTAATTGTGGGGGACGCTATAACAAAGAAGCACATACATTAATTTAGGTTTACTCTGTAAAATGTTTTACCCTTGTCTTTTGTAAAATAATCAAACAAGTGCAAATTCTCAGTGTAAGCATAAATTTATATACATATCGTGTTCATTGTAAAGAAGGTTGTGATGTACCCGGCAATGCCGTCACTTTGAAAAGCATTCATAACTAGATTTATAGAGAAAAAGCAGTTTTATTTAGAACTAATAGGGAAGGGATGTGATGGAGCTTCTTTGCGATTTTGACTATGGTATACTACGATTAACAGTAAATGGTCCTTAGATCAATATTCACTAACACAATACTAAATTACGAAATTTGAAAACTTACTTACGTATAAAACATACTGACGGCTCAAACCACTAACAAATTCGAGATTAAGCAAGGCTGTGGCTGCAAGATAAAAGTTAGCTCACATCTGTAAATACTAGCTAAATGTCACTAAAGTAGCAACACGTGGTTGCTGATTAATTTTATTTGCCCATTAAACCAAATTAATTTTTACCACACTGGCGATTTGCACACAGATAGACTCTATACTTCTTAATCTACGTGACAAACAGTGGTCTTATTCCCTGTAATGGTAGGAGACGATCCAAATTCACTTGTTCAAACTTTTACTTCTGCTTTTATACTCCGCAGATTGACAAACAAGGCCTAATTTCCATAAACTCACAGCGAAAGCAATAACCACAGATTCCGAGAGCCACAAACAGACTTTGAAAACTTAAAGTAAAATAAAAGTGCAGATGTCGTTGTTGCACACACAGGTTAATGTTCACAGAACGTTCAAATTCAAAAAACTAGAATCTCTTTTTAAGAGAATTGCTAGCCCATTACAAGGTGATAAAAAATTCTAAAGAATACGTTTTTATTATAGACATGAAATTAAATGCAATATTAAATAATAGTCATTTATAGTCATGAAACTGACTGTTTAGGTTTCAATCTCTGTGTATATAAACACGACTATGTAGCAATAAATTTCAGAATGATTTTTTTTAATGGCAATAAAAATAATTTGTCCAGCTGTGATGCTTTTAAAATTCCACTCAGTTATTTTTTTCCATTTTAACTTTTAACAATATTTCTATTTTCTATTTATCACTTCGTAGTAATAAACTAGGAATAAACTAGGTAAAAGTACAATAACCTAAAATAAAGTAGGTAAATAATAGTAATAAACTAGGAACTTCGGAATAAACTAGGTCATTTAGTAAATTTTAGATAAATGTACAACACGATATAAAATCTCGCTGCTTTTTCTTAAAACATACTTAAAATAGACATTAAAGTACATTTTTATTCGTATTAAGATATTTTTAAACAATTAGAAAAATTATTAGAATATTAGATAATAGTATACAAAAACTCAACTACTTTCCGCTTACTACTTTACATAATCTAAAGATAAATTAACTTTCGGAACATGAAAAAAAAAGAGTGGGTAAGTGTGATCGAAGATCGCCCAAAGGGTTTCGTTTAATATTCCTTTCAAAACACTTTATCCTTTCTTTAATAAATCCAAATCCTTTACCGGTCTATTTTTCTCGTTTGTTCGAAAATCTAAACCGGTCCGATAGTGGGCGAAGCTCGCTATTATACTCTGTCATAATAATATCTATCATGTGTTCTAAATGCGAAAAAAAAAATCAATTTCAAAATTAAACATCTTTTATAGAAACCTTCAAAATGTTAAAATATGCCAATATTTCCATAATCTGGTTTTTAGCATAATTCAATACGTCCCTCAAACTCCTATGACGTTATAATCACTTGTTGACGTCATATCTACTTGCTTTCTCTATTAATCATATTGATACTCTATTTGTATTATTCTCAAACATTTGAAAAAATCCATTAAACTTTCAATATGACGTCAGATTAATTTTCTTTTTAATTCTCTAATCACGTCATATCAGCTGGCTTTCTGTACTTACACATACTCATACTCCTTGTATTATTGAGAAATGTTTGAAAATTTCCGTTTTATTACTAATATGAAGTCATATTAATCTTTTTTTCAATTGGTGATACTTTTTATTTGATTTTCATTTTTCAGGTGGAAATCTTTCAATAGAATATTAATTATTGTAGAAAGAATTTTATCGTGGATTTTTAATTGTTGGCACTTGCTATAACAAAAAATGTTTAAATTTAATAGGAAAAGGCTGTTAGATTTTTGGTTTTTTATCTCTCCATATTAAAATAATGCGATTTTTTTTAATTTTATGACTTTCAGCTTCATAGTAGGTATTCAGCTGTAAAGTTGTAAGTAAACAAAATTTCATATCTGTAAGTTATACAGTTTCTGAGAACCAGCTCTGTGACGGACAGACAAAGAATCGGGACTAATAGGGTTTCATGAGATGAACGAAACCCTAAAAATGAATTGTACAAATGAAATAAAAAGAAAAAGGCAAAACTAACACTTAAAATAAATGTTTTTTGGGGATATTAAAAGGAAATAGGAAAAAAGTCAGAAATGTTATTTGTTAAAAAAAAAAAAAAATGTTTACTTTAATAATACAATAGCTAACACATATAAAACAAACAGCTTTTTTATTATTTATTTTGTTCTTAGAATTGTGCAACAAAAGATTGTAAACAAGCACTTTTAGGGGCAATGACCATTTTCTAAGGATTTATATTAGAACGCCTGGAGATTGACAAAAGCTTTTTTTTTTTTTTAAGTTTTAATAAATATAGTAACCTTTAAAGAGCGATACTCTTTATTTAGGAGTAAGGCTTAAAGTATCTTGAAAATAGTTACCGTGCTAAGTGTGAATATAATATGAAACATCTTACACATGCATTTCAATTTTTTTATAAAAAAGGTAAATATTATGAATGGGTTATTTTTTATGAAGACGGTGAAAAATTATATTACTCTTTGTACAGTACTTAAGTAGAATGTTTGAATCAGGTTTAAAATTTTGAAAGCATATGAATTTTCATTTAGTAAGCTGTATTGAAAGTAGCTATCGTACTAAGTGTGAATATAATAGGAAACATCTTACACATACATTTCAATTTTTTTATTAAAAGAGGTAAATATTATAAATGTGTTTTTTTATGAACACGACGAACAATTAATCTTTGTACAGTAATTAAGTAGAATGTTTGATTTAGGTTAAAACTTTTGAATAGTATATGAATTTTTATTTAGTAAGCTGTCTTCTTATTTAGCAATTACTTCAATTTTTATTATTATTACAACGTTTAAATTTTTGTGCAAGGTTGAACCAACTTTAGGTGGTGCAGTAGCTGTAACCGTAAAAGGGTGAAATCTGATTCCAACATTTAGGACTCCAACTGAGCTATGCTAGAATGAGATTTCACCATTTTATGGTTGCAGATAGTACAACACCAAAAGTTGGTTCAACCCAGCACAAAACTTTTAACAGTGCAAGAGTTTTATTCTTCAAGTTTCAAAGCATACGACTGCATTCGTTTGAATTTAGCTGAATGATGTACTTCTTGGGTAGTCATCAATTATTAAACGAATATGCTAAACAGAAATACGAAATGTAAGAAAGCTAGTTCAAGTTAAAACTTTTGAATAGTATATGAATTTTCATTCAGTAAGCTGTCTTCTTATTTAGCAATGACTTCAATTCAGTTATTATTACAATATTAATTTTTTTGTGCTGGGTTAAACCAACTTTTGGTGCTGCAGTGCCTGCAACCATAAAAGGGTGAAACCTCATTCAAACATTTAGGTCTTCAATTGAGCCATGTTAAAATGAGATTTCACCATCTTATGGTTGCAACTAACGCAGCACTAAAAGTTGGTTCAACACAGCCCAAAATTTTTAACAGTGCAAGAGTTTTATACTTCAAGTTTAAAAGCATGTAATTGGATGTGTTCTTAATAGCTGAATGATTTACTTCTTGGGTAATCATCAATTCTTAAACGATATGCTAAACAGAAATACGAAATATAAGAAAGTTAGTTCAAGTTAAAATTTTTGAATAGTATATGAATTTCCATTTAGTAAGCCGTGTCCCTATTTAGTAAAGTTTCCTGACCGGTCTTAAAGATCTATAAACAATATTCCAAGAAAACTGTTTTAGCAGGAGATATACTTAGAATACCCTCTTGAGACCTGAGGTTAAAAGAACACTACACATTTATTGCTTTTGCGGAAACAAAATGACACCAGAGATGACATTAACAGTCCTTTTTTTGAAATTGATACTTAAGGGGGCTTGTAATGTAGCTCCCCAAATATGAATATAAAATCACTAACCCACTTAAAATATCAATTTAATTATCGATAACCTAAATTCACACAATAATAAATTGAAGGGCTTGAAACAAGTGAATGATCTACAAATCCTCAAAAAATGTTATTGTAAAGGGTTTTAATTAAATAATTATAAAAAATTCTACTTCTCTTGACCACACTGTCTTGAAGACATTTTGAAAAGTCAGATGTAAATAACATTCATTTTATGAGGAAATAAGCATCAGTGCTGCCATTTATTGGTTTTGTTCCAAAGCAAAAAATATTCAACTTAGAAGTAAGTAAAAATTTTAAACAAAAATGAAAACGGTTACATTTTTATGAGGAAAAGAATAGAGATTCACATTTGTGTACCTAGGTCTGAAGAGGATACAGGATCTCCATTGTTATTATTTGTCAATCAGTTACAAGTATCAGATGGGTTTGACATTGATATCTAAAGTTGCATTCATAGTTTCAGTCTTTCAAAACAGAATTGATAAACAATATATTTTTTAAATTATTGCATGCTTATGTAAAAATGTGTCAATGATTGATATCTGAATAAGTTAATTGTTTTTGCGAATAAACTCGCTTAGCTCAATTTTGTAAAAGCTTCAAATGTGCTTCTTTAGTATGTTAGGTGAAAACATTTCACATTCGGATCCTTCATCCTTTGCTGTATTTAATTTAAAGAGTTTTTTTTGCATCATCTAATCATAAAAGAAGAATTTTCTTGACGTGCATATTCGATATTTTCCTCTAAAAATACAATCGAGAAATTCTATGGGGTTGAATTTGCAATTATTCTCCTCTACCATAGTAAGTCTACCACAGTAGTTACCATAGTAAAATATTACAAAACTTTTTGCTTATTTTTTCAGATTTTATCAAGTTGAAATGTGTCAAAAAGTTTTCGTCACGATCACTAGAATCATTTCATTGTTACCCTTCCCCAGTATTTTAAACTTCATGAAAAAACTCTATAATTTCATTAAACTGCGATTTTTAATTGAAAAGTAATATTCGGATAATAAATTAAAATTGTGTTTTTTATTTTCCATTGTTTGCCCGCAAGTGGTAAAAGGACCGAAAGCAGCAAATAGCATTCTAAAACAAGTGGGTAAGTGTGATCGAAGATCGCTCAAAGAATTTCGTTTAATAATCCTTTCAAAACACTTTATCCTTTCTTTAATAAATCCAAATAAATTTCATTTAGCATTTTATTTATTACCAAAAAAATAAAATAAAATAAATAAACTCATGTTTTTGTTGTTTATAAAGTAAAAATTTACCGGTCTATTTTTTCGTTTTTTCGAGTATCCAAACCAGCCCGATAACGGGCAAAGCCGGCTATTATATTCTGTCATAATAATATCTGTCACGCGGACTAAATGCGATATAAAAAAATAATTTCGAAATTAAACATGTTGTACACCTTCAAAATGTTAAAATATGCGAATATTTCCGTAATCGGATTTTTATCATGATTCAGTATGTTTCTAAAACTCATATATTTACTATTCTCTATTACTCATATTGATACTCGCTTTGTATTATTCTCAAACATCTGAAAAATTCGTTAAACTTCCAATAGGACGTCAGATTTTCTTTTTAATTCTCTAATGACGTGAAATTAATCTGCTTTGTGTACATACACATACTCATACTCCTTGTATTATTGAGAAATCTTTGAAAATTTCCGTTTTATTACCACGATGACGTCAATCATTTTTATTTCATATTAATCTATTTTTCGATTGGTGAAACTTTTTATTTCATTTTCATTTTTCACGTGGAAATCGTCTGATAGAAAATTAATTATTGTAGAAAGAATTTCATCGTGGAATTTAAATTTTTGGCACTTGCTATAACGAAAAATGTTTAAACTTAATAGGAAAAGGCTGTTAGAATTTTGGTTTTGTTTATCTCTATTTATAAAAATAATACGAATTTTTCTAATTTTAATATTTTGAGTTTCATAGCTGGTATTCAGCTATATGCACAAAGTTTCAACTCTGTAAGTTACATAGTTTCTGAGAATAGCTCTGTGACAGACAGACAACGGAGCGGGAGTAATAGGGTTTCGTGAGATGAACGAAACCCTAAAAAGACACGACAGCTCTTGGGTTAATTTTCTGAACTACATAATTTTTTTAAGGATTGACGTAAAATAAAAATTATATAAATAAATAATGCATTTATATTCATATAAAACATGTTAATAACATTATAGAATATGCATGCTCTTTTATCTTTTTTAGCGGCAGTGTGTTTTGTTTTCGATCACTGGAAAAGAAGCGTTTGATTTGAGATAAAAGCACCCCGATTTTTTTGTCAAACTTCTGGGCAGTTCGTATTTTTCTAAAAAAAAGTTGTTGCAAAATATTTAAAAAAAAAAAAAACTGCGAATGCATAAGGTAAAGCCAGGAGAGATGACGCAGTCGGAGAAATTGCGCACATAGAGGTTCGGGAGGAAGGAGTAGAGTGAGAGCGCAGCGACTCCAGGTAGTTGTACAACAACACTAGTAGAGTGGCTACTTGAAAGTGCACGTTGATTGCTTTGAGCGTCTAAGATAAAGTATTGCTATTTTGTTTTGTTATCCCAAAGTAAGTGCTTGAATTTTCATAGCTAATCATCAGAATTTCTATACTATGTCAATAGTACAAAATATTTTAAACTTAAACGATTTCTCATAAGCTACTAATCTAGACTAACAATGTGAACATCAACGGTTCGTTTTAGTAGCGGCCATGTTTAAATAAAAGGCCACGCAATCTCTCCTACCGAAATTGGGGAGTTTGCGCATCTGCTACTTAGGAGAGATGGCGCATTGTTTTCATTAGTTTCTATGCTAGGAGAGATTACGCAGCATATTGGTAAATTTGCATTAAAAAATGAAAAATGCAAATGGACTAATTTTAAGTTAAACGTGATATTAAGTTACATAATTTTATTTTGCAATCTTATCTGGACTTGCTTTTTCTGATTCTTTAATTTTTTTTTACCTTTAATTAAAATTTTTTAATCGTTTTTAAAATTATTTCCTTTTTCTGATTCTTTAAGCATTAGGTTGAAATATTCACTCCCAATACAATAAAATTTGTTCACAAAAACCTTACAGCAATGTCATTTAAGTGTAATTATTATTGTTAACAGTTTAATTGTAGTTATTATTAGTAACAATCTCTCCTACCCATGTGCGCAATCACACCAACCCTGTAAGGAGAGATTGCGCAAAATAACTTTCTTAGTTTTATTACAACTGTTCTATAAAATTGCAACATAACAACAAAATAGCAATGGAAATTCATAAAAAACAAATGAAGTAAAAATTATTCATGGATAGTTTAGCAAAAAAATAATATTTAGATTTTTTATTGCTATTCTTTTGAATTGTGCGCAGACTATCCTAGCTTTACCTTAGTTCTGAAAATAAAATTGTCGTGCAACTGATATATGTTATTTAGGTTTATATAGCATGTTGGGTACTGAAAAATAAAGTATGTGGCACTTATAGTTTTTTTACTGGTTACACTCAAAAATATTCCTTTACATTACGGTCTATGAGAAAAAAATCATTTGTGGTTTATTTATGATGTTACACAATTTCAAACATACTGAAATTGATATCTATCATTGAGGTAGATGCTACTAGAGGAAGCACTACAAGAGGCTTACTATAGAATATGGTGTGCATAGCATTCATCATTCATTTACATGGACATACAAAAGAATTCGGTACTGTCAATTAACAATAATGGAAGTGCGTTTTCATTTGAGAAACGCGTTTTTAAATTTAACTCATTTTTTGTCTATTACCTGGTATGTATAAATAATATAGATCATATACAGAGCAGCAAAAAGTTCTCGAATACATTTCCGTTTATAGTCAGAAATCCCATAAGAGAAATTTTAAACTGTGTTACGCACTTCCTAATTGAACTAAAATTTACCCTTTTAAGTATTATATATACAAATGTATATATCATATACAGGGCTTCACAACAGAATTAGGATATTTTTTCCGAATAGTGTTGGTAATTCCTGAAATTGGGTATTTAAATATGTTAAGCTTTTTCCAAATTGTTTACTTAGATATCATCTTTTCACTTTATTAAACGGTAAAGATTTCTAAAATTACTTTGGAAGTGCTCGAAATTGTTACATAATCTATGCTTGACGCATGATTTTTCGTTCTTGTTTTATAACATTTACGAAGCTCGTTTTAGCAATAACAATGTGAAACCTTTCAAATGATAAATAAAAATTTGGTATGAAAAATTAACTCGGTATAGGCGCCTGTTGAGAATTACATGAACAACTGCTGTGTTAAGAGATAGCAGTAAACCACATAATCGTCTTTTTATCTTCGCTGTATATATAATTAACTTTTGGGTAGGTAGCAGATATGCAAAAGATTATGGTACTCATACACGCTTTCTTGAAGTTAAATCATTTTTTAGGGTTCCGTACTTAAAAAGTAAAAATGGAACCATTATAAGATCACTCCTGTGTCTGTCCGTCCGTTTGTCACAGCCCTTTTTCTCGTAAATTATGAGACGTGGAAAGTTCAAACTTAGGAAAGTTATAAAGCCCCTTTACCCACAAATTTTCATATTAGTCATTCACAAATGTGTTTAGGAAAAATACAGGTGGCTAATTAAGTAACTTGACAAAAAAGTTTTCTTTTTTTTTCTATCGTGTGGGGTATCGTGTGAAAGATCTCGTTGTACCGAACTCAGAAATATATTTGTTTTAATTTTAGATATTATATTTTCTGAGTTATCATCGAATATGAAATGCAAAAATATGTCCCCCCCCCCTCGTATTTAAGAATCTACTGAAACTCAAATTATGAAAAAATTAGGTGTAGTATGTGTTTATTTAAACCTTGCATGAAAATTATAGCGATTTTCTTAGGTAAAATAGTTTTGGAGAAAAACGCATTTTTCCGTTACAAACAAACTTTACTTTTCAAGCGGTCAGACGGGTGCTTGAGGTATGTATTGGCGCAGAATCATCCAATGATATATGTTAATGATTTTCAAAAAAATTTTGTTAATTAGCCGAGATATTAATTAAGTTACTTGAAAAAAAAAGTATTTTGTAATGTATCGTGTAGAGTATTGTTCGAAAGATCTCGTAACATCGAACTAAAAAATATATTTGTTTTAATTTTAGACATTATATTTTCAGCGATATCGTCAAAAGTATACTGGAAAAATATGTCCTCCTCCCTCCTATTTCTGAATCTATTGAAACTAAAATGATGAAAAAATTAGTGGTAGTAGGGGTTTATTACTAATTAATAAATTTAATGTGCGGAACCTTTTGAGCCCGACTTAAACTCACACTTGGCCGATTTTTTTATTCTTATTTGAATATGCATATTTTGCATGCCAATCCACAGTAAACAAAAGAACCCGAATCATAGAAAAGGGGAGGCACTACGATTATCAAATGAACAAAGAAGAAAACATTTGAATAGTTAGACAATTGAGACACCAAATGTTTGCCTCAATCTGCAGGTTTTATTTACATAGTAGCGAGCAAATTATATTTACATACTAGCGCCATCTCTGCGTGATAAAAGTCTACAAATACAAAAATATAAACAGTAAAAACAAATTTATAGTGAAAGAATGATTAATGCTAAATTTAAAATTCTTGTGCTAACCTTAAGTCAGATAAATGTTTTGTTTTCCTAAGCTTAAATTAAATAAAATGTTACATAAATCCTTTCTTTTGATTACAGTTTTATAGAGAAGAAATCTAATAAAAGAATTTCAGAAGGAGCCAATGATTAAAGATATTTCTTTAAATGTATGAATTAGCCCGATTTCAGACAAATAAAAGATTTTTTTTTTTTTTTTTTCGTAAATAAATAAAACATTATCTTTACAGAAATAAATGCTTTATTTAAGATATTTGTAAAAGGTTTTTATCAGTATATCTTCAAAATAAAAACTATTCGATTACTATAAGTTTAATGCCATGTTCTTACACTTTAGTTATAGGAAGAGGAAATAATTTTAATTAATATCTTGCAGCTTTTTATTTCCGATCTGCAAACGAATATACAAATATATAATAATAGTTGTCAAATTTAAGTTTGTCGATTATGATTTTCTTCAAAAGTTTCAGTCGATACAGTGTACTATTTAAAAATAATTTTAATTTTGGCTTTATAAAGAAAAGTTGTGGCGGAATCCTTGATCCTTTCACATAAAAGAATCGACATGAATTTTAATATAAAACAACAAGTTTATTTGAAATCAATTAATGGAAGAGGCTTGAAGTGAAGCGATCAAAACTTAGCTACAATGCTCTATTTCTGATTCCACTAAATCTCAAAATAACTAAATGAATATTTATTAATTAAACTCCACTTACGTAAGGAAAATGTCTGCTCAAGAATCGTACACAAGACGACTTCTACATCGAAGAATCACTTTGGCTGTAAACATGTTAATCAATGGAACTTTAAACTATGCTAAGAAAAGTCTTTACTAATTGGAAATCCCGTGGACTCCGAAAATCACTTCATTGAATTATGTAAGAATTATGTAAGACACCTTAATAATAGAGGGCAACTCCTTAGCTGATGGTTTTGAATCCACATTCAGGTTATTCCAAATGTCAATCGCTGATAGCACGTGGCAAAGTACACACTTCAAATTCTGAAGCGCTAAAGTACTGATCTAACAAGGAAGGACTCTATCAGAGCACAAACAGAAAAAAATTGGAAAAAATTACAGAATATTCTTTTTATGAGGATATATATATATATATATATATATAAGAAACTTTCTGTGGGACCACGACATAAGGTCCGTAAAACAATTATGAAATTTCGTGTTTTTGGCGATTTATCGCTGATTGGCGACACAATGAAATAAAAAAAGGACTCTTTTATGATAAATACTCTTTTAAAAAATATTTTTCTATTCTTCATACTAAACTAGTTTAAGCAAGTTTAACTTAAAAAAAATACACTTTTATAACTACGGTTTTTCAATATACATTTATATGTATATATAAAGAAAATTAACGATCGTATTCTGTGGTTTAAAACAAAATTTAAATTAATTAAAAATGCTTCAAATTCAGAATTAAAGCTAAATTCTGAGCATTGTCAATTTAAAGTCAATATTGTTAGTGCCCGAAACAAGAAGAGAAGACTAGTGTTGCCATGGAAACAATGTCTTATTCAATATCGAAATGCATGTTAAAGGGCGTCCTTAATCGTTCAGTTACGCTTAAAAATTTCACCAGACCTGTGAAGCCGTGTAAAATTAAATAACTTCAGCAACACCCAACTTGTATATATATTATGTAAGCTTATACAAAAAATAATAAACTAATTAATCGTTTCAGTTTAAATTCATAAAGTACTACGCATTTAAAAATTTATTTATCCAAGAATTTGCAAATACATTAAAATCGCTTGCATTTGGCGAGAGAAAAGTGTTGCTCTCCAAATCGCGTCTTTTTGCGCCTTATACTCGAAAGTATTTTATTATTTTACAGATAGTCTACTGGAATTCCGAAGCTTGGAAATTTGACTGATACTTTATTACGTACATGAGCATTTTTTTGGCATTTTTTCATTGACATTTAAAAAAAAAATATTCTGAGTATGCGCTTTGTTACCTTCAGAGGTAAGACACGACAGAATCCACTCGTTCAAACTCTCATTCCCGTATTTTTACTTGCCAGCCGACCACAGAAAGCTATTACCCGCACAAAAATAACTGCCCAGATCAAGGAAGCCACAATCATACTTGCGAAAATCACAGAAGCGAGACATTAATTGCACTTTCGCGCACAAGTGTTGGATGTCAAATAACACGCTCACAAAAAAAAAAAAAAAAAAAAAAAAAAAAGAACTGCCATAAAGGTTGGCATAAAATGTGGTGCATTTTTTATTAACTGACATTCAACAAAGGAGTGTGTATTAAATGTATGAACACGCGTAGTTTTTTCACGGATACTTCGATTTCGATAATTCTTTTACTTATTTATTTTTTATTTATAAATTTTTGCATTTATTTGTTGTGGAATGAGCTCGTTTGATAGCTCTTTCAAAGACAACTAAAACATCAATAGAAGATGATAATAAAAAAATAAAAATGGCAATTTGTAGAAAATCTCCTCTTACCCAGCTACATTTAGAAATCAACTGAGATTCAGCTCACTATATCATGTATAGCTTTCTTAATTTTAACCATATGCACAGGCTTTTTAATATACGTTTCCTTGTACAATTGATTACTAGATTATGCAAAATCGATTTGTTATCATTCGCATGCCCAGTTAAAAATTATTTCATACAAATGTCCATTTTCATCGAGTATTTAATACATTTATATTCTAGATACAGTATATTGTTTCTACTACAATTTGTCAAATTTTTCTGAAAGTGGCGTTGAATTTTTTTTTAAACCCTACATGTTATAAACAAAAAAGTTTCAGAAATTTCTTGAATCCTTTATATATTCATAGATATACATTCTATTCTTCCATAAATAAACGCAAACAGTGTACAACATCTACATAAGCATGTGTGCTACAAATTTGAGCGTTTTTGACAGGGTGATTGCAAATATTTTTTATTATTCAATTTATTGTTGGTTCTTTAATGGCCCTCTGTACCAAATCTTCGATAAAAAAAGATTTATAGAAAACGATTTAAAAAAAAGTTAAGTATGCGTTTTCTTTATATTATACGGAATAAATATTGAATAACACCATATAGACAGAATCTTTTGCAGTATTTCATTCCAGAACTTAGTATGGCATCACAATGCGCGAAGACATCATTCGCTATAGGAATAAATACAGATGCACATTCCAATACTATTATATAGCCATCATCCATATTGTCTACCATCACTTAAAAGTTGAGTTTGCTGCTTCCTAATGCTAAGTATGTCTCCTCCTTCCTTTGCTAAGTATGTCTCCATTTGGCACTCTACAAAAATTTCATCGTTTTGTAAAACTGACTTACAGATGCATATAAGAAGGGCCAGTTTATCGCCCTTGCATAATATATCTATCTTGGTGATGGTGGATAATTTAGCAGATGATAGAAAATTTATAAAGAGTTAACCTCTTGAAATATTAAATTTGATCTACACGGTGATTTTTTAAGTCCGTTTCGCCTTAAGTATCTGTTGAGTCAGCTATAGATAAGAATGTTATATGATAAAACGGGAACGGGTATGGACTGCCTGACGA
Organism: Maratus michaelseni; assembly: GCA_963931845.1. NCBI lineage: Eukaryota > Metazoa > Arthropoda > Arachnida > Araneae > Salticidae > Maratus > Maratus michaelseni. The sequence goes on from OZ007596.1 coordinate 200,179,010, forward strand.
TGCACCATACAGTATTCCGTAGTGGTAAATTACAGGGTTAAAGATAAAATCAGGAAAATTGTAGGATATTCGACGAAACGCGCAATAACAAACTTTTAGAGCATCATCGGTTTAGTTTTTTTTTTTAGGTACACACGGATAAAGAGTTACCTGTACAGACAAAAATGATTGAATCATATGTAAGATGAAAAACACGAATTTTCTTCTAAAGCGACCTGAAAATATTTTAAACATATACAAATGTAATTTTATCAAATCTGAATGTGACCACACGCAAATATGAAGCTGAAACTCTGACATACACAAGCAAGGGAAAACGGAGTTGTTTGTATCTCTAGTTTTTAAAATAAAATATTTTTTTAGAGCTCGGGCATTTCTATATGGAAATGCAGTTGTTTAAAATTGTAAAATTAATTTATTCTCTGCCATTATTTATTTATCTTCAAAATAAATATCTGGCATTGGTTTCAGATATTGCCTTCTGTATAGATGGGTATTTATCGTATAAGCGTGCACAAAATGTCTTATCTTTTAAATGTATTTAAAAATAAGACATTCCACAACATTCCCATTAATCTTTTGGTCGTATCGTTTTTAGATACAATCTCTAATTCTGGAATTTCTGCGAAGTACCTCATCGTGTACCGCATAAACGTTTTACTATATTTACACACTACGTTCATATATGTAAATAATTTGCTTCACTAGCCATTTGAAGCGAAATGTACTTAAGAAATCATCCTCTATATTATAAAGCAATGAATAATATTTGAAATTTTCTGCGATAAAATAGAGAAACTTATTTTATATCAAATTAATAATTATATTTAAAGAATGCCCTTCAAATACCATATTTATAGATAATTGATAAGAGCAAATGCCTCAAACATATCTTATGTTATAATGATATGTTATAGTAAAATTAAAGGTGGTGAAATTTAAACCCTTTAAAAATCTATCTTTAAAAAACTTATTTTTCTTTAATTTTATAAAAATGTTATACTACTCTCAGATTTAAAAAAAATCCTTAGAGCTCTCATACAGTTTTCTGCATCTCTTTTAAGTAGACAGTTTACATACTAAATAACGAACAGATATTTTTTATAGCATAGTTCAAAATAAAAAATTATCATTCAGCTACGAAATATCAATTCATGCATTTCATACCTCAGATTTCTATTGTAGATTTCAAAATGGAATGTTTTGTATATTTATCATGCATTACAAAAATACAATTTAAAAGAAACGAAAAATTTATTTCTTATGCATACAAAATAAAATGACACAGCAACGCGGATGTAAATGTGGCAGATTAAATTTAAGCTACATTTTTTTTCTCCAAATGTCACCACTCCCAATACATTTACAAAACTTCTTTTCACTGGCTGACAGCCATTTTCTTGTTTGACAAATAGAAGTATAGATAATGAAAAAAAAAGAACAATGTTTCAGTGGAAAGTTTATGAAAAATATACGATATCTTAAAGCTTATATTTTTATGATTAACCTTCCACTGCGCAGTTAGATATATGAATCAGTTAAAATTTAACTTTTGATGAATAAATTATGTGTAAGCAATTACCATATTTCAAATATATACCGGGTGTCCTAAAATAGACTGACTGATTTTAAAATTCAATAACTTGCAAACGGTGAGAGATATTTAGAGAATTCTTGCAGAGACTAATGTAAGACGTCAGGAGTTTTTTTTTTTTTTTTTTTTTTTTTTTTTTTTTTTTTTTTTTTTTTTTTTACTGCGATTCCTGATTTTAGTTCGAATAACCAGCAATAGATGGCGTTGCGAGCGATAGAAGTTCAATTTGGGCCAAAACTAAAATCACCCAACATTGATGCTAACGAAGAAGGTTCAATACATGGAGCGGGTCTCATTCGCTAATACAGTCTTTTTCTTAGGGCCCGATTCTGAATAAGATTTTATTGGTGAATGAGACCCACTCCATGTATTGCACCTCCTTCCATCACATAAATGCTAGGTGATTTCTAATTTTGTCTCAATTGAATGTCTATTGCTCGCAGCGCCATCTATTGCTTATAATTCGAATTAAAATTAGGAATTGCAGTTAAAGAACTCCTGACATCATACATTACTCTCCTGCAAGAATTTTTTAAATATCTGTCACTGTTTGGAAGTTATTGAATTTACAAATCAGTCAGTCAATTTTAGGACACCCTGTATATATTCGCCTTATGTAAGTGCAGAGGTCAGCTATTGAATAAAGCGAATAATTTCTGGTATGGTATGTAACTGTAAATATGAGTATAAAAAAAGATACTTCCGATAGACAAATTCGTGTTGTGTAGTTATAAGGAATCAAGTTTGTATGTAGTTTTGAACTCCATTTGTTCTGTTCCACAATGCGAAATAGAGATTTTATTGTTAAGGAATATTTTGTTTTTTTGATTTTGTACTTTTAGCTGTCCTTGATACATACCAATATCGGAACAATTACGCAAAAAAAATGTAAATATTGCACCGATATTTTACATTATTCAAACGCTACAGAAGTGTTTATATTTTTTAAATTCATGGCAAATACTGCCTAATATATATATAAATTTTTGAATTGATTGTCATAAAATTGAAAATGTTTCCTTTATAAGAAAAACATTGATGAAAATTTCAAATATTTTATATTTCATGCAAATTCAAATACAAGTTCATTTCAGTATTGGTAATGTAGGCAATTACAATGGTTGTTTATATTTGTAAATCTATTGATATATCTTTTTTAATATCTGAAAAATAACGCCGATATGAAAATATGAACGGAAAAGTAGGACAATATTAATTTTCTGACGACCTGTTTAATAAATAAAAAAAGTGTTTATTTCGTTTTCATTACATTGTTAAATGTTTTGAGCTACGTTTACCCAAATTTTGGTAGTGCTGTAGCTATCGCCATAATATGATGAACTTTTCGACCATAATTTGACACTTAAAATGAACTGCGACATTGTATAATATTGAACCAGAATTATGTTTTAGGTTGAACCATTAAACAGTATAAATGTTGAATCATAGACTTGTAAAATATTGAAGATTTATCTGATTAAATATTGAACCACAAAGTGCTTGCGGTTATGCTTTGCAAAGAAGGGCTAATCAGACAACGATTTCTGTTTCACGCTTAACTCATGCTCAAACGAGACGGGCAAAAGAATTTGTTTCCTTCGTTACTAAAAGCTTTTGGATACCGCTAATTTTTAACTTTAATCTTAGCTTTATTAATTGGCATACATTTTTCGATTATATAAGGCAAATATAGTAATAAAAAGTGGTGTTTTGTCCTTATTTTTAGTTTATTGTGTCAAAAAAAAAAAAAAAAAAAAAGAAACTTTTAGCTATTTTTCTCGTTTTTTCGAATATCTCTGAACCGGCCGAATATCCGAATATCTGAATAGCGGGCTTCGCCCGCGATTATACTCTGTCATGTGGACTAAATGCGATATAAAAAAAAATAAATTTCAAAATTAAACTTATTGTATAGAGACCTTCAAAATGCTAAAATATGCCAATATTACCATAATCCGGTTTTTATCATGATTCAATACGTTCCTCAAACTCGTACATGTACTACTCTCTATTACTCATATTGATACTCTCTTTGTATTATCCTCAAACATTTGAAAAATCTGTTAAACTTCCAATATGACGTCAGATTAATTCTCTTTTTAATTCTCTAAAAACGTCATATTAAGCTGCTTTCTGTACTTACTCATACTTATACTCCTTGTATTACTGAGAAATGTTTGAAATTTTCCATTTTCTTACCAATATGACGTCATAATAATCTATTTTTTTTCCATGAAACTTTTTATTTCATTTTTATTTTTCACGTGGAAATCTTTCAATAGAAAATTAATTATTATAGAAAGAATTTTATTGTGGATTTTAATTGTTAGCAACTTTTATAACAAGAAATGTTTAAATTTAATAGGAAAAGGCTGTTAGATTTTTGGTGTTTATCTCTCTATATTAAAATTAATACGCGATTTTTTCAAATTTTATGATTTTGAGCTTCATAGTAGGTATTTATCTATAAGTACACAAAATTTCATTCATGTAAGTTATATAGTGTCTGATAACCATTTCTGTGACAGACAGACAACGAAGTGGGACTAATAGGGTTTCGTGAGATGAACGAAACCCTAAAAAACGATATTGTTTATAATCTAATTAATTTTCACTATTGAATGGTATAACTTTAAACTAAAACTTTTAACAGTGTGTTAGTAAATTGATTTTCTGCAATATAACGAATATGTTTTTCATAAGAATATTATTTCCTCTATTCTGATTACATTTAAATAAAATCACATAATTTACAAACATTTAAAACATATTTCTCAAAATTTTCATATATTTAAATAAAATCTACCTCTTTTTGTTCATTAAACTAGTATTTATCAAAAAATAACACATTGGAACGCATACCATCGATTCTAAAAAGCAATTTAGTTTAACGCATTGTTTTAGTTAAATATATATGCAGAGTTTTACAATAATGATCATAAAGAATAGTTCTTTGAAATTAAAATAGTTTCAAACTAAAATATTTCTTCCTGAATAATCTAAAACTATATTTGCATTTGAAGTTTTATTTCAAAGTTAGAGAGAAATATTCCACCCATTTTAATGCTAATTATAATGTATACCTGGATTATTTTATCCCTTGTACTAAGAAATATGATTTTAAGAGAGTTGGAATATTTTGACAAATACATTATCTATCAAAGAAGAAAACAGGTTGTCTCTAATAAAAAGAAAAGGTTAATTAAATTAAATAATTTGATTTATTCCTAAGTTAATTATATATATATATATATATATATATATATATATATACATGTGGATATCTGATTATATGTAAGATATTTTTTTCTGATAATCACCAATTTTTATTATTTTTAGTCATTTAATGTACAATTAATGTATGAATTAAATGTAATTATTATTTTGCTGAGTTAAAATTTAAAATATCTGTCAACAACGTATTCTAAATATATGTTTAAACAAATATTTACTAATTTATATTTATCAAATGGTCAAAAAAGCAAAAGATAATAATAATAATAATAATAATAATAATAATAATAATAATAATAATGTGTACAACTGAAATTCTATAGGGTAAATAGACAGTCCTGATGTTTATTTAAATTCTATTTTCAGTGAACTGAAGAAGAAAATATTTCTTTTAGATGCAATAACAAAATCATTTCAAATACATTGTTTTAAATATAACGTAAATTTTCCCCATTTAATGCTTTTCGCACGTAATAATTTAATCCTTTAAAAATTTGCTTTCTCTTTTAATATTCACATGAAAAATGTTTGGATATGTTATTACTTCGGCTCTTTAAATATGACGTAATTCTTCACTATTAAATGTTTTCGAGCGTAAAACTTTAACTATTTATTTATTTATTTTTTTTACCTTTTTTAATATTTACATGTACATTTTAAAATTTTTAATTGTAAAATGTTTGGAAATATTATTGATTGCAACTTTTTAAAATTGGCAACAATAGGTAAAAAAAAAAATTGCTTTTTCGAAATATGAAATAATTCGCTATTGATACAATGAAATTTTGAACAAAAAATTGAAAAAAAACCCTCAAAAAATTAATAAAAATTGGTTAAATTCATATGCGTATTTTTTGGTCTTATAAAAGTATTTTAACGGAACTATTTTGACCGACTTCAACATTAAACAGTGCTTAAAATAATTATTCGATATAGAAACTGCCTGTTTCGGAGTGTTTATCAAACATTCCTCTATAAACGTAGCATTTTTCATATTTTTGTATGCAATAGTGTTTGTTCTTTATATAAGTTGAAAAAGACGCCCGGTCACAAAAAATATATTTACTACAGCGACAGCAGTGGTTACTTTATTTTTAGACTAGATGGATATTTCGGAATCGCATTAAATTATGCATTGTGAACATTTTAAAATATATAAAATTTGTAATGGTTTTAATTACTAACAAGATTAACCCATTCAATTTTAACGGAATAAATATATATAATAACAAACTATTAAATTGAACTTATAATAAACTTAGAAAAATATCCACAATAAAAATTATCCTTCATTAGCCTGTGTAACACTAAAATTATTTATTATTTTAAATACAGTTAACTTAATACTATTTTGATTAATTTTAATTTTTTAAATTAATGAAAAATTAAATCTTGTTCATGTAGTTCAACAGAGAAACGTAATTAAGACAAGTAATCATGGTAAAGAAATTAATTGAGGCTCAAATCTTTATAAGTACGCGGAAAACCATATCAGTGAAAACTGTGCCACTAATTTTATAATTTTAGTTTTTCAAAACTAAAAATAGTTTTATCAGTGAAAACTACATATACCGTCAATTTCACCGACTCAAACTTTTCATGCGTGCTGTTCAGAGTGGATCGTTTATCATATTAAGTAGCAGCTTAACAATATTTTAACGCATAGAGTTTTCCTTGTTGAAACAGCCACCATGTAAAAGCATCAATTATATGTAGTCTGTCTGTCTTGTTTCCAGAAATTCAATTGATATAATTTCTTCCATTGTGTAAGAATCTTCAATAGCTGTTGGGATTCAAAACATCATAAAATGTTCTACTAGTGTTCCTCTAGGCACTTTCTTAAGGTTGTAGCGCTAAACCAACAAAATACCAACAAAATAGTCCTTTCTAAAAATAGTGAAATTCACCCCTAATTGTACCAGAGACCTCGGGAATGGGACTGATGTTTTTTACCAGTGCACACCTCTAGGCTTAGCATATATGTACTTTCAGTTCAACAACTACTGAAAGTTACATTTATTTCACTATTACTAAAACATATTATAGTATTTTTTATAAAATTACTAATAAGTGTTTATGCATAATTGTTTTATAATGACACTTATCATACAAAAAAGACATTGTTTCGATGTATTTTTTTACGTATAAGAACAATTTGAGTTAACGATAATGAATCAAATCTTGTGTGGATAAATATACACTAAAAACCAACATTTAAACAAACAATATCAAACCGTAGCACAATGAATAGATGTACGTTTCGTGAGTAACTTGGACTCACATCATCAGTGTCAGTAAAAACAAAAAATGACATCCCCCCAAAGACATGAAACAATGTCGAAATACCAAATAACAGCAAACAACACACCGAAAGACCATCATGTTCGAGCACCCAATAAGATTAAGCCGGAAGTGATGCACCATGACACAGTAAACCAACCCAGAAAGGTGAGGTATAAGAACGCTTGAAAAATCCTTGACCAGGGAGTTACCAAATATGTGAATATAAACTGCTTCAAATAAGTCTAAATTCAAAGGAGTATTATATTTCTTAATAATAGTGGCCGAATCAAAGTTGAAATTATGTCCCTCACTCCAACAATGACAAGCAATAGAGAATTTTTGAAATTCCTTTTTCTTAACATAGTTTATATGTTTATTGATTCTGTAATGGAGTTGTCGTTTAGTCTGTCCCATAGAGGACAAACCACATTGACATTGGATATTGTAAATACCCCAAAAGTTTTTATGTGGAATTTTATCTTTTAACAGTGAAAAAGTTAGTTTATTAACTGGCTTAAAAACAACTTTATATTAACAAATATTAGATATTTTAAAGCTAATGCTGTTATAAAATGGTAAAATAATGAGGTTAGAAAAAGAAACTGGACCAACAGAAGAATCCGTATTATTAACACCTTTATTAACAAATTGAGTTAAACGATTTTCAGCCACTTATTTATAAATAAATAATAGTAAAATGTTTGAAGCAATTAAAACTTTACTATAACTATGTCCACTACAATACTAAAATTAAACATGTAAGGTAATTAATAAACAGGCTAAAATTTGCAATAACATATAAAAGAGTTTTTCGATAGAAGTTAAAAACAAAACAAAAAACATCATATATATTATTTTTGTTGTCAACATCCATTTTTCTAAGCAAATACAAAACGCAGAAAGATAAATGAGGTATCATATAAAAGGATTCTGAACAGGCTTCTGGCATATAGTACACTCCCATTTCGTTAAAAATGTTTTTTGATTAAAAATTGTAGTTAATTAAAACTTAAATCGGCATAGTTTTTAAAAATGAAATGTTTTCCTCAAATTAGTGTTACCACAAAATTAAAATACCGCATTATATTGGACTGAACAATGATTATAAAAAACAGATAATACAATAAACATAAAGCGGGACATTGTTGATGTACGGGTTTATTTTATATTTATGATTAAAAAGCAAAATTCAAATTCAATTGCTCAGTTTATTTTTCTTTGTACCATGTTTTTTTTTCCGGAACAGATGATGTCATTTTCTAATACAGTCAAAATACGATTCATATATGTCTATATTTTTTGCCTTTTACAATATTCTATCAGTTTTTACTGTAACTTTGAAGGAATAAATGAGATGATATTCTGACTTGACTAATGTTGTTTGCAGATATTTTTAGTCCTTAATTTTATTTTAGAAGCTTAAACCTAACATCTAAGAAATATTAGATATTGGTAAAAAAAATTAGATTGCAGGGCGAAATTTTCGCACGGTTCCACTGGTTCAATATATTAATGTTAGCATAAATATGTACGAGTGTGACGATGAAACATTCAGTGTGTGGCGATTTTCAAAGTATGAAAGAATGTGACGATAGAACTTTCAAAAATTACAAATTATTCAATTTATTCTTATTAGCATCAAATGTATTTATATAATGATAAAACAATAAAACATGAGAAACGTGTTATTTCAGTTATAAACAAAATATCATAGCATAATATTATGCTGTTGCGATTTAAATTATAATTTTTCATCTTATTTTAAAGTATATCGTACCTAGAAACTTAAAACACCCCCTGGTTTAATAAAGTTTGGATTTTTTTTCTATTCTCTAAATAACTCAATACGAGGTAAAAGCGAAAAAGCCTCTTCAAATATATTTTAGTTTTTCATCTCTCTACAATAAAGAAACAATTTATTATTTATAAGAACAGACATAGAAAAGTGGATTTTTTTGTTGTTATTTTGAAGAAAGATACACAGTATCTAAATATTTATGAAATAGAATAGTAAAATTTTAATCATTTATGTAAGGAGTAATTTATAGTATTGCGCTTTTCAAGAGTTTAATTCAGCGATATTTAATATATTCTATTATTCATGAATGTATAAAGCGACATATTTCCCATGTGATACAATAACGATTACAGAGCTGAATAATAATGCTTCCGAAAAGAAGAGATTTTTGCGAATAATTTTAAAATAAACTGAAATAAAATTTACATTTTACTTTTTATTTAAGGAATCGAAACACGAAATGTTTTGATTTATTTAGTGTACTAATTTAAATGCACATTTGAAAACAGGTTTTTATTTAATCGATGCTACAATGTATTTGAAATAACTGAAATATTTTTATGAATATATATATATTTATTTAATTAATGTTATCCAGTAAAAAGATCCTGCGAAATTTTGTAAACTATATATCAATAAAGGAATGGGTATGCTTTCCTTAAATTGTAAATATGTTTAAAATATTTTCTGTAAACATATTCGAAATGATAAATTCAGCAATTTAGATAGTATAGATGATTTACAAGACATTTATTAACACAACACGCATAAAACCCTATAAAAGTTTTGAAAACAATTCTTAACATCATGTACATCATTTACAATTCACTTAATATAAAGGGATTGATAAACCCCCAGTAAAAACAACCTATTTAAATAGATTGTATTTTATCTAAGCAAAGTGTCATTAAAAATTGTACTTGTACGATCATTGTTTCTCGACTAGATTCGTTTGGATATAAAAGAAACCTCTGTAGGTAATTATCATCTATGAAGAAATAATTTTTAAGAAGAAAAAAAACAACATATTTTCTTTTTGTTTATTTTAACCTTTTTTCACTAATATATGTACTTTCTGCACAGCATTTGGCGTGTGTTAGTGAGCTTGGTTATGCGAAAAAGATTGTTTTATGAAAATCTTTTATTCTTATCCACATTCACTTTAAATTCCATTGTTGCCAATGTCACTCATATCTATGCACCATGGAAGATTGTATACTACACTTTTTGACATACCCCTGTACAAAATTTTAGTGTTACTGACATTTTGAAACATTCGGAATTCTGTCACTCGATTACACTTGTATTTATTAACCAATTTGGATGTGACTGAGCACGTGTATAGGAGATACCAAGATCTTGACCGACTTCGTTGGCCAGCTGCATCCGCCATCTTATTTTAAAATGGCGGTCACTTTTTTTTTTTACTTTTTAAATATTTAAAAATTTGTACAAAAAAAAAAGAAATTGAATTTTTCTTTTCCTTTAAGTATTCGACTTTGATAAAAGGATTTCGGAGTATTTTTTGCTTCGCCTCTATCCTAAAAAAAAGGCTAAGATATAGTAGTTCGAAATTCTACGGGTCACTGACATTTTGGAACAATGTGATTATTGTCAAGCGACAGTACTCGTATTTATTAACCGATTTGTACCTGACTGAGCAGGTACAGGACTTACCAAGGATTCGACCGAGTTCGTTGGCCAGCTTCATCTGTCATCCTGTTTAAAAATGTGTACAAAAAATGTCGAATACATCGAATTGGAAAATATGTACAAAAGGGTTAGAAATCTAAAATCCCCCCCCCCCCCCCCCGTAAGTTTTAGGCTTTGATAGAAGGATTCAGAAACACTTTTTGGTTTTGGTTCTATCTTTTTTTTTTTTATACCGCTAACCAGGTCCCTACCTGCCCGGCATGAATGCCTAGCTTAACGGGTTAGTACCTGGGTGCGGGGCGGAAATCGCCTGATCACAGCATGGCTGTGATCCACCTGACTATTGATTTGTTCACATCGCTGCTGTGCTTGCTCTCTTGTGATTTGCTACCGCTATCTTTGTTTGCCGGTTCAAGGTTTCTGTTTAACTTTGTTGAATTGACAGATTTAATAGGTCTCGTAATTTAGAACCTTGATCAGGCGACGAGACCCTCACCTGACTAGGCACCCCCAGAGGTATTATTCACAGGTAACTTGGAGGGCTTTGCACCCACGACGGATTTTACATGCACCAGGTGCCATTAGCGTACATAGATTTACATATTTACCATGTCTGTTGGCTTGTCACGTTCATGGTGGGTTGTCGCTGTAGTGTTTATCGCCTCTTTTATGGGCTGATTTCCCTTCTTGTTGTATTTGTCTCTGTCAAGGCTTTTTGGCGTTTTTATAGGCTCGCCCCTGTTGTGGGTTGTTTTTTGTCTATCATTCATTGGTTTTTTGTCTCTTTCTTGATATATTTTTACCTCTAGCTTGTGCTAGAGCTGGTTTTCACATTTTGAATCTTGGTCTTCTTTCGAGAGTTTCACTGGTTATTATGTCACTATCGTGGGTTTTGTCACGTTGTAACATTTGTTACTGGTGGTTGTCACATTGTAACTTTTGTTACTGGTGGTTGTCACATTGTAACTTTTGTTACTGGTGGTTGTCACATTGTAACTTTTGTTACTGGTGGTTGTCACATTGTAACTTCTGTTACTGGTGGTTGTCACATTTCTGGATGTTGCACACTCATTTTTGTTGTCTTTGTCACTTTATCTCACCCAAGCATTGGGGATTTTGATTTTTTTTCCCTTCGTGAATACGCTTTTTGCGATCAGTCCATTGAATCCTAATGGCTGTTATCACTGCTTTTGAATTTTGTGCAACTTGTTGATTTGTTGTTTGAGAAACTTGTCGCACTAATGGAGTGGGGCTTGTTCCGTGGCCGTTAGTCCGTCATGTATCTATGAGGCTGTATTCACTTGATTTGACACTGTTTTTTTCCCCATTAACTTTCTTTGGCAGGTGTGCTTTGTGCATTCACCATTTAATTATTTTGTTCACTTTTTGTTGGCTATTTGCCTTCATCAGTTGGTGAAATTCAGTCCGTCACAGATGACTTCCACTTCTCACTAGTGCTGAAAAAAATCGATTTTTTTTTTGGCGTAGCAAAGAGGTTCCATTGCTACTTTTTTTTTTTTTTTTTTTTTTTTTTTTTTTAATTTTTAAAGATATATTAGGAAATATACTTACCAAATGGATGGCTTTTGAGAGTGGGATATGCTTTTGAGGAATCTCGCTGCTGGGAAGGTGTATTTATTGTGATATGAGATCGATGTTTTCTACTAACCATCTCATCACTGCTCTTCCTTTTGTTTGTACTTGTTTGTTGTTCGCTAACTGTTTGTGCCATATTTTTTCGTTGTTCGGTGTGATGTGGATCAGATGTAGTGTTTGGGTTAGTGGGCAGTCTGTTAGATAGTGTTTGGGGGTTCCCAACTCCCCGCATGAGCAGTTTGGTGCGTCTTTGCGCTTAAACCTGTGTAAGTAGTCCGGGAATGCTCCGTGACCCGTGTAAATTTCACTTAGTAGATTGCTAGGTTCTATCTTAAAAATAGACTAAGATATAGCAGTTTCAAATTCTAGTGTCGCTGATTTATCCATAATTATGTTTTATTTAGGAGCTTTAGAAAACGTGGTATCTCACAAATTTACTTTAATTGCTGTAAGCATTGTTCTTACTCTCATACGTTTAAAGTTACATAGCCAAAACCGCCAGCATGAACTTTTTGCCAACCGTGACCATATTTGGCGAACTATCGCCACATTTATCGACAAAAAATAATTCACCATAAATGAAGTCAACTTGGATATAGCTCACATATTTGGCAAAATTCTCATTCAAATTCAGGAATAACGAAAACTGGGATTGAACCTTCTATAATCGGGTTCCACGCATTTTAGCATCACGTGTTTAAGTAAAAATAGGTGAAATTTTAAAAATAAGTGATATGGAAGCTACCTTTTCCTACCGGTATAGACCAGAAGGACTTTTTTAAATATATCGTAATAAACAATCAGTAGACTCGTTTCATAGCAATAAATTGTCTTCAATGGAAATATTAATGGCACACGTAGTCGTGTGGTTAATCGCCACAGGAAATATTTCTGGCACACGTATTCGCGTGCCATGGTAGTAAATGCATTAAATAAATGTTCATTAAATTAGAAATTTTAGTTTTTATGATCATCTACATTTTTTATTTTTTAACCTTTCATTTTTTTTAACCTTACATCTAACGAGGACATGCAATTTTTGATCAATTTTCTTGTATCAAAAGTGGGCGTTATACGCTGGATTATACATTAATTTTGGGCGTTAAGTAATCATTCGGCACATACTTATTTTCCCCAACTTCATATTTTTTCTATTTTTTCCACGTTTACGTTTTGAAAGGGTACTACACTTTTCAAAATTATCGTTTTGTCGGAGAAATCTCGTTCTAATAGTGATCCCGTTACAATGTTATCATAATCCGAAAATAGTATGTTTGTTTGCGTGACTGTTCTTTGTCTTTTTTTTTCATCATTTTAGGTTCTAATCTTTACTAAAAAAATAGACTAATCGTTACGAAATAGGAATTTATTGTGAAGGAATAATTTTTATTTTATATAAAGCTTGTTTGTTTTATATTTAATTTTTCTATATAATTTTTCCACATGTTAATTCAAAGACGGCATAAATGACACTTCTATATAATTTTCACAGGTGTCCGTTCGTTTATAGAAAAAAACAATTTATAGAAATAAAAATAAAACCTACTTTTAAGAATTGTTTTTTACCTTATTGCATGCCGGTAAGACGTATTTCAATAAGAATGAGCTGCCACAACAGTGTGTTTTTTGGCAACTTATTGTCATCCACACAAATCTTAAATCCCATTTTTGCCAATTTACCATCTTCGTCGCGCATTAGACGGCAATACTTTCCAACAAATTGACAATTTTCATCGGTTGGATACAAACTGAAGGATCGCGATCAGGGAGTTGAAACTGACCTATACATAACACCGCTGCTATTGCAAAAATATAAATATTATTGTGTGTGTGCACCTTCACAATAAATTCCAATTCCACAGTCAAAGGGTGAAAATGCAAATGATAATTTTACTACATATTTCAAATACATGGTGATTTAAAATATGTAATAATACAGGAGATACTGGTCGATTACATATCGGTCGAGAGGGGTTTGAAACAAAAGATGAGTGGTCAGATGGTTCAGCTGGATATCGGTATCGCAAAGCCAAGGTAAAACCCAAGATGACAGTACGGCACAAACAAGCCAGATTCTGAAGGACCATTAAATATCGGGACAGGTCTGTTGATAACTGGAGTAAAGTGATATTTAGCAATGAATCTAAAATTTGTATTAGTACAGGTATTTATACAGGAAAATTCATTTTGAGATAGCAAAATGAAAGGGATAGGAAAGGCTGTTAAATTTTTCTTCTTAAGTTCCCTGATTCAATCATGTTTTGGGCTACATGTCATCTAAGAGGGCTGGAAGACTGTGTGCAATGAATGGGAACGGGAATTCCGAGAAATATGTTTCGATTTCAGTAGATTTCCTGATTCCTAGTTTAGAAGATCAATTTGGAGACAGTGATGTTATATTTATAGATAAAAATGCTCCGGACAATAAGTCCTAAATAGTGAAAAAAATACTAAAAATAGGGAATTTCGGAAATTTTAGAGTGGCCAGCATGTAGTCTAGATATCAATCCTACCGAAAATATTTAATTAAAAAAATGGTATTAATGATACAGCCGAAGTCAACATAGAAACTAAATTACTCCATGAGAACTATCGATCCAGGCGATAACATGGAGAACTATCCATCCAGATAAATACGAAATCTTCTAAAATCTACGTCTGGCAAAATCAAATTAATCATAAAGGTAAAAGATGGAAGCATAAGGTACTAACCATGTGTTTACGTTGCGCTAAAGTTATTGATTGAGTGGACTGTATTACGAAAATATGTACTGCATTGATGCAAATAATGAAAAGAGTTTCTAAATTACTAAAATGTTTATATACATATTTACATTACATTAGGTTAAATCCAACGTGCTGACACCATAGTCAGTTTCGAACACTATCATAATGAATGAGTGGACAATACCACTTGAAGTACATAATTTTATTATTCTTACGATCAATAATAAATAACATAACTATATTATACTTACTATGATAAAGAAATGACTTCTTATTGCGATATTTAATGACCCCATATTCATTTTAGCTAAATAAATAGCTCCATTATGCGATTTATTCTATGTTGAATTATTCGTGCGAATGTCACAACAAATGCGGGCGAGACTAACTGATGCCATGCGGTAAAAACAAAATTATGAAAGAATGCGCTAAAATCGTCTGCAAGACCAAGGGAAGCCGTAACATACCGGCCCCCGTTGACATGTGCCAACATTAAAAAAAAAAATAATTCCTATTTTACAACTTCAACATAATAAGAATTACTTTTTAAAACAATGTGCAACAACTATTAGAAACATTACAAATATACAATCTTCAAACATTTTGCATACAATACATTCAAAATATAAGAAATTTATACATGATAATACAACAACAATTAAACTTGAAGATAGTACAAAAAGCAAATATCAAAATACACTCAAAAAATGCTAACACATATCGTAAATTTAGCTGAGTTCATAATATTTAATGAAAGAAAATACTAGACTAATAAATGAAATGGTTATATACTATAATGCATACTAATTGTTATCCTCTATGGGCCGAGGGAAAACTTTTGAAATTGCTCTGGTAACTGTACCTAATTCTGTTTTAATTTCCAGCACTCTGACCTTTTTATCCGCACCTGGTATTACTATAATAACTCGGCCCAAAACCCATTTACCAGTGGGTAAATTCTCTTCTTTTAGAATGACCATACATCCTTCTTTAAGATTTGCCTTCTCAAATAACCATTTCGAACGTTGCTGCAAATGACTCAAATAATCAGTTTTACATTTTTTTTTTCAAATGATTTGAGTCAATTTCGTTATGGTCTGCCAATTAGATAACCTATTTTCATTAACATTTGTTAAATCGGGCTCGGTTATTGAAATGATTGGCGACCTATCAAAAAATGGACAGGGGTCAGGACTTCAATTTTGTTCGGATCAGATGATAAAGGTAGTAAAGGGCGAGAATTTAAAATCCCTTCTATTTCTGCGGTTAGAGTCCAAAATTCTTCGAGGGTTACTCGTGAATTAGCTAAAGTTCTTTTAAGATGATATTTAAATGATTTCACACCTGCTTCCCATAATCCACCAAAATTGGGTGAGCGAGGGGGTATGAATTTCCAATTAATAGCCTCAGAGGACAAATAATTAGCTAATACGTTATCAGGTTTACATACCAGGGAATGTAATTTCTTTAATTCAGAATTGGCACCTACAAAGGTAGTTCCGTTGTCTGTCACGTTAGTTGTGATTTTCCCTCTCCGGGCAAAAAATCGTTTAAGAGTTGCAATAAATGATTCAGATTTTAAATCTGTTACTATATCTAGAGGGATTGCTTTGGTGGCGAGACAAATAAACAGTGCTACATAAATTTTATTGTAATTTTCTTTTCTTTGGTTTTTATACTTAATAATAAAAGGTCCACAGAAATCAATTGCGTAATTTTGAAATGGCAGGCTAGGATTGACCATTTCTGACGGCAAATTTCCCATTATTTGATTTGCCCCTATTGGTTTGTTTCGAAAACAGGTGACACCCTTATGAACTATCTTTCGGGCTAGAGATCTACCATGGATGACCCTATAAATTTGCCTAACATAATGTAATAACGATTGTGGCCCGAGGTGAAAAAACTTTTGATGAAAATATTCAAAAATCATTTCTCTCAACTTATGGTTATTAGGCAATAATATAGGATGTTTTTTGCTATAGGTCAGATTGGAATTCTCTAAACGACCTCCTACTCTAATAAGTCCTTCAGAATCTAAGTATGGGTTTAAAAATTGTAATTAGCTGTTACCTGACAGATTTTTCTGGTTAGCCAATTTTTTTATATCCTTATTAAAGGCTGTATACTGCACCTGTTGGATCAGACACTTATCTCCCTTTTTTAATTCCGACGAGGACAATGGTCCAAATAATTTGTTGCCTTCATTTCTACAATTATGATGAAACCTAAAAATATAACTGCAAATTCTGATTAATTTAAGAAAATTACTAGTTATTGAAAAAAGTTTAAAGTCATTAGAATTTAATGGATCTACTAATTTTAAAAGTCCAGAAATGTTTACAGTGTCCACTATCTGTTTTTCAGATGGAACCTCTTTCATTTCTTTTAACATAAGACTCTGGTCCTCTGATGATAGCTGAGTAATTTCATGGTCAGGAACACTAAACTGTTGAGTGAGAAAAGTAGGTCCATGCCACCACAGTTCATGGCTAGCTAATTCTGTTGCATCCAGACCTCGTGATGTTAGATCAGTGGGATTGCTGCTCGATGGGATGTATTTCCAATGAAAGTTCTGTGTGTAAACTTGAATCTTGGCAACCCGATTACTGACAAATGTTTTTAACTTCCATGGTGGGGTCTGAATCCATGCTAATTCTATTTGTGAATCTGTATACAAATAGATGTCGTGAATGTCAAGTTTTAAGGCTTTTAGGATTCTGTCGACTAACTTTGATAACAGGAGACAAGCTGAGAGCTCCAGACGGGGTATGGTAATAGTTTTCAAAGGAGCGATTTGGGATTTGCTACTAATTAAATTACAGGAAGTGTTAGCATGATATGAACTTCGGATGCAAACAGCTGCTCCAAAGGCAATGGACGAAGCGCCGGCAAAACTATGCATCTCTATACGTTGTGCACAAGGACTCAGAATATATCGACTTATCTCAAGCTTTTCGATAGATTTTAAGGATTTGATAAATTGAACCCAGGATTGAGCTATTGAATCAGGAAGAAGATCATTCCAATCAAGTTTGATTTTCCACAATTCCTGGATGAAAGCCTTAGCCCTTGTCATAACTGGTCCGATAAGACCAAGGGGATCAAATAGGCGAGCTATATCTGAAAGGACACTCCTTTTCATCAACTTCTTTGGCTGGTCAATTTTTACCTTGCATGTAAATACATCTAATCTAGGATTCCGTATGACTCCTAATGCCTTGGTTTCGGTCTCTAAAAATGAGAAACTTCCTGAAGTTCTATTATTGACATTTTCAAGCAATGTGGAGTGGTTGACATTCCATTTGTGTAGTGCATTCCAGCAGACATTAGAAGCTGTATAAGTTGGGACTGGAGTTCACTTACCGTTTCAAGACTGTCTTCACCACTAATGATATCATCCATGTAGCAATCATGGAGAAGAACTTCAGATGCCTTTCTAAATCTTTCTACTTCCTCTTTAGCTAGTTGTTTTAATGTCCTGTGGTTAAAAAGGAGGCACAGGACGTGCCATACGTCACTGCGTTTAACTCATACACTTCTACTGGTGCCTTAACTTGTGGTTTTGTTCGGATTAAACTCTATTTGTCTGTACATCTTTTCAATGTCAGCGATAAATACAAATCTGTGTTTTCCAAAACGAATCATAATTTTATACAGATCTTCGTTTACTAATCCCTTCAAAAGAATATCATTCAACGATTTGCCATTAGTGGTAGGGCTCGACGCATTAAAGACAACTTTGAGTTTTGTTGTTGAACTTTCGGGACGATATACCCCATGGTGTGGAAGATAATAACTACCTCTTTCTTCTATATTTTTTGTAATTCTTGTCCTGTGACCAAGAGTTTCGTATTCTTTCATAAAATCGCAATACATTTCTAGCATTAAGGGGTTTTTTCTCAAGACGATTCCACAATTGTTGTAACCTCTTCTCGGCGATATAACCTTAGAATCTCCGACGACAATCGGATTTTCCCTTAAAGGCATTGATACTAAAATTCTTCCCGTTCTATCACGACGATATGTCTCTAAAAAATGACTTTCGCATAGTTGCTCTTCAGCACTAAGAGGACACGATTTATCCTCAACAACTTCAATTTTCCAAAATTTTTTAAGGTTTTCCTCTAACGTATCTGTTTGTTGGATAAGACCGTAAAATTGCTGATTGCATTTGGTTTTTAATGTTCCCGAAACAATGTAGCCAAAAACTGTTTTCTGAAACATTAATTGCGAGATTTTATATTTATCCTCTTCCAAAATTTCATAAAAATGTTCTGCCCCAATCAAAATGTCTATTTTAGCTGGATTTCCAAAACAGGGATCAGCTAACTCTATGTTTTCTGGCAACTTAAAATCAGGCACATTCATTTTACTAGAAGGAACCCATTCCGTTATTTTTGGCGTTATTAAGAATTGAATTGATTTTTGAAAGGAACCATTTCGGTTGGAAATAGTTGTCTGCACTTTAGATTTTATGCTAGAAATTTTCCCATTTATTTCAGAAACATTAGCTTTATTTTTTCTTAATCCTAATATTTGAGCTAATTTCAATGTCATTAGATTTACTTGCGATACATTATCTAAAATTCCACGGGCTGGTAGTTTTATACCGCAAGAATTTTCTACATAAATAATGCACGTAGTTAATAAAACACTGCTTGCATTTTCTAGCGATAAATAAATTTTATTACAAAATGATTGAGAAAGTTCAGATGAATCATCCTTACTTCCTTCTTTTAACTGACTATTTATTTCATTTTGAGTGCTAAGTTCTTTTTTATTTACTATTTGAGCGATAGTTGGATGATGTTTTTCTTTCGACGTTGTTAAATTGGATGAACGTCTGCGACAAAGTAGGCTATTATGTTTATCCAAACAAATCTGCAGCGGGATTTTGATAAACAATTAGCGATTTCATGTTTTTCACTCAAACAATTAAGGCAAAGATTAAACTTTCTCGCTGTAGAATATCTGTCATATTCATTCAATTTTAAAAACATATTACATTTAAAAATTGAATGGTTTATCGAGTGACAAAGAACACATTTATTTCCTGTTTCAGAATTACTCTTTACGAGTAAATTCTTTGCTTTTTGATTTCTTTCAATTGATGGTTGTTTATGTTTCATATTTAGATTACCCTGCAAATTTTCTAATACTAAACAGCGTTTCTGTAGAAAAGCCATAAATTCGTGCCAATCGGGTAATTCCGTTGTGGTTCAAATTTTCTAATACTAAACAGCGTTTCTGTAGAAAAGCCATAAATTCGTGCCAATCGGGTAATTCCGTTGTGGTTCAAATTTTCTAATACTAAACAGCGTTTCTGTAGAAAAGCCATAAATTCGTGCCAATCGGGTAATTCCGTTGTGGTTCAAATTTTCTAATACTAAACAGCGTTTCTGTAGAAAAGCCATAAATTCGTGCCAATCGGGTAATTCCGTTGTGGTTCAAATTTTCTAATACTAAACAGCGTTTCTGTAGAAAAGCCATAAATTCGTGCCAATCGGGTAATTCCGTTGTGGTTCAAATTTTCTAATACTAAACAGCGTTTCTGTAGAAAAGCCATAAATTCGTGCCAATCGGGTAATTCCGTTGTGGTTCAAATTTTCTAATACTAAACAGCGTTTCTGTAGAAAAGCCATAAATTCGTGCCAATTGGGTAATTCCGTTGTGGTTAATGACAGCTCAAAATGCTTTTTTGTTTCCGTGTCTAGTTTTTTAAGACTAATGTTTATTAACATAATTTCTGAAAACTTATTAAGTTCTAACCCTACTGTTTTAAGAGCTGGAATATGTTTTTGACATCCGTCAACTACCACTCTTAAACTTTTTGCTGCATCTTGCGATGACATTTCCATAGATAATATTTAATTTATATGATTGTTAACTAGAAATCGTTTATTTTGAAATCGATCTTCCAATGCTTTAAAAAGCGATTCATAAATAAATTCATAAGTGTTATCAATTGTAACCACATCTAATGTGCTATAGCTAAGCGTTGATTTTAGACAATGCAGTTTCTGTGTACTACTTAATTTATCATTTGAATCAATTAAAGTTATAAATTGGTCTTTAAAGGTGTACCAATCTTGATAATTGCCCGAAAACTTTGGTAACGGAATATCCGGTAATTTAAAATTCTTACTTGAATTATCTAATTTTGACTTATTATCATTAGATACATTTTCATTATTATTAGAGAGTAACAATTTTATTAGTCTTACCTCTAAATTTTCTGCTTGTTCTTCCGATTCCGCAAAGACTGCTATATGGTCACTGAGCTCCGAATCTTCTTCTATAATCTCAAAGTATTTCACTTTTAAGTCATCTATATTTGATGTTAATTTTTGCAGATTATCAATATTAACTTGATATTCCCATATGCCCTTTTTTTTTCTTCTTTATTTAGAAATTCTATTCTAGTTAGTGGTCCTTTGTAGGCACCTCTTTGCCTATTAAGCGTTGTTAATTTCATTTTATCAGCCATTATTGTGACGGATGTTTCTAAACTAAATGATATGAGATTAATTATTCCAATCTTTAAAAAATATCATTTCTATTCTCTGAGCAACGTAACCAAAATGTTCTATTATCCGGTTGGACTGGTTCAAAAAAATGTTTACGTTGCGCTAAAGTTATTCATTGAGTGGACTGTATTACGAAAATATTTAATGCATTGATGCAAATAATGAAAAGAGTTTCTAAATTACTAAAATGTTTATATACATATTTACATTACATTATGTTAAATCCAACGTGCTGACACCATAGTCAGTTTCGAACACTATAATAATGAATGAGTGGACAATACCACTTGAAGAACATAACTATATTATTCTTACGATCATTAATAAATAACATAACAATAATATCCTTACTATGATAAAGAAATGACTTCTTATTGCGATAGTTAATGACCCCATAGTCATTTTAGCTAAATAAATAGCTCCATTATGCGATTTATTCTATGTTGAATTATTCGTGCGAATATCACAACAAATGCGGGAGAGACTAGCTGATGCCATGCGGCAAAAACAGAATTATGAAAGAATGCGCTAAAGGCGTCTGCAAGACCAAGGGAAGCCGTAACACCATGTATTTTGACTAACGATTCTTAACTTTTTTCTCAGATAGTACGAGATTCCACATTGTTTTGCCGCAGCATTTGCAGAAATAAAATTATATAAAAAATTGTGAAGTCATTTTGTAGTTCTTTAATCGTGTGCTCTAGACGTGTTTATGAATCTTTAGAGCAAACGAAGTTTCATAAACTTAAAAACTTTAAATAGAATTTCACACATTACATTGCACGTTGAGAAAGGTAGGTGTTGATTCTATTATTTTTGCTAGGAGTAGTACAAGTTTTATGAAATGTTTCAATTAGCTTGTCGGAATTCTATTGCGTTTAACTCTACTCTGGTCTTAGTTTAATTTTCTATTCCTTGTTAGTTACTCCCTATGAAAACGTTGTTTGAATCACACAAATTTAGTTTTGTTTCAAAATACAAAATCTTACATATGACTGTTTTGCAAACGGTTGCAGCTTTTTGGAAAAAATAAAAAAACAAGAGTACACACTGTTGCAATTTTCTTGTACATATTACACATTTTCGAAAATAATTAAATATAAAATAAAAACGACTTTTAAAAGGAAAATAACAAAAAAATTCTAATTTAACAAATTACAATAACCATTGGGAAAATGCAGAGGAATAGAGGGGCAGTGTTCGGACTCTACCATACCCATTACCTCGCACTATAAGACATTTAAAAATTTCATTAATTTAGCCCCCCCCCTAATATACCCCCTCTTATAGCAGACCTATTCGTCCCACTCTACTATAACCTAGCTTCACTACGCTAGCTATTCCCCCCACCTACTATATTATGATCTCGGCAGCAGGCGGTGATACCACCGCACCGCCGACAACGCCTGCTGCTGACGCAAAAGTCCCATTCCCTATCTACTGACTTCCCGTTTGGTATCCGAAGGTACAATAAACCGAAATATCCAAATATGATGGCAACTTTTGGTGTTAGCATTGAAAATTTTAGAAAATGTTAAAGTTTGGTACAATTTCTATTTGTAGATCATCCCCTAAGCCAAATTTGAGTATTGCTTTAACTCTTGTTTAGATTGATGTCTGAGCTAAAGATATTTTGAGGAAATTAAAGTTGAAGACCACGTTTTATGCTTTATAAGATGATTTCTCATACGACATCAATTTTTGAATTCGGATAATTTTCATATCTGATAGTTTGCATCTATCCTTTTTGTAACTTTAACATGTTTGTAACGATTTTATGCATTTCTATTACCTATTCAAAGAAAAATTCTTCTAAAGTTACAGAATGACGTTAAAAATTCTTCTAAAGTAACAGAAATTCGTTAAAAACGCTTAAAAAAATAAAGTGACGACGTCAAGAGTTCCATTCTTGACCAAAAACAACAACCATTTTCCCAATGGAAAAAGAATTCTCGAATGTAAAACCTAAATATGAAGAAGTTTAAAGTTTTCTGGCAATGCTTTTTCTTTTTGTTTAATCACAAGTTTAGAAAAACGCTAATCTGTTAAGAAATGAAGAAGGTATATTAATGAAATGTCTTGTATGCATGAAGATTCATTATTGAAAGGATTGTATCACACGATGATTATTTTTGTAATACATGTAATATAACTGAATATATAAATACAGATCTATAATAGTAGCTGGAATAAGTATTTTTCGTCGAAGAACGAAAACAGAACTATTGCATAGAAGATAAAAAGTTCTTGAAATGTTCGTATTTTTTAACTTTGCACTTGAACAATAAAGCAGAAAAGGACAATTGCAAAAACAATTTACATTTTTTCACATGTTCCATGTATATGCATGCGAGTACACGTGTATTGTGGCCACAATCAATGGTGGTATGTATAGTGGCCACATTGTGCGTACTTAACTTGGTTTCTTATTAAAATAAAATGTTCCTTGAATTATTTGTATTAAAAAGTGTGTATGATTGTTATATTGTTATATTTCTGCATGCGATTAGTGGTGCATTTTAACCGGAGGTTGTATAACGACGACCATATACATACGATCGCGTAGGTTCGAAATTATTGAAGTTTGTGATTTTTTGGCAAGTCATGTAACCCTAAAGGGTTGTGATAGAAATCTATACTAATAAAAGAAAGTTTCGGTCTGTGTGTCTGTGTGTGTGTGTGTGTGTCTGTTGGCGATGGCTAGGAAAATTTAGCGCACCTAGAAGTCTGTAAATTTAGATTTAGGTAGTCCAAACACTCTCCTGGCATACCTGAGCCTCAGAATTTTAAAATTTTTAAAATTAAAGTAGTTATCAATTAAAAACTGATCAAAGATCACAAATAAAAAAGTCATTATTCTGAAGCGAACTGGCGCATGTGCAGTAACCAATTTCCGTATCTTCCGGAACAGAAGAAAGAAAGCAGAAGACATTCCGTTTTTGTTTAAAGTATTTCTAAATTCGCCAAGGACAAACGGCTAAAAATACGGAAAAACCGTCTAGATATTCTAAAAGAACATACTTTTACATCTCGAACGATCTGGTTGGTTTGAAAAAAATTTACATGTAACCCTTTCAAAAAATATAATCAAAATGCATCGAATTCGTGTTTTTTATTTTCTCCCGTTTTCCGAGCCTTGCATCTACCGGAATACAAAAGATACGGAAAAACGAAGGTCACCAAATTAAAGAACTGTTTTTGTCCTTTTCAAAGCTACCTTTGGTTTTAAAAAATACAAAAATTCACCCTTCGAAAAAGTATATTTTCTGTATGCCGTTTTGCGATTTTTGCGATTTTGGCAATTTTTAAAATTTCGCATCGGCGATTCAGAGACAGGTACGAAAAACTAAAAGTACCAGACAATATCTACATTTATTCTTTTTTCAACATATGTATTTGTTTTTGAAAAATACGAATATTAACCCTTCAAAAAAATTCGTGCGCAGGACTCTCTTTTGCAAATTCCGATTTTCTGCTATATATTCAATCTGGCATCGGCTTCCTAAAATAACCAAACAAAAAGTAAACACACCTAAAGACATCTACGTTCTATCGGGTTTAGGCAGAAACCTTTAGTTTAAAAAATAAATCACGTTAACCCTTCCGAAAACGTTTTTAACCGTAAGTCAATTTCGCTTTTTTAACTATTTCTCCTATCTTTAAAAATCCGAATCGGCGTTTATAAACAAGATACGAAAAACTAAAAATACCGTGCCTAATCTATATCCCATTTTTTTTTAAATCTGGTATCCGTTTTGAAAAAAATTAATTTTAACCCTACGAAAAAAAATCCTTTTCAAAACTCACTCACGCGAATTTCCTTTTTTTGGTCCAGATTTAAAAATTGGCATCGACTCGGGAAATGGAAGTACGGACAAACAGTAGACTCCAGATCATAGACACGTTCATTTTCTTCAAAATGCATCGTTGGGTTTTAAAAAATATCTACATTAATCCTTTATAAATCGATCGATTACGTAACCAACTTTCGCGATTTCCGCCATTTTTGCAATGTTTACCCGTAGTTAAATTTCAATTCTACTAGGAAATTTGGTTGGGTCAAGTGTTCTGAAAAGGCCTCTTCCAGAACAGACTGCGCCCCCTGGCGGTGGAAAGTGGAACTATAGGAGTATATCTGGTTCTATGGACCCGATTACGACGGGGTTAGGCTCATTCGACTTGATATCTATAGCCTTAAATATTTTAGCTGCACTTTCAACCGCCAGGATGCGCTTTCCGATCTTGGGTTTTATGAGCCCGATTACGACGAAGTTTGCCTCATTCGACTTGATTTCGATAGCCTTACAGATTTCAGTCATATTCGTATAGAACAGATTATTAATATTTCGGGCTCGGGCAACGCCGGGCGGATTAGTTAGTACTAAATATAAAAACGTTAGTTCTGAAAGAATACATCTGAACATGTAAAAATCAATTTACCGCGCTTTAAAAAAGATATGTGTCCCCGCTCTCTTGTCGGCAGTTTTAATCAATTTCTGCATCACGTAATAACATAATGTTTTTCTTATTTTTTTTTAAACATTAGAAATTGTTGTTTTATACCACTCTAGATAATATTCAATTCTCCTTTTTGCCACAAATTTTATGAACTTCAAATTTTAATAAATCAATGCTTCGCAATATTTTTCTACAATTTGAATAAAAACCAATTTTAAATATTTTTTTTAAGTCACTCACTTTTCAGCCTTATTATTTTCATTTAAATTTCTGTCAAAAAACTTAGCTAACCTTAGATTTTGTCCCATTTGTTATTCATGACTCACAAAATATAATATATTTCCAATACCTTGGAATAATCCACCATTTTTTTTTATAGCTTACTAAATAAAGACATCTTTGGAGATTATGTTATATGTCTTACGAAGAATATATTAAATACATTTTCTCCTTTCCATCTAATATATATCTTCTTTTCCTCATCTAATTTAATTTATATTTTGCGCATGATGAAAGAAGAGATTAAGAAATGAATTTTCCCTTTTCTTTCTAGGATTATTACGATATTCGTATAGATCCCTAGCAAAAAAACTAAGGGATATATTTTTATCAATTATATAAGGTAGTATTAAGCATATTAGTGATTTACAGAGTTGCAACAATAAGGCGAGAAATAAAAAGATCCTACTGTCATACTATCACATAAGAAGGCAAATAATTTCATTTTTTAAAAATTTAATCCACGATGCGCAGAAATTGTTGGAATCAATTCCACTCTAATTTATATTTAAGATATTTCGTATACCTCACATTAGCTACAGATGAGGGCGTAAAAAATAAACATCCAACATTTCGATGAAAAAATTTACATGAGCATCAACAGAGAGGCGGTTCGAAGAAATCCGAAAAAAATCTTTGGCAACCTTTGAAAATAGAAGCACGCCAAAAATCTACATTGACCAACAAAAAGGTAAGACTTCCGAAATTAAGACCATCAATGAAGCGTGTCACTCATTAACTGTTGATATTTTTTCAGAATCTTTGCATGGCAAACACAACAACGTGAATTATTTTTCTCTGTTAGTTGTGTTGATTGTAGTGCAGTTGAACTGCCCAGAATAAAAACAAAGTTCGGATTTGGTTAAAAGTTACACTTAGTTGGTCAGCCATTATCGAAAGGTGGCAAAAGTCAAATTCGATTTTGTTTGGAATCCGATTTATTCAACAGGCAAAACACCGATTGCTTTTGTTGATGAAGATCAACCATCAAAATATATTGTTAAAACATATTGATAAATATTTCGATTTCCTGGTTCAAGAGTACATTAAAAATTAAAAATTATTTTCAGGAAGATTCGTCTAGCAAAATGTAAGCAGGAATGGTATAAGTTGCATCTGCCAGATTTCATGACAGCCCAAAAGTGGTATACCTTACCAAGGGTGTCAAGAGAGGCAAAGCCTCTTTCGTAAACTTTAAAATACATAATTATTGAATTAAAATGTTTCGAATATAAATACAATTTAAAATCCCTATATGAAACTGATCATAATTATATGCTTTTAAAAAATTCCATCTAAAGCCCATTACAAATAACAGAGGCGCGTATATATATTTTTTTTCGATGATGGATGCCGGAAATAAATTATCCACCGGTAACAACTTTAAGTGAGTGGATTCGTTGTCGGAAAAAGAGGAGCCATTGCGCGTTATTCAGACTAGAAGCTGTAAACTGCCTATCCTCGAATAATACTCGAACAAAAGATAAGGAATCACTCCACAGTGGTCTCACAGACATGACTGCTTTTTTAAAAGCATCAGAGTCGGCCTTCATATTAAAGAGGCTGGGCACAATAAAATTTTGCGGCCTAAATTACTTTCAACGGTAAAACAAAAAAAAATCTTTTAGTTTCACTTGAAACCACTTTAAGTATACAACCACAAATGCAAAATTTGTTGGGATCATACCTTTTTCCAAAAAAGAATAAAAAAACTGTATATCTGTCTCGCAGAGGTGTCTGTAAGCACAATGCCCGGGTACATTGCATTAGGCGTATCCCTCTTATCGACCAACTGGAAAACACATTAATATTTTTTATTTAAAAGGATGGTGTAAATATGTAATCAGAGTCTGTATCCAGAATGTCATTAATTTTTAATGGTTCCTATTTCAAAAGAAATAAAACATATTACACCTAGCCAAAACACCTTAAAATAATATTATTACAGAAATGATTAATTATCATTGATGTATTATTGGATTAATAATATGTGCCTTAAAATTAAATTGCAAATGTTGACCACTAAATTAATGTTCCGAGAACGGTAAAGGGTGGTGGATAGTTTTTGCTATTGATCTCAGCTTCCTCTTTTATGTGGCGCAACTGCCGCCACTACAGCGGATTTCAACGTGATAGGTTATTCTGTGTAGTCTATCTTATAGAATAAGGTTTTCTCATAGCATCACATATTTCCTGCAGTACGGGTCAAAATATCAGGGTATGAAATGAGGTCTATTGATGAAGTCAAAGATTTTTAACTCATTGATGGAAATTTTTTAATTAAGTTATAGTTTTTGTTTACATTAAACCACCTGGGGCAGTTTTTTGTTTCCGTAAGTCACAAATGTATGTGTATTTCAATCTGATTTTGGTTCATGTAATTATTAAAAAAGGTCTGTACGAATTCTTTCTTGTCACCCAGGTCTATGTGTATTCACTACCAATCTATGTGTATTTCAATCTGATTTTGGTTCTTTTGATTATTAAAAGAGTTCTGTAAGAATTCTTTCGTGTCACCCTGCATTATCTGATCCTACAGAAAGCCGAAAAACAAATACTTATACCTATTTTTTTTAAGTACAAAATCTATCATTTATAACTTTTTTTTATTAAATGTATTCACTAAAACCATTTAATAAGTTCTTGATCGCCAAAAACAATTTAAAGTTTCTTGATTTGTCCATGTCGAAAAATAACTGACTCCATAGATTGCATCAAAGCATTACCTTTTAAAAATAACCGATTTGAATTGAAATCATCTCTTTTAAAAACAATTAAGGAAAGTGTGCTATTTCAACATACATTTATTCAGATTTTAAAATACTGATTTCTAAGACGAATAGTAGTTTTCAAGAAATAAAAACCTTATGGAAGAAAATATTTATTCTTGAATAATGTTAAACTAAATTTACATTTCAAGTTTTATTCCAAAGTTAGAAGGAAATTCTCCAGCTGCAGTTGAATAATAATTTGAATGCAAACTCGGATTTTTTTTTCAGTGAGAATATGACTTGAAGGAAGTTAGAATATTTTAATAAATGCATTCTCTTTAAATGAAGAAAACAAGTTGAAAGATTTTTATTTTATGTATATGCATAATGAAGAAGGGGAATTGAAAATGTTTATAAGACTTGTTTTGAAATTTATGTAGGGTATCCTAATAAAAGCTGAACTTTCTAAAAATTCAATAACAAGCAAACTATTGAAATTATTCGTGCAATTGAGAAAAGTTAAGTGTGTGAAGTCGGAATTTCTTTAAAATGCATCCATGTTTCAGTTTAAAATAGCATCAGTAGATTTCACTGTAATGTCTGAAACTGTAGTAATGATTAAAAATAAACCTTGAGTTGCACAGCACAAACCATTTTCTGGTCGTTTATGCAGCTAAACAGAATGAAGAATGAAAATTAAATTAACTTTGATCTTTATAACTGATTAATATACCACAGTACCATACCGCTGATATTTGAAACTAAAACAAGGGAGTGTCGTAAAGAAATTCCTGACTTCACACATTACTCTCTTGCAAGTATAATTTCAGTAGCTGGTACGTTACTGACTACTGAAAACGTTCAGTCCGTTTTCGGATAACCTTGTAAAAATGCATGGCTGCCCAAGTAGACTAAAATGGTTGGACAAACGTTGGCGAATTATTGGCTAATTGCTTCCCATGTTGACCCACAGTAAGAAAAGACCACTTTGTCGTACTATTGGCAATAGACCGGGAGGCGGCAGCACAGACAATCACCTCATCGAGTTCACGGCTGAAAATCCAGAATTAGTTAAAACTCGATTCGCATATTAAAATGCAATCGGTCTGCCAAGTCATATCTTGGTGGAAAACACCTTAAAACCCGATTTTAGCGGTTGACTCGTAGGTTTACCATTGTGTTTTTCTGCACCCAAAGGTATGAAAACATGGAGGACTAGGAGCAGGAACACACAATGGTAAACCTACGAGCCAACCGCTAAAATCTCGTTTTCAGGTGTTTTCCACCAAGATATGACTTGGCAGACCGATTGCGTTCAAATATGCGAATCAAGTTTTAACTAATTCTGGAATTTCAGCCATGAACTCGATGAGGTGATTGCCTGTTCTGCCGCCTCCCGGTCTACAAAAGAACCATTTGCAAACAAAGGCCCAATAGCGGTCGTACCGTCAGCTGAAAAGGATCCAGCTCATACAGCTAAACAGAATGAATAATGAAAATTAAATGAACTTTGATTTAACATTATACATAAATTTGATCGTTCTAACTGATTAATACACTACAGAACCATATACCAGTAATAACTGAAACTAACACCAGGAAGTGTAGTAAAAAAATTCCCGACTTAACACTTTACTCTCCTGCAAAAATATTTTCAATAGCTGGTACGTTATTGAATTCAAAAGAAGTAAGTTCAGTCCGTTTCGGATCACCTTGTAAAAGTGCATGGCTGGCCAAGTTGAATAAAATGGTTGGACAAACGTTGGATAATTGTTGCATATTTGCTATCCCAAGTTGACATACAGTAAGAAATATCCACTTTGTCGTACTATTGGCAAAATAACTATTTGCGAACAAAGGCCCAACAGCAGTCGTACCGTTAGCTCAGATATGCTCCAAATAAGAGGGTTATCTATAGCTACTATTTTGAACAATATCCCAACGCTACCCTACTATTTCATAACGGTTCCGACAAACTGTCAACCATGGGCCAACACTCTGTGTTATTTGAGTGTAGAGCATGCAAAAGAAAAAAATATTGAACATGAATTTTAGTGATGCAGATGAAAAAGAAAAGTATCGTTTTATATCGTAAAATCTTTTATAATTGTCAACAGCTCTATTGTAATAAGGGGTTTATCTACATATTAAAATTGAACCCAACTTTAAAAGCTCTAAAGCAACACATTATTTTTCTTACATATTGATGATGAAATGAATGTCAACAAGAACGAAAAATCATGCGTCAAGCATAGATTATGTAACACTTTCCAACGCTTCCAAAATAATTTTACGATTCATACTCTTTAATAAGCTAAAAGATAACATCTAAGTAATCCGAATACTTTTATTCAGCCCTGTATAGGATCTATAGATTTGTATATATACTACATAGGATGCTAAATTTTAGTTCAGTTAGGAAACGCGTAGCACAGTTTAAAATTCTCCGTCTGGAGTTAAATAATACGGAAATGTGTTCGCGAACTTTTGTGCTTCCCTGTATAGGATCTACAGAATTTATACACACCGACACCACGTAATATACAAAAAGCGATTTAAAATTAAAATCGCGTACAGTAACTTAAAACGCACTTCCACGAATTATTGTTAACATACAGTAGAGAATTCTTTTGTGTGTCCCTGTAAATGAACGATGACTGCTATACACACAATATTCTGTAGTAAGTCTCTTGTAATGGGGTTTAAAATAGGGAAACATTATTTAAATAAACCGCAGACGATTTTTCTCCATAGACGTAATGTAACGGAATTCTTTTGACTGTCCCTGTAAAGTAACTATAAGTGCTATGCACACCCTATTCCATATTAAGCTTCTTCTAATGCACCTTAGTGATATATATAAATTTCAATGCGTTTAAATAGTGAAACATTATTTAAATAAACCGCAAATGATTTTTCCCCATAGACCGCAATGTAACGGAATTCTTTTGAGTGTCCCTGTAAAAAAACTATAAGTGCTACACACTTCCGTTGAAATAGGGAACATGCTATAGATAACGACTATAACATATAAAAATTGCAGAGCAATCCGAGCATATTTACGGGAGTTAGAGCACGGACAGACGGCAGACGGCCAGACAAACCGAAGTCATAAACACTTTTCAACTAGGTTAGAAAGTGTTAAAAAGGAGATGAGAAAACCGAACTTGCTAAACAATTTGGTTAAATTCAGTAAGCCAAAAAGTGAGGCAATACAAATTTTCATTAATTTTCGATGCATAGTTACTAAGAATAAATTATTGGAAAAATAATATTTCAATGTTAAAATGAAACATTGTTTATTTAAACATGGCTCGGACAATTTACCCCTATATATAAATCAGTATGTGGGTATGTTACTGAAACTAATCTAATTTTTTTTGTTATAATTACATGAAACTCCATATAAATACGTTTTAGAACCAGAGTAAAATTACTGTACACTTTAAAAATGTTTCAGACCAGTCTGTACTCCTTTTTTCAACTACCTACCATAGTTTATCTTTCTACAAATTTTTTTTTATTATTATTTTATAATACAGTTTTTTTTCTTTCCTATTTCCACCCTTTAAAATACGGCTCAAGAAGAGTACAAAATGATAACAGGTGTACTTTGTTTTTATAAGCTAATAAAAATTCAGACTCACTCGCTAAGTTTTTGCAACCAAAATTGACATTCTGAGCAGATAATTCACATTTTTCGAATATAAAATTTTAAATAATTACTATAAATGGGTTAAAATGACCTAATATATTTCTTAAATTACATTTGGAATTAAAACATCTACTGTAATATATACATTTCAAGAAGAAAATTGTAATGAAAAATATAAAAAATAAAAAATAATCAGTATGACGTCAAACTGATAGTAAACAAACGGTTGCTATGTGTATTTCCTTTCTTCTTTCTTTATTACAGTTATATTTTATAGATACACCTCATAGTGCTCATAGATAAGTGTTTTGATAATTTAGATGCAGTATCAACAATTTCTACGATTTACACTTAACAGGAAATGAAACTGTAGCCTATATTTACATGCACGTATCAGTTTTCTCATTTAAATTTAACTTGTTGTTTGACAACACAAACAAAAACAAAATTTTCGGAATAGAAAAATGATGACTTTTTGTGTCGGTTGCTGCAAAAAAAAAAATTCTTACTTTTAACATATAAATAATGAATTACTCCAGATTAAAACATCTGTATTTATTCTAAAATGTAAAGAAACACAATAATTGATAATAATTGGTGACCCGGTTTAGCTTTATAAATGGAATTGTCATGACTGAATAACAAGAAACTTCTGTTTCGAAATGAAGTACTGCAAGTTATGAAGCAAACAACGTAAGCATAAAAAATTCCTTCATTTTGGGAAGAAAAACCTGAGATATGGTTTTTCCATATCGAATCACAATTATCTATTGTAAATATACTGTAATTGTACTGCACGTTATGACGCAAACAAGGTAAGCATAAAATTTCGTTTTGAGAAGAAAAACCTGAGACATGGTTTTTCTATATTGAATCACAATTTTCTATTATAAATATACTGTAATTGTACTGCAAGTTATGACGCAAACAAGGTAAGCATTAAAATTCCTTCATTTTTGGAAGAAAAACCTGAGATATGGTTTTCCCACATCGAATCAAAATTTTCTATTGTAAATATTACTCATGATCAGATTTAATTTTACTATCTAATAGCCCATTAATAACTTATATTCGTTCAAAATCTATGGGACATTATCTAAAGTAATCAAAATGATACATATTTCGCTGCTAAAGATAGACTTTTAAGTACGTTTAAAGAAAGTGACGAATAATTATTTTCTACATAAATAATGAAATACGATAGAAATGGTTCCATTCTTAAAGCTAGAGAAATATTATGGTGGTGTATCAGGTATCAAAATGCTTCTTACTGGAATTTTCTTGGGTAATATTAAACCTAGTCAACTATTGCTCAAAATGAAGTCACTTGGTTGAACTAATATAATGGATAAAGTTTTGAGAACTTGTGGCTCGATAAATTGCCAGAGTCAATAAAAAAATATTTTAATTCTGAGCAATGAAAATTGAGATAATTTGTCACCAATGGCAGACAAAATTTTTAAAATAAATTCCTCAACAAAAATTTATTCTGCAACGACGATACTTCTATTATGAAAAAAGCGCTTGAAGAAAATTCTATGCAGCAAAAGAAAAATTCAGCAGAAAATATTCAAATTCAATCTTAAAGTGAATTTCGGTAGTCTAGTGAAATAAAAGTTGAAGCCATTCGAGAAAATATTGGGGAAATACTTTTACTATCAATTTAAGTTCGGTAATGAGTGTTATCCAAATAAATGCGTGCTTCTGCTGGCAAGTGAATAGTATGACAATACATAGTCTTTATGTTTGCACCTTGTGAAAGTCTATTAGGGAGAGGCGTGTTTCAAGAGTCTTTCGGGTTCGAACGCCTACCGGTCTGTGCCTTGTCCATTACAGCTGGAAAGGCTCTATTGTCAGCGATCTTCGTATAAGGATACTGTATCGGGATGGTGGTTATGAAGGTATCTGAGATTCTCTTCGTCGTTTGTTTGCAAAGATCTTAGAAAGCAACCTTTAAATACAGTTGGAGCTTACACAACGATTACCACAAAATGGGAAGTCGAGGCTGTTGCTATGGCGCGGTTCGGTCTGGGTGATCGTACAAGATTTTCAGGGTTTACCTTGTGTGTAAAGGAAATTTGAGTCACTTTCTCTTTAAAAGTCCTCCAAGAAGCCAGTCTCTTTTTCAGTGGTGTGGCCACAGCTCTTTTAAGAGCCTACACTCGTCACGCGAAGAAACGCTCAAGCTAATGTTAAGTCTACGGGACGGTTCTTGGTAGTTTTCTCACTCGCATTTTAATATTTTTAAATGATTTTTTTTTTGCATAGGATAGCTGAGGTCGATCTCTAACGCTGTTAATTTTTGATTTTTTGATTTTGGTTACAGTTTTTTTTTATAAGCGGACATTTTAAATTTTGGAACTGGTTGGAACCGGTTCTGAAAGTGAAAGTACCCTTAAATAAAAAAAAAACTGGAACCAAAATCGAAAAACTAAAAACTAACAACGTTATTGATCGACCTCAGCTATCCTATGCCAAAAACATCATTTAAAAATATTAAAATGCGAGCGAGAAATCTGCCAAGAACTTTCCCATACACTTAACATTAGCTTGCGCGTTTTTTGGCATGACTGACGTAGGCTGTTAAAGGTGGTTGTGCTGTCACGGACTGAACATTTGACTCTTGCAGTGGTTGCATCCGTCCGATGGCGAGTGGATCTGGTAAATTTACTGTCATTTCGATTGGACTTTTACATACTTTTACTTGGTAGTAAAATCGCTTCGTGATTTACTGTTTTGCCAAGGGTCCTTTGAATCTGGCTCTGTAAACTTCTAATAAAAAAGGCCTCCTTAAAGCGCATACTCAGAATATTTTGAAAAAAATGCTGATGGAACTACTCATGTACGTAATAAAGGATCAGTCCAATCTAGCTGCAGAATCCCACTATAAAATCTGCAAAAAAAAAAAAAAAAAAAAAAAAAAAAAAGTTCGAGTATAAGCTTATGTAATATATATACAAGCTGCGCATTGCTGTAGTTATTTATTTTTACACGGTGTATTGTAACAGTTACTACCCGATTAAGAACGCTCTCATGATACTTTTCGATATTGAATAAGTCGCTGTTTCCATGGCAACAATACTTTTCACTTGTTGCTCCGACATTAACAATATCGAAGTCAAATTGACAGTGCTCTGAATTTGACATTAATGTTGAGTTTGAAGCATTTTAAATCCATTTAAATTTTGTTCTAAACCGTAGAATACGATTGTTAATTTTCTTTATATATACATACATACATATATATATATATTTGGCAAAACCGTAGTTATAAAAGTGTATTCATTTAAGCTAAACTTACTTAAACTAGTTCAGTATGAAGAGCAGAAAAACTTTTTCCTAAAAAAGCATTTACCATAAAAGCGCATTTTTAAAAAAAAAAATCGATTCTGTCGCCAACCAGCGATAAATCGCCAGAAACACGAAAATTTCATAATTTTTTACGGACGTTATATCAATGTTCCGCAGCACAATTGTTTCTGTACACATATATATCCTCGTGATAAGAATATTCTGTAATTGTTTCAAATATTTCAGAGTATGCGTTTATGGAGACCTTCCTTGTAAGTACCACAGTTCATTTTAACGCTAGATAGGATTTTTATGCTTTCGTTAAAGCATTAATTTAAAGCATAATCGATAGTAAAAATATTATTGCATTAAGGCAAAATATATTCAGAATTATTGATTCCAAATACATTTTGTCTTAATTTTATCTATTTTATTCATGTATTTTGTTTATATGAAGAAACCAATTTAAAGGAGATTGTAAGATTTATTTATTTTTTTTTTATTCATGTAAATATAACAACGATGGAGAATGTTTTAAAAAGCTCAAAAATAATTTTTTTTATCAGTAAAATTAAAAGTTTAATTTTTTTATAAGCATGATTGTATATTCTGCTAAATTTATTCTAAATTTTTAAGAAAACGTATACTCTACAGTAGAACTATAATAACAATTTTGAATTTTTGTATTTCTGATTAAGGAATTTACGTAAAAATAATCTGTAATATAAATGTCACCACTTTGTATCTAAACTTCTAAAAATAAATTAACCGACAAAATTTGAGGTGAATTTTAGTGAATTTTTGCTCTTTCAAGACTAACAAAATTCATATGGATTATTAAGAGGAAAGAAATGATATTATTTGCAGAAAGCGATTTGCGTAGCATTTATCATATATTTACAGGAGCGCCCAGAAGATTTTGGATACTTTACGGTTTATTGGCTGTTATTGTTAAATTTAGTTTTATTGATGTTATTTATTTTAAGCAGAATTAATATGATACATGCTATTGAGGTTTTAATATCTATTTTTCTCTGTATATAAAATTACGCTTGAAAGATATATAATTCTTTTACAGGGCTACACAAAGGAATCCGGACACATACCCAGAGAAAAGTTTTGTTGAATCAACAAAAATTTGGTTGACCCAACAAAACTTTTTGTTTAAATATAGATCAATGGAAATTTTGTTTGAATCAACAATTTTTTTTTTTTTTTTTTTTTTTTTTTTTTTTTGCAATTCCAAATAAAATGTTGTATCGTCAGCAAAAAATGTTTTGTTAATTCAAGTAAAATGGTTCAATTTTACTTGAATTTTGCTAAAACAACCAAAATGTACTCAACAAAACATGTTTTGTAGTTTTAATCAATTCCTTTTTCTGGGTGCAGTATCTTTTGTAAATGGCAATTCTAAGAGTTGCGTTTTCAATTGTATAATGCGTTTTTCTGTTAAAATAAATTTCACCATTCAATAGACGGCAAGTAATATATTCGGATTTTACAGGACCATACTTAATATTTCCCATGCATTACGATCTATGCTCAATTATTGCTTGAAATGATTTTCACTGATATTATTGATTTTTTTAACTGAACAGATTTTTATTTTTATTAAAAAAATCATTGCTTGTATAATTACTTCATATATCAATAATTGTACCTATGTTAGAGAGTCATACCTGACATTTGGTAAAAGTATCTTGATGGAAAATTGTGCGCATGCATGGTGGCTAAGAAATAAGTATATGTTGACTGAAAAAGAAGTCAATATTTAAAATTTTTAATGTTACATAAGGAGAGTTGATATAAAAACTATATGAAAAGGAATTTTTGTAAGATATTTAAATGAAAATTTATTTCAAAAAATATTTAAAAATTTATGTAGAAAATGTAAATAAATTTTGTTTTAAAAAAATAATTATATATATATATATATATATATATATATATATATATATATATATATATGTATATAATTTTTGATAGTCTGCTAAATTATTCTTAAAAATTTTTCCATTTAGTAATGTTCCGTATATAACCCCGGTTTATTAAAATAATTCTTATTCTTAAAATAGTTCTTTACTATCCATATGTAAGGCCACTTTATCCTAATCCACTTAATAATAATTATTCCAAAGTATTTAAATCTAAAAATGGCGATAACTACTTAAATTTATTCTTTAAATAGAACACCTTTACTTTTAATCTACTATTAAAATTCATTATTATTCCCGTATAGTCAAACCGCTATAAATTTTTTATTAAATGCTAAACTGTCATATCTTTTAAATTTATTCTAAAAAAACTTATTTTTTTTTAAAAAAACATTCTATCATTAAATATTAAATGTCTATTACAATATTTACAAAATGCTCTCATTTTTCCCCTCACCAAAGATTCACTTTTTTTTCTTTATTGCGTATTAAGTTCGAATCTAGTTTTAACTACAACCTCAAAGCAGATAAATTAGTTTGTTTATACGTCATTCATCTGGTAACGACATTGTCTAGCTTCTAGAACATTTTTGCCGCCAGGAAGTTGGTTTTCTTCAAAATTAAAGCACCGGAAATACGAATAAAATCCTTTTAAAAACCTTATGATTGGAAGAAACTGAGTCACGTGACGTATATCGTAGTTTTACGCAAAGCCAGTTAAAACCCGATGCACACTCTGATTTCAGTAGAATTTTGACGTTTGTTGTTGGCTAAAAGATCGGAGTAAAAATTTAACTGGCGTCTAATTTGCCTCATTGTCTTTTTCAGTTTAGTGATGTAGAAAGTTTAAATAAAGTTTTAGAAGTGTTTTGTGCCCAGTGGATCCAGCCCATTCACCTAAATAAACAGCTTGAAATTTAGGAAAGAGATTCGTGGAAATTATAGACTGTCGCAACGGAATGTAATGATGCTTAGATGTAATTGCAGTTTAATGAGCATTCCTCCTGACTTGATGTTTTAAAAATGTCAATAAAGTTTTTTACTTCTACTGAATGGTGACTGAACTGTGATTTGTTGTTGGTGATACCACAATGCCTCCTGATGCGATCGAGATGGGAAACCTTGCACAGAATTGAAAAGGTTTATCATCAGCTTTCGACTGCCATTCAGATCGAACTTGAAGTCCAATACACGATATATATTTATCATTACTTGTAAACAATCAATGAAAGTAAAATATGTGATAGTTACGGTGAGATAACGTATAAACAAATTATAAAATAATTACAAAATAATAATTTTTTATCACTTTTGTAAACAAGATATCCTAGATTTAAAAAAGTCTTTTTACTCTGTTTTGTAAAAAAATGCGCGATTATTAAAACAAAAAATCTCACATTGCTTCAATAATTTTATCATCATTTATATTTGAACGATGTTACCGAGAAAAATTAATTACTAGAAGTTTGAACATTGATTTTTCTAATTTACCGTAATAAATGAATGAGATAAGTACTGTTAGATAAGTATATAACAGAAATTTATTTCGAAAATTTAGATTTAAATTAAAATAATCTATTTAAAAAGAACAAACTACACTCGAGTATTAGACAAGAAGTTAATGTAATGTAAATTGCGTAATTGATTAAGTTAAGTGAATATTAATATTAAATGTAAAGAATAATATTATTTAAAAAAATAATCCTTGCACAATTCTTTTATGAATAAACATAAAGAGAATTTACATTAAATATTTCATTTCGAAACTCAAACACACATTTCTTGATTATTTTAGAAACTAATTTAAATGTGTGTCCGGAAAGAAAATTTTATTTCAGTCAGAAGAAATATTCTTAGATAATTAAAATATTTTCGTAGATATATTTTATACAAATGATGCAATATAATTAAAAGAGCTTATGAGAGTTATATGTATAAACTGAAATATAATGCTTGAGAAATGCTTAGACGACTTTCAAAAACTAATTTAAATACATATCCGGATAGAAACTTTTATTAAAGTGAAAATAAATATCTCTAGATAATTAAAACAATTCTCTTGATATGTTATGTATACAGAATGGCAAGTAATTAAAAGAGCTTATGAAAGTTATTTGGAGAAACTGGTATACAGAGTGATTCTAAAAAGACTGATCAAACTTTAAGTGACGGTAGTGCACAAAGTAAACAAAAATGTTTAGGAAACCAGTGTTTTAATTCATTTTTGAAATTCGTAAATGTAGTGTCCCTCAGTAATATTCGAACATAACTGTCGTTTGTAACTTTAACTAAATTAAAAATTCTTGAAAGCGATTTTAAACCCTGTGCTTTGTTCTAAATACAATGATATTATGATGGATGTGATATAAGTGATGTAAATCTACAGCATTTCGGTAAGTGAAACTGTATGAACTCTCAATGACTTTCGAAAATAGGGAGCGCCTAGTTCAGTACTATTTGGATAAGGATGATAGTCATTTCTACCTTTTCTCATGCTATCCTTAAATTTCAAACAAAAGAATTTCAATAAATTTGAAATTTCGTTAAAATTTCTTCATTATTGTTAAAGAAATTAATAAAAATCTGAATTCAGACTGGAATAATATAACCTGTAATTTTTGTAATAAATAAATCATGATCTCTTGTTTCCTATGTAAAAATTGCACTATCACCCTTTAAAATAAGTCTTTTATTTATCTATTTATCTATTTTTTATTTTTTATTTTTTTTAATCGTTTTGTATATTGTTTGAGATTTCAAATAAGGAATTTTCTTGAAATTATATAATTTATCTTTCTTACACATAATATTTACTAAACAAATAGAAAAATAAATTATTTATTGAAATTATTTTTTTTAAAACTTTGGCAATTAATTTAAAAATCAAGGAATTCATAGGAACAGATTCTTTTTTAAATGACATAGATAGTTTTAATAAAATATGCGTTTTACCTGTGTAAATTAATACTACATTACTTTCCTACTGGAAAAATGAAAATGGATAATATATATATATATATATATATATAATAAAAGATTCTTTTTGTGTGAAGAAATTATAAATACATTCACATTTGCAGTTAATATAAAATATTGAGAAATTTCTCTTCTGTTGGAAGTTTAGTTGAGTGAAAGCATTTTAAATAGGAAGTCTTTCTTGATATTGTATGATTTGTTTCACACACATTTTGGTAATCTTTACAACTAGTGAATCATTTGTAAATGACTGTCTGTATTTCTATGCAAATCCACAGTTTGGAAGCCAGAATTGGGAAATTTACAGATGTATTTAAACACGGCCGAGGCAATAAAGTAATCTGGAATCGAAAATAAATTATAGTTAATTTTAATTAATAAAAAACCACCAATCTAACAGCCATTTCCTATCAAATTTAAACATTTTTCGTTATAGCAGTTGCCAACTATTAAAAATCCATAATAAAACTATTTTCACTACAAATAATTTTCTATTGAAAGATTTCCACGTGAAAAATGAAAATGAAATAAAAAATTATAGCAATTAAAAGGAAGACGAATATGACGTCATAGTGAAAGTATAATGGACATTTTCAAACATTTCTCAATAATGCAAGGAGTATGTGTATGAATAAGTACAGAAAGCGGGTTAAAAGGACGTCGTTGGAGGAAAAAAAAACGAATACGTCATATTGAAAGTTTAACGGACTTTTTCAAATATTTGACAATGAGAGAATCAATATGAGTGAGTACAGAAAGCATTTGGATATGACGTCAGCAGATGAATATAACGTCATATGAGTTTGAAGAACGTATTGAATCATGATAAAAACTTCATTATTGAAATATTGATATATTTTAACATTTTGAGGTTCTCTGAATTCTTTTTCGCAATTTTTAAATGTATTCCACATATATATGTATGAGTGTATATTAGAATTTCCATAATTTTTTAGGAACCCAGAGATCATTCTTAGTGAAGAACTGAAATAAAGATATCAGATTGTTTAAAAGTAAAATGCCAGGACATTGTATGGAATGAATGCACCATGTCACACAACATTACTTTTAGATTACTCAATCAGACAGTCCAATTTTTAAGAGGTAATGGATAGAGGATTAATGGATGGAATAACTGTTGAATTGTCTGGAGATTTCCAATAAACATTGCCGGTCATTCTAAAAGGAACAATGGCGGATGAAACTAACGCATGCCTTAAATCGTCACATCATTATTGGAGGAATGTTCGCAGTTTGAGATTAACTAAAAATGTGAGATATCATCTAGATGGATACATATTGGAGCGTAAATTTTCTGACCATTTGTTAAATATGGGCAATGTATTAATCCTGCTTCATCCAGAAACTGGTCCGTTAAAAATCAGAGAAGCATTTTCTTACACAGTTGTGTCAGTTGAAGAACTCAAGGCGAAAGTATTTCCAAATATTTGACATTTTACAGACCATAAATGGCTTTGCGAACATGCGATTCTTGCACTACAACTGATAGTGAAAACAACATCAACTTGAAGGTTCAAGAAGAGTTACCTGGAGTAACTGTATTGTACAAATCAATAGATACCGTCGTTGAAGAAAATGAGTTTTTAAGTTATTGTTTTTCAGTTCATTCCATCATGTACAGTTCAAAGACAACTTGACATTTTTCCTTTTTAGCTTTTATTGCTCCAATGGCGAATAGAAGCAAGCTGATTTATAGCTGAATTCTGATGAGTTTATTATATAAATTTATATATTTTTAGATTGGGTTTTCCTTAGATTTATTTGGATAACATTTAAACTGCTTTCTTTGATTATGAGTTTTATACAGCATGTTTAATTTTGAAATTGATTTTTCTAAACAAATATTCTTAAAATCCCGGACAACGCCGGGTACTTCAGCTAGTATATTATAAAATCACAACGAAGTAATGTAAGTTTGAAAATAATATAATGCACTGTAAGTATTAAAAAGTATTTTGAATTTACAAAATACCTGTATTTTTATTGAATTTTTATTCATTTAATTTTTTGTTAAAATTTTAGCATTAATCGTTAATGTAGAAAATTAAATACGAAAGTCGTTCCTCATGAATATTTGTTACGCTAGTTTTGAAATTTATACTTTATTCA
This sequence comes from Maratus michaelseni, assembly GCA_963931845.1. Classification (NCBI taxonomy): domain Eukaryota; kingdom Metazoa; phylum Arthropoda; class Arachnida; order Araneae; family Salticidae; genus Maratus; species Maratus michaelseni. The sequence goes on from OZ007596.1 coordinate 200,221,859, forward strand.
AAGAAACATATAAAAAAATCCACTTCAAAGTTATACATTTTTATATAATTGAATGATACATTTACGATGCATCTGGGAAATGACCGCATTAAAATATATATCGAAGTAAACAAAATAAATGCATCTGATGAATTGTACGTTCATGTATCATTCATAACTGCGTTTATAGCACGAAGAGTAGTTCAATGGTAGACATACTTTGAATATGTGTGTATGAATGCATTATCAATTTAATGCAAAGGAAAATATATCTGATACAAAACTTTTAGAACGCAAAACTATGCCTAAAAATTCAAAAGTATACCAACGTGCCTGAAAATACACAAAGGACTATTGCGTATTTTTTTTTTTTTTCAAATCAAAATAATTTATGCTCAATTAAACAGAGCATCGTTGTTCACAGAAACATTTTCCGGAAAGTCTTCTGCTATTTTTATGCTTATTCCTTTTCAATTTATTATTTGCATTTCATAAATTTTAAAATGATTTTAATCTACTTAAATTCTGGGATATTTAAAGATTATGGTTCATAACCAATATATACAACAGATTGACATATCTCGTATCTAATTTTTTTACAAAGTTTTGTCATGTTTTTTTTTTTCTTTTTTTTTTTTTTTTTTTTTTTTAATCTTCTAAAAGTGTGAATGTATCAATGAATTATTTAGTAAACAATCGACATTTATTCTAAAACTCTCAAAATTGTAATAGATGTATATAACATATATTATTTTGAATGTTTCGTATTTAAATCTATATTTATACTATTTCATAACATTATTATCCAACTAAAAATTATTTATGCAAAAAATGTAAAAACATGTTTTATACTTTAGAGCATAATTATATTAATTCATACTAAAATAAATTACTTACTTATTTAAATTTATCAGCAATATTTTTATTCTGATAATTTTATTTAAATGTTATAAAATTTCACATTAAATGTTTTAGTTAAATTATCATACTTAAACTGAAATTAATGACGTTTTGATATTAGTACTAAATTATTTCATTGAAATTAAATTAAATGAAAGTAAACTTTAAAAATAATAATAGGTGTCGCGGGACACATAACTGAAGTGAAACTTACCTAAAACCTTTTTTGCATTTTTGAGCGTTTACTTAAAATCCTACGTATAATACGAAACTCGTTAAAAGTCTATTCAGAGAGAGATGCAAAAGATCTGATACAAATTGAAACAAAAAGAGTAATTGTAGTCACTTGCTATGTTTGAAATCGTTTAAAAGATTACACACGTGCTAAAATTAATAAAATTAATAACATCTATTTTACAAAATAATAATAATAATAATAATAATAATAACCAGGAAAGGATATAACAAAATGCCAGTACTTTCAGATCAATACATATTGTTTTGTTTTTGTTACATGCTTAATTGAAATTGAAAAAAAATATTTTAACCTGAGAAACTTAATGGAATAAGTAAAATTTTTACATGCATAATTTGTTTAAGACCTATTGCATAAATTCTTCTCATTTCAATCCAACAAGGTATGACTTGCTTATAAGATTGTATAAAATGTTATTTATTTTAATTAACCCCTATAATTGTTGGAATGATTGAATGACACCAAAATTTCCGAACAAATTTATTTGAAAATAAATAGAGGCTTTTCTTCACGTACGTCATAAAAGCAAAATTTTATTCCAAAATTCTGATGTCATTGTCGCATTTGGGGACTAAAATTAAGTGAGGTATAAAATAATCCACCTCTCTTCAAAGGATTAAGGGGGATTTATTATCCTTCAATTTGCGAAAAAAAAAAAATGCCGAAAACATCAAATTTCCAATTTTTTGCTGAAAATGATTTTAGACATTTAAATAAAATTCAAAATCCGTAAAGAACCAATGTTAAAAATTTGCATAAAAGCGTTTTACTGCACCCGTTTCCGTGTAAATGATACAGAGTTGCAATCTTGAAGTTATTTTTCCTCAGTTTTTTTTTTCTAAATGTATCATCATGAATAATTAAAACTTCTACATATACTTCTCGATTGACTGGATTTTATAATGGACGATCTTTAAGGTATATTTTCTAAAATTCAGAACAGGATTGTCAGTAATATAAAAAGTTTATTAAAAAAAACTTAATTTTATTTAAATAGTCAATTTAGTGTGTGTGTGTGGGTGGGGGGGGGGGTACATATTCCATAACATTTTATGTATTTGTTTTTAAACTAAATAACGTTTTGGAAATCTGGGAAATACAGAGCACACTTGTATGTCATGTATGGAAAAAATATTGTTGCTAAAAGTTTAAAATTGTAAAAGAAGTGTGGTTTTAAAATGTTATTAATTGTTTTAATTATTTTTCAAAAATTACATTAAGTATACTTTTTTAATAAACAATTTTATTTTATAAAACAAATCAGTAATATGTCAAATAGGTATTATAAAATGCTCAAATCAAAAAAATTTCAAAGGGATGATATTCTTTATTAACTCAACATTTACAAACTTTTGAATCAGACGCTTTTAGCAATAAAGTAATACAAGTAAAAGTATAACAGAAGGGAATGTAGACCACTGATACGCTTACAGAGAAAGGTCTTTCAACATTACTGCTGGTCCCAAATATATCATTTTTAGAGTATAAACAAAGTTATTTTTCTGTAGCAATTACTATCCAATGAATGATGATATGACTTAAATCTCAGATTTTTCTGACATTCAAATAACTGAAGGGTTTCCAGCAAAAACAGCTCATATCAAAAATAAAGAAAAATTTCATTGCCAAGACTTGTATTATGGTATAACAGAAACTTTCTTATCACATAACGAGAACATAACATTATTTATTGTATTTAAACATTTTTATAGTGTTGTGACTGTGAGTAGCTTTGAAAATAACGATATTGCGCTGTGATTTCATGTTAATGATTTTTGAAAAAGTAAGGAATTTGTTGAGAACCCTTTAAATATTTTAAGCAGGGGATTCAAACGGGTCTAACCGTGTTACAGAATATATTGTGTACAGAACCTAAATAAAAATCGTTTTAAAGTGAAAAATGTAAAAAAATATTTCAATTTTTATGTAATACTAGCTGATATGCCCGGCGTTGATATTACTAGCTTGTCTTTATATATTACTAGCTGATCGTTATATTTTAGCTTGCCGTTATATATATGACTAACTGATATGCCCGGGCCCAAAATATCATTAAATATACCTAAAATCAGTGTTGAATTCAGTCCATTTTCTCCGGGTCAGAAGGGGGGAATTTATTGTTGAGAGCTTCACTGTCTTCGGCATCGAAAACCATCGAATTTGCATGATTTTATGTTTTTTTATACGAAAATCTAGTCAAACGAAATTAGTAGGGTACAACGCTGTCTTTGACAGAGCACACCCGGGTGTGCTTGCACGTTCAGGTCTATTTTGAAACAAACTCGAATTTGTATGATTTTATATTTTTAACCGAAAATCTTTCAAAACGGACATTGTGACATACTGCCTTCTGCAACGTGCTACCGATCTATTTTGCAAACGAACATCGAATTTTTATGATTTTATATTTTTTAATGAAAATTCTTCCAAACAAACCTAATAGTGAAGGCCAAACTGCCTTCGACAGCGTGCACCTTCGCATTTGTATGATTTTATATATTTAAACGAGAATCTAGTCAAATGAACCTGAGATTGGAAGCCCAAATTGCATACACTTATCTATATTAAACTATGAATTTTGACTAAAAATTCTGAAAAAAAATTCTAAAGAATAAAAAACAATGCAACCTATCTTACTTTTTCATCTCTTTAACTAAAAAAAAACCTGCTAAATAATTAAAATCGGCCAATTAGCTATGGAGTTATTAAATAAGGACTTTAATACGGCGATTAAAAATCCCCCACGTCCTAACCTTCTTCTTTTTTCTTTTCTTTTTTTTTTTTTTTTTTGTATTTCTATTTGAGAAATAGAAATGACAGTTTCAAAATGCAGAAATAATGACAAAGATTAAAACGAATGATGAAAAACAACAGGAAATCGAACTACTCAAAATATTTTATTTAAAATAGTAAGTGTAACTGTTTTTTTTTTTTTTTTTTTTTTTTTTTTTTTAAACAAAAGATATTATTAGAGCCGGAAAAGTACCTTAAATAAGTTTTTTTCCTTTGTATTCTCATTTAGGGCATGAGAATGGCAGATTAAAACTGAAGAAAAAATAGTGAACTTGAAAACTAGTAATATCAACTTGACCTATAGACCTTTTTTTTTCTTTTGAATTGGTAAATATTAATATTTTTTTTAACGAAAAATACCGTTAGAACTAAAAAGGTACCCTGAATAAGTGGATATTTTTTTAAACGTGTGTTATTGTGGGTTTACTTACTAACTCCATAGGGGACCAAAGTGATTACCATTTCAAAATACAGAAAAAATAGAACCTTTGCTTTTCGTCTGCTTGAAGAACCGAGTATTACCCAGACAGATGCACTATGGATTCGGTTCGTCTTACTATATGCCTATTTGCTTGTTTGTTTGTCTGTCTGTTCGTGCTCTAACTCCTATAAATATACTCGGATTGCCATGTAAGTTTGATTTGTTATTAACGTTTAGTATGTTTTGTATTCAAAATGAAATGTGTAGCATTTATAACTCGTTTATAGGGACATACAAAAGAATTTCCCAAATTATGGTCCATGGGGGAAAAATCGTTTATGGTACGTTTTATTTATGTTATTTTAAATATAATGAGATTGATATGCATCTCTGAGATGGATTACAACATGTTTTTTCAGGAGTACTGAATAAGTAGCGTCTATAGTTCGTTTACTGGGACGCACGAAAGAAATTCATTGCATTATGATTTATGGGGAAAAATCGGTGGCGGTGAATTTTAATGATGTTATTATGAAGGAGAAATTAAAGTAGTGGTTGTAAATAAAAACAGGAATTTAGCATAAATTGGATTTTCTGACAAACAGAAGCGTAAGCGACAGAAAAAACGGTGAAGAGTACATTAAGATGCGTTGTTATAAGCAAAACACAGGGTTCTCATTCTGAGGATGTAAAACAATACCACATTGAAGAACAGACAAAATCCATGGAAAGTATTTTTTCTTGCACGTGATTTTAGTAGAAGCGAGGGTTGACCTCCCTTAACTCAATGAAATAATTAGATTTTTTTAGCTTGGAAGTCAGGGATGATCTGGTCAAATTTCGCAGTAGATTTGCGCTCCAAAACTTTGGTTACGGCGCAAATATACATGTGTACCGATCAGTTTTCGCCAGAAAGAACTTATGGCAGGTAGGCTTCTGGCATATTAATTTAAAGGGGGGAAGGAATGAAAGAAGTGCAATGCAAGGCTACTTATTGCTATTTTTTCGTAATTTTGACAAGCAACCCAATGAATGCTATGAGAAAAGAGGGCATCTATGATTTTCTGGGCATGAATCATATGCTGAGCCAAATAGAATTTTGGCCGTTGGAAATTAATTAAAGGCTGCACATGTTCTGCTTGGACAAAAGCGCAGATGTAAAATCATATTATATTTGTCATTAAGTTTTCCAAACATAGAATAAAGTTGTAAGAATAAATAAAAAACATCTAACGTACATATTGAATAATTTGCAGCTGCATTTATATGCAGGAAAAGAAGATACGTTTTTGAGGTTAAATAAAAGCCAGACATAAAAATGAATGAAAAATAGAATCTAATATATTTGATGAAATGTACTTACTTTTAATCTTTAAAATAGAAAGAGTTTAAGTAAAAAAAATTAATCTTTAGGAAACATAAGGGAACTATAAATTTAGAATAACAATGAAAATGTGTATATAATTTTTATCATAGTTATGATACTTGAAAAATAATGCAGTAACAAAATATCATTGAGGTGGACTACAACAAATTTTCTAAAAATTATGGAATGCATCGCATTTATCGTTCATTACAGAGACACACAAAATAATTCGGTTACAGAATGATCGGTAATTGCGATCGATAAATCGTGTGCTTCTTTTTCCACGGAAGTATGCATTTTCAAACTTTTCTCATTTTTAGTGTATTATGTGGTATGTATAAATTCTGAAGATCCTATACAGGGCTGCATAGAAGAATTCATACACATTACCGTATTTCAGCAGCAATTACTGAAAATGGAATTTTACTGAGTTGTGTGGGTTTTTATTTTTTTTAATTGCCTATTTAGATATCTCATTTCATTCTATGAAAATATGAATTTTCTTTATAATATTCTGATTTTGTTTCAATGTGATTCTTAATTCTGAATAGCCGGATTCATGTTTTTTTGTTCCAATTTTATTTATTGAACCAGTCGTTAGAAAATTAATATTGTTCTAATATTCCGTTAATATTTTTCTTATCGGCGTTATATTTCAGACATTTAAAAAGATATATCAATATTTCGCAAATATAAGCGACATTATTGTAATTACTAATATTACCAAATCTGAATCCCGTTTAATTTGCCTGGAATGTAAAAGATTATAATATTTCACCAGTATTGTTGTTATAAAAGTCAAATTATTAATTTTATACTTATCAAACAAAAAAATATATAATAGGCAGTATTTGCCATGAATTTCTAAAATATAAGCACTTTTACATTGGCCTGATAATGTAAGATATCTGTCCAATATTTGTTTTAATTTTTGCTCAATTGTTACTATATCGGTAAGTATCAAGGATATCTGAAAGCATAAACACAAGAAACAATATATTTCTTAACAATTAAACCTGCCTCCTGTACTATGGAACGAATGAAGTGCAAAACCACATACAAACTAGATACTTTGATATCGGAAGAAAAAATATAAGCTTCAAGATATCGTATATTTTTCATAAACTTTCCATTGGAACATTGTTTTTTTTTCTATTCTATTCATTTCTTAGTCAAACAAGAAAATGCCTGTCAGCCAGTGAAAAGAAATTTTGTGGATGTATTGGGAATGGTAACATTTGGGAAAAATGTAGCTCAAATTTAATCTGCAACATTTACATATCCATTGCTGTGCTACTTTCTTTTGTATGCACATAGAAATAGATTTGTAGTGCTTTTAAAAAAATGTGTTTTTGTAATGTATGATAAATATATAAAATATTCCATTTTGAAATCTGCAATTGAAATCTGAGGTACGAAATGAAACGAAAATATATTTTGATATTTCATAGTTGAATGGTAGTTGTCTATGGTGGACTATGCTTTGAAAAATATTTATTTATTCGTATTTTAATATTTGAACATTTATTTTTCTTTTGTATTTAAAAGAAAGAAAAATATAACAGCATTAGAGATGAGATGTTTTTAAAATCAGAAATTAGAGTATAACAATAAAATGTATCATACTATTATGGCACAATTTTTCATATTACATCGTATTTATATATCATATATTTTTTATAAAAAGAAAGAAAAATAACAGTCTTTCAACGACTGAAAATTAAATTGATTGAATTTCAGCAACATTAGTTTTACTATAACAAATTATTATATCATGAGATACGTTTGAGATGCTTACTCTTAATAACAACATATAAATGTGGAGTTTGAAAACCATTCTTTCAATGTAACGTATGAATTTAAAAATGGGTCTCTCTTTTTTATCGTAGCAAATTTCAAATATTATTTATTGTTTTATTGTATACAAAGTGATTCTTTAAGTCTATTACTCCTCAAATAACATCTGAATCAAGTTAGCTACAGCAATGAATGTGTTGTACAAATATAATAAATTGTCTATACACTACGCGATGAGGTATTTCATAGCGCCCCTTAGTGATAAATTCTAAAATTTGAGACCATATCTAAAAAAATATAGAATGCATCCAAATGTTCAATGACAAATTTGTAGAGAATTATCGATTTCTAAGAAAATTCATATTAGGCACGCGTATACAGTAACTAGCCATCTGTACAAACGAAATTATTCGAAACCAATATGTCGCGAATCCAATTGAATTAAACGTATTCTTGGCTCCTACTAACAGGCGATGTTTGCATAAATGTATCTTTCTAAGCTGTGTGAGAAATATGTTTTTGTTTTTGTAGATGTAAATTTCTAAGCTGTGTGAGCAAGATGTTTTTTGTTTTTGTAACTGTATTTTTCCAAGCTGTGTGAAAAAATGTTGTTGTTGTAGAAATGGTTTTGTAGAATGTTTTGTCGGCACGGAAGTGAGATAATAAAAAGATATTCGTTATGTTTTTTAAAAGGAATGTTTTTCACGTATTAAAGTATTATTTTCTATTGTTTTAAAAATGACGAAAGTATTAAAACGGGTAGTTTTAAGCTATCGAAAGTCGCTATGTATGTATTTGCGACAATTTGGCGCCCGAACAGGGACATAGGAAGTAATATTTTTTAAGTGGAAAACTGTTCAAGTATGGATGCGTTAAAAATAAAAAGAACACCCCTTAGAAGCGCATTTACGAAGACTTTAAATGCTTTAAACGAAGCTATTAACCAGTCAAGCCCAGATGTTAATCTAATAGAAGAGCTTTTAGATCAATTAGTAGACAAAGCATCAAGATTACGTTCCACAGATGACGAAATATTAAATTTTATGTTGGCGAATGGGTCTCCAGAAAAAGATTATGTAAAAGAGTTCGAGGCATGCGAGGAATACCATGAAAAATTAATAACAGTGAAGCAAAGTGTAAGACATTTTTTTGTTAAGCCTACCGTCGAACATCAGCCTCTTTTATCTAATTCGATAGAAAACGAAAGAATGGGATCCCGCACCCTTAGATTACCTGAAATTAGTTTGCAGCCGTTTGATGGGGACTCAAGATCGTGGCTAACATTTTGGAATACCTTCAAGAAAATTCACGAAGACACTGTGTTAGACGATCACTCGAAGTTTGTATATCTGATGCAAGCAATTACTCCGAAATCGAAAGCGTCTCAAATTGTGAAAAGTTATCCTATATCGGCTGAAAATTATGCTAAAGTAATTCAACATCTTAAAGAAAGATTCGGAAGAGAAGACACTCTGATACAAATTTATGTTCGCGATCTGCTGCAGCTGGTATTATGTAATAATAATACATCGAAAAGAGAGTGTAATTTGTCGTCGTTATATGACAACCTAGAAACCAAACTTAGATCGTTGGAATCTCTTGGGGTCACAGAGGATAAATACGCTAGCATTTTATTCCCGTTGGTGGAATCGTGTTTACCTCATGACGTTCTCCGAATTTGGGAACGGGATCGTGAGAAGTCTGATCAAGGTAAGAGTGAATTAAATTCTATACTTAATTTCTTAAAAAATGAAGTGTTGTCTGAAGAACGTATTTTATTGGCGCGTACTAGTTTTGGTTTTGATAAATCTAAGAATTTTACTAGATTTAAAAATGTTGAATATAATTCTGTGCCAACTGCTACTGATTTATTTGTAAGTGATAAATCTAAGGATAAACATTTAATTAAGAAATATGAGGAAACATGTATATTTTGTGACAAGTGTCACTTATCAGAAAAATGTTTTAAAGCTAATTCGCTTTCTTTTGAAGATAAACGAAGTATAATTTTGAAAAGGGGGGCTTGTTTTGTCTGTCTTAAGAAAAATCATATTTCACGTCACTGTAAATCGAAGATTAAATGTTTAAATTGTGGTAAAAGGCATTTTGCTGTAATGTGTCAAAATGTTTGTAATGAAGAGAGTAATACGGCATTAGAAAGTCGTAAACATGAGTCAGGGAGTAGTGATACTGTTTTGACTACTCAAGGTTCCGACCCATCAGTGTTATTACAAACTTTGCATGTACGTGTAAAGCACGATGGCAAAGAAAAAATTGTACGGGGAGTCATAGATACGGGCTCTGAGCGCTGATATTTATCAGAAGATGTAATTAAGTATTTGAATTATAAAAGTATTGATGAAGTTAAATTAATTCATAAATTATTTGGTGGTGTTGAAACAAGTGAGACAAACCACAACAAATATAGAATTCATTTAAGTAGTATTGATAATAGTTATAAATGTGATATGCATGTTTTAGATGTTCCTGTTATTTGTTCTAATATAAAAAAGGTGCCAAATGGACCTTGGTTAAAATAATTAAATAAATATGGTATTAAGATTTCGGATGTTGAAAACAATGTATGTAAAACCGAAAACGAAATTAAATTGTTAATTGGTTCCGATGTGGCGGGAAAATTACTCACCGGAAATATTAAAGTTTTAAAAAGTGGTCCGGTTGCTGTAAAGACCCATTTGGGGTGGACTCTCATGGGGAAAATTCCAGGCATTAAATCTGAAACAAATGATTCTCTTATGGTTATTTCGTCTTTTTGGAACGAAAGTTCCGTTGCTGACTTATGGAAGCTAGATATTCTTGGTATAACTGATCCGGTTGAATCTAAAACTAAAAATGAAATTCATGAAGAAACTATGCAACATTTTAAAAGAAACATAAGAATAGATTCAGATTTGAGGTATGAAGTAGCATTGCCTTGGGTACTAGATAATGCCCGCTTACCTAGTAATAGAGAATTGGCCGAAAAACGGCTTGCTGCAACGAAGAAAAGGTTATCAAATTTGAATAAAACTGAAGTTTATAATGAAGTATTTGATACATGGTTAAATGCAGGAATAATTGAAAGGGTGGTCGATAATAAAAAATCCAAAATACATTATTTGCCACACAGGTCTGTATTTAAAGAATCGAGTGAAACTACTAAAGTAAGGCCGGTTTTTGATGCTTTGGCTCATGTGAAAGGTTTTCCTTCATTAAATGATTGTCTAGATAAAGGATTAAATATGATTGAAACGATTCCGACAATATTGCATCGTTTTCGGAAATTTCCTGTTGGTGCAGTATCTGATATAGAAAAGGAATTCTTACAGATAGGTATTACAGAAAGTGATAGAGACTATCTACGGTTTTTATGGAAGGATAATATAATTTACAGACATAAACGTGTGGTTTTCGGAATCAATTGCAGTCCTTTTTTACTAGCGGTTACTCTGAAACACCATCTGGAAAGTACACCTGACAATTTTGTTTCTACAGCAGAAACTTTGAATGAATCTTTGTATGTAGATAATTGTGTTTGTAGTTTCAACACAACTGAAGAGTTAAACAAGTTCATAATTGAATCGAGAATGTTACTGTCCTCCGCGAAATTCAATTTAAGGGGATGGCTGTCAAATTATCCAATTCAAATTATGTCTGAAACTTCAACAGTTAACATAATTCCAGTACTAGGCTTAAACTGGGATCTAGAAAACGATACCCTATCTTGCAAAATCGGCCCTATTGAGGAAGAGCAAATTATTCCTACAAAACGAGCTCTACTTTCATTGGCTCAGAAGGTTTTTGATCCTTTGGGATTTGCCTCACCCGTGACTTTGCTCCCTAAACTTATTCTACAAGAATGCTGGAAGTTGAAATTAAAGTGGGATGAATTAATTCCAAAGAATTTAGCTAAACAATTTTTGAAGTGGGTGCAAGGAATAAAATTAATTTCTGACATCAAACTTGAGCACTGGATGAATCTACATAATTTTGAAAATGATGTAAGTCTTCACATATTTTGTGACGGAAGTAAACACGCATATGCTACTTGTATTTTTCTGAGAGTAAAGAAGAAAAATGAAATTTTGGTGAGTTTTATACAAGAACGCGCAAGAGTAGCTCCTCTTAAGAACCTAACTATACCGCGGTTAGAGCTTTTATCATGCTGCATTGGAGCCAGGTTGGGTAGTCGTGTCATTGCTGATTTAAGAATTCCAAATTTGAAGATCTGTTATTGGTGTGATTCAACCACAGCTTTAAGCTGGATAAAGCGAGATGATAGATGGGGAACATTTGTCTGGAATCGTGTAGAAGAAATCAGATCTTTGTCACAGAAAGATCAGTGGCGACATATTTCAGGAATATTTAATCCGGCTGATCTTCCTTCCAGAGGTTGTTCCATTGAACAGTTCTTGCAGCTAAAATGGTGGGAGGGACCAGCCTGGCTGGCTGAGCCAGAATTTACTTGGCCTCAAAGTGTCGAATCACCAGATGAAGAAGTTATTAATACTGAGAAACGGAAAAGTGTCATTTCAGCATTAAACAAGAACACGAAATCTAATGATTGGTATTATCGACGATTTTCATCATACAAGAAAATAATAAGATTGATTGCATGGATTCTAAGATTCATAAGTAATTCAAGAAAACCGAATTTAAAAGAAGTATCTGATTTTACATGTTTCGAAATAGAACAAGCTGAAAGAAAATTAATGATTTTGATCCAGAAAGACAGCTTTGATGGAAAAAATAATGAGAAAATTCGTAGCCTAAGACCAATCCGTGATGAAGATGGTATCATCAGAGTAAAAACACAAGTCATCTATCGAGAAGATACTGTCAATTTTATGTACCCAATTCTTTTGCCGTCTGACCATCCTGTAGTCCATCGATTGATCTCCTGGAAACACCAAGAGCTATTACATGCAGGAGTGGCTCTTTTGATGAATCTATACGAGAAGACTACTGGATCCTGAAAGCCAGGAAAACCATTCGAGCAGTAGTTCAGAAATGCGTGCGTTGTAAAATATTTAGTGCACAGAAGACAGAGTCAGAACCTATTGCATTGCCAGCAGAAAGAGTTCAAGATGCGGCAGTATTCCAAATAACTGGAGTAGATTTAGCTGGGCCCTTATATTTGAAAAATGGAAAAAAGGTATGGATTGTGTTGTACACTTGTGCAGTGTACAGGGCCATACATTTAGAATTAGTGACGTCATTAGCAACAGATACCTTCCTCCAATCTTTTAGGCGCTTTATAGCGAGAAGAGGAAGACCGACGACCGTTTATTCTGATAATGGTAAAAATTTTGTCGGTGCAGATAGAGCTTTTACAGACATCGATTGGGAACAGATCTCAGCTGCAGCAGCTGTACAAAAGATTCGTTGGAAATTCAATCCGCCTACTGCTGCCTGGTGGGGTGGTTGGTGGGAGAGGTTGATACAAATGGTGAAACGCATCTTGAGGAAAGTACTAGGTAGAGCCTCATTATCCTATGAAGAGCTTATCACAATTCTTTGTGACTGCGAACAAGTTGTAAATGCTAGACCACTCACGTATGTCTCAGAAGATGTGGATGATCTAGCACCTTTAACACCATCAATGTTTCTTCAAGAAATAAGATCTTCAGATGTGATAGATTTTGATGCAATTGACGCACATGAATTAAACAGAAGAGCAAAGTATAGACAACAAGTTCGAGAACATCTTAGAAGACGATTCCGTATTGAGTATTTAGGGCAGTTACGCCAACAAAATTCCCTGCAAAAGAATGCCAAGCAACTGACCGTTGGTGATGTCCTTCTCGTAGAGTCTGATAAGAAACGTACGTATTGGACTTTAGCTCGTGTGCAAGAACTAATTTTTGGAAAAGATGGTCACCCGAGAGTTGCTCGGGTAAAAACTGAAAATGGTGAACTTTTAAGACCAATACAAAAACTGTATAATCTAGAGATTCCAAAAGAAAACTCTTTAGAACCAATATTACGAACAAGAAGTGGTAGAACAGTCACTGTTCCAAAACGTTTTCAGTCATAAGACTATTTTTTTTAACACTGAACTTTTCAAACTTTTTTCCTTATTTTTTAGTAGATCTCATTTCCTAGTTTTAATTTGAATTTGTAATAATATGTTTAATTTTTGTTTGAATTTTTGCAGAAATTTGTATAATTTGTCTTTGAAAATTAGGATTAAGAATATCTATACTTTGGCCATGTAATGTAAGTATAATGTTACACATATTTTGTTTTATTTTGAATTTTGTTGTGCATATTGTTGAGTTTTCCTGTTGAAAACTCAAGGTGGGAGATTGTCGCGAATCCAATTGAATTAAACGTATTCTTGGCTCCTACTAACAGGCGATGTTTGCATAAATGTATCTTTCTAAGCTGTGTGAGAAATATGTTTTTGTTTTTGTAGATGTAAATTTCTAAGCTGTGTGAGCAAGATGTTTTTTGTTTTTGTAACTGTATTTTTCCAAGCTGTGTGAAAAAATGTTGTTGTTGTAGAAATGGTTTTGTAGAATGTTTTGTCGGCACGGAAGTGAGATAATAAAAAGATATTCGTTATGTTTTTTAAAAGGAATGTTTTTCACGTATTAAAGTATTATTTTCTATTGTTTTAAAAATGACGAAAGTATTAAAACGGGTAGTTTTAAGCTATCGAAAGTCGCTATGTATGTATTTGCGACACAATATGAGATATTTTGTTTGAAAATAAATATCTGCATACGATAAATTTCATTTTATAATTTTATACACCCGCGGTTGCAGATAAAAACGCCTTAGCTCTAAGAAAAACCGTTTATTTTAAAAAGAAAAGTAACAAAGAGTTTCTTTTTTTTTTCGTGCTTGACTATATCACAATTTGTGCTTCACGCTAGTGCATGGTTGTATTCTTATTTTATAAAATTATAATTGAATACGTTTAAGTCATTCCCATTTCGGTTTCGGTGAAAATTCATGTTTTTCATAAACAAAACGTCTCTCATCGATGACATTTTTTTTCGTCTGCACAGGCAACTATTTATCGTATCCGTATGCACAATATTCTTTCTTACTAAACTGATGATGTTTTACAAGTTTGTCATTGCACTTGTGGTCTCATGCCTTATAGTTTTCGAGAACGATCTGCGAAATTTACCGCTGGAGGCACTGCATGGTACTTCTTTAAGCAGCGCACCTTTACCACATCTACACACTACATTCATAACTTACTCGGCTCACCAGCTATTCGAGTGAAAATGCACATAAGGAATCCTCCTATAGATCAAATTTAACTTTTAAAGAAGTTAACTCTTTACCAATTTTCTAACATCTGTAATTTATTTATCAGCAGAAAGATAGAAATATTGTGCAAAGATCCCCTTAAACTGGCGCTCCTGAAAAGTGTATGCAAGTCAATTTTGCAAAAGAATAGAATCTTCGTTGGGTACCAAACGATGACATACGAAGGTATTAAAAAGAAGAAACTCAAGTTCTACCTGATGTTAAACATTATGGATAAAGACTATATAATAGTATCGAGATGTGTGTCTTTATTTATTCTTACACTGTTACAAATTTTGTCTTTAATGGAACAAATTTTTGATGCAACAATAGCTGCAATTATAAGATAGTGAAATCTCTTTGAACGTCAACCGGATCTCCAAATGTTGGAACGGGATTTCACTATCTTACGGTGGTAGCTACTGTAGCACCAAAATTTTAACAGTATGTAGTGAATGTATATTTTGGCGTATTAGGCCAGGCTAAGATTTTGGAAAAGAAGTACTTCAAAATATTCTGTCGATACATTTTTGTGCAAGACTTATTCTCTATCTGTTCAAAGCTGGTTTTTCATGAAAGAAAATTCATTTTTCGGACCCGTTTCAAAACAAATTTTTATAGGCTTTCTGGAAAGTGCTATATTAAACAGATAATATAATGTAAATTCATTTTTATTTTATCACAACGATCTCAACATGTCAGCTTTTTAAGTATTTATGTGAGAGACAACATCCAACTTCGAAAAACATTTAATTAATTTTAAGACAAAAAATTAAGAAAGAGATTATGATCGGTTATTCTCTGACTTTAATCGAAACACTCGAATGTATTTAACTACTTTGCAAATGCACATATTTTGTCTCTTTTAAACTTAAGTTTATATTTAGGTGACAGATGAATTCAGATATTATCTTTGAATTCCAATAAAAGACAATTAGTTATTAAAGTTTTAATGTCGATTGGGAGAAATATGGGTTTATAAAATACTTAAATCAACTTTTAAAAATACACTAAAACACTTTTTATTTTGCTTAAAAGACGTCAACATAAACATTAAAGATGTTAAAATTTAAAATTTACATGTTTCGATTTGTTCATCAAATCGTCATCAGTATAGAATATACACAAACCATAAATACAATGTACATAAAAACCAAAGATTAAATTAATTAAAAACCAGAGAGTCTGAACAGTCACTATGTGAAAGAAGATACAACGCTCTCTATACTTTTAATTTTAACACCGCTCTTAGATCCATCTATAGACCGCATCCCACTATTATTCAACCACTCCACCCAAATCTTCGGAATATTAAATGACAACGTATCATTACATGCTTTCGAGCTTCTTAAATAAATTTCAATAGATTCCCTCACAAAAAGTTGAAAATAAAAACTGGAACTATAAACCAATTTAGCTTCATTAAATAGGATGTTGATGCTCTCTCTATTATTTAATCTTGATAAGGCAGTATTCCCTCTCCCATACTTAATATCTGAATATATCTGAAATATCTCTATAGTATGAAAATGGGCCTCCTTTCTTCAAAGAATTTCTATGCTAAAACTCTTTAACGTGCAGTCTCCAATGAAACAATTGAAGATCAATTGTCTATAGTTTATTATCATCAATGTATTTTAGTTCATGAACGCCAATATTTTGTACGATTAGAAGAAAATTATTTTGCATGAGACATGAATGTCATACAATGATAACTTATATGCAATAATCACATACCTCTGTACAGTCAGCTATTGCCACCACCGCTATCCTGTGGTTGCTAAATATTGTAGTTGCAAATTCTATAATGGTTTCTTCTTACACTTGTTTCCGGTTTCTACGGTATACAAAAATCCTTTGATTTTATAGACTAAAAACTATCTTTCAGGACGCCAGTAGAAAATTGTTTCATTTACAAAAAAATATTATTTTCATGAATCAAATACAGTGTTCGTCAAACTTTTTAAATTCCTACTATTAGCTCACACTCTCTATATATATATCTTGTTGGAATTTTCAATCGTTAATAAAATATTTTCTATTGATCCATTCAAGTTCAAATAAATTTTTTTTAATTTGTACTGGATGACAATTGAAGTTAATACAGTTTTATCAAATATTAATTCATTCAGTAAATTTAATTAATTAATTTTAATTTTTACATGGGAGAAAAAAACTTCTCCCATTGTTTCATAAATGAAATGAAAGATTTATCTCAAATTTGTGATGCCAACAACAAAAAAAAAAATACCGCAACGATGATTATAAAATAATGTTCAATAAAGATAACGTGGGACATTAATGCTGCACGGGTTTATTTTATATATTTATGATTAAAAAGTAGGAATTGACTTAAAAAATTGTTTTTATATTACTTGTTATATTGATAAGAAACTAAAGTTAAGTATGTTCATTGTTAGCTTATGCCCATTAGCAGCAACACGCATGGATTGCCGCAGATAGTGAACAAATTAGCATATTGAGCTTTATTTCTTTATAAAAAAATTGTATTCTGCTTACATGTGTTATTTGCTTTAGTAAATGTGCATCTGCCTTATTTTGCTTCATTTCTACACGACAATTCTGATGCATTTAAGCCGTTTATTGAATACCAAAAACATTATATTTTAGAGCTTCTATTAAATCTATTTTTAAATAAAAGATATAATTTCATACTAAGTCAAGAAAGCTGTACACTTTTTATTGGCTCTATTATCTCTAACAGGTTTCGAGTTAAAGTCAATAACATCGAAATTTCATCATTTTATTCTCGATTTACACGTTTTCCGCAACTCTATCTACATTCGTTGGCCAATTTGTATTTGACTGTATTTTAGCGGCTTTACTTTGCACAATGTATTCCTCACAGGGCCTAAAATATAAATTATTTAAAAAATAGTAGAGTCCAATAATACTTTTTGGAAAAAAATTATGCAAAGAAAATTTTACATAAATTCAATTATTATTATACATTTGTATATTAATTTGCAGATTTAAAAAAAAAAAAAAAAAAAAAAAAAACGTACAAAATATAAATTATGTAAATTAAAATTCTTTCCTCCAATTTCTTTTTCTTTAAAGATAATGTTTTATTTATTTACAGTCAGATTTTATTTTCTTTGTCTGAAATTGTGATAACTCAAATAGTTAAAAAATATCTTTAATTATTGTCTCAGTCTGAATTGGATTTATTAGTTTTCTTCGTTACAAAACTCTAATGAAAAGAAATGATTTCAGAAACATTTTACTGAATATAAGCTTACTGGAACGAAACTTTTATCTCACTTAAATTGTATTAGTACAAGAATCTTTAAAGTAGCATTAATTATTCCATTACTTATAAATTAAGATTTCTTTTTTATTCGTATACCTTTGTCACACAGAAAATGCGACACAATGGGAAAAAATGTCTTGTGATAAAACTTTCCTTATGTACAAATTTTACTAGTGAGGCTAAAATTATTAAATACTCCTTAGTACTTGTTTTATAATATATATTTTGCGTACTAGTGCGTAAATAAAATATGCAGATTGAATCAGATATTTGATGTTCTCAATTGACTAACTCTTCAAATGTTTCCGTGATTTTGTTTCCACAATAGCAGTGTTTTAATTTTTCTAGTATTAAGGTTCATGTAGGTACCATGAAGTGGCGTATAAAATATGTATTTGTGCGTCATACGCCGCACAGTGGAGTATTTGATGTAAAACCTTGGCCAAAAAGGACGAAATTAAACTTTGCTCAACAATTGTAAAAAGAATATTTCATTTCAGTAGTATGAGTCATATCCGACGGCTCCTAGCCTCAGTTGAAGTGGAAGTTTCTTTGTGAGAAGACGTGCTTTTTGTTGTGTTTCAGCTTTGTTATTGTGTTTAAATGTATACACTTACATGTGCATTTAAATAATTTTACTTTTCATATAATAAAAAAATAATTAAAATTGAAAATGGGTTTTTTTAAGCCTTTTTAGATCTAATTTATTGAAATATATTTATTGGAATATATTATCTAACGTATTCAAAGCTTTTTAAAGCTTAGTCGTGGTTTGTCGGACCATTTTTGAATTATAGTAGTATTTGTTATAGTTTTGAAAGCAATTTTTTTTAAATGTTCCGCATATTGTTGCCCCTTTTAGATATCAATGTTTTTGTGAGGACTCTAAATCTATTTAAAATACTCAAAAACCAGTATCTCTATACTATAGAGCAGCGATTTTCAACCTGGGGTACGTGGCAGGCTTGCCGGGGGTATGTAAAAGTAATATTGGTAATGGCGGATATAACAAAATTGTTTAACTGAAAACACACAAAGAAAGTTGATGGTTTTTAATTACAAAGTCATTCTCATGTATAACTATAATATGTTACACTCAAAATGAGGGTAAGTGCGTACTAGACCTAATATAGTTCATTGATAATTCAATGTCATTAGTTCCGCCCACTGCTAATCATGTTGCATGAATACCTTTTACCCGATCTTCGCGGAAACTTCCATTGATCATTGTACAATGTTCTTTTCCCACCTCTTTTTTCTTATTGTTCCTTTTTTAATAATAATTGTAAAAGATCTAATTACTCCAGAGCTGTTGGTTTTAATGTTTTATTTCAATGCGTGTTGAAAAGCAGGCCCATATTTTCGTTTTCCAATAGGCGGAGTTATATCATTAACGTATACTGGAAAGCTTCCTTCTCTTTAATGAGTATTTAATTTGAAGTGTTTACTTAATATTTGAATGATTCGGTTTTATGTTTAAAATGGATAATTCGTTGAATTCCGGAATTCTTAAAGAGTAGTGCAACTGCGATTGAAATTCAAACTGATGATTCGGGAACTAAAAGTTCTTCGAAACAATCTGATTATTTAGAATTACGAGAGAACCCGAGCTTAGCTGTTAATAGACTTGTTGTGATAACTGATAAACCTAATACTTTAAATAAAACTGAAAACATCACTGCTCCCTTAATGAACAGAAAATATAATAATGCATAATTCTTGAAATATGGATTTTCAGTCACGGGAGAGGAAGATTTTAATAATATGTAAGGGAAGAAAGGGGGTGTAGGTGTTAATGATAAGTAGGGGGTGCTCCGAAATGAGAAGTCTAAGCAAGGGATACGTAAAATAAAAAAGGTTGGGAAGCGATGCTATAGAGACTCAACTTTGCTAAATAATAAATGCAAGTAATATATATATTATGTACAATGATATATAAAAAAAATAAATAAAAATTTAAGTGTTGTAAATTTAACCACAATTAATTACTTATAAATAAAATAAACCTATCAACAATTACTTTCCTCTTATAAACAATAAACATCTAAGTAAACGTCTCGAAACGGAATCGGTATCGAAAGTAAAAGTATCTTCGTTAAAAAAAAAACGCAAAGAAAATAGTAATCAACGACGGAAATAGAGATTGATCTCAGCTATGCAATGCAAAAAAAATCGTTTAAAAATATTGAAATGCAAACGAGATATTAGAAAAATAATGCCACATAGGATTAACATTAGCGAGCGTGGGTTTTCGTGCGAGGGTTCTTCTTTTATAAGTTAAAATACAAATTAAATTTAATTATATTTAAAAAAAACTCTTGAAATAAAATGCAGAAAAATGTGAAAAAAAAAAACCTGAGAAAAGCCTTTACATAACATATTACTTGATCTTATAAAATTGCTTTTATAATATCTAATCTGAAAATAGATAATAAATAATAATAAATTCTATCCTTTCTAAATGTACAGTTCTGAAATTCAAAATAATATTATTTCAGAGCTGTTGCTTGATCGCCGCCATAAATCAAATTGTATGGGGCTTTTCCGGTTGATCGCGAAATAGCATTGCCAGTTAGTACGGTAACAATATATTAAGTGTTTTGGTCAGTGATATTTCATTTTATTTTCTCTAATATTAAGCCTATGGGCATTGAATGCATTCTTATTTTTTAAAATATGTCCTCAGAAAATCAATATTTTTAATTTCTTTTTCTGTATATTCTTCTCAAAGAATGTTTTTTTTTTCTTTTTTAATCGACAAATTTTTTCTAAAATATATGCTTAGGTTAATATTTTATGTATTAAACAAGAATGCAAAATCATGCGTCAAGCATAGATTATGTAACACTTTCCAACGCTTCCAAAATAATTTTACAAATCATACCGTTTAATACGCTGAAAGATAAGATCTAAGTAAACAATTTGGAAAACGCATAACATATTTAAAAACATAATTTCAGAAATTTCCAACATATGCAATATTCGGAAAAATATCCGAATACTTTTATTCAGCCCTGTATAGGATCTATAAATTTGTATATATACTACATAAGATGCTAAATTTTAGTTCAGTTAGGAAACGCGTAGCACAGTTTAAAATTCTCCTTCTGAAGTTTCTGTCAATAAACGGAAATGTGTTCGCGAACTTTTGTGCTGCCCTGTATATCAGCTACAGAATATATACACACCACGTAATAGACAAAAAGCGAGTTAAATTTAAAATCGCGTTCAGCAACTTAAAGCGCACTTCCAGGAATATTGTTAAGACAGTAGAGAATTCTTTTGTGTGTCCCTGTAAATGAACGATGACTGCTATACACACACTATTCTGTAGTAAGCCTCTTGTAATGCACCTTAGTGATATATATAAATTTCAATGCGTTTAAAATAGTGAAACATTATTTTAATAAACCGCAGACAATTTTTCTCCATAGACGTAATGTAACAGAATTCTTTTGATTGTCCCTGTAAAGTAAATATAAGTGTTATGCACACCCTATTCCATATTAAGCTTCTTGGTAATGCACCTTAGTGATATATATGTAAATTTCAATGCGTTTAAAATAGTGAAACAATATTTAAATAAACCGCAAATGATTTTCCCCATAGAATGCAACATAACGGAATTCTTTTGAGTGTCCCTGTAAAAAAACTATAAGTGCTACACACTTCCGTTGAAATAGGGAACATGCTATAGATAACGACAATAACATATTAAAATTGCAGAGCAATCCGAGCATATTTACGGGAGTTAGAGCACGGACAGACGGCAGACGGCCATACGCCAGACGGCCATACGCCAGACAAACCGAAGTCATAAACACTTTTCAACTAGGTTGGAAAGTGTTAAAAAGCAGACGAGATGTGATTAGATTTCAACACTATATTTTAGAACACATATATTTTAGAAATATTTTGTAAACTAAAAAAAATAGATACAACCTTGAAGAGCACACAGAAAAAAAAATTAAATATTAATTTCATAGGCAACATTTTAAAAATAAGAATGCTTTCACACCCGTAGGTTTAACGTTAGTGAGGGTAATTTAAGATCTCACTGACCCTTAAGCATGCCCTACTAAAACTTCGATTCCTACAAAAAGAAATGTGTGCAAACTTAAACGCAATAACTAAAAAATTAAAGTCATATTTTCAAAATGCATTTTTACTATTGTTTCGTACTGCCCTGGAAAACCTATAAGCTAAAAACAGTTTTTCTTGCTAAAATGGTTTTTGTGGAATAGTGTTTATAGCCATTTCAGACCAGAAAGGAAACCTTCTAAATATGGCTAAATGAAAATATATATGTTAAAAATCTTAATCTGGACAAATTGTCTTTTTTCACCACTATCTAACACTGAACTTTACCCAAGATATAAAGCATTCAGATAAACTTCAATCCACGCGATCCCAGGCTTTAAATGTGTTTCTTGTTATATGTTCTCTTATAATATTTCAATGTCTCTTATAATAGTTAAATTCAAAACAGACAATCAAACATTCAACGTAATTACTATAAGAAGATTGACTTATTTTTTCTCCTTGTCCCTATATAAAAAAAACACATTGACAGTACCTATTTTTTTTATAAAAAATTAAATACGTATCTAAATTTTTTCATAATATATTTACACTTAGTACAGAGATTATTTTCAAGACTCCTTAACGCTTAATCCTAAACAAAGAGCATATCCCTCTAAAGGATACTTCTATTTACTTCAACTAGAAAGAAGCTTTATACAATCTGTTAAAGTCCTAATACACATTCCTGGGAAAATGGTCATTGCATCCTTTATTGCACAATTCAAAGAATAAAATAAGTATTAAAAAGACTAAAGTTTTATATGTGTTAACATTGTATTTCGAAAGTAAACCTTCGTATTAACAAATAACATTTCAGATCTTTTCCCCATTTATTTTAATACCAACAAAGGAACAGTTATTTTAAGTGTTAATTTCACATTCTGGTACAATACATTCCTTCCTCTCCCCTTCATGTCCCTAAAGTTAATATATATTTACATAATGTAAAGCAGAATTGAGAAAACAGTTCAGTTTTCATTGTTCAAAAATAATATTTAAAACAGTTTTCGTAGTTTAACCGTTTAAAAATATTTTCATAAATGAAAATATAGTTTAATGTTCCTTTTTCTATTTGCTTCCACTAAAGCGAGATTTCGTATCGTTTTGCAGATTTATATAAAATTTATACAAAGAGATAGTTTATTCCATTAAGAAGTTAAAATTGGAAAATTAAACAGAAATATAAAATCAAAATTAAATTACACAATTAGTTACTACAATGGAAATAATTTTGCGCCAATCCATGCTTGCTAAAATATCGCAAAAATATATAGTTTTAACCCTATGAGAACCAACAATAGTTAAAAAGCGTATTAATTTTTTATAATTATATATATAATTTTTAATGATAACGTTTTGCTTAATCAGGAAACAGTAAAAACACAAATTACATCAAATATTGGCAATACAGATATCTGCACACAAAGAAAATATTATTTTAATCATATCTCACTAAGTTGTTCATTATTCTCCTTCAATTTATTAGGCGAATTAAGAGAAAGAACATCGTAATTGTCTCATGAGATATTTCCTAGTATTATTCAAAAAAGCAATAAGAAATAGTTTTTCTACTTTATTTAAACATCTTTAAAAAAAAAAATACAGAAAAACACCATTAAAGTCACTTCTTTAAACAAATGGAGCATAGGCCATGCATCAAATTAGCTGCCGAAATGAAAGTCTGAAAAAGAAAATGAAAAATGTAGTTAGGAAAATTCTTCACGGGGAGGAAATTATATCTTCTGAAATTATATTTTTTTTTCAATTTTCTTTATTTTAGATTTGCGGTGGTAGAGAAAGGCTTTCTATTCAAGATAAAACAAAAATGTGGTATTAAACAAAGTTTTTGATAAATTAACTTTATAAATGTAGTTTAAAATTTATTTTAAAAATATGTGTATGAGTAAGGAAAACAGAGGAGAGACAGGGTGTTTTTAAGAAATATTTTCATAATTATGGAAAATATTTCATAAGATTTTATTTTTCTATCTTGTTTTGCAAGTTTCCAACGGCAAAGTCTTTCGTGTAAAAATACATGGTAAGTCAAAATGATTGCCCTGATTACAAATGACAATAACATCGTTGTAAACAATGATCGGTAGAAGCACTCTAAACATGTGATAGGAAGAAGCTCAAAGGTTTGTTTGCATACTTCATAACTGCCGCATGTGGCTCCTTTAAATCATATACAAAACATCCATGAAATCAACCAATCAATCAATCCATTTTGAGCCAGATATTGTGAATAGTGTTTGTATACACATGCATGTCAGTGCATTTTCTAAGTGCACTTTCAGTTGGATCGCTTTTATGAGCAAAGAAGGAATATCTCCATAAAGAGGAGCACAATGCATTCACAACGTCTGGTGAAAAATGGACTA
The DNA here is from genome assembly GCA_963931845.1 of Maratus michaelseni. Lineage (NCBI taxonomy): Eukaryota > Metazoa > Arthropoda > Arachnida > Araneae > Salticidae > Maratus > Maratus michaelseni. The sequence goes on from OZ007596.1 coordinate 200,246,375, forward strand.
TCACTTTGATATGTTCACTGTTAAAAATTTGCAGAAAACTGTACAGTCATTCGACCATTTTTATAGAAAATGGTTACATAACCGTAACTTAACTCTATTCCGACCCTAGTATGGACGATAATATGGTCAGAATAGAGTTAAATTACGGTTATGTAACCGTTTTCTATAAAAACGGTCAAATGACTGGACAGTTTGCTGCAAATTTTTAATTGTGTTCTGTGTGACTAAAAAACGCCACATAGAACTAGCTATGAAGTGCGCAAACAAAACGTTGTCCTTTTTCTATAATATATTTAAAGCGTTTCTTCGAATTATTTTTTACAATTAAGTTACTGTCATTTGTAATCAGGGCAATCATTTTGACTTACCCTGCATATTATAAATATAATTATTTCGTGAATACAATATTTTATATATTGTACTGCGTTTATAAAAGATAAAATATGTGAGAAATTGTTCCAATACAATGAGACATGTGATATAACTATAGCAACGTAATTAATAAAAAAAAAGCCCATATTTTCCCTCTAGGCATTTTTCTAATACTTTAAAGTAACTTTTGTATTAAAAAATAAACGCGTTCTTTATTTTTAAAAAATTGTATCACTAATATCTGACATAAAAAGGTAGAAAATTCTTATACAGTCTTTTCTTTAACTAATCGAAGCATAAGCCCTGCGTTAAATTAAATAGATTAAATAATGAAAAGGAAAACAAATTGGAAATTGTACATGAAACGTTACAAAAGATGGGCTTTCGTATTTTGGTGCAATATTTTTCAGATCTTGATGCAATCTTATGCAAAAATGCAGGAATACAAAATTTATTTTATGTGCAGATTTTCATATTATACATATTAATTTTATTTTATGTCATTAAGTTTCAATACATTTTTACAAACAATTAATTACAATTCTGTTACATTAAAATTATACAATGCGCAAATATCCAATACAAGACAATGTAAAAAAAATATCGTTATTATTTCACTGAAATGAATTATATTGTTTGTTATTAGGATATGATTAATTTCCGTAATAAAACATGTACATTTTAAGTTGGGAACGTTTCGTCTTTTGTTGACATTTACTGAAAATCCCAAAGGGAAACTTAAGCCTAGCTTTGAAAATTTGAGAGCTTGAAATCCATATTTAAACTCCTTTTCTATTTAATATCTATTTCTCCGGAAACATCTATCCAAAAACTGTCGGTAGGTTATATGATTGCTATAATTACCGAATTTTAGTATATAAATTCGGTAATACGGAAATAATATTATTCCGTCTTAAGTATGACGTAATCACCATGGCAAGCTAGAATCATTACCTATCATGGAAAATCATTGAATTAATTACGTAGATAGGATTTAATAAAATGAAAAAAACTTTTATTAATATATTTTTAAGCTTTGATTCGATTTTTTTGCGCTGTTATATGCGGACAGATGGACGGACAAGACGATGATTATAGAAACTACGTATTTATATAATTACGAACGCACCAAAAAAAAAAAAGGGATCATAAGAGCAATTAAGAAATCTTTTCTCGCAACATACTAGTATATGACTATCTAATACAGAGTTTGAAGTATCTTTTAGTTTTACTGTCATACAGATAAGAAAGAAATAAGCATATTATATATTTTTGTAAAACATTTATTTGTTTTAGAAAACTGCATACAATACACTGTAACAATGACAAATGTTTTTTTTTTTTAATCTTCGAAATTATAATAAAACCTCGTACGAAAATATACAATAACCTGTTCTGAGTTACCCACAGTCCCGAAAAGCGTTTTTTATCATTAGAAACCTCAAAAACCAATATATTTTCGAGATTTAAAGATACATTTATAAAAAGAAAGTTTCTTGTTCTTTCACTGCTTCTCGGAAACGTTTCCGTGTAGTTTTTATAATGTACAATCCAGTTTTCAAAAACCAGAATATAAGTTTTTAGAATGCTATCAGTTCGCAAATAAACATTTTCAGCTGCTTAAATGAATTTATGTCTGCAAGAGTAACAAAATAATACTAATTTTAATATTAATGCTAATGCTATTATTCATGTTTGTCTGTAAAACATGTTTGTTGAACATAAATATCTTTACTTGAGAATTGGTAGTATCGGGAAAAAACTATATTCAGTGTTCAGAAAACTGGTTAATATGCTATAAAAATTCTTCTCGGAAACGTTTCCGAGTAGTTTTTGTAATGTACAATACAGTTTTCAAAAACCAGAATATAAGTTTTTAGAATGCTATCAGTTCGCAAATAAACATTTTCAGCTGCTTAAATGAATTTATGTCTGCAAGAGTAACAAAATAATACTAATTTTAATATTAATGTTAATGCTATTATTCATGTTTGTCTGTAAAACATGTTTGTTGAACATAAATATCTTTACTTGAGAATTGGTAGTATCGGAAAAAACTATATTCAGTGTTCAGAAAACTGGTTAATATGCTTTAAAAATTCTTCTCGGAAACGTTTCCGAGTAGTTTTTGTAATGTACAATACAGTTTTCAAAAACCAGAATATAAGTTTTTACAATGCTATCAGTTCGCAAATAAACATTTTCAGCTGCTTAAATGAATTTATGTCTCCAAGAGTAACAAAATAATACTAATTTTAATATTAATGTTAATGCTATTAATCATGTTTGTCTGTAAAACATGTTTGTTGAACATAAATATCTTTACTTGAGAATTGGTAGTATCGGAAAAAACTATATTCAGTGTTCAGAAAACTGGTTAATATGCTATAAAAATTTCTCGAATACGTTCCAGAAAATCCATGGCAACATAAACTTTGTTTTTATAAATACGTCTTCAAATCTCTAAAATATATTGTTTTGTGAGGTTTCTAAAAATAAAGAATGCTTTTCGGAATTGCGAGTACCTCGTAATAGGTTATTATGTTATTATATATTTTCGCTTGTGGTTATATTATGTTTTACTTAAAATAAGAAACATTTTTTTATTTTTTTTTATTTACTTTTTTAAACAGCGTTTCATAAAAAAAAAAAAAAAAAAAAAAAAAAGATTGCAATTCAAGAGGTGTTTTTAGGTAGATTTCGTAAGAAATACTACCTATCACATTCTCACCTATGTTGGAATTTCTGGAAAACTTTTGCAGATCTACGCCGATCATGACTCCTAGATCCCAAAACCACCCCAGTTAAAAAGTTTATCTATCTATATCACTTTTTTATGGACACGATAACTTCAATAATTCTGCACAAATCTCTTCCCAACTGATACATAACATCAAGGGGTATAAAATCTCGATCAAGTTCCTTAATGGGAAAAATCTAACCAGGAGGGGGGGGGGGGGTTGTAAAAGCAGAAATAAAACATAACTTCTTAATTATGATACGTATCGAATCCGTTTAAAGTTATTATTACTTCTAGGAAAAGGGCCGAAAACTTATGTAGGACAGATTTTTGATATCATTAAAAATGGCCTCAAGGGAGAAAAAATAGGGGTTTAAAAAGAAAAAAAATTATATCTTTGTCAATTAACAAGATATCAAATCCGCTTAAATTTATTATAAATCCTCTTAATATTATCTACAACTTTTATACTGACAAGTTTTTTTTATAAAATCAACCCTTAGAGCACAGAAAAAAAAATCCCCTCCAGCTCCGCCTACTGACAGAGGTAAATTTCGAAGTCGGCGGTCCCAACTGCCGCATAAGGGCAAAAATGTAATTTTTTCTGCGATTCCCAATAAACAGGCGCCCCACGGTCTGCGTCTTCGAAATCTACCTGTGCCTGTAAGCCGAGCTGTCAGGGATGTTTTTTAATTACACCTTCTGAAAAATTATTAGAAGGGAAACAATTTTATAAACATGCAGCCATTATTATTATATGTGAATGTGTGAGAAAAAGAAGATAGAATAGGCAGAGACAGAGAGAGAAATAATTTTCTAACTCAAAAAGATGTTTTTCATGTTTCCAACGGTAAAATCTTTCCTGTAAAAAATTCATTATAATTAGAATTCTTTCGTAAATAAGAATTTGTTTTATTCATTCGCGTTAAATTAAAAGATTTAATCTGCGAGAAATCTTTAGAATGCAGAGAGTTTTGTAAAATAATTCTATTCATGACGCCATTCAGATTCTTCTCTACTTCAACGCATGCTTTTTTACAGAGTAATATCAACATAATTAATGAAAGAAAAGCTTATCTCTTCTCATTAGGCTTTTCAATGATACCTTAGAATAAATTTTTGTATTGACAAAAAAGTTCTTTATTGATCTATCTTTTATACTCCAATTAATATCTGACAAGAAAGGTAGAAAAATCTTCTAAAGGTCTTATCTTTAATCGATCGAAGCATAAGCCATGCATTAAGAAAAGGGAAAAAGAGAAAGTAATAAAACATAAAAAAATTTAATTTAGTAATCCCTTCTCGTAATATAACATGACTTCCTAATGTATATTTTTAAAGACTTCTTATAGTTTAAGGGACGCGTAGATAACAAAGAAAGAAGCGTATATATTTTTTTAATATTTATCTCTTTTAAAATAACTACAGTAATTAAAATTTAAATAAATATTTAAAATTGAAATGTGGTTATTTTTAATTACAAATTCTAAAACAATTAATAGAATGGAAATAATAATTTTATAAAGATATGGCAAATTTGTGTTAATATGCGTCGGAATTTGCGAGACAAGACACAGGAGAGAGAGATAGTTTGAGAAATATTTTCTCATAATTTTGTAAAATGTGTCATTTCCTATCACATGCTTGTTCTATATTGTTTTAATTGTCCAAAAGAAAAATCCTTCGTGTAAAATTTCGTTATAAGCAGAATTATTTAACAAGTATATTTTTTTTATTTATTTAATTGCATTTAAAAAGATTACATCTCTGAGAAATTGTTCTAATAAAAGAAGTTAAAAAAATATTTATTTCCATTACTCTGATTATGTTCTACTAAAGAAATATTTTTTTGTATAGTACCAATATAGCTAATAAAAGGGAATATTATCTATTCTTCCTAATTTTTTCCAATAACAAGTTAAAGGAATTTTTTTTATTAACAAACAAGTATTCTTTATTGATCCATCCTTCTTTATTCCAATAATATTTGACTACAAACATAGAAATGCTTCTAAAGTTTTTATCTTTAATCGATCGAAGCATAAGCCATTCATTGAATTAAATAGAGGAAGAAAAGATAAAACTCATATTTCTTTAAAACTCGAAAAATTATATATTTTGAATTAATATGAATTGTAACCTTTGAACTTTTTAACAGAAATCCATTTCTAGAAGCTTCAAATATGTTCATTCAAAATTACAGCTCATTCAGCCAAGAAGTTTTTGAGTTATGCTTCAAAAACTACCCGCATTGCAATCTGTTTTGAGTACGACTTCCTCTTTGGTTTCCGAAGAAAAACATCAAAGCATCCAAATATGATGTCGAAATTAGGTATTAGTATTGAAAATTTTAAAGTGTGTTACAATTTCTATATGTAGACGACCCCCAAAGCAAAATTTGCGTATAGCATTAATTTGTAGTCATTATTACTAACCGATTAGTACAAATCACTTTTTTATACAATGATCTGAGGTAGAATTACTAAAATGTGGTGCGTGTTTTTTTTTTCTTTTCAAGCCTGTACTAATAGTGTAGCTTTGAAAGCATTTTTAATTGATTGTGAAAAATGTGACCCGTGCTGTTTACATTTAAAGCACGTAATGCACGTGTTTACTTATCGTATTCACAAGAAATACCGCAAGAGATTTTGTTAATCAACATTTTCATGTCATGCCTATTAGATGAGTAAGGCAAGATACAAGATATCATGATAATTCAAAATTGCTGTAGATGCCAAGATATTTAATATGTAAGAGAGTATTTATTTCTGTAGCAGTAGCAAAAATGTTCTTTCCTTGAATTTTTATTCTTATCTTTGTTATTCTGAAGCCTTCATTTTTAGCAATTTGGTATATGGACAGCAAGCTCGTTGTTTTGTTAAGAAAATAAATAACAACCTTCATCGTAACCGTGGAATTATTGCCTAATTTTTTGGCAACGTTACCAATTCTATTGGCGGACAGAAAGTTAATATTTCGAACATTGATATTTCGATTTATTTGAGGTTTAAAATTGTCTGCCAATCATCCCTAGGTGTTATGCGATTCTTATAGCCTGAATTTAAATATCAGTCTCTGAATAACTTTCTACCACTTTCCGTGGCAGCAAATAAAGTGGATGGTTTCTCTTTATTTTCCGTTTTATGTTCCAACTTGCCTTTTTGATTTTTAGAGTTCGGAGGGCTGAAAAGAAGAACTTTAACCTACTGGTTACAGTTAAAACATTTCGGTTTGCGTACGGTGTCCTTGCTTTTCTACTTCTGCTAAAATTTAGCAGATGATTTCCAATCGAAAGTTATGATTTTGAAGTTGTTCACTGTTCCTTAACATTTTATTGTAAAAGTAAATTTTACCCGAAACTAATTGTGATGTGCTGATTAGATCCTTGAATACCGGGAATAAATGGTCTAAATTTTTCTGACACACCATCGAAAATAATACGCCAATAGTTTCGTTTTCTAATGGTTTCCCTATATTTTCTCATCGTTCCCCGATTTTATTTATGTGATCAATGTACGCCGTGATTAAGTGAAATTCTACAATGTTTTTGAAATAATGAAGCATGTAAAATAATTCTTCTGACTACTTCTGTATCGTCATACGTTTTCTGAAGAGATAACCAGGTCTCCCTATAATGCTTCTAGCCCTTTTTCTTTCAGTAGATTGGAAAGTCTTTATTTATTTATTTTTTTTTTTTTTTTTGGACAAAATGATTTTTACCAAAGCTCTTTGACCTAGTTCCATACCGATTTCGGTATTATCGGTTGTCTCAGTGGCATTCCACATAACGGCACCTACGAGAAAATTCTTCATGAGAAATTTTCAATCGGCATAGTTGCTATTGTCAATAAATTACATTTCAATACAATTGTGTCGAAATGATTTTCAATAATTTTTCATTTCTCTGATACTGTGTATGAAGCATTAGACGTTAAACCTATACTGGTGAATTTTAACACGATAATAGAAAATTTTCTTTTAGCTTTATGAATGAAAAACCACTTTTACGGCGTCATTTGCCAGTGGTGAAGTCAGTCCGCTGTTCTGAAAGAAATGCCTTTGATCTTGGAAAGGAGCCAAATGCTTCATTTTGTGAAAATGACATCATATTTAAGAAAAAGTGAGAATTTTCATTAATATGGATTAAATATTTCACTACAAATACGTCTAAGTGACGCAACATTCTGGAATTTTTATTCTGCACAGTAAAAAAAGCATGTCTAGTTTTTACATTTCTTAAGGCTAATGAAAATATAATATAACCTCTTTCGAGTTATCCGCGTTTCCGAAAAATTTTAGTTTATCTGAAGAAACCTCAAAAATCAATGGATTTCCGAGAGTTAAAGAAGTATTTATGAAACAAATGTTTCTGCTGCTACCCGAAATTTTCGGAAGCGTTTCCGAGTAGTTTTAATAGTTTTCCCAACCCAAAATATCCATTTTTCGAATTCTATTAAAATATATATAGAACAAAAATATGAAAAGTTTGCACCGGAGAAAATAGTACAAAGTTAACTTCATACTTTTTTATTCATAAAACTAAAAAAAAAAATAATAATAATAATATAATTCTATCAAGTTAATGTAATTTTCGGTGATTTTTAATTTCGTAATGATTAGAATATTACACTGCAAAAAATAATTGTTGATTTTACAGTACAAAACTGGCATCCCAGCTGCCAGTATTTGATTTAAAATATAAACATTAATTTGAAAATTTATTATAAGAAACTTTACAAAATTCGTACACTACTTGAAATTCCCAAGGAGTCTGGCACCACTACCTAATATTAGAAAATTTCTATTTAATACATAAGAAGCAGAATTTGTAACCATCATGTCTAATCACAGAATTTGGAATAGTTTTCTGCAATAAAATATGTCGAAAAATTCTAATCAAACACTCAGGCAGAACTGCGCTTCTTGAACTTGCGAACTTAAATTACTATAAGTAGAATACAGAGAATACAGATTGAAGCCAAATAATATATTTTAAATTTACACTTGTTTTTGAGTTTTAGAAAATAAGACCCCATTTATCATAATAGAGTCTTTTTTTTTTTTTCAAAATCATACTGTGTATCATACCATGTATCGTGTAGTGTAATAATAATCCGAATGTCTTAATGATTTTACTTGAAAATATTTCACGCTTAAGGTTGAAATTTTAGAAATTCATAAAACAACCAAGAAAGTTTTTTTTTTCGCAGATTATAAAACTTTAATGGGGATAAAATGGTGGTGAGAGGTAAAACGGAAAGCAGATTACAAAATACTTTTACCATTAATAACGTTCAATGTTTAATTATATTATCATTATTTTGAAATACATATTTAACGATCACGAAAAGTATTTCTATTTAGTATTTCTATTTAAGTGTACTCAATTAACTTTGTATAATGTCATTGTTATCTTGGTAGATCCATGTGCAAATGAAGCAAAAAAAAATTAATTAAACAAAAATAAATTGGTGTTTGTATGCAAACTGCATATTTAGTCATTACATCTCAAATATTGCAATCTTCAAATAAATTTAAAATTACTTCAACTAGTTTTTAATGTACAGTTGATTCAAAATTATACTAAGAACAACTGCAATGACTATTTTCAAATTGCTTCAAAATATATTTTCACAGAAATATTTCTTTTATAAGAATAATTTAATTTCAATATGGAATGGCTTTATCGATAACAAAATAGCGCTTAATATAATCATAAATTTTAAAGCAACTTTATTACCAATATTAATAAATAAGAATTTCCATTTTCTAATTTTAAAATAAATAAATAAATAAATAAATAAACAAATAAAGTGAAATTTGTGTATGTTTAATGAAAGTTTGTATTAACAGGAAAAATATTCCCTATCAATTTTCATTTATTTACATTAATTTTTTTTTAAGAAAGTTAAAATTCATCTAAAATTCCTCTTTTAATCAAATAGCGGATAATTTCTGCAGAAAATTAATGGGGAAAAGGAGCAAAAGAGAAAAAAGATGGGAAAATGCAATTAATAAGCCTTCCATTTGATATGTAATTTTTCTTATAAGAAATGTTTTTACTTTTTTTTTTTTTTTTTTTTTTTTTTTTGATTTTATAGCAAATATAAAAAGAAATTATTCTATATCACCAAAGAATAGATATAAATGCTACATTAAGTAAAGACTTTATTTTCAAACAAATTAAATATTTTATTCTTTTTTATGTCTGCTTATAAGATTCTTCTTTTATCCTGCTGGTTAGAATGAAATTATACCACATTCAACTGATGCGATATTCATTATAGAAATAAAATATTTAGTAGCCAGCACTATTGGTAAATCTCAGTCATAACACTTATTAAATTTATTACAACAGATTATCTCTTGTAAATTTACATTGTATTAATATAAAGCAAGATTTAATGAATAAACCCGAAACAAAATCCTTTCAATAAAATGTCAGTTCTCATAAAACAAAGTTGAATTAAACAGAAAATAATTATTATAAAACGGCATCTTTTTCAGTAATAATGCACTGCAATAGAACACTTCAAATATTTCTAATGGCATTGCTGTATTCTGTAATATTGTCATCCCACTGTAAGTATTTCTACTGAAATAAATGAAATGCTGTGCTAATATGTGAAAGTTTTCAAACTAGTCGTTGGGGACCACCGTAATACTTACCCATCATGGATATGAATAATGTAAAATATTAAAATAAAAATGTGTAAACTACTTATAAAATGCATTGCAATTCAAATAAAATCGTGGCTTGATGACGTCACAAACTTTAAAGGCTCGATTACTGAATTGCTTGAAAGAGGTTTTTCCTTATAACTCCAAAAATAATAATCCTATTAACTAGCGGTTTATTGTATCTGATTAAGTGTCAAATTTCCAATTAAAATATATCTTTGAAGTGAAATTTGGATGAAATACAGGGTCATGAAAAATCGAAGAGTGTGAAAAATAGGATTCCAAATATCTCGGCAACTCATCATCCGATCGACTTCATGCTTTATGCAAAATTTGTTTTTTTATTGTCTTTTATGTTCATTTCTTAAAATAAACAATTTCGAAAATTTTTACGTACCTTTTATCAGAACGAATATTTCGAGAGTCCGAAAAAAATTGTTCCGGTTAATCGATGTTATTGAAATGAAATAGGCTTCTTCCCATTATTACATACTAAGTACATACCAAATTGCAAGTCTCTATCTCAATTTTTTCGGGAGATAGAGCGTTTACAGACACACAGACACACAGACGGACGGCAAATTTTTTTTTCTAAAAATATGTTTTTCGGAATCTCCAGTGTCTGAAACGTGTAAATCCGTCCAAAAAATTTTTTCGATTTTCAAAACGATTACAAGACTTACCCTATACTACGTATGATGGGTAAGTAATAAAAAGTAACACACATATTTGTCGTAACAACACGTTTGAATTTTGTGAGAATCTGAGTAATATTCTGAGCACAAAGGTAGAAGTTGAGAAAATGATATGCTATTATTTTTTTTCTAAAATGTCTGTGACATTCGGTGCATTTATACGTCATATTACACTGTTTCATGATCCCAAAAGGAGCATGCATGTATCTGAACGAGCTGTTTGTCATTTTCTATGAAATCACTCAACACTACTTCTTATTGACTTTTATCAATTTTATTATAATTTCCACAGTGAAAACAACATTTACATTAAAATTCCTCCACTATTTAAATAAGTCATAGGGTTAGCATTAAATAAAACACGGGGAAAAGGAGAAAGAATGAAACAAAACAAAATATATTAAAAATCCTCGTTGAAAGACAAACAAATTGACCATTTAAGATCTTTTATAACCTTTCTTTCTCTTTCTTTTCTTTCTTTGATGTATTTTCCAAGGTCAATATCATTTGTTACGTTAAGAAATAAATAAAAATCTGGTATGTGGAATATATCATGTCAGATAATTCTAAAACTCACTCGAAACCATTTTAAAACAAGAACGAAAAATCATGCGTCAAGCATAGATTATGTAACACTTTCCAACGCTTCCAAAATAATTTTACGAATCATACTCTTTAATAAGCTAAAAGATAACATCTAAGTAATCCGAATACTTTTATTCAGCCCTGTATAGGATCTATAGATTTGTATATATACTACATAGGATGCTACAGTATAGTTCAGTTAGGAAACACGTAGCACAGTTTAAAATTCTCCGTCTGGAGTTAAATAATACGGAAATGTGTTCCCGAACTTTTCTGCTTCCCTGTATAGGATCTACAGAATTTATACACACCACGTAATATACAAAAAGCGATTTAAAATTAAAATCGCGTTCAGTAACTTAAAACGCACTTCCAGGAATTATTGTTAACAGACAGTAGAGAATTCTTTTGTGTGTCCCTGTAAATGAACGATGACTGCTATACACACAATATTCTGTAGTAAGTCTCTTGTAATGAACCTTATATAAATTTCAATGCGTTTAAAATAGGGAAACATTATTTAAATAAACGGCAGACGATTTTTCTCCACAGACGTAATGTAACGGAATTCTTTTGACTGTCCCTGTAAAGTAACTATAAGTGCTATGCACACCCTATTCCATATTAAGCTTCTTCTAATGCACCTTAGTGATATATATAAATTTCAATGCGTTTAAAATAGTGAAACATTATTTAAATAAACCGCAAATGATTTTTCCCCATAGACCGCAATGTAACGGAATTCTTTTGAGTGTCCCTGTAAAAAAACTATAAGTGCTTCACACTTCCGTTGAAATAGGGAACATGCTATAGATAACGATTATAACATATAAAAATTGCAGGGAAATCCGAGCATATTTACGGGAGTTAGAGCTTGGACAGACGGCCAAACAAACTGAAGTCATAAACACTTTTCAACTAGGTTAGAAAGTGTTAAAAACATCGATTTTATCATGATATTTTCTTCATTCTCCTTCAATCAAAGAAAAATTTTTTGGAACAAACTTTGATTTAAAAAAAGTACAATAGATTTAATATTGCATCCTTATTGTGAAGAGACGCTTGGAATTTTAAAATATAAACCTAATCCTATCTGAAAAATATCTCAAATACACTTTTGAATTATATGACTAACTTTCCAATCTCACCCCACTATTAATAAAATAGTTTAATTGGAATAAATTAACAAAGGTCGGTTACACCTAATATATTAGTAATGGATGCGTAACCCAATGCAATGATGTCACTTGTTCCGTAATATAATTTAAATGTTGTCATTTTCCGAATTCTCCTTCTGTGCGATATTTTCAAAATACCAAACCACACTAATTAGTTTCTAACAATTGTAATTAACAAAGTATTTCTTTCAAAGTAAGACAAGTTAATGAAATATTCTCAATTCTGTAACAGTTAAATTTGTTTCCACTTCTGACGCTCGATTTGCAAGTTCTTCATCTTTGTCTTTTGAATGCGTGACGTCGAAACCACATAACTCATAATTATTTCAAACGTGGGATTACAAAAATTATGTTAAAAACTGTTAGAAATAAAGGATAGTAAAAAAAGTATTTTAAATGGCATAAAAATTGTTTTCTTCTAAGACGACAAAAGTTCTAAGCTTAAAATATTTACTTACATATCATTTTCGCTTCACCTGCATTGTGAAATTTTTGATTTATTGCATTTGGAATCGGTTGCTACAAATGGGTAATGTAAATACATTTTTGTTTTTTTTAATTGGCAGAATTGTTCTAACAAACTTATTAAAGTGTCGGACGGATCGACATATGAAATAAATAAGAAATTAAATAGAAATAATATAAAGAAAAATGGCTCGGGGGAAGTATCGAAAAGAAAGAAGTGTAGTAACTTCGGAGTAGAATCAAGAATGGTTCGGAGTATGGGATAGACGAAGAATTTGTAGTAGCATCTGAAATATAGGAAAATTGTTTTCGGTGGGACATAAGCATTTAGGTCCCGAGTGACGTATAGTGAATTGCATATGTTGTTTCCCGTAATAACTCAAGTTGACGACATCCTGCTGAGAACTGGAAAAAGTTTGTTTCAACGAGGAAGAATCAAGAAGTATTTGATAAACATCTTTTCTTTATTTTAAAACGATGAAAATAAGGCATATCTATGAAGTTATTCCACAGTTAATAATCCAAGGGTATGAGAAATCACATCTTGTATGATGGGGTGACAATCCAAATTTTTGACAGAGGAGCGAAGTAAGAATATCGAGAACTTAGGCTGCATATCCGAATTTTAAAAAGTGGGAAAGTGCTTTAGGAGGTACCATAGGGTGGCCAAGGGGCCAGAATGTTTTTAGAGATGTTACATCGCGGAGATCAGAGAGGAAAGTGTATTTTTGATAATGACAGCGTGCGTTGGAAAGTATGCCAAACCATTTACATTTTTAGAGCCAAGAGTATTGTATTTTGCGTGGGAATTGTAACCGTTACATATACATCAGATCAACTTCATACTTGACGTCAGTGGTAGGGAAATCTTTATTGGCGAAGATTGCACTTTGGCAAAAAAAGAGAGTGAAATAGAATTTTAGTGGTTAGTTGTTTTGAGAAAATGCAGGAAAGATATTTCAGAAATATGTTATAAGGCGTCACTCAGACGGAATTAACATCTGGATTCAGTATGAAGTCAAAACTTACCATGAGAAAGGAAACAATTAATGCCTTGTATGATTTCATTTACTTTGATATGTGGGAGACCGAATAAAGTACGTTAATGATAATTTACAAACAATATGTATGATTTTGACTAAAAGTTATCGTTGAAAGAGAATGATCAAAAGGGTGCGCGTTTTAACAGCCGGGAATGTATATAAATTACGATAATACAGAAAGGGACAATATATTTAATAAAAATACTTAAAACATAGATTTCTTAATTTTTGAAAAAGATATATATGGTATCTTTACCATAGGAAGAGTACGAAATGACTATCTTATTTGAAAACTAGAATAAAGACATTTACAAAACTCCTACAAAATGATGAAAAATAAAAGAATAGTTCGAAAAGAAAATTATTTTCTGAAAAAAAAACGTTTTTAACAATCACGTGAGCAATGTTCTTCTAGCATTTGAATTAACGTATTCTGTTATCATCACTTCATGCTTTCATTCTAACGAGACAACTCGCACTTAGATCTACAATCATCACCACGCGTAGCTTCGTATATTACATCAATATTTCATATTGTCACTTAAAGCTGAAGAAGTTTACATAGGACAGACTTTAATTGACTCTTTTTGAGAAGTCGTCCATTTATTTTAACTTAGACGCAGAAATTGATGTTTTAATTCAATTATATATTTTTATTTGCAATAAAAAGCTTTTTTTGTCCAAATGTTAGATAGATTTAATAAGTGCTTTATATTCTTATACATACTCTGTCAGAGTTTCAAGTTTTTCTTTTAAATATTACCTTAGTAATTAGTTACTGCATGAGTGAAAGACATTTTTGGCATTTTTACTTATAGTCCCGAAGGCAGAGCACAATTATGAAATCAATTTTAGCGTCCGTGATTTTTGTATCTATGATAGAATACATGGTACACATAATGGAATTGTCAGTCAGCTGACGTACCAGCGAGATTGTTGTAAAAAAATTAAACAGCCCGCTGCAATGCAAAAAGAATTGTATCCCAATTATGAATGTTACCAGACTCTGAAGGCAATAATCCTTTATCTGGATTCCGTTCATTTTGCTTTACTATAGCAACACATCCCTCGTGCGCCAACTAACCGGTAGTTTCATTATCTGTACCATCATTACATATACAAATACGTACCATATACAAAATAATGAGCACGAAAATTCTTTGTGAAACATTTTTCCCTGCTTCCCGGACTATTTGCAGTATTCTTATAATCGGCATATTAAATAAGTGTCGATCGAATCGACATACTATATAAATAAGAAATTAAATATAAATAACATTAAACAAGCATTTTTTAACCTCTAAAATAAAAATAAGTACAAAATCGAAATCATATTTCCAAATTAACTTTTTCTAAATAATTGACTTGTTACATTCACGTGAGCTATGCCTTTGTAGCGCTTGAATTAACGTATTCTCTTACCATCACTCCATGCTTTGGTTTCATAACAAGAAGACTACTCGCACGTAGAAGATCTACCGCCACCACCACGCGTATGACCGTATATTAATCATAAGAATAACTGATAAATAATGTTGAAACTCATTACATGGGGCATATTTTAATTTATGTACCTTTTTTTTTTTTTTAATTCGTCCATTTAAAGCGGCATTCTTAAAATCTATATAAACCGATAGGATCGTGCGATCCACCATCTCCCATTATAAGCGAAGAGGTTGCAGAGCGGTCAGAAGGGTCTTATGCGCGGAGCGGTCAGACGGGACTGGCCGGAACCAGCAACATGCCGCCATGATGACCGCTATCGTCCAAAGGAGAGCACCGCCACCTGCGCATCACTCTCCCTGCACCCAAGACACCAGAGACGACTTGGCCGCAACAACAGTGGAGCCATGTATTTCAGGAATGACGCATCCGTATCCCCCAGGAGCTTCGAGTAATCGGACATCCAGGAGGGCACCGGCTACTAGGCCGTATCCTAGACTTCCCAGACACGTACTTAAAATCGATATATTAAATAAGTATCAATAAAGTGGACGCATTAAATCAGACAGACATTAAAGCATTTTTCTTAAGCTAAAAGAAAAACTAGTTGTTGGGGGCTACCGTAATACTTACCCATCATGGATATGCATAATATAAAATATTAAAATAAAAATGTGTAAACTACTTATAAAATGCATTGCAATTCAAATAAAATCGTGGCTTGATGACGTCACAAACTTTAAAGGCTCGATTTACTGAATTGCTTGAAAGAGGTTTTTCCTTATAACTCCAAAAATAATAATCCTATTAACTAGCGGTTTATTGTATCTGATTAAGCGTCAAATTTCCAAATAAAATGTATCTTTGAAGTGAAATTTGGATGAAATACAGGGTCATGAAAAATCGAAGAGTGTGGGAAATAGGATTCCAAATAACTCGGCAACTAATTATCCGATCGACTTCACGTTTTATGCAAAATTTATGTTTTTTTATTGTCTTTTATATTCATTTCTTAAAATAAACAATTTCGAAAATTTTTATATACCTTTTATCAGAACGAATATTTCGAGAGTCCGAAAAAAATAGTTCAGGTTAATCGAGGTTATTGAAATGAAATAGGCTTCTTCCCATTATTACATACTAAGTACAATTTGTAAGTCACTATTTGTAAGAAAAATTGTAAGTCACTATCTCAATTTTTTCGGGAGATAGAGCGTTTACAGACACACAGACACACAGACAGACGGACGGCAATATTTTTTTTCTAAAAATATGTTTTTCGGAATCTCCAGTGTCTGAAACGTGTAAATCCGTCAAAAAAAATTTTCGATTTTCAAAACGATTACAAGATTACAAGACTATGATGGGTAAGTAAAATGAAGTTCGCATTTTTTTTCTCTTCTTCATTATTTTTATTGGTAAATCACCACTGGCGTAAGTAATAAAGAACAAACTCGGAATCCTATTTGAGAACTAGAATAAAGTCATTTACGAATTTCCTACAGAAGCGGGAAAAATAAAGCTTTTTGAAAAGAACATTCTTTTTTAAAAGTTGGCTTTTAACAAACACGTAAGCCCTATTTTTCGAGCACTTGAATTACCGTATTCTGTTAGCATTTCTCAATGCTTTGGTTTCATCTCAACGAGACAACTCGCACGTACGAGATGTGTCACCATTATTACCAAACACTTGATCCCCTTCCATGTAGTTAACGTGATTGAAATTCTAAAACATTAGATTGGCAGTGTTCCACAGTTTCAAAATTTTCTGCAGAATGAAAAAAGAGATATCAAAGAAAAGATAAATATCTGTTTATATTTTCTACTACTCTAGAAAAGAGAAATATCTGTTTATTTTTTCTATTACTCTAGAAATTAATTTACGGATTTTAATTTTTTATTGCATTATAAATCATTTGCTCCATAAGTGAATTTTTATTTTTTTTTTTTTTTTACGTGTTACTTAGCTGATTCGATTATATAAATGTCGATTGAATCGAAATATTAAACAAGTAAGAAAATAAATAAAAACGATATCAAATAATTTTTTTTTCTTCTAAAGAAAAACAAAGTACGAAATAGAGATCTATTTTAAAACTACAATAAAGACATTTCAAATGTTCGGATGTACAGCATGGTAACTGACTTTTTTTAATTTTTTGTGATAAAATGCAAATTTATTTAACTCCATCCTGACATCTTTTGAAGTAGAAGATTTTATATACTTATACAAAGTGACCAGAAATAACGTAACGCTAACTAGACGTTGGTTGATGATTTTGTTATTACTCGATTCTCAGAGTTTTGTTTTCACTTATTGATCTTCGTTCTAACTTTGATTTTTTTTTATTAGAATGACAAACAAAAACG
The DNA here is from genome assembly GCA_963931845.1 of Maratus michaelseni. Classification (NCBI taxonomy): domain Eukaryota; kingdom Metazoa; phylum Arthropoda; class Arachnida; order Araneae; family Salticidae; genus Maratus; species Maratus michaelseni. The sequence continues at coordinate 200,263,947 of OZ007596.1, forward strand.
GAACACGATTTTGGAGCTTCATCATCAAAGAAAACGTGTATGTGAGATTACTCTGTTGATTTAAATGCAATCGTTTCCAAAGTAATCACGAGATTCAAGGAGCTTGGCCATGAAAGAGACCAACGGGAGTAAGGCAGAAAAAGGACTGTGAACACTTTTAAAAACCGACATTGATTAAGAAACGCATTTCCTAAAATCCTCAGGTGTCTATGAGAGAAAATGGCGAGTCAGACAGGGATTGCTCGTGAATCGGTTCAACTTATGGCCAAAGAGGAGATGAACCTTCATCATTACAAGTTCAAACAAGCGCAGCGTCAAAACAAATGAGTACGGATCGAAAGAAGCAAGAAGCTGCTGAAGTGAGCTTCAACTCCACACTGGGAGTGGATCCTGTTTTCCGACAAAAAGCTATTCTCGGTGGAACAACCGTACAATCGTCAGAATGATCGGATTTGGTCAACAACTTATCCAGGCAAGTTTTTATTGGTTCATCGTGAGCAAAATCCCAAATCTGTCATGGTGTGGGCAGGAATTTGTGTAACAGGCAAAACTCCTCTCATTTTCATCAATTCTGGAGTCAAAATCAATAAAGAAGTGTACCGAAAAGAAGTTCTTCAGGATGTGGTACTTTTCTGGGCTCAAAAACACTTTGGAAACGGAAATCGCATGTTTCAGTAAGATTCCATGCCTTCTCATCGAGCGCAATTTACACAGGGCTGGTGTCGGGCCACTTTTCCACAGTTCATCTCGGCTCAAAAATGGTTTCCATACTCGTGGACCTTAACTTATTGGATTACAGTTTGTGTTGGATTTTGGAGGCAAGGATTTGTGCCAAACCTCACAAAACTTTGGAAGCTCTGAATCGTTCGTTGATTCGGGAATGGAAGCAAACCACTCAGGCTGAGCTGCGGCTAATCGCTGAAAACTTCGGCAAACGTTTGCGTCTCTGCATCAAAGCAAAATGAGGACACTTTGAGGCAAAGTGATTTTGTATTACTCTAATACATTGTTGTTAATAAATGAAGTATTTGTTTGTGAAAAAGTTTTTGTGTTTTCATTAACTAAATCAAATTAGACCAGCACGTTATTTCTGGTCACCCTGTATATGTCATCATAATCAAACATACATTTTATTGTCCGGGTGGCCGCATGCCATTTTAGCAACAAATGTTGGCGTCGATGATTTTGCTATGTATGATAAACTAGATGGTACAGATAACGAAACTGCTACTCAGCTGGTGCACTAGATGAGGTAATTTCCATAGCAACTTCATACAGTTTGCTACAATTTGAAATAAATGACAACGGAATTCTGATGTTATCCCGACTCGGAAGCATCATCAGTAATCAGATTGCCATTCATTTCACATTGAATTGTGGTGTGTGATGTTGTTATAGAAACACCCCTGCTGGCACACCATCTGATTGTCAATTTCTTTATTTGCATCATTTAATCTATAATATATAGCATAATCATCGACACTAAAATTGGTTGCCAAAATGTGACGCCGCCTCCCGGACTATTAAGTAAGAGCAAAGAGATTTTGTTACAATGTTCACTAAGTAAAATAAAATAAAAACTAGAAAAAAAATGTTGCACATAAGTTAAATGAAGGTTCAGACTTCGCAAATGATCTGGTTTAGAGGAGGCAATCACAATCCTTTCGGTTTTAGTTTTCTTTAGAAAACTTGAATATCGAATATCTCGAATTTTGCATTTTGTAAGTTACCATGTTAATTAATTATTTTATTACCCAAGCACTCCATTTACAAATATCCTACAGAACCATAAAACAATAAGATTGTTAAAAAAACTATTTTCTAAAAACAAATTGACTTTAAACAATAATGTGAGCCATGTTTTACCAACACTTGAATTACCGTGTTCTGTTATCATTACTCCATGCTTTGGTTTCGTCTCAATGAGACAACTCTCACTTAGAAGATCTTCTATCATATCACTACCTAGATCACAACCTTGATACCCATATCACAGATCACTACCATATCACAGTTGATCTCCTTCAATGTAGTGAATGTGAGTGAAATTGTATAACATTGGATTGGCAAGTTTCCATAATTTCAAATTTTCCTTCAAAATGAAAAAAAAAAAAAAAAAACACCACAAAAAAGAGAACATTTTATTTCGCTTTTTTCTCCACTTGTGTGGTGTAATATGTTTTTATATCTCAAGATGATATAGGGGAAATTTCGACAGACAATCAGATAATCTCTATTATGCACTATGATATTTTAACGATGGTAACTACAATGTCGTTATATTTGTAGCTAGGTTTCAACAATTTCAGTTAAAATAAAGTTTTCATAAAATATTGATATAAATATCAATATATCAGTATTTTAAAATCTGAAATTATAATAAATCAGTTTAGGTAAAGAAAATTTAGTGAAATAAATAACATTTATAAATGAAAATTATCTAAAATTAACATTAAAGAAAAGCAGTAAGTTGCAGGATTTTCTTATATAAAGATAATTGTGTAATAAAATAATGCATGCACACCTTCTTCTGCAAATTAATAAGATCTAATAGAAGAGAATCATAATTAATATTCATCTATTATTATCCATTTTATAAAAAAGCCATTTATATTACAAGAAGAATCCAGTACAGTTTTAGCCTTGTTTAACTAAAGAAGATTCAAAGACATTTTTAACTCATAAAATGTTGTAAAATAATCAAATGTAACTACTTTTAAAATGTAAATGTCTGAGTACTTCTAAAATTATATTTAAAATTACATATTAAAAACGTGTTTTACAGTTTTTAGTGTCAGAAAACCCTGAAAATTCATAACATTCAGTGCATCATAACTGGGTTAGTTTTAGTCGTAATAGAATGGGATTATTAAAAAATCTTCCTTCGACACAGGGCAGTATATTTTTTAATATAAATTATTGGAAAATCGGACCATATAAAAAAAAATAAATTTCGTATTTTAAAATGTATACTGCCCCTTGTAAAACAAATGCCAGATCTAAAAGCTACACTTGATTTGTATACTGTTTACAATGGAACGAGTGATGTAAGAGATATTCGCTATTGTATCTATTTTGAATCAACCGGTATATAATGTAACATTTAAAAACCTTTGTCATTAAACTCTAAATGTTTCTAATGCAATACCAATATTAAAAACATTTATTATTAAGTTCGGAATATTCACAATGTAATTCGATTACTGTAAGCAAAATGACTTTTCGTTTAATGGTAGTACTTGTCTACTATCCCTTGGACCACTTTCCATAAAATCAAAAACTGCCGCTAAACAATGTGATAATTAGCGTGACGTCATTTATGATTTCAAATGCAACACGATGTACGTATTCCATTTTTTAGGCGTCGTTTGTTATTACTGACGTTTATTGCGTCGCTCCAGAAAACGTGACTATAGCAGTAGTATATAAAACCATAAACAAGGATTTTTGATGCGAAACTTGATTTTATCTTGCAGCTGTTAGGACGGTAGTCTTGCTTAGTATATTTTTAAATTTTTGGTGGCTTGCCTTGTCGACAATCCTCCGTATTCGAGACACATGGACGAGACATTTGTCCACAGTTATTGGACGAAATTCGTGAACGTGCAGTGAATGGGGTGTCAAGTGAATGTGATTACTTTTTTTTTATATAAACCACAAAATAAGATCACTAAATATAATTAAAATCTGGAGAAATACTTAAGTGATACTAAAAGAAAACAACAAAAGGCTTATGAAAACCTTTTTAATGATCCAACATACGTTTCAACGCTCATTACGGCGTCATTTTCAAGAAAATATAATGATAAAACAAAGTATTCTTGCAAATTTTGAAATTAACATTGAAAACACGAATCACGAGACTCAAACATGTAAAAAAAAACGAGAAAAAGCAGGTGCTTGAAGTAGCCAACGGTAATCGTGAAAATTATATTTCGCTATTGCTTTTTAAAAACGGAAAGTACCTCGTGCCAAATATTAGGCAATTCAAATGAGGCGGATTCATTGCAAATTTTTACGTTACGCATGTCGATTTCTATTGATTCATGGATAATGGATGGGAAGTAGGCTCTTGATGGGTAAATTATTTTACTATTTTTAAAATCAATTTCTATTGCTTCGGTTCTATGTAGTCGTGCCAGTGCTGTAGTACTCCTGTTATATTTGATATCTGCTATATGCTCTTTTAATCTTGTTTGAAACATTCTGGTGGTCATTCCTATATAATATTGTAACGTTCCATCTGCTCTGGTGAATGGGATTTCATAAACACCTGATAGTTGATATGGTTCTATTTGGTCTATTTTCTTACAAACTACACTTTTTAATTTTATGGATGGTTTTGCAAGAAGGCAGATATTAAATTTTGTAAGTTTATATTTTAATCTTTCAAAGAATCCTGGAAAATATTGTAATGTTGATATTTTTGAGTTCCGCTCATTAAAAGTTTTCTTCTTTTTATTATCCATGCTCGTAATTAATTTATTGATGGTGCTGTCTTTGTATCCGTTATTTATTGCGATGTCACGTATTTTATTTATTTCATTATTTAATTGATTAGGTGTACAGACAGTAAAGGCTCTTCTAATGAAATGTCGAAAGGCAGAAACTTTATAGGAAAAAGGTGCTTGAGCGTTACTAGGAATAGTGGATTGATTAGTTATTGGTTTTCTATGTACCGTACGTTCAATTCCATGGTGGGTTTGATTAACAGCACATCCAAATAAGGAAGTGTATTATTTTGTTCGATTTCCAAAGTGAATTTAATCATGGAATCAAAGCTATTGATTTAAAAAGCAGTAGCGAAATATAATTGTCAAGATTACCGTTGGCTACTTCAAGCACCTGCTTTTTCTCGTTTTTTTACATGTTCGAGTCTCGTGATTCGTGTTTTCAATGTTATTTTCAAAATTTGCAAGAATACTTTGTTTTTATCATTATATTTTCTTGAAAATAACGCCGTAATGAGCATTGAAACGTATGTTGGATCATTAAAAAGGTTTTTATAAGCCTTTTGTTGTTTTCTTTTAGTGTCACTTAAGCATTTCTCCAGATTTTAATTATTTTTTTTAACCATTAAATTCTATTTTTGGTGACAGTAATTTTTTGATAAAAAGTAGTCGAAGGGATAATATACACGTATCGAAACTTTTATCATTAAGTTCAGAATACTCACAATATAGGGTAGACCGGGGCACGTTTACGCATTGGGGACGTTTACATAGTGCACTTTTCCGAAACGAGTTATAACTGGCGCGCCACCAGTCATGACAGATTGATACTGCTTCCTATCGGGTATTCTCACAAGTTTTTGAGTGCCAGTCGAGCTTCGGTCTAGCATGCGGAAAGGATAACCTGTTTTCTGTCAAGGTGAGTAAATTTTGTGTTGAACTTATTGAACCTTATTGTGAACTAATAATACTTAGTTAAGGATAAACAAATATATGAACATTAGCAGAATTTTATCCTTTTTTGAAAACTGTATTTGTATGAACAGAAATGTTATTAATTTTCGTTGCACGTTAAAAATAAGTCCAAACAAGGCGACGGGGCACGTTTACGCATTGACATCGGGGCACCTTTACGCACGTTCTTACTGTGTAAACGTGCCCCTGAAGCGTTTTTGCTCCGTACTGCATCAAATCTTTTTAGTATTTTCAGGCTATTTAGTTTTGCAAATCACCATTTACTGTTTAATTGAGTAACAGATTCGTCTCTTATAGCTTACAATCATATAGTTCTATCTTCATGCTTGTTCAGTTTTAATTTTATAGACTATTCAGCCTGTAATAAATTTTCCTTATTTTACAGATGGTAAGACATTATGTTCAAAAAACAAGTTCACAGACAAGAGCAGTTAGAAGCAAAAAAGAAAAAAATGATAACACAACAAAACAAAAAAAAAAAAAGAAATTACGTAAAAATTTACATTCTATGGAAGCAGAACAAGAAGACTGCAAAGGAAAAACTATGAAACCAAAAACTGCAAAAGAAAAAAAGTTGGTACACTCTGGAAAAAAGAAAATAGTGAATGAATCTGATGACGAAGATGAAAACTGTGTGTGTATGTATTTATTGTTTGAAATCATACAACCAATCCAAAAAAAGACAAGACTGTGTTCAATGTCTTAGATACAAAATGTGGTTCCATAACAAGTGTGCAAAAGAAAATACTTTTTTTTTTTTGTAAAAACTGTAATAGTGATTATGAAGATGACTAAATAGTTTCTGTTCTTAATTAGCAATAAGCCCTATGTTTCCAGTTCAGCCTATAAAATGTTCTTTAATTAATTCTCTTTAATTTTTTTTATTTTTAAACAGTGTTTTAAGTTATAAATAAAACATTTCAATTTGATTAAATATTTATTTCACTTACTCTTTGGTATCCCTTATAATATGCGTAAACGTGCCCCACTTGATGCGTAAACTTGCGCCGTTCCAGTGGCAAGTTTACGCAAAAGACTTGGACCTAAAAAAAATTTTTTTTACGGTTAAAAACACAAATATGGCAACAACTGAATACACAAATTTTGACTTTTTTAACTGCTTTATAAAACCACAATGTCTAAAATTTCCTAAGTTAAAACATAAAAATTAGAAAATTCATTGAAAAAAAAACCGCGTAAAGGTGTCCCGGTCTACCCTAATGCGATTACAGCAAACAAAATGGCATTTAATTTAATATATTTCTCAATCGTACTATATCAATATTTCTTCAAATTTTTAATCTACTTATTTATCAGTCAATAAATTATGTTATGTATCAGTTTATATTTGTCTCAAATAATATCAAAAATTTACTTATCTTGATTACTTTTTTATAAACATGAAAGTATATATTCTAATGGAAATGTTCCATGCTTTAAATAGATAAATGTATATCGGTATATATATACGCATATATATATCCATATCTATAGATATATATGCCTATCGATATGAGGGGGTCGGGGCAATAAATTGCCAAGCCACATCTTTGGTGAATTAAAACTGACACTGTAATCTGTTACAACATTAAAGACGTGAGTATAAAACATCATCTGTAATCTGTTGCTTAATATTGTAAGTTATAATATCCTACATATTATTTTTTTCTAATGTCATTAAGAGGCAGAATATGTCCGTTTCGTTTTTTCCCCAAGTGTTTCTAGAACTCTTTTACCAGAAAGAAAGTGTATATCATTAAAATAATGCCATATTATTATTCACAATATATCAAATGTCGCTCATAAATTAGCAAAAAAAACTTTATTTTATATATTTTGATTTGAGTATTTGATCTAATTGTCAAATTGATATATCTCAGAAGTACAAATATGTGGATTAGCACTCTCTTGACCAGAGCCCCTCATATATATGCAGATGCCATATATATGCATACAGCTATCAAAGCATATAAGCCTATATATTTCTCTAACTTCATCAGATATTAATTTATCGTTATTATATTTGAATAAACTTAAAAATAAATATTTTATTTTGAAATAATAATCAATATTCTGATGAAAATTTTGTATTCTTTAAATATATATATGCATATCAGTCGATATATATGCACATGCATATTCATTTCGATAAGATATCGATAGATTATATGCATATGCGATATATATGCATATCAGTCTATACATTTCTCTGATATTATCAAATATTAATTTATGTTGATCGTCTCTTTATAAACATAAAAGTAAATATTTCATCTTGAAGTAAAACGGAATAATCCAATGAAAATTTCGCATGCTAATAAATAACTTGAATTATAGACTAATATTATGTATGCATATTAGTCTATATATATATGCATATATCTATGTATATCTAGTGATATACATGCACATGTCTCTCTATATTTTTTATATTATCAAATAATAATTTATCTTGATTGTCTTTTCATAAACATAAAAATAAATATTTCATCTTGAAGTAATAACGTATATTCCGAAGAAAATTTCTCATGCTTTAAATATATAAATGCATATATATATATATTATTTATCTTGATTACCTGTTTATACATATGAAAGTAAATATTTCATCTTGAAATAATAAACAGGCGTTTGAAATAATAACCCATATTACAATGGAAATTTCGCATGCTTTAACTTAACGTTTCTTTAACTTATTTCATTGTTTTCCTTTAAACTAAAAGAAACAAAATCGACTAGCATCCTAATACATAATTCATAAATTGTAAATATTAAAGTAGGAAAAATGTTTCTTCATAGATTTCTTCCATTTTCCTTTATTATATTTTCAAGATGAAGAAGAAAATTTTTGTACAAGTCTCTTTTCTCATTACATGAACTAAAAACCATACATTACATTAACTAGTAAGAGAAGACAGATTGGAGCAATATCTGGGAAATGCAATTAAGGAATTCCTCAGTGGGATATGGTAATTTGTCTTTGAAAAATTATTTTATGAAGGAATTTGTGAATTTTCATTCATCGAGTAGCGAGAATGAGTTAAATCTGCCTTTAAAGCGTAACACTTTGTGAAATGAAGTTTTTAAAAATATATTGAAAAGGAAAACGTTCCAAAAATATATTTCCATGCAGTTAAACTCCAATTAACTGAACTCCAGTTATCCGGATTGCCGAATATCCGGATCGATATTAAATAATAAAAAATACATTTTTAGAATAAAAAAAGCATCATAGAGCTGAATGTATTTGTCCGTAAAAGTATAATATTCCTGAAGTTAATATTTGAACAAACATTCAAATGTACGTTTAATTTGGAAACAACATTAGGATATCTTCATATAGGTATTTCACCAATTTCCGTGATTCTGTATCATATGAAATTGTAACTGGACATTTAAATGTTCAATTTTTTTCAACAGGTATGTTATGAGTTAGAGTGATGCATCGAGTCGGTTGACCAGATGTTACTCGAACACGACCCGCAAATCGGGATGGGTCTCGTTGGAGCAAAATTTTGTTGTTGTTGCGAACCGTGTTCGGGACGGTTTCGGTTCTAATATGACACTTACGGAACGAGTTCGTGTTAACCTTATTTTTCAGAAGAAAGCCTAGAATATTGTTTCAGATGAAAAAAAATTGTATTTGAATATGAATGAGTCTGCATGTTTATTTTTTACATAAGTGATAAAATTGATATTAGGGATATGATTGTAGGCTATTGTTTCTTAGTTGTACTATACAAGGTGTCTAAAACTTAGTTGGGCAATTTCGTAAGTTAAGAACTTCCAAAATATTAAATGAAATTAACTAGTTGAAAGTCAGACTAGTAGTAATATTTTCCGAAGTTTATTCATAGATATGGCGATAGGTGTCATAACAACACAATTACCTAGACATGCTACAGATTTTCCTTATGTCTATCATCAAAGGAGAAATGCCAGGAGCTTAAATTTTTCAGCAGGATGGCGCGCCTAGTCACTACAACAACGAAGGTACATCTTACCTCAATGCTGAGGTACCAGAATGGATTGGTCGTGGAGGTGTTATTCAATGGGCACCACGATCACCAGAACTTTCACCGCTTAATTTCGGTGTATGGTGTTTTGTAAAGGTTCAAGTGTACAAGCTTCCACTTCCTGTATCCATTCCTGAACTAAAATCAAGAATCTACACTGCAATTAATTTGATCAACAGAAACATGCTGACAAATCTGTGGCAAGAAATGATTTACCATTGGGATATTTGCAGAGTCACGAAAGGAAGTCACATCGAACATTTGTGTTAACGGTAATCTTGAACTATTTTTCTACCTTACAACAATGTATACTTTATTTTTTTTCCTGTCAATTCCCTTCAAAAAACCATTCTTTTTGCCCAACTAATTTGTAGACACCCTGTATTATAAATCGTTGATTTCGGGACTCGGGTAGGATTCCATTTGAAGTATTTCGGATTCGAGGCATATTTCCGGTCGACGGAAAATGTTTTCCCGTATTTTTGTTGAGTTTTGAGTAAATTTCAAACGTAATTTCCGCGCAGGACTCTAAAAAAAGTACTTTGTGGTAAAATAGCAGCACACAAACTATTTTTGAAACGGAAACAATTAACTTAATGGACACGTTCTTTTCACATATCTAAACATAAGTTTTGTATTTTGTTTATTGTTTATAGTACAAATAATTTTCTTCGACACACATTCGGTACATATGCACATATTAATTAGATAGATTCAATGTGAGTCAGATTTCAAAACTTTCAGAAAAAAAAGAAGATGCAAAAATTGCTTAAAAATCAAACATAAAATGATAGTTAATGTTTAAAAAATTATAGCAATATTCCCAAACTTTACAATTTTTAATTATTTATTCAAATTTTCTTTTATTTCGATTGTTTTCAAAATTATTTTTAAACATAAAAAGAAAAACTATAACAATGGCAAAATAACAAAGGATTTCAAAGATGTGGCTTAAATTACATTTATTCTTCATATTATTTACATCAGATGCATGATAATGTTACTTTTTTCAATCAAAAAGTTTATTTGAAATTAAGAAATAATTCTTTGAATATTCCCCAAAATTATGTTATGCATTACAAACATAATACTGTTTGACTCAGGCGTAGATAACTAAAACAAACCAAGAAAAAAAAACAGTCTGACACCAGAAGAATAAATGTTTTATTATTATTATCTATTTGTTGATTTCGAAATTTGCTTTCAACTTTTTAAAACTTGGCGACGCCAACTGAATAAATTATGAACTTTGGCAGATTATGTTTCATGTCCTCTAATTTTTAAATTTTGAAACAATCCAGTGTCAAATATTTCAAAAAATTGCTGAGCAATTTCTGAAAGATTCAATTTCCGGACAATACGTGACAATGTTTGCAAAAACTGTAATAAATTTTGAATGGAAAATTCTTCAGAAACAAATGGTTCATTTTTATTTTGCAACGTTGGATTCAACACGAGCTCGTCAAGACATTTTTTTTTAAATTTCGGAATAATAATATTGTTAATAATAAAGTGAAGAATAATTGCTTACATCAGAAGGAAATGTGTCTGACTGCTGTCACATCCACATTTATGCGAAGTTTGGATAACAGTGATAAAATAAATGGTAGTTTTCCATTTGCTTTATTTCAAAATAAATAAGCTTTGAAAAAAGAGAAGTACAGCATTTATTTTTCTTATCTAAAAATATATAATTTTTTTATGGCTACCATCTTCCTTATTCATAAATGACTTTCAAACCCTTATTCTTCAGTAAGATAAATTCGTTCTATTATTATTATTATTATTATTATTATTATTAGTAGTAGTAGTAGTAGTAGTAGTAGTAGTATATCTATTATTATTATTATTATTATTATTATTATTATATCTATTATTATTATTATTATTATTATTATTATTATTATTATTATTATTATTATTATTATATCTATTATTATTATTATTATTATTATTATTATTATATCTATTATTATTATTATTATTATTATTATTTTAAATGGTGACGTTTATTGGAGATTAGTTACTATATAAAGACACCATATGCAAATGTAGTTGATAAATACTAATAAATGAAAAGTAAAATTTCATCAAATAGGCTACAGTAGAAAAATTATACTGAACATATTTGTATTTTTTGTGTGTCTTATCCACTTGCCAAACGGCCCTGAAGAGATAGTCGTTGGTTCAGTGATCGATTGTGATGTGCAAACATATCTGCAAACGGTTAGTTCTTTAATATTTTCGTTCTGGTAGCTAGTAATGGACTGTAATACGTAGGCACACAATCAAACAAAAAAGAAAAACCAAGCTTCAAACATAGATTATGAAACACTTTCCGACACATTACGAATACTGTAACAAAACTTCACAGTTTAATAATGTGAAAGATGGAAAAATATTCGAATTCTTTTGTGCACCCATGTATAAATTATTGCTGGAAGTATTTAGGTCGCGGATAAAAAGGTAGTTACTTAATACTAAACTTTCCATCATCTACTATACCAAGTATCATTGGGTGATACGCTTAGCTAGCAAAAAATTCATAAGCGCTCACTCTATAAAAAAAAAGTTAATTTAATAACTAAAAATTAAGCTTCCTTTGTGAATTTCAGAAACTCCTTATACATCTAAGTTTTCCGTAGAATAATTATAATTAAGCATGCAATAGTAATCATTAAATAAATTATAAATAACATTCACGGGAAATAGTTCAACTAAACATGCCTAGAAAAGATTTAAGATAAACCTAAAAATTATACGCACATAAGACTGATGATTAAAGAAAAATAAAAAAAAAATAGTTAAAATTAGAATGTTTATTTACACATTATTAACAATTACTTACGAAAATAATAAAAAAAAATAAAGAAAGCACGAAAGCTTTCAAAAGTTAAGTCAGCTTGAGCGCTACATACACTTAGTTCATTATACAATGTTAAATTACGCTTAATTTTAATTAACATTTTAAACATTTATTATTCTATCATACAATTATTTACTTGTTTAAAAGCAAAGTCATTGTATGACAAAATAATAATTAAATGGTCTTCTTGAAATACGTCGAATGCCTATTGTAGTGTTTGTATTTTAGTTAATAACCTATAGATGGCAGCACCAAAATTTACAGATAACTATGTTCTCAGACTGTTTTGAATGGGAGTTTACGTTTAGTGTTGATGTCTATTAATAAACCTCTATATTAGTGTACCTTACTTGCGCTACATATTTGAATTATGTGGTTATTTTAGATAACTAATATCTTTAAAACAATATAATGGTAACGATGGAAAAAATATGTTGTATCACCAGAAATATTTAAAAAAATTGATTTAAAGTAACAAACTGGCTCTACGGTATATTTTGTCTTTCTGCAAAAAAGTTCGTCATTTGAAGAAATTATGACGTTGTAAGTGTATATTTTGTTTATTTCTGAATTTAATGAAGAATAATGTTCGCGCATTTCAAAGAATTCAATGACTGCATTGAAACGTTCGCAGCTTATGTCAAAGGCTTGAACAATCTTTCAGTCTACAAAATATAAAAGAGGAAAAGAAGGTTTTTATCATTTTTTCTTGCATGGACCAAAATTGTATATTTTATTATGCGATTTATCTTTTCCTAAAGCTTCTGAATCATTGAATTATGAAGAGATTGTGAATCTTCTGCTGAAACACTTAAACCCTGCCCCAAACAAAATTTGCGAGAGAATAAAATTTCGTAAATGTATGCAATTTGAAAATGAATAATTGAAGATTTTTCAAATAGATTAAAAAAAATGATGAATCATTGTGCTCTTTCTGGTGACACATTAAATGAAAATATTTTTAGAAAAATTTAATAGAGGTTTAAAAAAAGAAAATATTTAAAGTAAAAGCATCACTCAAGTAGGGGATTTAAATTATGAGCAAGCTGTTGAAAAGCTGTTGCTTTACAAAATGCTGAAATAGATATTTCTGAATTACAACATAAAAGTATGAACGTGAACAAAGTTGCATGTACTAAAAATGTACAACCAAAGAAGTTCTGTTCGCAAAAACGAAATATAAACAATCATGAAAATAATGCAAATAAGGCAAATTTTCAGGCAAACAAGAGTAAATTGGAATGTTATACATATGGTAATGCGTCACATTTAGCTAATGTATGTAGATATATTAATAATACTAGCAATCTATGTAAATAAACGAGGTCATTATTTCTGAGTTACAACATGAAAGTATGAACGTGAACAAAGTTGCATGTACTAAAAATGTACAACCAAAGAAGTTCTGTTCGCAAAAAGGAAGTATCAACAATCATGAAAATAATGCAAATAATGCAAATTTTCAGGTAAAGAAGAGTAAATTGGAATTTTATACATATGATAATGCGTCACATTTAGCTAATGTATGTAGATATATTAATAATACTAGCAATCTATGTAAAGAAACGAGGTCATTTGCGTAAAGTTTGTAAAAGTAAAATAATAATTCTCAGAAACAAATGAATGTACTAAATGCAGTTGATTTTTTATCTGTGAGTTATGATAAAAGTACAACTCCCATAAAAGTGTCTGTTTTAATTGGAAAATAAAAGCAAAAGCTGAAATGAACTTAGATACCGGATATGGAATTTCTGCAGTGCTTGTTAAGCGTTTTCTTAGAATTTTTCAAACTACCAAATTTTTCCGTCAGATGTTCAAATAGGAACTGCAACTGGTGAAATTTTTAAACCTAGTGGGTATGTGAAGGTAGATGTTTCTTATGAGGATGAAACTAAAAATGTTAAATTGTATTTCATTAAAGAATATAATTTTCCGTTATGATTTTGGAAAGATTGGATTTCTGAATTTGATATTTTCCCCAATAAATTGAAATTTGTGTATGTAGGTGAAATTGAAGATTCTTCCGGCAAATTAAAAGACTTAATAAATGATTTTTCTGGCTTGTTTACTATTAAGGTGGAACAGATAAAAATTTTGAAGACAGAAGTCTATCTAGAAAAATATGATAATCCCATATTTTGCACGGCTACAACGGTAAAATATGCATTACGCGTAGCGATAAATGAAGGATTACAGAGGTTACAGGATGAAGGTACTTTTAAACCGGTTACTAATATCAGGTAGGCAAATCCTATAGGATAGCGGTTAAGAGTAAAAAAAAAATTCGTTTACGTGGCAACTTTAAAGTAACGGTAAATACTTTTTTGAAAATTGCAAAATATCCTTTATCTAAAGTAGAAGACATGTTAGATACATTAGGAGGTGGTTTGCATTTTGCAAAGATTGATTTAAACCAAGCATATCTTGAGTAACCTGTAGAGGAAAATTACACGAATTGATCAGAATTAACACTCAGAATTAACACTAAAAGGATTATTGCAATTTATAAAGTTATCCATAGGTCTTACTTGTTCTCCTGCTATTAAGCAAACATATTTTACTCTTCAATGTAGCTGTATTTTAAAATGGTGAAAAGTAATTATTCCTGCAATTCATAGAAAACAAATTTTAAATGATTTACACTTTGAATATTTTGAAATAGTAAAAATGAAGTCGTTAGCTCAAAGTTTTATATGCTGACCAGGGATGGACCAAGATATTGAAGATCTTCCACAGAATCGCATTATTTGTGTAAATTTGAAACATAATCCTCCTAAGTTAGATACACATCATTGGGAACGGCCTACAGCTCCTAGGAAAAGAGTTTATATTATTTTGGTCCAGTAATGGGTAAAATGCCTTTCCTTGTGCTTGATGATCACAGCAAATGACCAAAAGTTTTTTTCCTACTATAACTGCAAAACATGAGATTACTTGAATGTCTTCATTTTTTACCAGATATGATTATCCTATATCTTTGGTATCGGATAATGCTCCTCAATTTATTTCTTTTAAGACATTCTTAAATAATCATGACGTAAAACACATCTTGAGTGCTCCATACTCTCCAGCTACTAATGGTCCGGCTGAGAGATGTGTGCAAATTCTCAAACGGGGATTGAAAGCTTTAGCTTCAGAATTTGGTATTTTTCAAATGAAATTAAATAACTTCTTCTTTCAGTGTAGAAAGGTGCTTTATGTTACAATGAGGGAGAGTCCTGCATCTCTATTTCTAAAGCGGCATATAAGAACAAAAAGAGATTTGATAGTTCCAAACGTTGCAATTCTTTTTCATGGTAAATAAAATGCGAGAAATTTCAATACTAAAATAAAAGTAATTGTAACGTTAAGAATTTAAAAGAATGAAAGAATTTAATATTAACCTGAAAGTGGCTGTACGAAATTATACTCAAGAAGCCAAGTGGAAATTTGGTTGCAGTATAGCAAGACAGGTAAAGTTACATTATAGAATGCTTCAAATATTTGGAAGAGAGATGTTGATCCGATAACTAACATATGTTCAAAGGTACAATTATCTAATGATACAAATTTTGAAGAAAGTGATACAGTTAGTTGCAGAAGTGAAAATACAGTTGTTGTAAAAAATGATTATCAACTAATACATCCTAGTGCCACAGATTTTCAACCAGCTTACTTTTACGACCCAAATACTCCAAATACTTATCCAGCTGCCTTTTTTTCATCCAAATACTCCAAATCTTAAGCCAACCGACTCTTTTGTCCCAAATACTACAAGTCCTAAACCAGCTGACACTGTTATCATACTTCGGGTTCCAAAACCTCCGTTCCCAATAGTACAATTGATGATGCTGCAGAATCTCTAAAAACTAATTATTATTCTTCCCTCTCCACAGGTACCTAGGAGATTTAAAAGGAATAGAAGAGCCCCTAATAGAATTAAATATTAAGTGGTGATTAACTCTAGTGTTCGTATTTCAATTAATATTCTTTAGATGGCAGCGCCAAAATTTACAGATAAGTGTGTTCCTACACCATCTACTAAACAGAACTTTTTTCCTTAAATTTTTATTAAATCTCAGAATGTTTTGAATGCGTGTATAAATTTAGTGTTGATACTTGTTAATAAGTCTCTATAATAATGTACTTTACCCGTGCGACTTATTTGAATTATGTGGCTGCATTTTAGATAGCTAAAATCTTTAATACATTATACCTATCATACATAAATTCAAAACCAAAATGAGACATATAAAAAATGAAGCGTAATACCTTCTGTACATCAGTTGAAGAGTGGTCTCTTTAGGATAGGAAGAAATGTCATTGGATCAACATAGCAAGAAAAAATAAAAAATATATTCGCGTGCTGAATCTCATGCGAGATCAAACTTAATTCCTTAATTAAAATTATTGTTTGACTTCAAGTCATAATCGCAGCTAGTGAGATTATCTTATTAAAAATATGATAAAAATCTCTCTCATAAAGAGATTCAGTCTAAAGTCACTGCCATCATCGAAATGTTGATTTGGAGTTCAACTACGAGAAAATATTTTGTGTGATGCTTCTAAGAACTTACAAAGTTGAAAAACTCCCGATAAAGTCTGAAATCTGAATGTATATAACTCTGAAATCACAATGCATGTATCACCACCTTCATGCAAATTGTATGGGCTTGACTAATTTGGTAATACGCTTTTCATTGGTATAGAAGTCACTCATAATACAGGTTTATTACAAATGAATCATCGGGTTTTTATACGTTACTATGTGCGAACTAGGAAAAGTATATGTTTCCATGACTACTCAAACGAGAGGGCGTTAACTACAGTTTCGCGCTGCGTATGTATCATGCGCGTGTGGTTGCCATGGTTGCTGCGCGAACGTTATATTCAAAATGGCGACTGGACAACAGAAAGCGTTTTGTGTACTAGAATATTCAAAGTGTGAATCGCTTATAACCGTTCAGAGAGCATTCCGGAACGCATACAAATTCAAACCACCAACCCAACAAAGCATTCTGCGCTGGTATCGACAGTTCAAAGAAACAGGTTGTTTATGTAGACGCAAAAGTTCCGGCCGTCCAAGCGTTACTGAAGAAACAGTGAACCGAGTTAGAGCGAGTTTCATCCGTAATCCCAAGAAATCCACAAATCGCGCTAGCCGCGAACTTTCCATTCCACAGCCAACTGTGTGGAAAATTTTGAGAAAAAGATTACGATTATCGATATCACGTCTGCCGTATTACTCAAGGAGCACATATTGAACATCTGTAGTATGGACGTCAATCTTTTATACTTCCGGTTTATTTTCATGTATAACTCATTGTTGTAACTCAATTATGTTCCTAAATAAACGCCTCGGAAACCCGATGATTCTTTTGTAATAATCCTGTATAGAAATAATAGGTTTGTTTATTGGTTGTCTAATATTCATAGAGAGTATTGCACAAATAAATAATTTACACATTGATGAACACAATTATAATTATTCACAATAAAATTATATTAGAGAAGCGACTTATAGGATTATAAATATATCACCTATACCTTTCAGCTGCAGGTAGATTTTTTTTTATATAAATCATTACAGAATTAGTTTAATTTAATTTTCGCATAAAATAATCCTAAAAAGATGTGATAGTGACTTATTTCACAGCAGTTCTATTGATTTGACTATATACTACATAATACGCAAAAATGTAGCCTAGTTAGAAAACGCATAACGCAGTTAAACACTCCGTTTTGCAATTTCTAAGCAGAAATGTACTCCAATACTTTGTACAACCCTGTATATGGCATATAGAATTTATGCACATCAATAAACATTCAAAACATTAGTTAAACTTAAGAACACATACCACAATGCATAGCGCATTTGAAAATGGACCTCCAGCGATTATCGCTCATAAACGGTAGTGCAACCGGATTCATTAGTATGTCCCTGTAAATGAGCCAATAAATGCTATGCACGTCATATTCCACATCTTGCATCTGGCATTTTGAAGTTCATTTTTATGATGTTTATCAATTTCGTTTCGTTTGAAATATTGTAACATCGTTAAAATACACCGCAGACGATTTTTTCACATAGACCTTAATTTAACGGAATTCTTTTTAGTGTCCCTGTAAATGATCTATGAATGCTACACAGTCCATTTTCAATAGAAAACATTATATTATAAATCTCAGTAAGATATATCAATTACATGGCAATCCGAGTATATTTACGCGAGTTACAGTACGGACAGACGGCCGACAGTGGAATCCAAATTCATAAATACGTTTCAACTATGTTCGAAAGTGTTAAAAAGGAATTACAACGAAACATTTCCAACATCGTCTTGTGAAGAATACTGAAAATTATTCTTACTAATGAAAATCAGTGTTATAAGGTAAAGCTAGGAGAGTCTGCGCACAATTCAAAAGAATAACAATAAAAAATCTAAATATTAATTTTTTGCTAAACTATTCATGAATAATTTTGATTTCATTTGTTTTTTATTAGGGTTTCGTTCATCTCACGAAACCCTATTACTCCCGCTCCGTTGTCTGTCTGTCACAGAGCTATTCTCAGAAACTATGTAACTTACAGAGTTGAAACTTTGTGTATATAGCTGAATACCAGCTATAAAGATCTCAAAATATTAAAATTTGAAAAATTCGTATTATTTTAATAAATAGAGATAAAAAAAACAAAATTCTTACAGCCTTTTCCTATTAAATTTAAACATTTTTCGTTATAGCAGATGCCAAAAATTAAAAATTCACTATGAAATTCTTTCTACAATAATTAATTTTCTATCAGACGATTTCCACGTGAACAATGAAAATGAAATAAAAAGTTTCACCAATTGAAAAAAAGATTAACATGAAATAAAAATGATTGACGTCATAGTGGTAATAAAACGGAAATTTCAAAGATTTCTCAATAATACAAGGCGTATGAGTATGTGTATGTACACAAAGCAGATTAATATCACGTCATTAGAGAATTAAAAAGAAAATCTGACGTCATATTGGAAGTTTAACGAATTTTTCAAATGTTTGAGAATAATACAAAGCGAGTATCAATATTATAATAGAGAATAGTAAATATATGAGTTTGAGAAACATATTGAATCATGATAAAAATCCGATTATGGAAATATTCGCATATTTTAACATTTTGAAGGCGTACAACATGTTTAATTTTGAAATTATTTTTTATATCGCATTTAGTCTGCGTGACAGTTATTACTATGACAGAATATAATAGCCGGCTTCGCCCGCTATCGGACTGGTTTGGATACTCGAAAAAACGAAAAAATAGACCGGTAAATTTTTACTTTATAAAAAACAAAAAACATAAGTTTTTTTTTTTTTTTTTTTTTTTTTTTGGTTGCTAAATGAAATTTATTTGGATTTATTAAAGAAAGGATAAGGTGTTTTGAAAGGAATATTAAACGAAATCCGTTGAGCGATCTTCGATCACACTTACCCACTTGTATGCATTTCCATTGCTATTTTGTTGTTATGTTGTAATTTAATAGAACAGTTGTAATAAAACCAAGAAAGTTATTTTGCGAAATCTGTCCTTACAGGGTTGGTGTGATTGCGCACATGGGTAGGAGAGATTGTTACTAATAATAACTACAATTAAATTGTTAACAATAATAATTACACTTAAATGACATTGTTGTAAGGTTTTTATGAACAATAATTATTGTATTAAGAGTGAATATTTCAACCTTATGATTAAAAAATCAGAAAAAGGAAATAATTTTAAAAACGATTAAAAATTTTTAATTAAAAGAAAAAAAATTAAAGAATCAGAAAAAACAACTCCAGATAAGATTGCAAAATAACATTAAGTTACTTGATAACACGTTTAACTTAAAATTAGTCCATTTTCAGTTTTACTTTCTTTTTATGCAAATTTACCAATAAGCTGCGTAATCTCTCCTAGCATGGAAAAGAATGGGAACAATGCGCCATCTCTCCTAAGTAGCAGATGCGCAAACTCTCCAATTTCGGTAGGAGAGATTGCGTGGCATTTTATTTAAACATGGCCGCTACTAAAACGAACCGTTGATGTTCACACAATTAGTCTACATTATTAGCTTATGAGAAATCGTTTAAGTTTAAAATATTTTGTACTACTGACATTATATAGAAATTCTGACGAATAGCTATTAAAATTCAAGCACTTACTTTGGGAAAACAAAACAAAATAGCAATGCTTTATCTTAGACGCTCAAAACAATCAACTTGCACTTTCATGTAGACACTTCACTACTGCTATTGTACAACTATCTGGAGTCGCTGCGCGCTCACTCTACTCCTTCCCCCCGAACCTCTATGTGCGCAATCTCTCCGACCGCGGCATCTCTCCTGGCTTTACCTTATCTTAAATTAAAATTTTGCCTTCTAAGAAAATACTTTTGCTCATTAAAATTGAAAGAATATATAACTCTAATTGGCATGAAAAATTTCTTCACAATAATAAATTCATAAAAATTTTCTTACTTTGATCGTTGGTTAACGACTTTATAATAGTCGACCCCTTATGTAAGTATTATTTTTATTAAAGATTGCAGCTTTAGACGATAAACATTTAAATTTCACATAAAAACGAACACTGACACGAAAAAACAATAAATTATTTACAGAGAATCCATATTTGAACATTATCACAATGCGATCAAATTTCTAACTCAAAAGAATGCATCGAATAACTTAATACACAAAAGTTTTTATTAGTTCATTTCTCACATTCTGTCATCGGCACGCCAAGAAATCTATAATAGAGTTCGAAACTACAACAATCATGTTTATTATTTAGTGAAACAAAACTATTTCATTGTTATGTTTCTTTTCAGAAATGATCCCATTATTAAGTGATTTTTCAGAAAACTGTTCATTATTAACATTCTAATCAGAAATCGATTGTTAAATAAAATTGGTGGAATATATTGAATTTCCAAAGAATAAATACACAGCGTCTCTAATATAGTTGCTCTTCTATTACCTTACACTCTGACGCAAAAGTTTAGACAATGACGTCATTCAGCTTTAAAATGTAGAATTATGACGTCAGAATTACAAAAACCTGTAAATATATTCAAAAACTGATTTAAAATGCTATGTACAAAAGACAGTCGTTTTATTTGCTATAATACTAATTTTTTTCATAAAAATTCAAATGTGCTTGTCGCAAAAGTTTAGACACTATTCTAAATTTTTTTGAATATTCGCTGGCATATGCAAATTTAGACTCGATGATGTCACAAATTTGGAGTACTTAAGTTCTGCAAACGATTGCGCTTCATAGTCGACATGCCGAGAGCTAAAGAAATTCAAGTGAATGAGGTTTCAAGGATTTGGCAGTTGAAAGGTGAAGGGAAGAGCGTTTCTGAAATTTCTGCTATTATTAATAGGTCAAAAAAATCTATTTATCGAGTTTTATCGAGTGGTTCCGAATATAAAGCAAAATGTCGGTCTGGGAGGCCACGTGTGACAAATGTACGAGAGGATCGCCTGATACAAAGACTAGCGAGTACTCAACAAATGAGCGTACGTGGAGTTCAAAACTCATCAGGACTCTCTGTATCAAAGGATACGATTCGTAGACGAATTTTGGAAAAAGGAACAATCGTTTATAGCAAAATGCAGAAGAAACCAGCTCTGAAGCCACATCATAAGTTACAAAGAATTATGTGGGCTCGAAAGCATATGTCATATGGAGAGAAATGGCAGTCAGTCATATTTAGCGGTGAAAAAAAGTGGAATCTGGTTGGTCCAGATGGTTGTTTATCGTATTGGCATGACTTGCGGAAGGAACCTCGACGTTTTTTTAGTCGCAGACAAGGAGGGGGTTCTGTGATGGTTTGGGCAGCCTTTTGCTATAATGGACAAGTATCTCTGACCTTCACCAGTGGTCGTCAAACTTCACAGCATTATACACAGACATTAGAAGAAAACCTACTGCCATTTGCTGAGCTTCTAGGGGGTCCTCAGTGGGAATTTCAGCAAGACAATGCTTCAATTCACACTGCAAAACATTCAAAATCTTGGTTTAATTCCCATAATATAAGAGTTCTCGACTGGCCAGCATGTAGCCCAGATCTTAACCCTATAGAAAACCTTTGGAGCATCATGTGTCGCAAAGTTTATAGCAACGCTAGACAATACTCTTCTGTACAGGAACTTAAGACATCTATTGAGGATGCATGGTACGATATCGATCCACAAACTATGCAAGATTTAGTTTCTTCCATGCAATCTCGTGTATATGACGTAATATATAAGAATGGATGCGCAACCAGGTTTTAAAAATTGTTTATTTCGATTTTATTTAATTTGTGTCTAAACTTTTGAGACAGCAGTTTATTTTTGTTACCATTTAATTTATTGCAATATGCACAATTCCACTTTTCTTTGTTATAAATATTGTTTATATGTACAGCACATTAATTTCAAGCAGTGATTTGAAAATTGAATAAGTATTTTTCAAAGTATGTAAGAATTTCTTCATTGTCTAAACTTTTGCGTCATAGTGTATAAATGTAAAATAATAATAAAATAATTAAAACATCTGATACGATCAATAGGAAGAAGTAATCGAAAAGATATTCGAATGAATTTCTGTAACATCATTGCATTTTTATGAATAATATGTTGTTTCAAAACCATGAGCATATCGTCGCTACCATTTCACTATCGAATGTGAAAGCATATGCATTTATCATTAATTTTAAAAATGGGTGGATTGTCAACACTAAATATTCATAGTACTAGGGATTCAAACCCGGGCTTCCCGTGTTACAGAACGCCGCTGAAAACTATTTTTTTTATTTAAAATTTTAACAGTTTTTTTACATATAATATAATATATATATACTAAAAAGAAATGGCGCATCTAGTATTTGTCAAGGACTGAATAAATATCATTCACTCGTGACATAATTCAGTTGTATATTTTGACAGAATAATAAGACTACTATAATTTGTCTCGTGCTATAGCCAGTATATCATTATCCTTTTACGCGTGAAGGTTTCGCTATGGTACTCCATTGTGAAATTTGGTAATTTTTGAAATTCAATATTTGAAAAACGGTATAATCATTAGACTTGAAATTTATATTTAGACAAGTATAATTTTTTACCTTCCCAACGCAGTTTCTCTAACAATTTTCTGACAAATATTTTCGAGCTATTAATTTATTCAGTAACATCAAATGTTTCATTTTCCGAGATTAATCTGTGACAACGATTAGCGAAAAACCCAGTCGTCAGCAACGGATAGCTTTTTATTAAAGAGGATTCTTCACCTGGGTTGCCAGTTTGGCCACCTTTTTCATTCTGAAATTCCGAATTCATACCAGAAATTTGTGCTTTATTTAATGGCAGACATTTCGTAATAACTTAAAGTAAAAATCTTTCTCTTAAAATTTCCTGTAAGAATTCGGCATCTCTAAATAAATAAGAAGAACAAACTGGTAACCCTGTTCTTCACAGAAATTTTATTAGTATTCTTTCTAGGCAAAAGATTCTAACAAAATTTAGTGGTGACAATCGGCCCTTTTTTAAAGTAATGAAAAATACATTAGTTCACTTTCGATAGTTTGACATGGTGACGACGATATGTACACAGAAATGTAAATGTATCATGATCCAACAATTGATTTTATATTCCTTTGTACCTTATTCCTTATATCCAAATTTAAATCCACAAACGAAACGTGAGAAATTCCTTTTGCGTTTTGAACTTTTACCGAAAGAATATAACAAGAAGAAAGCAACTAGAAATTTCCTGTCATGAAAAGAAAATGAAAAGCAGAATAACTTTTTCTGTAAAATGAATTATTAATTTCCACCATAAATCTTATTTATTGACATTTCGTACTGGAAAGCTTTTGAAATTTTAATGTCAATGGAAAGTGAAACTACTTCTTTAACCCTTTCATTACTTGCGAGGACTGGCGACTATTATTACATTCAATCGTATCACAACTTACAAAAATTTCTTTGTGGTAAATTTCTCTTGAAATTGTCTTAATATAATTGTATAAGATAGATTATTTTTCAAAAAGTGGCACAAAAAGAATAAAAAAATAGTCCACAGGGACGTTTATGGCTCGACCCGTAGTCAAAGGGTTAAAACTGTTATTTGAAATAAGAACATACTTTGAAAACAAGTTAGAAATTGTACGTCAAACGTGACAAATGGGTTGCGTTCTTACTGTTATTATTTCAGTGAAATGAATTATATCGTCTCTTATTATGATATGAATAATTTCCGTAATAAAATAAGTACATAATAAGTTGGCAAAATTTTATATTTTATTGACATTTACTGAAAATTCCAATGGGAAACTTAAGCCTAGCTTTGAAAATTTCAGAACTTGAAATCCATATTTAGACTCTTTTTCCTATTAATATCTATTTCCCAAAAAACATCTATCCAAAAAACTTTCATTAGATTATATGATTGCTATAATAAACAATTTTAGTCTGCAAATTCGGTTTTTAAATTTAGTAATATGGAAAATAATACGATTCCATCTTAAATAGGATGTAATCACCATGCAACCTATAATCATTACCTATAATGGGATATCATTGAACTAATTACATGTGCTTGGATTTAATAGAATGAAGATTATTTTTATTAATATCTTTTTAAGTTATGATTCGATTTTCATAAAATTTGAAATGACTCGACAAAATTATTCAATTATTATATATATTAAATTTCAAACCATTCGGTTGGGTAGTTTTTGTGCTGTTATATACGGACAGACGGACGGACCAGACGAGGAGTTTAGGTGATACGTATTTATATAATTACGAACGCACCTAAAAAGGCTGTTCAATTATTTGAAAACTCGATATTTTCTCTCTTTTGAATTTCCTTTTATTTATTTTTTTTCACTTTAAAAATCTGAAAAAAGTAAAGTAAATTTTTTATCCAAGATGTTAAATTTTATTTAAAGAATATGCAAAAAAACTGACCAGCCTGTTTGCAAGAACAATAAAAAGTTGTTTAAAAATGGACCGGAAAGAGTGCATTTCTATCGCTAGCTAGTTTCTAATGATTCATCTTAAAAAATCACCTTTTTTAGTGAAAAAAAAAAGAAACAATTACTAAGTAGAAAAAAAGTTATTCAACAGTTATTTTTTTTCCTTTCACGCTAAATAGTGAAACAGAACAACTGTGAGAGGGAAAATTTACGTACGTAGAAAAGAAAAGAGTATGCCAAGAAGGATAGTACAAAAATCCATGTGAAATCACTAAAATACATATAAAGATCACAAATGTAAATGAAAAAACAAACACATTCAAAATGCAAATTTGTATTATTGTTGAGGGTTTTTTATGCAATGTTTTTGCAAAATTATGAGAGGAAAGAAAAGAAAAGTGAATCACGATCAGGAGTTATTCTTTTTTCTTGTATTTTATATTGAAATCCGGTATGTTAAGCGTAAAAAGAGAGATTTGTGTTTTCTCCTTTACCGAAGAAATAAATAAAATGCATGGAACGAAGTATAGAAAGATGGATTCCCGTCAAATGGAGAAAAAATAAAAATGATAAGTTTCTCCAAAAATATATGATTTTTTTTTTTTTTTCAGGCTAAGAACTGACGATTATTTTTATACTCAATCGTGCCACAATTTACAAAAAAAAATTATTTGTGGTAGATTTCTGTTGAAAATATCCTAATATAAGTGTATGTCAGATATTACTTTTCAAAAAGTGGTACAAATAGAGTAAAAAAATTGTTCACAGGGACGTTTATGTCTCGATCCGTAGTCAAAGGGTTAAAACTGTTTTTTGAAAAAAGAACTTAACTTTTTTGAAAAGACTGTTCAGATATTTGGAAATTCAATATTTTCTCTATTTTGAATTTCCATTTAAAATTTCTTTTTTCAATTTAAAAATCTGTAAAAAATGAAAGTAATTTTTTTATCCAAGATGTTAAGTTTTATTTACATAATATATAGCATGCAAAAAAATGACCAGCCTGTTTTATAAAAAAATAAATAAAGAGTGATTTAAAAAATGTTAGCGATAGAAATGCGCCATCTGTCACATTTGTAATAAAAAAAGAACTTCTAATAGAAATTCAGCTAATGGTGCATTTCTATTGCTGGCTACACAGTGAAACAAGTAAACGTTTTCAGCCGCATAAGTTAATTTATACATGAAAGAGTAAAGAAATAATCTTAATTTTAATGTTATTGTTAACGCTGTTAATTTTGCATGTTTGTCTGTTAAACATATTTTTTGAGCATAAAAAGGTTTACTTGAGAATTTATAGCATTCAAAAAACAGGTATTCCAGGCTGAGGACACTAATTAATGCACTATAAAAACCCTTCGGAAACGTTTCTGAAAAATACGGGCAGCGAAAAATACTTTGTTTTTATAAATAATTCCTTAAATTTTGGAAATGTATTGGTTTCTGGGGATTCAAAAGACAATGGAACACGCTATTCGGAATTTCGGATAACTCAGAAGATTATATTATATTATATTATCTATATATGGTTATAGTATATTTTCATCAAATAAGAAACATTGGTCATTTTTTACAGTGTAGTTTCTAATGATTCACCTTAAAAATAGGCTAATCATTTTTTGAACATCTATTATTTCTATTTTATCAAACCAGCGTTTGCCAAAGTGGTTGATATCGGTACCCGGTGGTCAGTATGACATTAAAAAGCGTCGAATTGGCATCTGTGTTTGATTAAGGGTGTTTTTTTTTTTTTTTTTTTTTTTTTTTTTTTTAATTTTGCTTGCTCGTATTTTTCAAACTCGTATATGGTTGAACCTGTTTTCAGTCATATTAATACCATCCTAACAAGACAAACAAATTGGTCAAGCGCGAGTAGGGGAAGATCGGATAACCCCAGAAACTTGGATAAATTGCAAATAAAAAACAAATGAATGAAATTTCTGTCTTTATATTATAATTAAAATAAAATTACGAACTGCTTTAATGATTTTAATTAAACATTGCTAATAATATCGAATTATTTAACGAAATATACTGAAAATGGTTTAGTTTTATTTTTTTGGCGTCATGAGAAATGGCGGGTACACTGTAAAAAATGACCAATGTTTCTTATTTTATGACAATATACTACAAACACGAACGAAAATTTAATATAATCTTCTGAGTTATCCGAAATTCCGAATAGCGTGTTACCTTGTCTTTTGAATACCCAGAAACCAATACATTTCCAAAATTTAAAGAATTATTTATAAAAACAAAGTATTTTTCGCTGCCCGTATTTTTCAGAAACGTTTCCGAAGGGTTTTTATAGCGTATCAATGAGTGTCCTCAGCCTGGAATACCTTTTTTTCGAATGCTATCCATTCTCAAGTAAACATTCTCATGCTCAAAAAATATGTTTAATAGACAGACATGCAAAATTAACAGCGTTAACAATAACATTAAAATTAAGATTATTTCTTTACTCTTTCATGTGTAAATTAACTTATGCGGCTGAAAACGTTGTTTTGAGAATTTATGACATTCGAAAAATAGGTATTCCAGGCTGAGGACACTCATTAATACACTATAAAAATCCTTCGGAAACGTTTCTGAAAAATACGGGCAGCAAAAAATACTTTGTTTTTATGAATAATTCCTTAAATTTTGGAAATGTATTGGTTTCTGGGGATTCAAAAGACAAGGTAACATGCTATTCGGAATTTCGGATAACTCAGAAGATTTTATTATATTTTCGTTCGTGGTTATTGTATATTTTCATAAAATAAGAAGCATTGGTCATTTTTTACAGTGTAGTCCCGCACATAATTATCAATGGTGTCCAAACCGTTTTTTGGCATTCAAACATCACAATTATAATAAAAATCCGATGCATCTATATAAATACAATCGTCATGGGCCCAGTCTTTGCATTCCTGGCACTGAATCCAGTCTTCTTTAAACGTTTCTCTGCATATGATACATTCTGTCTCGTTTTTTCGAAAATTTATTGACGAAAACAGAACACTCACTCACGACTAACTTACTCGGCGCCCCACGTCGCAATTAAACTGTATTTGTAACGCCTCTAGAGGGTATTCATTTACAATAACTCTTTATTTACGCATCATTTTGAATTTCTTAGAAATTGAAATGTCCGCGGTTACCTGCCGTCCGCGGCTACCCGACTTTCACTTATTACTCGTATTTAAAGGGTTCCGTACATTAAATGTATTAATTACTAACTGCAATATTACAAAACATTATTGCTACAAGATTAGTAAGACTTCGTAAAAACTATACAATGTAGGGTTAACTATATTATACCAGGTATAACTATATTATGCTTGCTATAATTGTATTATACCAACTAAGTACTTATATATTTATATTAAAATCATTAAAATTACAGACATTACATTACAATTACATAAAACATTAAAAACATATTAAAATTGGACTTTCGTATTTACATGAAAATCCCTCATCAACAAACATTTTTCTTTACGTAAGTCACAGTTCAAAAATATCAACACATAAAAAATGCAACGTATCAAACTGTCGAAGCCAAAGCGAGCGACTACACAAAGCGAGCGTGTACTTTCTTAGAAGCATGGTATACTAAAATTACAGATTTACCTCTTAATGAAGCAGGTGCAATCCCGAATGAATACTCCGTGTTATTATAACTGTAACTTTGGCCTCGACATTTTGATACGTTGCGTTTTCTATGTGTTTATATTTTTGAACTGTGACTTACGTTAAGAAAAATGTTTGTTTATGAGCGATTTTCATGTGCATCCGAAACGTCCAATTTGAATATGTTTTTTAATGTTTTATGTAATTGTAATGTAATGTCTGTAATTTTAATGATTTTAATATAAATATTAATATGTTCAGACGTAATATTTTTGTTTACTTCAAAAGTACTTATATAGTTTATAGATATAGATATCTACAAAAACAACTTTTCAAAAGTAGAAAAAGCCAAGCGTAAAAAAAAAAGTTGTGGCTAAAAAATGGTGTGATATCAAATATCCAAGCTATTATATTACTTATTTAACTTTTTTCCATTAAATAAGTTATCATATATATAAGTCGACTGCCTACGTATATGTTAATAGAAATCGTTTTCTTCTGTACTAAATACATCCTAACGAGTTTCTGAAAATGCAATTTTTTTCAAATTATGCATGATGGGCTTGGCGGCCATCTTTGCATATTATTCACAAAATTCTAAACACTCAAATCCGTAGTTCAAAATTATTATTTAAGCAAATGTTTTAAGCGTTTAATTTATAGACTTGTATGCTCTGAAAATTGTGTCTTAAGATAATGATGACTTATCTTAAAGATTCATCTTATGATTTATTTTTTAGAGTAATTAATAATTTCAAACTAGTAAAAATCAATTTCTCAAAATATCAGTCTTATCTAATTTATCTGTCCGTAGTTAAAATCTGAAGTTCGAAATTGTTATAAACATATTACAGTGCAAACATACTACTATTTTACTTTAGAAATTTGGATGCTTAGAAATATGGAAAGATGGCCGCCAAGCCCATCATGCGTAATTTGAAAAAAATTGCATTTTCAGAAACTCGTTAGGATGTATTTAGTACAGGAGAAAACGATTTCTATTAACATATACGTAGGCACTCGACTTATATATATGATAACTTATTTAATGGAAAAAAGTTAAATAAGTAATATAATAGCTTGGATATTTGATATCACACCATTTTTTAGCCACAACTTTTTTTTTTACGCTTGGCTTTTTCTACTTTTGAAAAGTTGTTTTTGTAGATATCATTTCTTTTTTTAAAAATAGATTAAACATAATTTAAATAATCTAAACATGAGAAATAATTTAAAATTGCATTTTACTTTCAGTCATTGTTTAAAGGGTTAACTAGAAATACCAGTAGATTTTTCAATTAAACTAATTACACTTTTAAGAACAACATACTAAATGTGGCTTGTTATAATACTTGTTATCCTCCGTTAAAAAATATCACTGACTTATCCATGAAATGAATAAAAATAGAATACGTACATAGCGTGTCAGTGCTGCATTTGATATGAAACGTAATATCACGCTCTTTTATTATTAGCACTAGCTGGCTTCGCCCACTAGCGGGCCCTTAATTTACATCCGGGCCTCGAATCTTGTAAAACCTCGAATAAGATAAACCTCGAACCGAACGAACCTCCGACCAGGTTCCCCGCTGCCTTCGGCACTGGATAATCCCTTAATTTGCACATCGAACAGTATAAACCTCTAACCGAACGAACCTCCGACACGGGTCCCCACTGCCTTCGGCACCGTATAGCAGTCGTGCCAGTTCCATCTTCCACCACCAGGTAGCGCAATCTGTTCTATATGGACCTCGGGCACTGAAATCGTTAAGGCTATAGATGTCGAGTCGAATGAGCTATACCCCGTCGTGATCCAGCCCATAGAACCAGAGATAGGAAAGTGCCCCCTGGTGGTGAAAAAACGAACTAAAATCAGAAAGCTCTATCGATGTCGAGTCGAATGAGCCATACCCCATCGTGATCCGACCCATAGAAACAGAGATAGGAAAGCGCCCCCTGATGGTGAAAGCTAATCACGTTTAGGGGCAAAGTGGGGGGATGAACACCGGAGATGCACAATAGGATTAAGCGGTCACAGACCTTTCCAACGATGTATCACATGAGGGGTATGTGCAAAATTTAGAAATCCCCCCCTCCCTGCATAGTATGATTAAGCGTTCACAGACCTTTCCAACGATATATCACATGAGTAGTGTCGGGGGGGGGGGGCGCAAAATGTGAGGGTGACACCTGTGATGCATAACAGGAATAAGTGGTCACAGCCCTTTGTAACGATATGTGACATGACGGATATCGTTAAAATTTAGAAAAGTGTCCCTCCCCCTTGTGTAGGCAAAACACGCTCCGCCCTTCCTATAATTTTTGACGCGGCTTTATTTTTAAAATTTATGTTATGTGTTATAAAATATCGTAAAGTTTCAAACAGATAGCCTTATTATACTTCCTAATTTTGTTCACGCCCCTCCCCATCTCCTCCCCGAAATGTGAAGCGCCACTCTTTTTTATAATTTTTTTTTATCATGTCTTATAAACTATCTTAGAGTTTAAATCAGATCGCATTCGAATTTAATATATTTGCTGAAATTACTATTATATATAGAATAATATAGAAATAAACCCTCCTTTAGCTTGTAATTAAGATATACGAACAATTTTTAGAATTTCTGAAAGCTGATTTTTATTTATTTATTTATCTATTTATTCTTTGTTTATTTATTTATTTATTTATTTATTTTTGCGTTGCCCTGTGCATGTTTGGAATTTCTTAGCAATTTCTTAGATTTACATTATTTTATTCAATTAAATATTGTACTGTTACAATAAATTTAAATGGAAACTTCACTTCTAAAACAAAAATAACACAGGCCTACAAAATTTAACTTTTTATCTGGGGTTTTCCTGAATTTATGTAAATTGTAAGAAATCTGTTAGGCTTATTTCAAAATAATATCCATTTTTATATACCACGTCAGGATTTCTTTCAATTAAGAAACTAAGAATTTGGAATTTGAGAATATACAATTTACACAACATTCATTTAAAAATGTACAAAAAAAATCAGATAAATAAATAAAATCATATGTACATATATAAATGTGTGTGCATGTTTTATAAGAAATTATATTCTAGTATATACAGTAAAATTACTTTTCTTTATCATCAAAAGAACGCTTGTATCCTTTAGATTTTGAAGCTGGTTTAGTGTCTCTTTTTAGCCCCCAGCGGTAATCTGCCAACATATTTACATTCCAGTGTCCTTGATAGCGTTTTTCCATGCATTGTATGTCCTGGTGAAATCTCTCACCTTGTTCTTCACTCATTTCACCAAGATTTTCAGGAAAACATTCAAGATAGGGGTGCAGAAAATGCATTTTTAAACTCATGTTACAACCTAGTTTTTGAAAGTTTTGAACCATTTTTTTCAATGATCGTTGCGTAGTTAGGATCTTTGTAATTTCCTAAACATTTCTGAGTAACGTGTTTGAAACTAACCCATGCATCTTTCTCGATTAATTTAATTTTTCCCTCAAAATTTTCGTCCTTCATTAACCATCTCATATCTGGGCCAACGATTGATTTTACCTTCCAATAAATGTGGAAAAACTTCATTTAAATATCGAAAACTATCCCCTGTTTCATCTAAGGTTTTTACGAATTGTTTCATTAAACCTAATTTAATGTGCAGGGGAGGCAAGAGGACTTCTTTTGGATCAACTAAGTTCTGCCGAATCACTTTTTTTTTATATTCTGGATTTATACAACCTCTTGATGCCATATTGCTATAAGAAACTGAAAAAACAAACGTAAGATATAAATAAACGAATAAAATAATGCATGTTCTCACTACAAATGCGCCTTCTCAGGCAAATATCAATACATAAAGTGGCGCCATCTATATTTATATTTCACATCCTTTAGTGCAGTATTGTATTTTAACAATTATTAATGTCACTTTACTGAGAAATTAATTTTTGTTTTTATTAAAAATGTATCTTATTTAATAAATATTACACATTGATTTTATTAAGAGGCACCCCCTTCTTTTTTGTTTTGTGAAAAAACTGTGGGTGTTAGAAAAAAACTAATGTCATATTTGTGATCAGCGTGACTGATTTACTAAAAAAAAAGTGTCATTCTTCAAACCCCAGATTTGTGTTGAGCTGTGTAATTTAACAACTGGATTTCATTAATTTATAGGAAAATGACGTGAAGGGTAAACCTGCGAACGAAATGCCTGTCCTTTACCGTGTTTTTTTTTTTTTTTTTTTTTTTTTTTTAAGAGATAAATGAATCACATTTAATTCATTTAAAAAATTTTGTTTACGTTTTGAAAGAAATTTCAAATGCCGATAAGTCTTAATGTATACATTTTAGAAGGTACATCTTCCCTCAAAAACTAATTTATTTTTAAAGATCTTTCTAAAAACGTAAATTATATATTAAAAATATTTTTTAAAGCATAAACACTACGTCTGATTAATTTATTTTACAATATTATAAGAACACGCATTTTATCAGACAATTAAATACACTAAACAAACATGAGTGAAAAGTTAACCGTGGGCAGGACTCGAACCTGGGACCTTGTGCATGCCGTGTTGACGCGCTGCGACAGAGCCACCCAGACCTATATCCTTGAGCGGCAATTTCTCATACTTATTCATGTTGGAAACAGTCATCTGCTACAATTTGCAGTCATATTTAATTGTCTGATAAAATGTGTGTTCTTATAATTATGAAGTTTTATTTTTTTTAAATATCTTAAAAAGAAAATGGCTGACTTGCAGATGAAATTTGATGTGGTTATATTATAACCTGTAACTGATTTGTGCTATTTTAATACAGATGGTACATGGTCGTTGGCGGGTTTTATCTCTGTTTTGGCATAATTTTTTAATCGCCAAGTTAATTAACAGTTTTTTTGCTAATTAAGGATAGAAAATATTTTTTTTTTACACTGAATTTTATAAAAGCACATAGATTACGTAATTACTTGTCCAAAAATGCAATCCTTTTTTTATTCTGCCCAATATTAAGGCCTGTAGCTTGTTTGAAAAAAAAAGTTTGACGAAGAAAAAAGTGATCATTTTAAGTAACTCGACGTTTTTAAAAAAAAAGCTATATCTCTGTTTATAAATCACTTTTGAAGATGAGTTTGGTCTTAAATTGAAGAAATTCTTCCTTAGATTCTTCTAGTTTTCGTTTTTTTTTTCTACGACGCTTCGTTTGTTTGATATCTGATATTTTAATCTGGCATGTTTTGTCGATTTAACATTGCGAAGTTGCTTTCTGTATATAAGCATTAGCGGTCTTTATTCCAGTTCTTGGCGTTTTTTTTTTAAGCTTGGCTTGGCAGAGCGACCGCCCTGCTTGATAATGATAGATATAATGAACAATCACAAAGATATGAAGTCTATGATGGCTAGAAAATGAAAGAATAACATCACATTTCATGGAGATGTTGGCAAATATTACCCTTATTATTTTCATAATTTTAGTTTCAGTAGATATTGAAATAATCCGTCGTGGGTGTAAAATCCTCCAAGTTACCTGTGAATTACACCTCTGGGGGGTGCCTAGTCTGGTGAAGGTCTCGTCACCAGATCAAGGTTCTAAATTACGAGACCAACTCGAGTAGCGATGGCATGACGTATGGATGGGCGATGCAGCGAGGAAATAGTAAATATCCCAGCATCTCACATCCGTCCGGCATGACTTCGCTACACTGCGCAGTGCTGAACCGCCTCATCAAAACTCAATTAGCAACCGGCCAACTAAGAAAATGCAATTAAAGCAACAAGACGCACTGAAGCCACGTCGTCGGCCTATAGATTTAATAAACACATCTTCGCCAAGCAGCGAATTCTCGCCCCGTTCAGAGCAGGCGAATTATCGCCTCGTTGCCAGGTATCAACTCGTTAAGCTAAGCAAAAGCCTCTCAGGTAGGGGTCTAAAAAAAAAAAAAGGAGGGGGAGGGACATATTTTTGCAGTATATTTTCGACGGTATCGTTGAAAATATATTGTGCTGTCCTCTATAAAAACCCAGTGTGAAATGTTTCCTAAAAAAAACCCACCCCAGTATTTTATCAAATATTTCACTGAAGTCAATTTTTGGTTTTGCCCTGTTTCTATACACCATTTGCAACAGTAAAAACATTTGATAATACCTAAGGAGTGTTTATTTAGTTTTAAAAGAATTTAATCTAATAATGCAGAATTTTGGCAAAACATGAGCTTCATTTTCACATATTTGCTTGTTATAATAAGTTATGTGAGAATGATGTACATAAATTTTGAAATTTTTTTATGTTAAACCATTAAAATGCGAATAAAATGTTATATTTTAAGCTTATTATGTCATGTAGGGCTGGGCTGGAGACCTTTGAAAATGGAGCTAAAAAAAACCCATGGTGGAATTAAAAAAAACCCAAAAATTTTTTCAATAAATAAATGATAAAATATTTTTTTTTTCTTTTAAAAGACATTTATTTTTAAGGAACATAATTAAATTATGCAAATTTGATGCATATTGAGGCGCTTCTAAGGATTTTTTTTTTAGTATGTCATAAAAAAAATCTATGTTTGCAAAATTAAAAGCCATCAATCTTTTTTACACACAGATACCCTTCACTTGTATTTTACACATTATTTTTATATTTACAAACTTTTATTTATTTTATTTTATTCACTCTTTTAACTTTTTAATGCAAAATATTTTACTTAAAGTAGGAATAACTAATATAGATGCATAGCTGCTAATTTGTACTATTTATCTTCTAAGCATACAGATGAACTGTAAGTTTGTGCAGTTTTGTGCAAAACACAGTAAGTGAATTGCAAAATATAATTTTGTCTTTCACATAAAAGGTAAAACTTGAAATCTGATGCATTCTCCCTTTTCTCTGTAATTTAAAATATACCACAGAAGAAAATCGTAATACAATTCAGGAAAGTAGTGGCAGCAATTTAATCAGCAAATTTTCTTTCAAGACCAAGAGTGCACCCTTTCTGTGTCGTCGATGAACTTCATTATCTTTGCTTTATCATCTGAGAAGGTTAAGCCAGGGTTGTAATTTTGATCAGACAAAACTCATTTTAACCAGGATTGTGGTCAAAACTGGTTTTAACCATTTAAAAGTGGTCAAATTTGCTTCAACCACTCAAAAGTAATTGAAACTCTATTAAAAAGACATTTGAAATTTTTGGATTTCTTAATGCACTTGGTGAATTGTTGTGCAAACTCTTCAGCAATAAAGATAATTTTCAAAGTTTTATCTGAGTTAGCCTTAATAAAGAAAAAGTCGTTACTTGATAAGTAACGCCTGTTGTATTAAATTTATTTTAATAAAATAAATTTTAATCTCTTTTACAAATCAGAATGAGTCTTAATTACTGATGATCAAAACATATTTTGACCAGGAAAGTTAAAACTGTTATTTTTCATGTTTAAACCAATACAACCCTGGGACTAATAATATTAGGTAGACCAATAAGGACTAATAATATTAGGTAAAAGGCAAAATTGAGAAATTTCATTAGTGGCCAGTGGTAGTAGTTTTATAAGTGGCCACTAACTTTAAACTAGTAGCCACTTTTTTATTTAAAAGTGTTAAACAGTAAACTATTGTTAAAATTTTTATTAGTATTAATCTAAAATTAAATAGCCCAAATAAATATGTTATAATATAAACATATTGCAACCAGCAAAAGTAGAATCCTTGTTAAAATGCAAGAAAATTTTACTATCTCCTTGTGGGAAAAGTGCCATAAGGTGGCCGCTGGCAGACATATTTAGTAAAGGAAATGGAAATTAATTGGTGCCAAATATTGGCTAAAGGTTCAGGTATGATAGTATGACTTGATACTTGTTGCCCCTAGGGTTACTGCATCAATAGTAGGAAAAAGTAAAAGCTTTAAAAATCTGCACTTGTTGAAGATGTTGAAGAAATGTGATTAGTAAAATAAGATTTTGTGTGGAAATGTTGGGAGATGTTCTGGAAACAGCACCAACCCATTCATTTTATTACCTAAGTATACTCAATATTTTTAAATGTCAATTAGATATATTTGTTTTCTAGATTGACACTGATCAATTTAATAAAACACAAACTACAGCTCGTACAAGATGTAAGGAAAGAATAAAGATGAGTGTTTCAGTTATTACACAAAAAGAAATAGATGAAGTGTTAAAATCACACTAATTTCCAAGCACTTAAAAGCATTGTAATCACTCTTTGCTGCATTCAAAAAGAAGCATTGAGAATGAAAGTACTACTACTAGTGAAGATGGCAGTTAGGAAAGTAATAAATCTTTATGGAGCTCAGATTTATCAGATACAGATATGCATAATACAGAAGAAGCCGCAATTTTAAACACCGCAAGTGATATTACCGATAATGAAGACAATGATTTATTCTGTTCTGTACAAGAAGCTGAGAAGTTACAACGTGGCCAGTAGATGATTATTAAATAAGATGATTCAAAGTTTCATGTTATTATTACTGTAGAAGTAAATGATGATCGTCTAATAAATTGCTTAATGCCGACAAAAATTAAGAGTACTTAATTTGGAATCTAATGACCATATTATTCAGAACAAAAGAAACCAAAATGTGGCTATTACTAACGCTTCTCCATTAATAAACTCTCAGAGATTTTACAAATGCTATTTAATAATTTTCTTCTTAAATTTATTGAAGATCTATGCAAAGAAATGTGAAAAGACTGGAGCGAATTTACAAATAATTATGTTTTGCAATTTGCATTTGAAATTCCTTCAATTTACAAAATATTTAATATTTTTTTTTTGCAGAATTGTGGTTTAAAAATAAATAATAATGAAAAAAAATATATTTTGCTGTCAAATAATTTTATTTCCAAGTATTGTTATATGTGGTTTTTTTTTTAGGTAATATGGGTTTTTTTCAATTTCTTGCTTAATTGCCTGTCATTTTGTAACATATTGATAGAATGAAAAACGCTCAGCATTAAAATCTTAGTCAGAACAAGCCGGGAAAATATAGCTATGTTGATTTTTTTTGTATTTCTTATTAGACTTTATATAAAGATAAATTCAAAAAATGATTTTTTTTTTTTTTTTTTTAGAGGACAGCACAATAATACCTAGAATTAAAACAGATACATTTTTGAGTTCGACGTTACAAGTTCTTTGAACAATACCACACAGGATATACAAAGGAAAAAAAATCAAGTAACTTAATAAATCTCTCGGCGGCTAATTACCCACAAATATATTCGAAAATCATTATCAACAATCCTTGGGTGATTCTGCGTCGATAGATACTTCGAGCGTCCATAAACTCCCTCGCTGAGCGCCCGCAAAGTAAAGTATGTGTGCAACATAAAAATGCGATTTTCTCAAAAACTACGTGACCAAAGATAATCAATATAGGTTATGGCATTAAAAAACATCGAATTGGAATCTGTGTTTGATTAAGGGTCGTTTTTTTTTTTTATTTAATTTTACTTGCTCGTATTTTCCAAACTCGTATATGGTTGAACCTGTTTTCAATCATATTAATACCATCCTAACAAGGACAAACAAATTGGCCAAGCGCGAGTAGGTGAAAATCGGATAGCCCCGAACACTTGGATCAATTGCGAATAAAAAACAAATGAATGAAATTTTGTATTTTAATTTTATTGACGAAAACAAAACACTCACTCACGACTAACTTACTCGGCGCTCACGTGGCAATTAAACTGTATTTGTTTCAACTCTAGTAGTATTTCAAGGTGTAATTGATATACCACCTTTTAAGAACCTATTTTTTTTATAATTTTAGTTTCCGTAAATTCGGAAATTGAGGAGGGGTACATATTTTTACAGTGTCTTTTTGACGATATCTCTGAAAATATAATACCTAAAATTAAAACAAAATATATTTTTAAGTTCGATGTTAAAAGATCTTTCACACGATATACAAAAAGATTTTTGTTCACGTAACTTAATTAGCATTTTTAAATTTTCCTAAAAATATTTTTAAATGGCTAATAGTCTATAAATATGTGGGTCAATATCCTTTGTAATTCTCCCAAGTTTGAACTTTCCGCTTCCATACTTTACGAGAAAAACGGCTCTGACAGACAGATAGACACACAAGTGAACTTATAATGGTTGCGTTTTAACTTTTTAAATACGGAACCCTAAAAAGTAATTCGGATGTTAAATTTCGGGGTGATTTAAATTTAGAACTGGAAAATTTTTAACCCAGTCACGAAATGTCAGACTGCATCTATCACATTGATAATGTTAAGTCTTTTTAGAAACTTAATAAAAGTATCATCACTATCATCTGATTAGATATAAATATTTTAAATAT
This sequence comes from Maratus michaelseni, assembly GCA_963931845.1. NCBI lineage: Eukaryota > Metazoa > Arthropoda > Arachnida > Araneae > Salticidae > Maratus > Maratus michaelseni. The sequence goes on from OZ007596.1 coordinate 200,303,159, forward strand.
ATGTAATATAAATAATAAACAACTAAAATTTGCATAAGTGTACTTTTTTTTTATTTATTATAAAACAGAAAAAAGTAATGTAATGAAGGTTGAAAAACAGCTCAGAAATTCTCTAAGTTGTAGACGGACAAAAAATTTGGCGACCCCTTCACTAAATTTATTTTCAAATAACAATATGAAATAAAACCTGTTAAAACAGAATCTATCCTAAACAGAAAATTTCTATATTTTTGGTGTTAAGGTAGGATTTCCACAATTAATTACCTGTTTATGTCGAAACTTGCCCAATGTGGAAAAAAAATCTCAATCTATTCATTGTTCATATGCATTTGCGGCGCGGCGTTTAAAGCCAAAGTGTTGTGTCAATGCTTCTTCACAACAGATACATTTCCAAAACTGAGAGAGCAAAAATATTTGTTATTTTATTATTATTATTATTATTATTATTATTATTACTATTATTATGATGTGAAAATAAAGTAATTTTTTTTTCGCAACTGTCTTTTCAAATCAAATAATTTAATTTGGAAGAAAAGACAAACTTCCTCAAAACTAGCGAAATAGAATAAAGAAATTCTCTTAAGAGACATGGTAATATATTTTTAATGAATTATTTTCTAAAAGTTTTGTCATTTTATCTTACTTATTTTTGAGGGTAAATATGGTGTTTCATTTGAGTTCGGTGCTTTTTAAAATTAAAGAACTTTTAGATGCGAAACATTTGTTTATCTAAATTCTTTAATTAAAAATTCAAGTATGAAATTATAAAGAACATTTCCAGGTATTCTTTCCAATATTCAGTATTTTTAATTAATAAATTTTCTTTTTTGCTAATTTTCACTTATAGTTTAATACAACAAAATAAAATTATGCCATTGAAGAAACTAGATCTCAAACATATTATTTTAGTTTTATTTATACTTGACTTTATTTACACCAAACACACGAGAACAGAAATAATTTTTTTTTTAACTGAGTTGTTTACATGAAATATAAAAACATATATTTACTTGGAATTTGCCCAAACATGAAATTTTACATTACACACTTGATACGTTCGAGACTATTACAGATAACATAAAGAAAAAAATACTACATTCCGCCAGAAGATGCTACTTTTATTCTTATTTATTTATTTGGTGGCATATTTACTTTCGGATATTTAAAAGTGGACGAGGCTAGCTGTAAATCTTAGGAACTTTGAAAAATGGTATTTCATGACCTCTAAATTTTAAATATTTGAACAATTTCATGTTAAAAAATGTATGCCAGTTTACAATTTATGAAAGATATTTCTTTTCAGTTATAATACGCGACAACATTTTGTAAAACCAATGAAAGAAATAATATTAAACGTCGAATGCTGTGATGTTTAATCCTGTATGACCCAAATTATGAATCAAAAATTTTCTCCATCTACGTATTTATGGGCGATTCTGGAATAAGTGGGTAATTTATGTACCTCGGGGTTATATGCTGTATTTTCTCATTTATTTAGATTTTTTAGCATAAAATAAATTTTGTAATTTTTTTTTACAATTTCAAAAGGCATTTTCTTGAAAATAACTGTAATTTTTTTCCAATAGTATTTTAAATATTCATATTGTCCCTTATGTACCTTGTTTGTCACCTCATGCACTCATCTTCCGGAACAATTTTAAATGTAATGGGAAATTATTTTTAGAAATTTTTCTACTCAAAATAAAAATTTATTTTCTAAATTTCAAAATAAAGGCTTTTTATTCAAAATTTAAAATAATTTTATGTGTATTCTGTGCCAGAGAGTGTTGCCCCTAGTTTTTATATCACTACTGTCCCATTTTATAAAACTGCTCATATGACCACCAGGCGGGCAGATAAGATTTGAGTGACAGCTGCGTTTAGTAGAAGTATTAATCTTGATTGCTGAGAAAATCACAGCCTTTAATTTTCTGTATTTTAAAGAAAGCTGATAGCTTTAAAATGGATAGAAAGATGAGAATATGTTTATTACTTCCCACTACTCTCCCTTACTTAAAATTTCTGGCACAGACGTCATATACGTGCCACATTGGCGCGATTGTAACAAAATGGCAATTTTATGCCTCACATGGTAACCTGGTTATTTTGTTTATATTGTTGTTTATTTACTTTTATTTTTTATTTTAATTCTATAAATTGTTTTTATTATGTATGTCAATATTTATTTATATCAAACTATCATTTATTTATTTTTATTTCCCTTTTTTTAAATAATTGAAGTATTTTTATTTAATACGTTATTTTATTTTTATATTGAAATAAAAAATCACGTGCTATTATTGAATGCTATTTGTAACTAATATTCTAAAACAAAGTTTTCGCCAAATTGGCGGGGGGGGGAAAATCACGCGAATGTGGTGCGTATATGACATTTATGCCAATTTTCCTTATTATAACTTTTATTTATTTATGATTTTGTCCTGATTTAACACACTTTTGCTTAGTTCAAAATGGCATGTTACAGTCTTATTGAGATTAACTTACTGTGTTCACACGCAGAAGCAAATTTCCTAATTTTGTCACTACTGCCCCGGCCACTTCTGTCCCCCGTAAATACTGAAAAGTACATTTTGATACGATGTTATTTACATTTGTTCTATTTTATATTTATTTTTAAAATGTCCAAATAAATGGAAAGAAATTCATTTTAAAATATATTTTACAATTCTTCATTTTACCGGAATAATAAGAGAAAATGAAAAAATATATAAAGGGGCACACATTTCTGTCAAGAGAAAATAAAAACTATTAATTTTATTGAAATATACATTATCTTTTAAAATAACATTCATTTACAGACAAATTAGAGTAGAAATCTTTTTTCAAGTTTTAAAGACAAAGAACATGAAAACTACTTTTATAACACTATTTCTGTGTTACTTATTTCGGGACTTATTAGTTTCATAAAGTTGGTTTTTCCATGTTTAGAATTTTAAATATTTTTTATGTTAAATGTATTTAAGATAGCTAGTTTCAGCTATCACTAAGAAGTTTTGGATGTATAAGTTTCTTCATTGTATATTGCAGAGCAAATTGAAATACACAGCTCATTCAGAAAATGGCCAAAAATGTTGTGTGAATTTCTAAAATACGAAAGTAACGAGAAAATTTAAACAAATTTTAGCATAAAAATGTCTTTTAATTTACTAAAATGGGTATCATACAATTTAACAGGTTTCTTTGTATTTCAAAGTTTTGAATGAGAACATTTTGAAAGTTGAAATCAAAAAATATTTTAAGGAGAAGTTATTAGTTTCCGGGGAATCAGAATGGGTTAATAACTAATCTGCCCCCCCCCACCCCCTTATCAGGCGTACGCCTCACGTGGAGAATACCGCTCCAGCAGCAAATTAACAATATTGCAATATTTGGTAATTTTTTTTAAAGCACTGTTACACTAATATTTTGCCATTTATATTTAAGAAGCATATGAGGCTGATGCTGCTTACCAATACTTTTAAAATACTTTTAATAGATTGGAATAGCAATGTAACTACTTTTCTTAGGATACCAGAATTTATGAAATAATTAGCAATATATTCAATAAAATACTTATATTTTCTTAACATGGATATAACACTGTACATATTCGTAATGCAACTTTTTAATTTATGTCTAGTTAAATCTATGTCAGTGTGTTACATAATAGAAGGAGTATAATAAACGAAATTAGTATAATTTGTGCTTCAATTCAGTAATTTATGAAATATCAATTTTGCGATAAGGACTAGTGTTTGGTTTCAAAGTTTTCAAACATTTATTTCGTTGTGTGGTGTGTTGTGTGTCGTGTAATTTTCTGAATCTCCTGCTACAAAGGATGTCTAAAAAGTACTCATATTTTAAATCTGTCGCTGATGCTTTCGTGGTTAAATCAAAGTAGAGATATTTATTTGCTGCTATCTGTAACAGTTTCGGTAAATTACATAATTGAACAAAAAATGTGAATTCTAAAAAATCAATTTAAAAGTGGTGAAAATTTTGCGGAGGCTGTTCGCATACGTTAATCCAAATGTCAGCTAATTGTAGGACGCCTTTTATAACGTATAGAGCAGCTATTTTTCCAGCACGTTATATTCTTGCCGGCCATAAATATATCAGGGGTTAGAATGACAGTGGAGTAAGTCAAAAATTTTGAAAATCTAGATAACCATATTTTCACTGAACGTATATTAATTTCTGTTCAATGTGCCAGTCAAATAAGTCATGGTTCACATAGGAAGTTGCTACCATAGACCTTGCTCTGAGGTCGCTACAGGGTAAAACTAGTTGAACCACTCAATGCATCGGAAATACAACAAGTTTCAAAAAACAGTTCATTTCTCAAATTTCCAAATTTTGACTTACTCCACTGTCATTCTAACCCCTTAACATATATTTGATACGTTAGTTCTGCAACACATTATAATTATATAATAATGCATGAAAAGGGTAATTAAAATAGTATAATGACAAAAGAAACTTTTGTGGAAGCTAGCCGCATACGTTAATAAAAATGCCAGTTTATTGTAGGACGTCTTTTACTCGAAAATTCATAAAGATACAACTAAATGTAAATATATTGCTTGAAGGTGCGCAAAAACATGCATAAAACATTTAAAAGCACATTAAAGTCCTTTTAAAAATTCAAAACGTTTTCAACCGAACTACTCGGTTATCATCAGTGAAAAACTAATTGTTGAGTTGAGTTGTTGTCTCTTCGCGTTTTCTGGCTTGCCCGGAATAAACTATTTTACTTCAAGGGTTTGGAATATAAGGTGGGATGGGAAAGGTAATCAATGATGTATTAATTCATTCCACACTGCGTGGATATCATATCATAATACATCGTTACGGACTATTTCTTTTTTAGATATTATTTCTAGAGACTCTCTTATGATAGCTTCCAGGTGATTATTTGTGCGAATATAAGTTTGGATCCAGTATCGTTGCATTAATAAAGCATATATGGAATACATTTTTAAAGTGATTTTAAAAAAATCAAAAATGCTTAATTAAAATTTAATTATGTTAACAAAATTTTTTATTGAGATTATTAAATTATAATTACAAGTATATTTATTTTAAAAAATGAGAAAAACAAACGCAGCGCGTTCCGGCATCGAACCCGGGCCCTCGGAACAATGAGCAGACGCCACGCCAACTGAGCTACGACCAACGAAATTAAGATGCTACAAAGGAAGTATTTAAATTGTGTTATAATATTAAACCCCCCCATTTCTCGAGAACTAAGGAGCGTTGTATAAAATCCATTGAATCTGAGACTAAGGGGCTTCTACCCTACAACATATATAAAAATAATCAAAATCTGTGATTACCAAGCTTGGCACTCTCCTTGTTAGATGAATTTACAAATTAAGTATAATTTTTAAGTACAAGTAAGCAATGAAATTTGAAATAACAATTAAACTTTTGGATGAAAATATTTGAAAAATAAAAGATTATACGAGTCATAACAGAATAAACATTTTTTTCCCAGAAGCAACAGATGGAAAGCCATTAAATTTTATGTAAGAATAATATGCTTTATCTAATATATAAATTCTTGAAGTACTGACATTCGAAGTATATGTTAAATTATTGATTAACTTATTGTACATAGGTCAGAACCTCATCTATAAATTCAGATACAAGCAATATAGATATGAAACAGTATGTAGCTCTTTGAGTGCAAAAAAGCAAACAACATTAATTTAAGTATATATATAATAATTTCTCTTTGAGTGCTAATTAAATAAATGACTCTTTACAGTCTTAAATGCTAACAGAACAGAATATGATAAATACATAACTCTTTATGATATAATTTCTCTTTGAGTACTGGTTGAAAAATGACCACATTCATAATATTTGAATTCAAAGAATAAGAATGAAAATAATAAAATAGTATATTACGGTTTTAGTGCAAGCTTAAAATAAATATAGATACATAAATTTCTCTTTGAGTGCTAACTGTATTTATAATGTTTGAATGCTAACAAATTTTATATAGTGTTATAAACTTATTAAATACAAACAGAATTAAATATAATAAAATAAATTAATAATAATACATCTCTTTGAGTGCAGGGCAAACCTTTTTTATATATTCTAATGCATGCTGGATTAATGCAAAATAGTATTCAACTCTTTGAGTGCAAAGTCTGATTTCATACTGAAGTTCAAAAGTTTTGAATTTGAAGACACTAACATAATTGGACATTTGAAAAACAGTCACCATTATTGTGAGAGCTTAATTTGTAGAAAAGTCACCATTAATGAGAGTTTAAAAGTTATTTGAAATTTACAGATTGTTAGAGTAAAATATTTTAAACGTAGAGATTTAGGAAAAGAATAACACTTTTAAAAACGCAATTTCAGCAATTACTACTAATATTCGAGCAACATATCTAAATGTTTTGTGCAGCCCTGTATATGGTCTATAGATTTAGATGTATACTACTCAGTATGCTCAAATTTACTTGAGTTAGAAAATACATAGCACAGTTAAAATTTCCCCATCATCAATTTCCGTCAATAAAAGAAATGTCCCTGAGATCTTTTGAGAAGCCGTGTATGTGATCTATAGAGAATTTATATAGAACAACTAATATGCAAAAAATTAGTTACATTTAAAAATGCGTAACACAATTGCAAACGAGCTTCCGTCAATTATTGTTCATAGACCAAGAATTTGGTTACAATTCTGTAACCAAATTCTTTTGAGCGTCTCTGTAAATAAACAATCCATTCTATGCACACCATATTCTACAGTAAGCACCATGTAGCTCCCCTCAGTGACATGTATCTCAATTTGAATAAGTTTAAAATAGAGTAACATCATTAAAATACGTCGCAAACGATTTTTCCCCATACACCGGAATTATTTTGAGCGTCCCTTTAAATGAACCATAAATGCTACACAATTCATTTTCAACACCAAACATGCCATAGTAAACCCCAATAACATATATCCATTTCATGGCAACCCGAGTATATTTACGCGAGTTAGTGCACGGACAGACAGCAGACATATACGGCAGACAGACAGACAAACCGAATTCATAATAAACACTTTTGAGTTATGTTGGAAAATGTTAAAAAGTATTGATGCTTAGTTGGCTGGAGTGCTTGTGCTTTTTTTGTACGTAAAATACCCTTTCGATAATTAGGCGATATAATTAGATCTGGTGACAATATAAGGTAATGGGAGATATTTTTGCTACTATAAATAATCTATCAAATTTCCCGATTTTTATTCAGTCATACTTTTTTTAAAAAATAGAGAAAGTTTACTTTGTAGATACATCAAGTTAATTCCTTCAATCATCAGGTAGTAATGCCACGCACTTCGAAGTTTTGAAATTGAACTCTTTATACTCCAACGAATAACTTTATTATTATTAATATGTGGACTTTAAAAGTCCGAAAAATAATAAAAGGGAATAATATGTTCACTTTAAAAGTCAATATAAACGTACACATTTACAATTTCAAAGATAATCAACAAAAATACACTATAAAAATTTACTTACCAACTTTGTAATAAAAAAATTATTTTTGAAATTTACAATTTAATAAATAATTCATGAGAACAAAATATTTTTTAATGTAAATTACGAAAAGATCAACACTATTAATAACAGTAAATTACTAAATGAACGTGTACATGATATTATTAGTCAAGCTCGTTTGAATACATTATTAATTTGAGTAAAATTCGTATATATATATATACATATATATATATATATATATATATATATATATTATGATTCTTTGATGCGTCTTTAGTGAAACAAACTCAAGCATACTAAGTAGGAAAACAATAAATTAAAAAGTTATTTCTAAAAAAAGTTATTATGTTCACTCTAAATATTGAAACTGAACAACTTTGAGTGGTAAAATTTGAGGACGTAGAAAAAAAAAGAAAATGCCAACAATGATATTAAAAAAATCCAAGAGCATTCATTCACTATAATAAATATGTGGAAGACCTCAACTGTAAATGAAAAAACAAACGCATCTAAAGTTCAACATATTATTGTATTATTGTTGAGAATTTTTATGCAAACTTTTTGAAAATCTATGAGAGAAAAGAACAAAAAAGTAAATCACGATCAGAAGTTATTCTTTTTTCTTACATTTTATATTGAAATCAGGAATTTCAAGCGTAAAAAGAGAGATTTATGTTTTCTCCTTTATCGAAGAAATAAATAAAATGCATGAACGAAGTATAAAATGATGGATTCCCGTCAAATTGAGAAAAATATAAAAAGATAAGTTTTTCCCCAAATATATCATTTTTTAGAATTCTGTATATTTACTCTAAATTCAAAAGGAGGAACATGCTTGAAATTTTTAAAAGCAATAAATGTAGAAAATATTTTTCCAAAACTTTTGAAGTTTAAAAAAAAAATTCTTTGATATTAAAATTGATATTTTGAATTGTATTATCTTTTAAACAATAAAAATAAGATTATTTTTCTTCCTTTTTATTATTGTTCGGTGAGGATTCATAAACTTTGCTAAACTAGTTTGAACATAAAGTGACTGCATCCTTCGGGCACACTTTCATGTTGTAAGGAATTCATAGACACAAATTTAACAAACATAACAGTTTTGTTCAACAATTAAAAGGGAGATTAGCAGTGGAACAAATAAACTAGTTAGACGGTTTTAACTTAAATCAAGAAACAAGAAATATCCAATTTCACATGTTAATTCTCATCTAACTATATTTAGTCATTGATCATAATAGTTTCCCTTAACTTTATAACATTATTTTTCTTCCCTTTTATTATTGTTCGGTGAAGATTCATAAACTTTACTAAACTAGTTTGAACATAAAGTAACTGCATCCTTTGGGCACTCTTTCATGTTGTAAGGAATTCATAGACACAAATTTAACAAACATAACAGTTTTGTTCAACAATTAAAAGGGAGATTAGCAGTGGAACAAATAAACTAGTTAGATGGTTTTAACTTAAATCAAGAAACAAGAAATATCCAATTTCACATGTTGATTCTCATCTAACTATATAGAGTCATTAATCATCATATTTTAACTTAAATAAAGAAACAAGAAATACTACGAGGCATACATTCCTTAATAAAAAGAGAAAACTGCCCAGTTAAACTGAAGGCATTTAGCTCACAGGCTATTCACCCTAATTGTATATTAAACTCTTATTTCAAAGTATTTGAAATAAACGCTCGAAAAATAAAGAAACTGAAAATATATTAACGAGGGTATCATTCCCAGTTCCCCCCTTATAATTAACTAATGAACCCCACAGACTAATCAGAAAAGCGCCTTATCACACTGAACCTATATACAAAATTTGAAGAAAATCGGATAATTCTGCATGAAAAATCCATTTATCTAAATTAAGGGGGGGATTAGACCCCCCTTTCCCCTTTTATACTTAACCAATGAACCCATAAAAGTAATCAGTAAAGCGCCTTAATCACAATGCACCTATAACAAAATTCGAAGAGAATCAGATAATTCTGCATGAAAAACCCATTTATCTAAATTAAGGGGGGTTAGCCCCCTTTCCCTCTTTATACTTAACCAATGAACCCCCAAGACTAATCAGGGAAGCGCCTTATCACATTGCACCAGTATACAAAATTTGCAGAAAATCGAATATTTCTGCATGAAAAACCCATTTATCTAAATTAAGGGGGGGAGGGGGTTTAGCTCCCCGTTTTTCCCCTTTATACTTAACCAAAGAACCCCCAAAACTAATCAAGGAAGCGCCTTATCACAAGGATCCTATAACCAAATTTTAAAGCAAAACGGTTAGTTCTATCAAGCGTTATCGCGTTACGTGCATACATACGTACATACATACATACATACATACATACGTACATACAGAACCGGCGGGCACATAAGCTCTCAGGCTTTGATAGCCTGTGAGCTAAAAACTATGCTCAATTAGAACAGAACTCAGTCTAAAATATTTTATAATTTTGCGGATGGCTGCACACTACACAGTAGCAAAATATATTTTTCTGTGAACACTAGCGACAATTCTAATGAGATTCTGTGAATCACGATTGCTACTTATTGAAAAACAAAAGGTGAAATTCGTACCCAAATACTGTAAATTGGAAGCAACCCGGACGTTGAAGTACGTTGACCTCTATCTAAATCTCGAATCTATAACTCCACGTGTCATAGGCAGTACCAGGAACATGATGATTGCCAGTATAATCTTAATAGTAATTAATATCTTTGGTGATATCTGTTCCAAATCCAATTTCATATGTTAATTCTCATATAACTATATATAGTCATCAAATAAACGACAATCACTTCAAATGACAATCAACGAAAATTCATAATACATTTAAAAGTAAAATAAAAGTGAATTTTTGAACGTGATTTTTACTTTCAGGAATATATATTCAAAATTTTCACATGAAATTAACAATCCTGAAGAAAATGTATTAAAAACATTACATAAAAACTCTGTACAAAATCTCTGTACAAAAAACTCTGTATTGTTAAATACACATATCTTGCAAGAAGATTTAGATATATACTTTCAAAACATGACAAATTATAAAAATAATCTATTCTGAGATAAATGGACTGTAAGTTTTAATTACGGACGGTGCAAGACTGATAGTGCAATGCAAAAATTGTTATATCTCCTGATGTAATCATCGTACAAATACGTGGTTTACTTTATTTAATTTACTTAACTTTGTAATATTTTATTAGCAAAAAATAAAAATGCATTTTCTGAAAAAATCAATCCGTGGCACCCCTTAAATTCCAATCTTCTGCTAACTTTCTACGAAATATAAGAAAAAATCCGTAAAAAGTAGAGTCCAATATAGGTGCCTTAAAAAATTATTATGCATACATTGAATAATGTTTTTTTCGTAATGTATTTCGCCTATTTTGGTACGAACATAAAATATTAGATAAAATTTCACTATTTTTAAATAAATATATATACACAGAATACATACAAGATTCAAAAAGTTCATTATTTTTATTTTGAAACATTCAAAGAATTAAAAAAGAAAAACTGAGACTCATAGGATCTCCAACATTACAAAATAGTAAGTAATATAATGCCTCTAAAAATTTCCAACTGAAATCAAAAATCCGAAAACCTTATTACAAATATTTGTTCCACAGTCGTATCTTGCTCACACTTCTGTAGACTATGAAAAGAAAAGACAATTTTAAAAGTTATATATTTACATTACATTTTGATAAAAATAAAAGGATTTCAAGGAATTGAAATTTCAAACGTATATGATACAAATGCATGGACAATGTTCAGATAAAATGATTTAAAACAAAATGGAATCACTTTCATAGAATATGCAGTCCTTTCAACATTCTTTTACATGTGTTTTATATTTTTATTTTAAAGAAGATAACGATAATTACAACATACTGTCAGTTAAAATGCAAACATAGAAAAAAAGTACCAAAAATCAAATGCAAAATTGTTTTTCCACTTTTGGTACTGCAATATTGCGGATGCAAACGGAGCTAAAGTCATAAATTATTCAAATGAATTATTTACCTAAATGTTTTCAGCTCCTTTTCAAAAAAGTTAGTGGCTATTATGTCGCGTACACACAAAACAATTTCCCTAATTGTTAAATGTATAACTTTTTTAACTCCCACAGTTTCACGGAATTTATCTTCACATATCTTCGAAAAGTCTAAATAAAAAATTGGCTTTCGTTCCATTTATTATTTTTTGCAATAAGTGCCTCTAAACAAGGGAAAGTTGTGTTTTCTTAATATAATTCATATATTTTGTTAGGTACAAAAATACAAAGTTATATTCCTGTTAAAATTTCCGTAAACATATATATAAATATATATATATATATTTTTTTTTTTACCCTGTTTAATTTTCGTTCCATAACATGACTGTTATTTTTATATTAAACCCACTGCCGGTGAGGCCACAGCCTTTTTAGTTTCATTATCTTGTTCTGGTTTGATTTGTTCAATTTTTTATGTTTTGTTGTTTTTCACTTGTTAATTAATGTTTAAATATTGTATGGAATTCTGGTTCTGCTAAAAATACTTGCATATTATGGTCTGTATATACACGGTATACATGGAACTATCCAAATAATTTCATTATTTTTATTTTTAAAAGTTCAAAGAGAAATAATATAATAAAACTGAATCTGAGAGTATCTTCAACATTACAAAATAGTAAGTGATATAATCCCTCTAAAAATTTCTAGTTTACATCAAAAATCCCAATATCATATTTTAAGTTTTTTTTTTTTCGCAGTCGTATTGATTCTTGCACACACCTCTGTAAACTATCAAATTAAAATAAAATTTTAAAATTTATATATATATACTTTCCAATTCAATAAAATTGAAAGGATTTCAATGAATTGAAATTTCAAACGTATATGATACAAATCCATCGATAATGTTTAGATAAATTTTCAAAGCAATCTTTCCTTACAATTCAGGGAGGTTATAAAATGAAAAGTTTTTCACAGCGACATTTCTAAGCAGATAAATATTTAGTAAAATAAATGTTTTATTTAGTGTTTGAATTATCTTACCAATACAGCAAATCTTTCAAATTGAAATTTTTGGTTATAAATTTATAGTGCACATATATATAATTGCAGAAATCGGATCATTCTTCTAATATATGTTTTGTAAAGTAGAATCTCAGAAAATCAGAAACATAATTATTCCAAAAATTTTTATTTATAACAAAATTAAAGATATTCACTTTCATAGAATATACAGTAAATAAAACCTTTCAACTTTTTTCTTATATATATATTTTTTTCTCTTTATTTTTATTTTAAAGAAGTTGACGATAATTATAACATACTGTCAGTTAAAGGGAAAACGTAGAAAATAGTACCAAAAATCAAATACCAAATAGTATTTCCAATTTTGGTACAGCAAACTACACTGTAAAAAAAACACAGTAATTTTACAGCAAAAAATGCTGGCAATATGGGTGCCAGCAGATTTTGCTGTAAATTTACAGCAATTTTGTTTTTTTAGATTTAACAGCACTTTTGTAGATTTTCAGCGTTTTTTGCTGTTAATTTTACAGCACTTTTGTTTTTTCGATTTCACAGCACTTTTGTAGAATTTCAGCATTTTTTGCTGTTAATTTAACAGTAATTTTGTTTTTAGATTTTACAAAACTTTTGTAGATTTTCAGCATTTTCTGCTGTTAATTTAACAGCAGTTTGGTTCTTTAGATTTTACAAAATTTTTGTAGATTTTCACCATTTCTTGCTGTTAATTTAACAGCAATTTCTTTTTTTCTTTTTCTTTTCTTTTTTTTTTTAATTTTACAGAACTTTTTTAATTTTCAGAATTTTTTGCTGTTAATTTAACAATTTTGTTTTTTAGGTTTTACAGAACCTTTGTAGATTTTATTAACTTTTGCTTTTTATTATTATTATTATTATTATTTATTTTTTACAGCACATTTGTAAATTTTAGAGTAAAGCTGTGGAATTTTGCTGTAAATTGTATTGCTTTCTGTGGCGGCTCGTTTTTTGGAGCTCCAAATGCCTGCCTGAAACACATTATTTTCATACCATTTTTTACAAGATATCTTTTCCTTATTTAATGGTAGTTGTAGGTTCTTAGTTTTCCCCGCCCGGTTTGACTTTGACTTTGTTTAATGGCAGAACTTTCTGACAGTAAATGATATAAAATATTACTTTTTTAATAATAGTGGTAAGAAAAGAATAAATTTAGCAGCCATGCATATAGTGCCCCAAATAAAGCCAGTCACGAGTCGCCAATGATCTGCAATTAAATAAGATAAAAATTCCATGCGGAAATATTGGTAGTCAAACATGTAAAATATTTTTTACCTTTTTTTTTTTTTTTTTTTTTTTTTTTTTTTTTTGAAAATTGGCCATTTTGAAAATTTGATTACATATGCTGTCCCAGAGGAAAAAGAAGAAAATTCAAACATATATTAATATTTAATGTTTAATTTGAGATATGCATTATATAAAGAAGACTGTATTAAATATATCTAGCATTAAAAATGTTAAAAATCAATAAAAATTGTTGAGATATAAATCAGTATAAATGGATTAGTATCAAAACCGGTACCTAATGTCAAGTCCGTTACCTTACAAAATTACTAAAAATAGTCACCTTTTAAATTTTTTTAAAGTTTCAAAAATCAACTTACTTTGAGGTGACTTAAGTCCCTAAATTTCAGAATATGATACTTAAATTAAATTGAAATGAGAAACATTTATAACCACAAATTTTGACCACATAGATACAAACCTTTTTCTAATAATAACAATATATATTTATGTAAATTATATCTCTATTTCTTAGTTGAAAGAAAAATAACAATAGAATGGTGAAAAAAATTATATTAATATTAAAATACATTAAAAAATGTGCGATAATTGACTTGACATTTGGTAACGGATTTGACACTAATTCATTTATACTATTTATAGCTCAACAATTTTTATTTATTTTTTAAATTTTTAATGCTAGAAATATTTAACATAGTCTTCTTTATATAATGCATACCTCAAATTAAATATTAAATATTAATACATGTTTGAATTTCCTTCTTTTTCCTCTGGGACAGCATATGTAACCGAATTTTGAAAATGGCCCAAGATATATTTTGTATTTCTACCCCAACCCCTATATTGTTTACTTATTTAAAAATTTTCTTATCTGATATTTGGACATATTTTAAAGACCAAGTGCACTAAATATTATCTTTCTATTTACGCATACCCATTGCTTATTGTTTTAATAACATTATGATATAATCAATTATTTTATACCGATGCAAACTTCATGTTTTCTTTCTTTCTTTCATTTTTTTTTTTTTTTTTTTTTTGTTTTTTTGTTTTTTTCCCTAACGTATATCACCGGAAATTTTTTTCCGAGTCATTTGTCTAGAGATAAAGCATTTTTCTTTACATTAATACAAAGGAATATTTTGCTTGTTACTTAGTTTTCAAATAGTTTTCCTATCACCCAGTATTTTTTCACAGGGCTTTGTTTCTAATTTAATATTATAAATTTATATAATAAATTGTAGAATATATATTGAGATCAAATAATCAAAATAATCTCATTTCTATCTATAAACTCGATTTACAGTAAAAAACTTAAATATTAGATAATGACGAAATTAAAAGATAATAAACATACGATCAATAAACGATCAAAATAAAAAAACAAGTGGATATTTTTTTTTTTTTTTTTTTTTTTTTTTTTTTTTTTTTGTTAATTTAATAAAATAATGTATCCAAATTACGCAAATTTAATGACTTCAAAATTACATATAAGATTATTAAAACTAAATGCACATAAAAAAAAAACCATGCATGTATAAAATCTGAAAATTATTAACTAGAACTCGGCTCTGACTGCAATGAAAATTTAGTGAACTTCAATTATATAGTGTATAAATAAAACTATTCAAACAGGCTCAGAAAGTGAACTTAAAATTATTACAGAATTAAAAATATATACATGAGTTAGCTTACTAAGTACAAATGAATAAGTTGAAATTTTGAAAACAACAATGATAATGATAACGAAATAAAGATGAGGGTCGTTTTTTTCTTTTATTAGCATGCATAAAGTTTCCTTTCACTTAGCAAACATTTTTTTTTATAAATAATGACAAAGCCCTGTGGGGAAATACTGAGAGATAATGTAAACTAGATAAAAGCCAAAATAAGCAAATTCACCCTTGTTACAATTTAAAACTGAGTACTTGATCTAGGCGATTGACTCGAAAGTTATTGTCGATGATACACGCTGCAGAAAGTGGTTTGTATCTTACAAATATGCAACAGAAATTATGTAACGTTATTAAAACAATAATATAAGTAAATATAAAGATAAAAACTTACCCTCGGTCTTTAAATGTTTGTGAAATCCGTGTATCCATATTGAAAAGAAGTAGCAAATTACAAAAGTAAACGCCATGAAAACGCTGACGCATGCAATGGCAGGCACGAAATACTCTGTATCTCATCTCACTCGGAATGTTGTCAAAAACCGGTCTTCCACGTTAGCTGACGTTAGAAGCTCTTAAAATTAACACATTTGGTGTAATCCTTGTTTTTTGAATACTAGTGAAATATTTACAATGTTTTATGTTTTCTGTAGCGATTTTTCTCGTTTTCTTTCCTTTTTTACAGTGTAGACACATAGACAGATATTAAATTGTAGCGAGTTCGACTCTTTGATTCAAAACTTCAGCTTTGAATCTTTCGCGATTTCGTCAGTAGATGGCGCTTAAAAATCACAGTAAAAAAAGCTGTAAATTGTCTTTTTTCCATGAATTGTTCACCTAAATGTTTTCAATGCGTCTTAAAAAATGTTATTGGCTTTCGCGTACACACAAAACAATTTTCATAAATCAGTTAAGTAACAATTGAAATGTCTGACTTTTTCACTCCAACAGTTTCACGGAATTTATCCGTACATATCTCCAAAATCCAAAAATTAAAATTTACGCGCGTTCCATTTATTAGTTTTAGCAATAGATGCCTCCAAACAAGGGAAAGTTGTATTCACATAATATATTTCACATTTTTTATTAGTTACATACATATAAAACTTCTATTCCCGGTAAAATTTCCCTATTTTTAAATATATATATACACGGTAGTTTACATGCAAATATTCAAAGAATTTCATTACTTTTTAAAAATATTTAAATATTAAAATTTAAAGGTCTCATTGTATCCTCAACATTAGAAAAAAGTCCTTCCAGCCTGTACCGGGAGGAAAAGGTAGCTTTCTTATATCTTAGTTTAAAAATTTTAGCTAATGTTACTTGAAAACAGCAAGTTAAAATGCAAACAACGCGATTACAGAAGATTCGTTAATACTGAATTTGAATAAGAAATTTACCAAATTATGCAGCTATAGCTAAATTGGCTTCATTTATGGAGACTTAAATTTGGTCGCCAAATTTGGCGCTATTCAGAATTGGACGCTAACGGATATGAATATATAGTTTTATGCGTATGATTAGGAAAATAATTACAACAATGAAAGATAATAATTTGCGAGAAATCACGTTCACTAAAACGCATACATAAATTAATAGATTTTTTTTTTTTTTTTTTGCGTCTTGTTTGAAAATGCCAACTACCCTGGAATTTCAAACTGCTATACCTCAGCCATTTTTTAAGATAGAAGCAAAATAAAAAATACTCCGGAATCCTTGTATCAAAGCCTAACACTTAAACAAATATAAATTTGATTATTTTATGTTTTAATATATTTTTTTGTTTTTTAAATCTTTGAGTGGCCGTCATTTTGAAATATATGGCGGACCAAGCTGGCCAACGAACTCGGTGGAGATATTGGTGAGCTTAATGCACACACTTAGTTACATCCAAGTGGGTTTATAAATACGAGTGCTATTGTACGACATAAATCAGATATATATATATATATATCAACATTTGAACGGAGGATGGTTTTGGGGTCTGGGGGTCATGATCGGTGAAAATGTCCGAAATTTTCAGGAATTGCTTTCCTCCGAACGACTGCAATAGGTAGCTTTTTACTTTTTGTATTGAAAGCTACCTAATATTGAGTAAGGTTATAAGTAGGTATAACATCCGTTAAACCTTTCTAATATACGTCAAATATCCAAAAACCTTATCTATATTAATAAAAGAAAGTTTCGCTCTGTGTGTGTGTCCGTGTGTGTGTCTGTGTGTGTGTCTGTTGGCGATGGCTAGCAAAATTTAGCCCACCTAGAAGTCTGGAAATTTAGGTGTGGATAGTCCAAGGTCTGGCAATGTGCACCTGAGCCTCAGAATTTTAATATTTTGATAATTATCCAAGATTTCAATTTGATTCTCATTAACCATCGCTTCTAAAATAACATCTTTTAAATCAAAATGGCGAAAGAAACGAACCGGCGCATTGAATTTGCAAGAGGAAATGAACGAATTCGAAATTATTTTACTAATTAGCGAATTTTAAGAAAACTAATTGAGATATCAATTTGAAAATTTCTGAGCATATGTAAAAAAATATTCTGCAACTGACTGAGTGATTTTTGAAAAATTCGGTCGGTAATTTTTCATTATTATTCTTAATTTATGCAAAAAACTGCCAATAATCTGCCGGCGCAAGTGAAAACGATCCGAGAAAGTTTCAGACAGGGATCTGCTTTCATTAAAAACTGAACTACAAAGAGATCCGTTTCTCTGGCCGATCCCTCCATTTAGTTTGCAAAAATGAAAGGAAATAATTGCCAATTTTTACTAATGAACAAAAATTTAAGTAACTAATTAACATATAGATTTGAAATTGAGGTCGGGAAGAGGTGTCATCTGCCGGCTATTTTAGCGTAGCGTCTTCCTTATGTTCTAATTATCAGAAAAGTGTAATTCTTTTTTTAATGATCGCGTTAATGTAGGTGACAGTGGTTTCCTTGAATAAATTATTCATTATATTTGCGGGTATGGGGAGGGGGGGGGGTTAACGCCTTTCTCTGAGATTGTAATTATCTCGGGCACGGGTAACGCCGGGCGGGTTAGCTAGTTTAAAATATTTTTACCACACTCGTTTTCATTTTTGCATATATCGCAGTGGATTATCAAATGAAAATACATTTTTTTTAAAGTACCATTATATACAGGCCATTTCAATAAGATCACGCAAGGAGTCGAAATTTCTAATGCATATCGTACAAATACATCAAAAATGTTTAGATATATTTTCAAAACCTTTTCTTCATATCATTCAGAATCGTGATAAAATGAAACGTTTCCACAGCTACATTTTTATGCATACATTTTATATTTTCAATAAAATAAAATTTTTCTTTAATATTTATAATACTCTCTGTAAATGAGCAAGTCGTTCAAATTCAAATTTTGGCTTACGAATTCATAGTGCATATATATAAAATTATACAAAATCCCATAATATTTTTAATATATAAGTTCTATAAAGTAGAATCTCGGCAAATCAGAAACATAATTATTCCAGAAAATTTACTTTAAATAAAAAAATAAAACTAATCACTCTGGTAGAGAATAAACACATATATATATATATATGTCTATTTTAATCTTTTTTGAGCTTATATATATATGTGTGTGTGTGTGTGTATGTATATATGTTAAGGAAATCAACGCTAATTACATCATACTGTCAGTTAAAATGAAAACGTAGAAAATAGTAACAAAAATCTAATACCAAATAGTTTTTTTCAATTTTGGTTACAGCAAGACTAGATGCATTTATCCTCACATATCTCCTATAATATCATATCACATCCTATCATATCATATCCTATAATCACATATCACATATAATTTCAAACGTATATCATACAAATGCATCGACAATGTTTAGATATATTTTCAAAACGTTTTCTTCATGCCGTTCAGAGTAAAATAAAATGAAACCTTTCCACAGCTACATTTTTATGCAGTTATATATATATTTGATATGTTGAGTAAAACAACATTTTTATTTAAGGTTTGTATAAATTCGGCAAAATAGCAAAAAGTTTTGGTTAGAAATTTATAGTGCATACATAAAAAAATTATACAAATTCAGATATTTTTTTAATAAATAAGTTTTAAAAATTATAATCTCAGAAAACCAAAAAAATAACTATTCTAAAAAATTTGCTTATATCAAAAATAAAACTATTCACTTTCGTAGAATATACAGTCCATAAAACTATTGAACTTCTTCTTACACACATATATATATATTTTTTAAAGAAGTTGACGATAATTACAACATACTGTTATTTAAAATACAAACGTAGAAAATAACACCAAAAGTCAAGTACCAAATAATTTTTCCAATTTCATTTCAGCAAAACTGGATGCATACTGAGCTAAATTCGTCAGTTGTCCAAATGAATTATTCACCTAAATGTTTTCAATGCGTTTTAAAAGAAGTTATTGGCTGTCGCGCACATGCACACAAAATTTTTTTAACTAAAACTAATTTGAATACTAGGAATCACATAAGATGGAATATATATATAAAACACTTTAAACTAATTTTTTTTAAATAATTTTACTTTAAAGTGCTGATTTTGAAATAAATGGATTGCAGCAAATGGGAACAAAACGATTATTTTTCAGAATTTTCTAACTTTCACTATTAATTATATTTAAATACTATTTAGCTAAAATAAAATTTTAAATTATATTTTTCATAAATTTGGGAAACAGTGGGAAAAATCCTAAACGTAATCACTCTTTAAATCACTCTTTAATAAGTGATAATAAATGAGATGTAAAAAAAAAAAAAAAAAACGTTTTAAAGTTATTTTAAAACTTACATAAGCGTAATAAAATTAAATCACTAAGAATTATTTTCTCAATCGAAATTGAGAATTTTTGTGAAAATACAAAACAGAATTTCATTGGCTGGAGGAGGGTGAGAGGGGGAGGGTTGTAGGATAGCGCTGAGAGCATTCGTTTTTGAATTTTATATTTTTATAAGAAAAATATACAGAGTGTACACCTAAATTTATTTCGCCTACAACAGCTGGTGAACCAAGTTAGCTACAGCCGATAATGTGGTATGTTGGTACAGTAAAACGTCTATGTGCAACACGTTGAGGTACTTCATTGTTACGAAATCCTTGATCACATGTTCTGTGGGCGGGGTTATGCTCACGGCGCGCGTTACGTAATGTGACGTAACCTCGAACCGATTAGAAAACAGTTTTGTATTTTTCAGTTGGAATAATTTGTATCGTGAACAATGGAGCTTCTTGGCGGCTCTCCTGAAGTTTAATAGTTTTTCAGTCTAATAATTATTTTTAATTTACTTTTGTGTTTAATGTGCTGTCGAATAAAATATGAAAAGACATCAAGACTATTATTATGAATCTATCATCCTCACACCTGTCCCAGAATGTGTATTTATTGTGTTTCTTCTTCGAAATTACGTTCTTTCTGACTGTATCTGCTGCTGCTGATTATCATTATTTTTCATGGCGCCGACTACCCGCGAATACAAGAATATGTTTATACGCTTTAGAAATTGTTTGGAATGGTTCATCAATGTGAATATATAGGAAAAAGTATTAATTGGAAGTTTCTTTTTTTCTCTTCTTGTGGACTATGCTCGGATAAAAGGTACTGTAAAAAGCTTTATTATTATTATTATTGTTATTCTAAAATGGAAAAAGTCGATAAGTTAAAATCAAAACGTAAGCTTGCTCGAACTTCATGCACTAAATTAATTACTTCTATCGATAGATTTATGGAAAGTATTGATACTCAAAGTGACAATGATAAATTTAAACTGTCTGAATATTTAATAAATTTGCAAGAAAAACAAGATGAGCTTAAAAATTTAAATGAAAAAATTGAAGAATTAATAGATGATTCAACGGAATTTGAAAACGAAATACAAAAGTCACTTGAGTATGAGGAAGCTATATCTGATTCGAAAACCCATATAAGAAGTAAATTAAAGCAATTCAAGGTCGAGCAAGCTGAATCCGTGAAAAGTAATAATAGTACTTCTAATTTAAATAATGCATCACAGAATCCTGTCAATTTGCCAAAACTAAACATAACCACCTTTAGTGGTGATTCAAGTAAATTCTTGGAATTTTATAACAGTTTTGAAAGCGCTATAGATTCAAATGAATCATTAACAACTGTTGATAAATTTTTATATTTGAAATCTTTCTTAACCGGTGAAGCTTACAAATCAGTAGCTGGTTTTGCGTTAAAAGAAGAAAATTATAAATCTTGTTTAACCTTATTAAAAGAAAGATACGGAAAACAAGACCAGTTAATTAGTTGTTTTGTTAATAAATTATTAGAAATCGAACCTGTTAAATCTTCATCAAATATTAAGGGTCTCAGACATATTTATAATGAAAGTGAAGTCAGTATTAGGAATTTGCAATCTATGGGTATTGCTTCAGATAAATTTGGATATATATTAATACCTATTTTGTTAAAACAATTGCCACATAATTTAGTGGTAGAATTTCACAGAAAAAGGGATCCTAAGAAAATGGGTGATGTAGGGGAATTAATGAAATTCATCAAGTTTGAAATCGAATCTAGGGAGGCTGCAGATCTGGTGTCAGGAATTTCGTTGAAAGGTCAGGAAACGTTTCGTTCGAAAGCTGAATATTCTAAAGAGAAATTTAAAGTAAAAAATAATTTCCCGACATCAGTTGCATTAAATACTGTTACTAAAGGTGTTTGCATTTTTTGCAATTCTAATACACATACTGGTTTAGGATGCAAAATCTTATCCAATGAACAAAAAAGATTTAAGTTAAAGAAAGACGGACGTTGTTATAAATGCTTTTTTAAACACTTACAGTCAGCTTGTAAAGTAAAAATTCAGCCATGTCAAACATGTCAAAGCACACAACATAATCACTTATTTTGCCCACAAACAAAATGTAAAAAATTAGTTGAAAATCAAGATTCAAAATTAAAACAAGTTAGCCAAAATCCTGAAAATGAAACCGTAATGCAATCTATTCATAAGTCAAAAAATTTGAGGAATAATTATATCACTCTACTGCAAACGGCTTGTGTTCAGGTGGAAAGTGGATCTAAAAAATTATTTGCCAGAATACTATATGATTCTGCTTCCACAAAAACCTTCATTCGGAGTGATTTGGCAAAGGCATTAAATGCCAAAATCTTAAGAAAAGAAAAACTTTTCATTTACACATTTTCTAACAGAAATCCTACAGAAAAAGAATTTGAATGTGTATTAATAACCTTGAGAAGCAGATATCATCCGTATAATTCTGTTAATGTTGAGGCATTAATTAAGGATGAAATCTGTGGTACCCAATTATGTCAAAATATTAATCCCGAGGTTCAAAACCTTATTTCAAAGGAATATCAATTAGCTGATTTATTCGAGGTAAATTTACCAGTTCAAATTTTATTAGGAGCTAATTACATTTATGAAACATTATGTGGATCGCTTACCAAAATAAACAAGCAATTATACTTTCAAACGTCTATTTTTGGAACAACATTAGTTGGACAAATGCCAGATAATTCTTCGATGAATTCTATTTCTTGTTTAAATGTAGTTTGCTATTCGAAAGAAAGAGATTTAACATGTTTAAATGTTTCGGGTGAAAATTTAAATACTCAATTAAAAGCATTTTGGGAACTTGAAGCAATTGGTATTATTGAAAGTAATGAAAAGAAAATTTCTAATTATGAAGTAATAAATGGGTTTCAAGAAAACTTAAAATTCGTGAATGGTCACTATGAAACACGTCTTTTATGGAAAAATTCTCGTGATTTGCTTAAAAATAATCTTGAAGTAGCAAAAAAGCGGTTTTCTAGTTTGGAAAATAAATTCCTGAAAGATGAGTCTTTATTCAAAGAATACAATTCTATTTTGCTTGACCAAGTTAATGAAGGTATAGTGGAATTGTGCCCTAAAAAGTTTTCCGAGAATAACTGTTACTACATGCCCCATAGACCTGTCATCCGAGAGGATAAAATTACAACAAAAACTCGGATTGTTTTCGATGCTTCCTCTAAACAAGCGGATTCCTTATCTTTAAACGAATGCCTGAATCCGGGTCCTAACTTGAACCCAAATGTTCTGGATATTATTTTTAAATTCCGATTACACAAAATTGCCCTTTCAGCTGACATTGAAAAAGCCTTTCTCCAGATATCTATAGCGGAAGAAGATCGCGATTATTTAAGATTTTTATACTATGAAGATTTTGACAAAAATAAAGAAATTGTCCCCTATAGAATGACTAGGGCTACTTTTGGTGTCACCTGCAGTCCGTTTATCCTTGCCTGTACTATCAAAAAACATATAAAAAAATATAAAGACTCTCACAAGAAAACTTTTGAAATCCTTAATTCGTCCCTTTACGTAGATGACTTCTTTACCGGAGAAAGTGATGTTGTACAGGCTTTTAATTTATCTAATGAAGCTGTTAATATTTTGAAAGAAGGGGGAATGAATTTAAGAAAATTTGAAACTAATTCCGAGGAGCTTAGGAAAAGATGGATTGATAAGAGCATACCTATTTCTAATTCCTATCCACCAAATAACTCTCTAAAAGTATTAGGCTTAACTTGGAACAATAATGAAGATAATTTGGGACTAGAATTACGTCCATTGTTATCAAAATTAAATAATGATTCTTGTACAAAACGGAATGTCTTGAAAATTGCAGCTATGTTGTTTGACCCGGCTGGGTTAATCACTCTTTTATTATTCGAATTAAATATTTATTGCAACAATTATGGGTAATGGGCATATCATGGGATGAAAATTTTTCTGGTGAGTTAGAAAATGAATGGAAAACTTGGATTTCAGAAATACAGGATCTCTCACAACTGAAAATTCCCAGATATTATTTTAGCACCCTGATCATGGAAAATGAGGGTCTCCAGTTACATATTTTTACAGATGCTAATCCTAAAGCCTATGGTCCCAGATACAACTATAGTCCTGGAAATCAAAGTTTGATATACTATCTAGATTAAATCAGGATGATATACTATCTAGATTAAATCATGAACACAAGAAAATTTCAAATATTAAATTCAAGAAACAATGCAAATATATATTGATACTTACATACCTCAACAACTGCACAATCTGCAAAAAATTTAACATACGTCCTGGTCAACAAGTAATAGCACCTCTTCCAGGTGACCGCATTAACGAAGCACCCCCATTTTCCGTTACAGGCCTAGATTTTGCGGGGCCCCTATATGTGAAGGGCAGTGAGAATAAAAATTACATCTTATTGTTTACTTGCGCTATCACAAGAGCAATTCATTTGGAGCTTGTGAAAGACATGTCAACTGCAGAATTTTTATTAGGATTTCGCAGATTTATTTCAAGAAGAGGGCTGTGTGCTTATAATCTACTCGGATAATGCTAAGACTTTCAAAAGAGCTGAACTTGAATTAAAAGAAATGTGGAAAGCTATCCGCCATCCGGACGTAAAAAAGTTTTACGCCGATCGGGGAATTTCTTGGAAATTCATTGTCGAACGTGCTGCCTGGTGGGGTGGCTTTTATGAGCGAATGGTGCGCTCAGTGAAGTTTACTTTACGTAAAGTCATCGGCAAATCTTCGTTGACTCTAAGTGAACTGGAAACTCTTGAAGTTGAAGTAGAAGCTATCATAAACTCTCGTCCATTGACTTATATTTATTCTGAACTAGATGAACCATTTCCTCTAACACCTGCTCATTTTATTATAGGAAAAAGAGTTTTGTGTTTACCAACTATAAAAGTAAACGATTTAACCTTACCAGCAACCAAAGAAACTTTAGTGAAACGTTTTCGTTTACGTGAGACAATTTTAAACCATTTTTGGAAGCGCTGGAAGAATGAATATCTCCTCAACTTAAAATCTGCTCACTGCACGGATCAAAATAAAACTTCTGATTTCAAGATAGATGATGTTGTGCTTGTGCATGATGAACATTTACCTAGAGCTTTCTGGAAGTTGGGAAAAATTACAAAAACATTTATTGGAAGAGATGGAAGAATTAGGTCTTGTGAAGTGAAAACAAACAATTCCATTATTAAAAGACCAATAAATCTCTTGCATAATCTTGAAATCAGAAACTTGAAAAACTGAAAAACTTTTTTTTCACTTTCAAAAGACTCTAAATTTTTTCTTGATGATATTTGAATTGGACTTTAATTTCTTATACTTATCCCTTTTGAATTTTTATAAAATAATTCTTTGCCTGATAATAGAATGTACATGAATAATATTTTTAACTGTTTCTTTTTATATTTTTAGTAGAAGATATTGTAATTTGTTTTTGTGCTTATTGAAGAAGGTATGTAAGTATCAATATATATTTGCATTGTTTCTTGAATTTAATATTTGAAATTTTCTTGTGTTCATGATTTAATCTAGATAGTCTATCATCCTGATTTAATCTAGATAGTATATCAAACTTTGATTTCCAGGACTATAGTTGTATCTGGGACAGTTGTATCTTGACTTGAATTATTTTAAATTTAAATAATTTATTTTATATTTGACTGTCTTCTTGAAACTCTTGGGCAAAACTTTAAAAATGTTTTGTTTTACTTACTTGGTTTCATTCTTGAATCTTATCTTGGATATATTATTATTATTTTACTTTTTATAATTTAATTTAAAACTTGTACTTGGAACAGATATTGATCTTGAATAATATTATGTTAATTTTTTTACTTGAATACCTTAATATTATTTTTTATTTGAAAATTGTATACAATTTAGATAATTGAGGTATTATTTGTTGATTGAAAACTAGGTTACTTGTATTGATGTTATATATATATGTGATGTTATATATGTATGATGTAATATTTTTGAAAATTTTTGATGAACCCCCATGTGTTCATGGTGGGGCAGGATGTTACGAAATCCTTGATCACATGTTCTGTGGGCGGGGTTATGCTCACGGCGCGCGTTACGTAATGTGACGTAACCTCGAACCGATTAGAAAACAGTTTTGTATTTTTCAGTTGGAATAATTTGTATCGTGAACAATGGAGCTTCTTGGCGGCTCTCCTGAAGTTTAATAGTTTTTCAGTCTAATAATTATTTTTAATTTACTTTTGTGTTTAATGTGCTGTCGAATAAAATATGAAAAGACATCAAGACTATTATTATGAATCTATCATCCTCACACCTGTCCCAGAATGTGTATTTATTGTGTTTCTTCTTCGAAATTACGTTCTTTCTGACTGTATCTGCTGCTGCTGATTATCATTATTTTTCATTCATAAAGCCCCCTAGTGGTACATTCTGGAGTTTTAGTCCATATCTCAAAAACTATACGATAAACTTGAGAAATTTCGTAAAAATGCTACTGTAGTCTTTATTTTTAAAAGTTGTACAGTCACAATCACGGTGGACAGTCACAACAAGACATTAAGGGCTTGCCACGAAAAGAGGTTAGCTTCATTTCTGGCGCTTTTTTTTTTTTTTTTTTTTTTTTTTTTTTTTTTTTTTTTTTGAGGGAGAGGCCTATTAAAATTTTAATTTAAAAGTTCCGCCAAAAGTACTTTTTCTGCTTATAGTTCATGCACATATTTCTGGGAGGGGGCTGCTGAGCTATGAGATGGGCTGCTGAGCTACCTCTCTTTTATCTTGTTTTACTTATCTTTAATTAGGACTTAATTAATTTACCTTTTATTAATTAAGTATTTAAAATTGTGATAAATGATAATAATAAATTTACATGGCTCCGTGAATAAATAGTGGTTACCCAGAATCTTGCCCAGATCAACTCCTCCCGCCTTCTCTTTAGTGTAAATAAACATACTTTAAAATTGAATTAAACAATTTATTAAAATCTTCATAAAATTATTACATTACAGTTGAAGACTATACTTAAATTTGAACTAAACAGTTTATCAAAATCTTCATAAAATTATTACATTACAATTGGAGACTATACTCATCGTCTGACGCAAGTACTGAATAGAACTTATTCAATTTAATCAAATACACTTTTATTTAAACAATTAAATTTGGATGCCTAGATAATTTCCCTCTATACCCGTTAAAGTTAATTCCTGGTACATAACAATTATATTCGGAATACGTGCAAATAAAACCATACCTGAAATAATCTGGAACAGTACTGACGCCATCACAAAGTCGATTCTCAAAGGCAACTCTCCAGCATAACTCAGATGGAAACACACACACTAAAATTTACTCGCGTCTCTTCATTGCAGATTGAACTCTCCAAAAAAAAAAACCTTAAATTCTTTCTCAACACAACTGCACTGCTAAACTCTCAAAAACCCAGCACCACTGCCCCAAACTGCAACACCCTTCCCACTTTTTTTTAATCCATCTCTCCCTTCATCCTCTTACGCATCCCTTTTTCTTCCCTTCTCTCCATCCCCCAAAATCTTCACCCCATTTCTTTTTGCCAATCCTGGACTTCCTCTATTCGCTTTCATTCCCCTTACATCTCCTCAAATGGCTAGAATTTTCTTATTGTCTAAAACCCTGCCTCCAGATAAAAGTATTGGCTGTCTCTTCATTTGTATTCAAATTAATCCCGCCTACGTCGGGATCACATCACCTTTTTTTCCCGCCGAAAACCGCGCTCTCTTTCCTAACACCCAGGTGGTCAAGGGGGCGTTCTCGCATCTGACCCCACTCGTAATTTTATCTAACACTGTCAAGTGTGACATTTACTATTTCCTTCATTTTATTAAACTTTCTTTCTTATAATTGCATCATCTTTTCTCGATGTTACTAACCTTACACCTGGATTTTCTTTACCATTCACACACCTGCAATCGCCACTTAATATCGCCACCTGAGCTAGCCTTTTATTTTTTTAACCCTACCTAAAATTCCTTGTTTATTCATGAGCATCCCCACGCTGTATTTCTTATTCTTCTATAAGAACATACCTGGCACCTAACCTAAACTTCTTTTGAGAAAAGAATGTTCATGCACATATGCATTGTTTAACACCAATAACAGTCAAAAGCACATATTTTGAAAGATAGGAAGGTTTTTCAAATTTTGAAGCAAACTCTTTATTACCACAAATATTTTTTTTAACTCATTTTGATTTCGTTCTAAATAAAACAAGTAATATAAAAAAAAATTAAGTCAATTCCTACTTTTTAATCATAAATATATAAAATAAACCCGTGCAGCATTAATGTCCCACGTTATCTTTATTGAAAATTATTTTATAATCATCGTTGCGGTATTTTATTTTTGTGGCATCCCTAATTTGAGGAAAATCTTTCATTTCAGTTATGAAAACAATGGGAGAAATTGTTTTCTCCCATATAAAACTAAAATTAATCAATTAAATTTAAGTAATGAATTAATATTTGAAAAAACGGTATTAACATCAAGTGTCCTGTACGACAAATTTGATAAAATGTATATGAACTTGAGTGGATGAATAGAAAATATTTTATTAACGATTGAAAATTTGAACAAGATATATAAATATATAGAGAGGGTGAGCTAATAGTAGGAATTGAATAATAATAAAACTACAAAATTGAATTTCAAAAGGTTTATTATTAAAAATAAAAACATATATTGTGTAACAAATAAGGATTTTTGTATCAAGTAGTTAATATCAAGCAATAATCCAAGAAGGATTCCGCTTTAAGAGCTTCCCCTTTCATGAGACAATATTACGATGGTCGCAGCTCTTTCTGTTGAGAAACCCGGGGAAAAGCGGAAAATATTACCTTCATCTTTCACCCAACTATGAAAATATTTAAAAAGAAGGTGAACCAAGTTAAAAGCGCCAAGAATGGAGTTAACCCTCTTTTTGATACAAGCCATTTAAATGCTTATCAGTGAAAACAGCATACAGTGGAACTTCCCTTTAACGAAGTCCCGATTTAACGAAGTTTTCTACTTAACAAAATTTTCTGCAGGATCTTGACTTTGAACATCATTAACAAGTAAATTAATCTCCATATTACGAAAAACTTATTCTATATAACGAAGTTTATTGCACTTTCGTGCGTGTACAGTATTCAAACGAAGAGGTTGTTGTTGCGATGGGTGTATGAATTTATTTCGGCGGACTGTATGAAAATTAACACATTTGAATCATTAAATCAAAAAACACACATTTAGTCAGATTTTAACGAAAAAAGAAAAGGTACCCTTCGGTTTCTCTTTACTTCTTTCTGTTATGTGTTCTTTTAGAGATTATTTTAATCAAATTATTCTCATATCTACATTGCATAAAAAAAATGACTGCCCGAATTAGAATACATTTTTCAAATATTTTCATTTTATGTGTACTTTTCATTTTATGTGGGTTATGTGTATACAAGTTTTATAATTTCAAATTGATTTGTATTTAACGAATATTTTTCATAACGAAGTGTTTTGTGTAACGAGGAGACTTCGTTAAATGGAAGTTTCAATGTATTTATTTCCAAAGAAAGATATAGACAAGGTTTTGTTACTGAGAAATGAAATGACCCTTTAATACCCATGATCAAGTAGGTTCGAATTTATTGAATATTCTGGCTTTTTGGCAAATCGCTTAACCCTAAAGGGATGTGATACTTAGAAATATAAAGTAAAAAAGAAGTTGTTTAGAAAGAATTGTTCAACATATAAAAAATAATTTGCCTTGCTTTAAAAAAGATTTCTCCTCCATTCTTAGGAAAAAAATTTCCGCTACTGGTCTTAAAGGAGTAAAATGGCATAAAAATGCAAGATATTGCTTTCTCTTTTCCCACAATCTCTGTATCAAATTGTGTATCAACCTGCATATATATATATTTTAATTATACAAGTAATATTTGCTTTCTCTAATTAGAACATTTTTGTGATAGTTTAAGTAAAGGTAGCTTTTTAAAAAAAAAGTGGTGCCAACCAAATAAAATTTATGTAAAAGCCGCCGGTCCCGGAGGGGTTAATTTGTAATAAACACTATTTAAAAGTCACCGAATATTTACGATTTTAGACATTTCACCGAATATCTATATAAATACTTCAGGAATTGTTTTTGATCTTCTGGGATTTAAAGGTTTGACCTCATATTTTTTTAATGGAGATTTAGCCACGGGAGCAGTTAAGTGATCAACAACAAATTGAAAAAAGAAACTAGTAGTTGTAACCACATTGTATGATAAAAAGTTCAAAAATATATGTAGCTGTAGAACATGATTATATTACAACGTTTGTGTAAATTTGTGTAAGAAACTTTTATTTCAAAAAGTTTCCTAATAATATTTATAACACGCAGGGTTTTAAACCAAATTTAACGCTAAATTCAGAAAACATGATACAGTGCAGAAAAAAATTATACTGAAAATAAAAAGTATATATATATATTGAGCGTATAATAAATATGAACATTTGAATGAAACAACTTTTAAATGCGCATGCGCAAATGATGGTGCATTTTTTAAATTTCATAATTTAATAGGCAACTATATAGGAAACTAATATAAAAAAGGACAATAAAATACCGTAAAAATTCAAGACGATTTTGGAGATGTAGTTTTCTATATTTCAGTTCTTTCTAATAATAACTGGATTATAAGGTATTTTCCACAAATTGCCGTTTTCAACAAAACTCTGAGAATAATTACACTGAATTACGTAAAAATTATTAATGCCCTAAATACACATGCATACTTATAAATGAAGAATAATAGAGGAACTTCGGGTATTATGGAAAAGTCGAGTAAAATAGGTTTCTCTTTGGTAACGTGATGCCATCAAGTCCATCAAGTAGCAATATCATAAAAAAACTTAAGAACGTTCTCAGATTGTCATTCGTCGGTTGGTGACAGAGTGCGTTGCGTGAATAAACATTTGTATTTCGTGTTTTGAAAATTTCAGGAGATTAGTTTTCAATACTTTTTTATTCATTATTAGAAATAATATTTTTTATATTGAAACTAGTGATGATGTACACCCAAATAGTAACAATTTATCACGTAAGGCTCGTTTTTTAGTTCGTGATTCATTTCAATAAACAGAGGGTATTTTTTTTTGACTGGATGGATCGGGTTATATGGAATAACCTTAAGTGTATTGATGCAAAGACTTATCTTTACATTGTGATTTATGCATGAAAAGTAAACTATATTAACTGACTACCTAGATATTACATTTTAATCACGCTCCCTGAGTACTATTAAATCTGAATTTTTCCATATTTTGTACGTTGTCTTCTTTTTTCAACCCTGTATTCCATACTACCCGACTATCTCATAATAGCCTCCAATTTTTTTCATTATTATTACTTGATTGCATCTGATGATGGATCGGGTTATATGGAATAACCTTAAATGTATTGATGCAAAGACTTATCTTTACATTGTGATTTATGCATGAAAAGTAAACTATATTAACTGACTACCTAGATATTATATTTTAATCACGCTCCCTGAGTACTATTAAATCTGAATTTTTCCATATTTTGTACGTTGTCTTCTTTTTTCAACCCTGTATTCCATACTACCCGACTATCTCATAATAGCCTCCAATTTTTTTCATTATTATTACTTGATTGCATGTGATAAAATTTCGTAAAATATATATATATATATATATATATATATATATATATATATATATATATATATATATATATATATATATATATATATATATATATATATATATACAAATAACTAATCACAGATAGTTGAAGTTTATGATTGTATTCGTTTTTCGGGTTTTAAACAATATCGAGCTGTGGTATTGCCTTAAACGTAAATGGTATTCGATAAAACCCGAAGTTCCCCTACATCATACATATTGCATTAAAATGCAGTTCATAAATTACTAATTTACACTAGTAAATTTACAGATCAGAGGCCTCAATGTCAGCTCAACAAATCATTGTTTATTAATCTCACTAATTTTTGATATATTCTGCATAATATTTGATAGCCTAAAATTAGATTTTTTAAAGTTATTTATACATTTATAAGAATATAATATTTATTGAAAGTTCCGAAAATTTTAGAAGTAGCACATTAAACACAATTTTATGTCGGATAAATGATAGGATAAACTACTTATTACTGTAATTTTTGAGAATGAGATTACATGCCTTCCCCCTGACCCCCGTTGTCACTTCAATTTTATATTATCGATTTCCAGTAATTGTGCTATTTCATTATTCGAGTATATGTCTGAGTGCATTTACAATTGTAATTTCATTAAATTAACCATTTCTTTGTACAGGAGATTTTATCCTATACTTAAAATAATACTTATTTCTCAACCACTAAATGTCATATGTTGCTGAAATTGAATAAAATTTCGTGTGTTAAATATATTTATACAAATGTAAATTCCTCTTATGAGACTTATATTCAATTTACATACTCAACGTTTTTATAATTTTCGTTTGGAAAACCGATTTAGTCATCTTTCTTTAGTAGTTAAAATAAATTCTCATCTATTTCATTAAAAAAAGCATATTAAAACTGAAATCCCCCGAAAATTAGCTATTTTGTTAATAAAATTTCGCGTCAAAGTAATGTGATTCGCTTTAATTTTATTTTGTTGATATTCTTTGAAATATAGTTGCTTGGCAGCCATGTAATAAAAGAAAAAAAAGGAATGCATTGGAAATTTTTGTAAAAAATGCGAAATTAAAATGTTTCATATCTTTAAAATTAATGAGTAAAATTTCCCAATATTTTGTACAATTAATTTCGAAATTCTAATAAATATATTGACAAATTTTCAAAGCGATCGGACTAAATTAAGATCTCCATTTCGTAAATTCAGAATCCATAATTTAGCATTTACAATTATCCCAATGCGTGATTTTCTTTTCAATGAATGTTAAAATTAAAAAATCATCAGACTTCCAATCGAAAATCATTATGACTTAAAATAAAATGTTCTATATTTTTCGTACGAATGGACCAAATTTAATCAAAAACTATACAGCTAATTCCGGGTACCTCACCAACATACCCACCAAAAATCAACCTAATTGGATTTTTACAGCAGTTATCGTAGAACAGATAGACAGACAAACAGACAAACAAACAGACAGAAAACAAACACTTTTCGGGTCTCAAGTCGCTTTAATTTTATATTCTCAATTTCCAGTAATCTTGATATTTCATTTCTTGAGTATATGTCTGAATGTATTTACTATTTTAATTTCACTAGAATAACTATCTCTTTGTGCAAGAGATTTTATCATATCCTTAAACAAATACTTATATTTCAACCACTAAACATGATATGTTGCTGAAATTGAATAAAATTTCGTGTATAATATATACTTATACAAAAGTAAATTCCTCTTATGTGACCTATATTCAATTTACACATTCAACGTTTTTATTCTTTTCATTTTGAAAACCGATTTGGTCATCTTTCTTTAGTAGTTAAAATAAATTATCATCTATTTCGTTAAAAAAAGCATATTAAAAACTGAAATCACCCGAAAATTAGCTATTTTGTTAATAAAATTTCGCGTCACAATAATGCGATTCACTTGAATTTTCCTTTGTTGATATTCTTTGAAATATAGTTGCTTAGCAACCATTTAATGAAAGAGAGAGAAAAAAAATGCGTTGGAAATTTTTGTAAAAAATGAGAAATTAAAATGTTTCAAATAAATGCATAAAATTTTCCAATAACTTATATAATTAATTTCGAAATTCTAATAAATATAGTGGCAAATTTTCAAAGCGACTGGATTAAATTAAGATCTCCATTTCGTAAATTTGGCATTTACAATTATTCCAATGCGACATTTTCTTTTCGGTGAATGTTAAAATTAAAATAATCGTCTGACTTCCCATTGAAAAGCATTATGACCTAAAAAGAAATGTTCTATATTTTTCGAACGAATGAGCCAAATGTAACTAAAAACTATACAGCTAATTTCGGGTACCTCACCAACATACCCACCAAATATCAACCTAATAGGACGATTTATACGGCAGTTATCGCGGAACAGACAGACAGACAAACAGACGGAAACTAAAAACTTTTCCGGTCTCCACAGTGAGCCTCAACTGACGTTTCGGCAACTAGTAAATCTGCAGATCAGGAGCCTCAACGTCAGCTCAACTGTTTTTTAATCTCACTTTTCATATTATTTAGCATCTTACAATCCGCAATTTAATTTTTTTCTATTGCATACATATTTACAGGCATATACAATTCTTCGGAGGTTTCAGAAATTAGAAACGTTAAATTAAACACGGTTTATGCAATGATATTCTGAAATTCTTATGAACTTCTTATTCTTGTAACTTTTTAGATTAAAAAAAAAAACTTGTATTAAAATAAATTCTTCATTTATGTCAATAGAATACAAAAATAATTTATTTTGCTAATAAATTATTGGAACAAAATAGTGCGTGTTGCTTTTATTATTTTTATCTTCTTTGAAATATCGTTGCTAGGCAACTGATAAATTAAAGAGAAAAGTAACAAAAAATGCATTTTAAAATTTGTAAAAAACATGAAAATAAAAGTTTTATATTTCCGGAACAGATGCAAAAAAATTTCCAATCATTTAAACAATTAATATCTCAATTCTAATAAATGTATCGTCAATTTTTCAAAATTATTGGATATATTTAAAACCTCCATATCGAAAATCAACATCCATAATTTTACGTTGAAATCCATTATTCAAATATGCGATTTCCATTTCAGTTAAAAATGAAATTTGAAAATCGTCTGCAGTCCCATAGGAAAGCATTATGATTTAAAAAGAAATGTTCTCTATTTTTCGAACGAATGAACCAAATTTAACCAAAAACTATACAGCTAATTCCGGGTATCTCACCAACATACCCACCAAAAATAAACCTAATCGGATCATTTTTACGGCAGTTATCGCGGAACAGACAGACAGACAGACAAACAGACAGACAAACAGACAGACAAACAGACAGACAGAAACCAAAAACTTTTCGGGTCTCAACAGTAAGCCTTCACTGACGTTTCAGCAATAAATTTATGGATCTGTTTAGGAAGAAACTGAGTCTTTTAAAGGACCCTTCACATTTTTTTTTCATTTCAAAACAGGAGTCTTCACAAAATTTTTCATCTCAGAACAGACCCTTCACAAAACTTTTCACCTTAAAACAGAAGCATTCACAAATTTTTTTGTCTTAAAAGTAGACCTTTCACAAATCTTTTCACTCTCCAAACTGAATCTTTCACAAATTTAGTCATTTAAAAGTAAAATACGACTGTCACTTGGAAAATATGTGCATTTTACATACATATATTTTCTTTAAATTGTATAAAAAAAGAACCTGAATCTAATTGTCATTTTCAATTCACAAAATTATGACTAGAGTTTTCACAAATGTAAAAAAACTGTTCACAATTTCACAAAAGCTGGACCCTAAGAGAAAAGTCTAGACAGAGTCCTGAAATTGCCACTTGTCAACATTTCTTTATCATAAGGTTACTTTAAGGAAATAGCTGAAACGTAGCTCAGTACATTGCCAATACATTTCCTAAATATTCACGGTATTCGATTGGCCTTTTAAAGCACGTTACTATATATAGCTAGCTACTAAATTATCGAAAAAAGTATGTATTATCGTTCTCGTATGCGCAGTTAAAAATTATTTCTTACAAATTGCTCATATTTGATCAAATATTCAAAATAATTATTTTCAAATTGCACTATATCGTTTCTTCTGCACTTTGTCATAATTTCTAATTTGGTTGAAAATCCGCCATGTTGTATACAAAAAAAAATGCAAATGTGCGTAATTTTTTTTTAATAAAAAAAGATGTTTATGTCTTCATGAATATGTATGCTACTCACATACATGTGCATACAAACGTTGTACACAGCTTATAAATTCAATGTTATTTTTTTATTCTGTTTGTCGTTGGTCCCCTAATTTTCCCTGTGACCGTTGAAAAATATGAAGTGGGCATATTTTTTCCATCGCCTAAATTCAAGAATAAATTGTTAAAGATTTCTCAAAATAATTCAACAAAACATCTAAAATCGAAAGTGCATGTTGCCTTTTGGATGTCTTGTGTATATGTAAAAATTTAATTATATTCTTGACCGACAAGTGAGTTTCCGTGAAAAGCTCAGTTTTATTTTTGTAGGCATTAAATATTCTACGCTATTCAACCAATCATTCGTACAAAATATCCAACAAACGTGAAAAACAGCAAAGATGATAAATTTTTTAAACCATCGATTGAAGAGTGTATTTTTATATTTCAAATTATTTTTACAAGTTAAAATGTTCATTCAACTGAGCCATAATTATATTAAAAAAAATTTCGCTTCAAGCATCATTAAGTAGTGAAATATAATTTTGAGATTGAATCTCATTTTTAAAATGTTATATTTTAATGATTTCGAATGAATTGGATTTAAAACATAGTTAAAATATCATTTACTTTGCAATGTCAATGTAGGACTATATTTCTTTCAACTAAAAATGCATATAACAGTAATTTTTTATAATAAATTAATTACCATTTATGTTCAAAAAGAATTATTGGCTTGAAAGAAGTGTTGTGTATGATCCTGTTTTGAATTATACTTTATTCTATTCCTTTAGTCATATTTTAATTATCTTTTTTCTCTAGAACGCTTCAAAGTGTTTAGTTTAACACGCATTTATTTTAATAAATGCTTTATGTGTTCTTTAGAGCCTACGCTTTTCACGCAAAGAAACTCGCAAACTAATTTTAAACATATATATGATATAGAATTATATATATTTTATGTTTTATTCTAAAGTTTAATTTTTCTATCATAAGCCTTCCGTCTTTAATGGCGGGAGTAATAGGGTTTCGTAAGATGAACAAAACCCTAAAAAATCATTTAAAAATATTAAAATGCGAGCGAGAAGTTTAGAAATACCGTTCCCATAGACTTAACATTAGCTTGAGCGTTTCTTCTCTTGACTAGTGTACGCTCTTAAATCAAAACGGCCGAAATGTGAGAAAATGAACGACATCTCAATCTTATATCTGAACTCAATGAATTATTAATTTGCTCGAGCTGTACGATTCACGATTCATGATTTAATTCACTTGGATTAATGAGGATATTTTAAGATTTTAGCCAAAGGAGTATGTTGGTTGTTTTCCAAGCAAGGCTTAAGTAGCTAAGTTCATATTTCAATAGAGGAAATATAACTTCTTCTCTATGGAACATTAGTTGTATGAGTCAACAGTACAAATATTTCATAATTATATTCCTATGTACTTCAGGTCTTCTTAAATGTCTGTTAATGTTTTTGCACCAAAAGTGTAATGTTGATTGTGATTAAGATTATTGATGTGAAAAATTGCACTAAACCTTACTAAACCTATTTCCATTTCAGTTTATTATACATTCAATTCACATTTTGATAATTATCTGTGCACTGCTTTTCTTAAATACATTTAGCTAAGCGTTATTGTTTACCTTAATCCCACATACAATATAGAGTAATTTATAGGTTTTCAAGTTTATTCAACTAGAATTTAAAAATCCATATATTTTTTATTTCACCTATTGTTTTTTAACATTAATCATTGCCATTTAATTAAAGTTAAAACATAAAATTGTACTAAACCTCACTTAGCCTATTTGCATTTCCATTTAACATATTTGAATAATTATCTGTACTGCATTTCTTAAATACATCTATAAGAGTCAATACGAATATTTAAAATGAATTTATAACATTAATATATCGTATAAAGCTTTTATATTATATAATGTGAAGAAATTCACTCAAAATGAATTACAATATTCTGAAAATAAATCTTCTGCCTGTGTTTTCATTCATGCATAATTCATAACTTCCTGTTAATGTTTAGATTTTGTAGCAAAATTGATGTTTAAAGTGTTAATTTAAATGCATATTTGGGAATATGCTGCATTCAAAGAGATGTAATATGTTAAAGCTCTTACATTATTGATAATAGATACCCTTGAAACAATACAAAAATGAAATATGTTTAATGCGTATGGTTAATGTAATTGTAAATTCAAATGTGAAAGTTATATTAAATTTAAATAAATATAGAAATAAGAAATTGGCAGATATATGGAATAAATCACCAACTGAAAAATAGTTAAAATATGATAGTTGATACTGAAGGACAATGCAAATTTTGTTAAATAATTACATATTTTTATATTGCAATAAATGTTTTTCCCTGTAACAAACTTCTGTACAAAATAAACACATTCGCGGATTTTTATCCTTTCAGTTTTGCTGTGTTATGTATATTTGAATTTTCCATGATATCATATCTGTTAAGATTTTCGACTATTGCTGAATATTTTGTTGACATTGTTGGTGTGACTTGAAAAAAGTAAGTGACTTTCATAGTATGTTATTGTTTCAAATTCATTTATCTATTCAGGAATGAAGCAACTGCAGTGGAATATTTTATTATTCTGTTGAAGCGATTATTGTATTATTTTTAGTACTTCATTTTCATAATGCAGATTTTTTTAAGTGTTTTACCTGAATTTTTCTACATTATTCTGATTGTTCTAAATTCAACCAAATAGCACGTACAGACTTAAATTCTATACTTTGAATAATTATATGATTAATATTATAAAAACTTTTCTATTTTGAAATTAAACGCAACTATTTGAAGAGTCGGTATTTAAAAAATTCTTATTTTGATAATTTCTCGTATTGTGCTTAAGGAAAAAGTATATGTTTGATTCAGATAATAATTTATTCTCACGAATTGTATATATGGATATGCATTGATAAGACATGTAACATTTAAAAAATTTTTTGTACTTTCCAAAATATATATCTGGACCACATACAATTTCCAAAAACTTCATTGAACTCCATTTTAGAATATTTAAAGAAAATTAAAACACATGAAGAAAAGTCTGTCCTTAATCTAAACAGTACAAAACCGTAAGTGGTATTGCGTCCCTAAACTTTAAAACCTACACCGAAAATCCTAAAACATCATTTCAAATCAATTTTTCACAGTCGTATTGATTCATGCACGTAAGTCGATGGGTGATACCGACATCGAAATGAAATTTTAAATGAAATTCGATAACATCATCAGAAGAATTGAATTTTGAAATCAAAACATTAATATTGACTTCAAAGCGTTTTTGCGTTGTATTTAGGCAAGTGATAAAATGTAATGATCTTCAGTTACATAGTTATTCATGATATCAACGTATCTGAATGTCCCACAGTGGCGCGGACGGTAAAAGCTCCGCTCTCGTAAGATCGCCGAAAGCCAAGCAGCATCGACCACGGTCATTTGTTGGGAGGGTGCATCGTCTATCTCTGCTCTATCTCTCGTCTGCCTCTGCTGTGGGACCGTGTACGTTAATGGGAGCTGGTGCACGTTAAATCTGTTCGTGGCTCCAAAGTCCTCCAAGTTCTATATAAGCGTTACCTCTGGGGGTGCCAATCCAGATGCAGGTCTCTCATCTGGAATTGGTTCAAAATTAGGAGACATGTTTGGAGTAAAGTCAGACTTCTACCCTTGGGTGCTCCTGGTATCTTATACTAACAGAAGCTGCTCCATTTCCCTTTACCATGATTCTGGAGGTCTTCGGTTTCGTGGGGATGATTTAGCAGTGCTAAACCATCTGGGATTAGAAACAACAACAACAACGTATTTGAATGATACATTAAACATGTATCATTCAGATACATGTTTAATCCATCAAATATATTTTATATGCGTATTAAAATAATAGTTGTGTATGTAAAATACATATTTTAAATAACTTATTATTCTAGTTCATTTTCGATTGGTAAGATATTCAGTCATACCAAAACAGATAGTCTTTTAAATATTTTTAGAATAAAATTTTAGAAAGAAAACATTTTATGACGTACAAAACGAGCAAATTAGAGACATTTTCAGTTTAAAAAAAAACTCGCTTTAAATCAAAACTAAAATTAATTACACTCATACAAGTTAATCACATTCACACAGATAACACAAGCCACAGTCTTAAGTATTCTAATCATAAATTAATTAGATCAGTGATTACCAACGAGGGGCCTACGCCTGAGAGGAAGGCAATTTGACTTTTAAAGGGAGCAATTCAAGAATAAGTATTAAACATTATCACAGGGAAGAAAAATAGTTACTTAACGTCTTGCTGAGGGATAATGATAATTCTCCGGTATATAATACACGAGTCACTTACCATGTTTACTACCAGAGATTTTATGTTTTAAGATACAACTTACTTTTGTATGTCATATAGTATTAAATGAAATTTCTGATTGAAACATGATTATTTGAGCTGAGCTAGCAATAAACAACCAGTCCGCACGGCTTTAAAGAGAAGGCAAAATAATGAATCTAGAAATGATTCTTGAGCATTGTTATTATGTCTACAAATATTTCTTCTGGTATTAGGGAGGTACTATAGCGTAATAAAAAAGGCATACTAATTATTAAAGGCAAACTGCTAGAAAATTTGAAACTATTTTATTTTTATACATATCAGTTTCCCTTTTTTTAAAGCACTTTACTTGCCATTTTTCCATATCATTTTACTTTTATATTTTTAGTGATTTCTTCCTCGGTACTTCAGCAGTCCATTTCGTTTATTTTTATTTTTATTTATTTCTATTCATGAAAATACAGTGTTTTGCAAAGTTGTCTAGATATTTAATGACCTTTTAATTCCTGCACATTAATTAGTTTTCACTTTTTAAAATAAGAATTGTATATCAAGATGAGGGGAATCGAGATTTTAACATATAATTAAGTGGGACAAGGACAAAACAAGTGGGTAAGTGTGATCGAAGATTGCTCAAAGGGTTTCGTTTAATATTCCTTTCAAAACACTTTATCCTTTCTTTAATAAATTAAAAAAAAAAAAAAAAAAAAAAAAAGTCATGTCTTTTATAAAGTAAATATTTACCGGTCTATTTTTTCGTTTTTTTGAATATCTAAACCAACCGGATAGCGGGCCAAGCCCGCTATTATATTCTGTCATACTAATATCCGTAATACGGACTAAATGAAATATTTAAAAACATAATTTCAAAATTAAACAGATTGTACACATTCAAAATGTTAAAATATGCGAATATTTCCATAATCGGATTTTTATCACGATTCTATATGTTTCTCAAACCTCAAACTCATATATTTACTATTCTCTATTATTTATATTGACTAGCCGCCACAGGCGACCAGTTTGTTCGCCCTTAAATGTATGTTAAGCATTGTAACAAATTATTTTTATTCATAATTTATTTTTTTCCTTAATCCTTCTGGAAAAATCTAATAGACAAATCAAGAACTTTTGCGATCGTGGTAGCATTTCGCATATTTTTTGTTGTTTTATATTTCATCTTTCTTGACAAAAACCGCTTAACCCTCTTTATAATAAATTAATCATTGTGTGTGTTTTATAATAAAATTGTGTGTTTTTTAATATAAAATAAACTATTTTATAATAAAATAAAAGTACATACTGTTTTAGTAATCTCTTATAGGTACCTGAAAATGGGATTTTCTCGCTAAAATGGCGCAAAACAAAAATCGCGCCAACCCGTGTGCGTCCGTGACAGCTGTTCCAATTTAAAATACACAACGTTCACATTTTTCTTTAAAATAGAAAATAGATAAATAAGAAATAATATCATAAATCAAAACATTTGATTTCAAAATTAAAGTATCGTTTCTAATTTGCACACGCGAAAAATAAAAGCTGACAATTTGTTTCGAAATTTGATCCATTAAATATTATTACATGAGTTCAACTTACGTCAAAAAAGATCCGGAAGCAAGTTGAGTTGTATAGAACAGAATTATGGTAAACTTTGACTGTCTCACTGGTGCGAATTATTTTTTTTTTTACACCAGGCAGCGGTCCAAAAATTCATGGTTTAATATTTTAAACGTTCACAACGAATGAATCTTTTTTTGTTGTTGTTGTTTACTTTCATGGATAGAGAGAATTTGAACTGCGAACCTAATTTAAACTGAAGTTATTGCAGAATGTATATATAATTGAACGTAAGTCATATATGACGTACATGACATTTTATAACTTCGATGACCAAGTTATAGTCACATAGTCACATTCTTCATTCTATAAAGTCCTATCATACCCAATTAATTCAATGATATCGTATGATAGGTAATGATTCTAGGTTGCCATGGTGATTACGTCCTATTTAAGATGGAGTCATATTATTTCTGTATTACTGAATTTAAAAACCGAATTTGTGTACTAAAACTGTTTAATTATAGCAATCCTATAATCTACCGACAGTTTATTGTATAGATATTTCCGGAGAAATAGAAATGGAAAAAGAGTCTAAATATGTATTTCAAGTTCTGAAAATTAAAAGCTAGCCTTAAATTTTCACGTGGAAATCGTCTGATAGAAAATTAATTAATGTAGAAAGAATTTCTTCGTGGATTTTTAATTTTTGGCATCGGCTATAATGAAAAATGTTTAAATTTAATAGGAAAAGGCTGTTAGAATTTTGGTTTTATATCTCTATTTATTAAAATAATACGAATTTTTCGAATTTTAATATTTTCAGCTCTTCACAGCTGATATTCTGATTTATACACAAAGTTTCAACTCTGTAAGTTACATGGTTTTCGAGAATGGCTCTGTGACAGACAGACAACGGAGCGGGAGCAATAGGGTTTCGTGAGATGAACGAAACCCTAAAAAGGTTGCGAGCCCTGTGAAGATAATGCGGTCGTAAAATGTGGTCTTTACCAAGAAAATTGAAATCGTGAGCTGCAACAGTCGAAATAAAATAGAACTATAGAGGAGACCGTATTGTTACATTGCGCGAAAAGTGACAAATTAAACTATGGATTATCCCAGCAATTATAGTAGGACATTTACATGTTAGATTCATTATGACGCAGGAGATGCGTATTCCGTCACAGAATATGAATATCCTTTAACACACATACTATGAATTTCCCACATAAAAATTAATAGTATTGTGAGTTATAATATAAGCAATTAAAAATAATAGAAACTGTATTTTTTCTATAACTTTTAATGGACTAAAGTAGACTGAAAAGTAACAAGATCGGTGTAGTATAGTGGCCGGTCTCTTTCGCTGGTTACAAAAAAAAAATACAAATGTACGCTAAATGTGTACTATCCTGTTTTTTTTTATTTAAGAAAATTGTCAATACAAATAATAATAATGATAATCTAATCATAAATGGTTCTTTATATCATTCGCCACCTCCTAGTTGTTCATCAACTTCAAGGTTAGAAGAAAATGTCATGAAAGTACCGGCTATGTTTAAAAGGGGCCCCTACAAAGCCTATCCATTAGACACCTAAATAACGTGGGATAGCACACTATACAATTCACAATATTTTACAATGTTACGTTACACTGTTGCTCAGAATTAAATTTGAAAAGTGTATTATCTTGTCAGACACTCTGTATAGATATTCATTTTTACATAGACATTTCAATAGAGATGCAAATATTATTTTCTCGTATTATTCATTGATCGTCAAGCATTGAAATCTTTGGAAATTCGTTAAATATATTGTCTATTAAAAAGTAAATTAAACTTTTATATTATTGCAAACTTAACAAATTCTTTCAAATTCTCATCCACAAACTATGCTACGCATTACGTTATTCGAATTAAATCATCAACATTTACAGCTTACGAAATGAAATAAATTTCAAGCAAAATATTTGTCCATTAATAATTCCCAATTCTGCATTTTTCATTCCAAGTTCCCAACTTGATCAGAACTTCCTTATAAGCATGAGGAAAACATAATTAAACAAATGTTCGCTCCCATAAAATAAAGAAAAGCGTGCATAAAATCGTTATACTAGTTTGGGGAAAATAATATTTAATTTATAATCAAAGTAATCCATGGAATACGGTTCGAAATTCACGGTTTACGTGTACCACAAGTGCAAACGGACTCCCAGTAATATTTGCCCGTAGACAGTAATGTAATCAATTTCTTTTCTTTGTACCTGCATAATAACGATAAATGCTACGCTCAGCATATTCTATATTAAGTATCTTGCAGCAAATTTTGCAAATACATTCGAAAATTGTGCAATATTAATAAAAAATACCGTAAGCGATTTTTTTCTATACACCGTAGTGTAATTGAATTATTTTGAGTGTACCTGTAAACAACTTCCGTACACAGAAAAAAGAAGTCAAAAATACTAATTTCCTTATAAAATATTTAAAAATAAGGGTGCTGTCCACTTCCGTTGGTTTAACATTAGTGAGGTGAATTTGAGATGGTCACTGACCAATCTCCTTACGCAATTTCCTTCAATAAGCGAAAATGCACTAGAGATCTTTCATGA
Source organism: Maratus michaelseni (assembly GCA_963931845.1). NCBI lineage: Eukaryota > Metazoa > Arthropoda > Arachnida > Araneae > Salticidae > Maratus > Maratus michaelseni. The sequence goes on from OZ007596.1 coordinate 200,347,960, forward strand.
AATTGAGTACATGATCAATTACAGCATTTATACACACCAAGTAATAATATACCAAAAATTAGCCACATTTAGAAACGTATACCACAATTGAAAACGCGCTCCTAGTAATTATTGTCCATAGAAAGTAATGTAATCAAATTCTTTTGTTTGTACCTGCATAAGAACTCTAAATGCTAAGCTCAACTTATTCTGTATTAAGTATTTTATAGTTCTCCTTATTCATTCATATCAATTTCAATACATTTGAAACTGTGCAATATTAATAAAAAATACCGCAAGCGATTTTTACCCATACACCGAGATGCATCGCCAAGTCATCTGTCATGTATGCCGTTATAGTCATATATGACGTATATGACATTTTATAACTTCGATGACCAAGTTATAGTCACATAGTCACATTCTTCATTCTATAAAGTCCTATCATACCCAATTAATTCAATGATATCGTATGATAGGTAATGATTCTAGGTTGCCATGGTGATTACGTCCTATTTAAGATGGAGTCATATTATTTCTGTATTACTGAATTTAAAAACCGAATTAGTGTACTAAAACTGTTTAATTATAGCAATCCTATAATCTACCGACAGTTTATTGTATAGATATTTCCGGAGAAATAGAAATGGAAAAAGAGTCTAAATATGTATTTCAAGTTCTGAAAATTAAAAGCTAGCCTTAAGTTTCCCATTGGAATTTGCAGTAAATTTCAACAAAAGATAAAATGTTTCCAACTTAAAATGTACTTATTTTATTACTGAAATTAATCATATTATAATAACAGCCGGTATAATTCATTTCCCTGAAACTAATTATAGTACAAATGCACCTCATTTGTCACGATCGACGTACAATTTCCAACTTGTTTTTCTTTTAATCAAAATCATATAAACTTAATTACAGTTATAAAATGCATACAAATAAGTATCAATACAATTTGCATAAATGTTTTATAATAGTTGATAAAAATTCTTTTGAAAAACGTGCATAAGAAAAATAGACTTATGAAATAAAAAAAGAAGCGATCACACCAAAAACATAAAATAAGAAAATGGTGTCAAATTACACAACTTAGCTGAATAGCAAGTGATCACATGATATACTAGAAAGCTCCTTCACGGTATGCTCAAGCCATTTAGCGATTTTTTTTGGTTAGCTAACGTATAGTAGGCGGATGGCCATGTCAGGAACATGGCCATAACAGAGGCACCTACCTTATATCAAAATCTGTAAGATGATTCAACATATCTATAACTATATATTTCAACTATATATATATATATATATATATATATATATATATATAAATGAACTCTAAATACATTTACTTAAAAAGATTCAATTCGAAAATTTATGTAATCACGTATTTGTTACAACTGATATTTATATAGAACTATTAAGATTAGAATCCCGATATTTGTTAGAGAATTTGTTTTAAGGAAATAAAATACAGAAATATGGAGAAACTACAATAATTACCTTATCAATATTTTTTAAGAAACATTATAAAAAATTCATTCAGCGTTTGTTCAGCAATTCTTAAAACGTAGGATCTTGTTCTGTAATCTGTCGTTGGCGTCCAACGTTGATTGCAATCTAACTTTGACGTCAAACATGAGCAGGGAAATGATGAATTATAATTTAAATGTTTACAAAAGAACAAAACACATACATAGTTGCAACAATAATTGGTTTTGTGCTAAACCACGGTCGCTAAAATTCGACAAAGACAAAAAATTAGACTGTGTACACGATTACGAAACTGGCCTCAAAACGAACCCCAAGAAATTATCGTCCGTAGACGGTGGTGTATTTCATACACGTTTTCATTGCTCAATATTACATATGAACTATATATAAAGCTCATTAATATCATTAATACACACTTCAAGCAATAACAACATCAATGACAGCACTTTTTCAGTAGTTAAATGCCTGATTGACTGGAGAATATTATTGCATTATTACAGATATTAGTATTGTGTATAGTATATATATTAGTATTCATTGGATTAAACTGCCAAATCTACAGCTTTTGTGTTAAGAATTTAAAGACATGTGTTTTAAATTTTTTTCTGGTTCAATGTGTTACAAAACCAACTTATTTATCTAATGTCATCATTCTCCGATTGTTAGCAGTACCTTATAATTTGATATTCACCAGTGAGTGAGTGAGAAAATAAGTGAGTGACGAAAAAGCTCTTTTTTGGATTTCCATATATAGAAAAGTATTAAATGCAGAAATTTGAGATGGGAGAATCAAGTTTAGTTTGTTTCTGCCAATATGTGAAAAAAAAAGAAACTTTCTGTAGCTCTCTCCAAAACGAAGTTAGGAGGGAGTGAAAAGTATGCCAAATCGGTTCAGGAGAAGGTGGTATGACCGTGTGAACCGAAAAAAGGATCTTTATATACTACTGTTCTTTACTGTTTGAAGTTAACATTACAGTATGAGTTTTTGTCAACTTAATAGGTTAACTTTATTATATTTAAGTTCAATGTGCGTAAGACTTTAACAGTTGTCAAAATCTCAATTATGGTTGTTAATGTTAAAGGTTCAATACGAGCATAATATGGAATATTGCATATATTAATGTTTATTATTCTGTTTGTATCGGAATAAGATATTATATAGTACTAGTCTTTAAAATAATGCAATGTTATGTGAATTTTTCAAATATATTTCCATTGAGGGAAAGAGGATTTTCGTGCTGTCTCCGTCCAGGGCGGATCCAGGCGGAGTTTTGGTCGGAGAGGGGAAGGGGGGATTAGATATCAGACGTATTTTCAGGGGTCAGTCATTTGTTTGTGGCTCGCAGTTAGTAATTTACCAACAGGCAGTTACGTAAAGCAAACTACTTTTTAGTAGGCGACCTTGTTAAGTTGAACAGAAATTTATTTGAAACCACGGTATTCTATAAAATGTTCAGAAAGACCAGTGGAGTCACTTTGATTATTTTTTTCAAGAAATCGGCGTGGTAAACCTTGATTTATGGAATGTTGATACACAGTGAAACAGTATCTATAACTTTGTAGCTTTACAATTATTCTGTAATAAATAACATTCATTATATTTTATTTTAATACTCTTTTATGTCTTTTAAACATTGACTCCATAGATAAAGCACAATTTTCTCCCCATATCACACATAGCAACTGCAAAATCCAGTACCTAGTTTTACCAGTTTTTGCACCTTTAAAGTGTTCTACAAGGCGGCTGTTGATACCTGGACACTCAGAAATCCAAGACCAGCCATGTCGTATCATAGACTGGAAGAGTGTGTCGGTGAAACACATAAAAAATCAGCAATCTCGCTCTGTACTAGGTGTGTTACAGAGTGATACGAAACATGATTTTTTTTTCATGTGCTATTCACGTGTATTAGTCAATTCGGTACGCAAGATGCTTCCAATAAGCAGATTTACATATGCAATAGCGAAAGTTTCTTCAGTATATTATATCTAGTTCTTAAATAACGTTTTTAAAAAATCTGTCTAATTTTGTACGATCATCTTCTGCACATTTCGTAGAAAGTTTTGGGCGGCTTTGCTATTGGAGCAATTTCTTGCTGGTATATACATTTTGGTATAAACAATAATGAAAAAGTATCTCTAAATTTTCTGCTTATTGTACAATAAATTATAAGGTTTGTGGAACTATTTATCAAAGAGAGAACATCTATGGTTTCAGCAAATTTAACAGTAACATTATCATTAAATTCTGCTCCTAGCAATACACTTAAAATTAATAGTACTCCTTCTGGAAGTTGTGTCAGAACGAAAAGCAAAACTACAGTCAGAAGCATTTTAGTTGTGCCGCTATGAGATCTAACACTTTTTTCTCCTTTTAGGTAGCTTTCAATACAAAAAAGTATAAAGCTACCTATTGCAGCCGTTCGGAGGAAAGCAGTTCCGGAAAATTTCGATATATTTTCACCGATCATGACCCTCAGACCCCAATACCACCCTCCGTTCAAATGTTGATATATATATATATATATATATATCTGACCTATGTCATACGATAACGCCCGTATTTATGAATCGATTTTGATGAAACTAATTGTGTGTATTAAGGTCACTAATGTCGCGGCCGAGTTCGTTGGCCAGCTTGGTCCGCCATTTTGTTTCAAGATGGCGGCCATTTAAAAATTTAAAACTAAAATAAATATACAAAAAAATAAAAATTCAAATTTATTTTTTAATTACGTGTTAGGCCTTAATACAAGGATTCCAGAGCATTTTTTGGTTTACCTCTATCTTAAAAAATGGCTGAGATAGAGCAGTTTGAAATTCTAGGGCGGCTGACATTTTGAAACAAAACAACACATTAACGCGATTACTCGCAAATTATTTTCTTTCATTGTTGTAATAATTTTCCCAATCATACACATAAAACTATATATTCATATCCGTTAGCGCCAAATTCTCGCCAAATTTGGCGATATTTGGCGAAATATGCCAAATTTGGCGACCAAAATAAGTCTTCATAAATGAAGCCAATTTGGCTATTGCTCAATAATTTGGCGAATTTCTTATTCAAATTCAGTATTAACGAATCTTTTGTAAATGTTTCTTTGCATTTTAGCTTGCTGTTTTCGTGTAACATTAGCTAAAATTTTAAAACGAAGATATAGGAAAGCTACCTTTTCCTCCCGGTACAGGCCGGAAGGACTTTTTTCAATATTATCCTTCTTTTTTCTTGCTTTATTCAAAGCATGAATAATTCCAAAAATTATGACTATAAGAGCTACACAAGGTAGAAGTTTTATGAAAACGGTGAAAAGCAAGTAAAGAGTATCTTGTAGGAATCGGGCATGCTGCCGAAATATTCTTTTGGAAGTAACAACATAGATGGTTTCACCATCTGTACCTTCCATTTCACATACACCAAGGGTTATATAATTTTGTATGTAAAATACAACGCAAGTGATATATGTAGCTGTAATAGCGTACTTTGTTCTTGCCATTGAACACCAACTGACACTTTTTAATGGAATAACTGCTATATATCTCCAGATGGCTACAGTCACTGTTGACCATGTAGATATTGCATGACTCGCCAAAATCAAATGAGTATAAAAAATCTTGAATATAGCCCATTCATAGGAAAATCTTTCTTTCTCACTGATATTTCTAATGTACTTGTGATAACCATATTGCAGATATAACAACATGATTAACATATCGGCAACAGCTAATCCTGTGAGAATTGCATTTATAGACGAAGACATATTTTTTCTTGTAACAGCAGTGATATTTAGAATGTTGGCTATGATTCCAAAAACGCAAATAATAAAACTTAAATAACCGTGAACAGCACGATAACCATTAGAATAAACGTTCAAATATTCAACAAAAGAAGAATCTGGATCGTAAAAATTGTTAGCAGATAATAAAATTTCTGTAAATTAAAGTTAGCTTTTATTACACCAAGAGGAGTTTTAATGCAGTATATTGATGTAGGATCTTCTACCTCTGAACAGTTAACTATCGAAGACGAAGTGTCATTATAAGATCTAAAGTGTGCATTCATTTGAACGTTATTTCTGATAAGGAAGATAAGTGTACTAGGTAATTCGAAAATTTATTAAACATTAACTCTTTCAAAAAAAATTTGGTTTGTCTGTAAAAATATATTTTTATATCCTGTTGTGAATATCATGATTTGGAACAGTCTGTAACTCTTGCAGAGTTTACTCTTTTCATTTTACTCTTATAGAGTAACTCTTTAGCACAATAGTAACTCTTAAGAAAGTACATATAATCTAGACATTTTTAAATAATTTAAAATTAAGCACGTTATCCAACTCTTCATCTTTACAAGTACTGGATGAACCTATAAGGAATAAATTATAGAATTAAATCAATTTATGATACAAATAATATTAAACACTCTAATAAATATCTAATATTTGAACGTAAGTACAATCATTGAATGACTTTCTAATTCAAAAGTTTATTTCATAGATCACAATATGGCATAGATTTTATTTATATGTCATGTAATTTTCAGAATAAATATAATTTTGTGCTACAAGAAAAAAAATTTCACTAAAGCGCTGAATATCCAAATTTCTATTAACCGAACATCCAATTATCCAAAACTCTATAAACCTCTATTTGTTTTCTTTTTTTTTTATCTTACAACTTAAACATACATAGATAATGTTTGTCTGTATTAAAGAAAAAAGTTGGAGTAAAACCTAAAAATTCTACTACTGCTACTACTACTAATAATAATAATAATAATAATAATAATAATAATAATAATAATAACACAACTGAAATTTTATGAAAAAAATACAGACTTGCATTTACGGTCTCTTCGATGCGTTAGTACGTTAATTTAAAGTAAGTTTTGAGAAATGTCGATTAGTTAAGGAAATGTAAATTCCCAAATGTACTATAAAAAGGTCATAACTAAAAGCAATCTCATCCCTCAAAAAAGCAAGAACTTTATCCAGTAAACAAAGCTTTTCTCAATAACAGCACTGGAAATTCCTCTTAGATAACAATGAACATGCAAAAAAAAAAAAAGGTTTCATAATACAAACGCAAAATGTTTCTTATCATATGAGGTGCTTATAACCTAGGGAATGTTTACAGTGTGGACAGATGAAATTCCTGCTCTGTCTTCAATATTTCACAGAAGTGGTGTAATTACGTTTTCTTTAACGTTATAATCGATGTGCTGTTTACATTCATTTGTCCAGTTATGCGAACTGGGCCCGGTACCGATAGGTTCGAATAATCGACCCTCTACTGTAATTAAAATGAAGAGAGAGAGAGAGAGAGAGAGATCATTCTATTGCCTTATTTTTAAAAACTAAATAAATTATGCTATAAGGGTGTATTCAAATCCAAACTGCTTATTTTGAGACACATTCGTAAATTCATTTTTGCTCTAAAATGCATCCAATTGGCAGGTTCTCTTATTCAGAAACTTTATAATGTCCCCACTGTCTCGATTTTTTTATAAAGGCAGAATATATTTCAAAAAATGCTGTCAAAGTGGACATTTTAAACCGAATTTCGAGAAGCGATAGCGCTGGAAACAAAAAAAAAATGATCGTATTGTGAAAATAATTGTCTGTAAATCAATTTCTAATTAATTGAACCAAAAATAAAAACATGGGGCCCTTATAAATGTCTTTATAAATCACGCCACCAAGTTTCCCGTTGTTACTTTTAAAAATGAGTCTGGGAATGTGTCTCAAAATTTTGAGTTGTTGAGCGTGGAAAAATATTTTTTTTGAATACCGCCATAAATATAATTACACCGCCATGCTTTTTGAAATTGACTTTAACAATTTTGCATTTAATTAAAAATAAGATTATCTTAAGTACAGCATAGAAAATCATGCGTCAAGCATAGGTTATGAAACGCTTTCCAACACTTCGAAAATAATTTAACGCAATTTTACCCTTTAATAATATGAAAGAACGTATCTAAATAAACAATTTAGTAAACGCGTAACATATTAAAAAATCAGAATTCAGCAAATACCATTAAGAGCCGGAAAAGTACTGGAATTCTTTTGTGAAACCCTGTATATGATCTGTAGATGGGTATATATTCTACATAATATACTAAAATTTTATTTGGTTAGCAGCAAGGAGCAGTTGAAAATTCACTTTCAGTAATTTTTACAAAGACGAAAATGCTCTCAAAATATTTTGTACAGCCCTGTATATAATCTACAATTTTTTATATAAGCCACATATTAAGCTAAAATTTAATTATGGCAAAAAACTTATAACAATACTAAAAACACACTTCCAGGATTTATCATCCATAAACGGCAATGTATCCAGCCTTTTCCGTAGTCCTGTATATAAATTTATTAATATTGTACAACCGTATGTTAGCAAATTTAATAGAGTTGCGCTGGAAAATGTAAAATTCCATTAAAAACCATCCTTTAGCCATTTACGCCCATGCACAGTAACGCTTACGAATTCTTTTGTGTAGCTATGTGTTGAAAGGATCTGTGCAAGTTAAAATTAAATGGTTACGTAAACAGGAAATCTTCCAAAAGCATTCAGAACAGTCGCTTGTCCTCGTGGTATAGGGATACAGCAAAAAAAAAATATAGTGAAATAAATGTTATGTGATCGCGAGTTCTAGAGGGAGTTAGAGGGAACGGCCAAAATAATACTTAGATTTTCCATATAAATAAGTAAAATAACACAAAATAACATACGTTGTGTTGTTTTTTGAAGAGCGCCCACTTTTAAACTACTATAGAAAATATAAACAAGCATGCTTGCTAATTTCGACATTAACTAAACAAAATCACTGTATATGTATTAACCAAAAATAAAAATACACATGATGCAAAAAAAAAAAAAAAAAAAAAAAAAAAAAAAAGTTCATTAACAAAACAAAAATATTTATTTACAAAAACAAAATATTTGCAACAAAAGAAAACTTTTAAAGATTAAATTTGAATAAGTTACCATTTGTATTCCAGTATAAAATATTATAAGATGCAAAGAAACTATCATTTAAATTATATAAACAGAGAATCATATTAACAAATATAGAATAATATAAACATTATATATTTTATTTTCGTAAACCATTAAAATTTGCAATTAATAATTTGACAATATTTAATTGCGGTATTTAAATTCATAATTCATAAATTTGAATATAGAACGAACATTTTATTCATAAAATTTACATACATTAATTTTAGCTGCAAATACTGATAAGAGAAAGTGACCCGCCCTGAGTCATTAAGTACACCCAGAAAAAAGTTTGTTGAATCAGCAAAAATTTGGTTGACCCAACAAAACTTTTTGTTTAAATATAGGTCAATAGAAATTTTGTTTGAATCAACATTTTTTTTTTTTTTGCAATTCCAAAAAAAAAAAAAATGTATTGTCAGCAAAAAATAAAATTGTTCAATTTTACTTGAATTTTGCTAAAACAACCAAAATGTACTCAACAAAACATGTTTTGTAGTTTTAATCAATTCCTTTTTATGGGTGTAATCCTAATAATATTATAAATGTGATTGTGTGTGTGAATGCTTGGCTGAAGTAAACATCAAAACGGAGGATTTAATGGTCCTGTATCCTTATATATAGATAGATTATAACCCAGAAATGAACATAAGCCAGATTTTATTTATTTTATTCAAATATTTTTTATTAATATTTCAAAATTTCATTATTTTCATAGAGAATGAATAAACATTTTTTTTCGTAAAATTTAACCATTTTACTTTATCGTTGCTAGGGCTTTGATAGCTGTCAATAAATAAAAACGCGGAAAAATAATTTTTCATCAACAATTAATTTTCAATTGAATCATTTTCACATGAAAAGTGAAAATTCAAAAGAATTCAAAAGAAGATAAATTTCTGTCATATTTGAAACAAAAATTTGGAGTATTTGTTATTATACATGAATTATGAATATCGATTACTTTGAGAAGATATTTTCTGTCAAAACTGCGTTATAATTAGAAGGAAAAATTAACAATAATTATATTATTAAGAAAAGATTTCACTTGGACCATGGAACTATGAAAAGGATCCTCCTTGGTTTGAACTGAAGTTATAAATAAAAAAAGTATTTCCAAATATTCGTAATAATACAAGGAGCATGAATATCAGTGTATAATAAAAGTTGATAGATAATAGACGTCATATTTAAGATGAAAAACTGAAATATTTTTTATCGATACTGATTCATAATAAGCTTGAATATCAATTACATACAGATGTGAGTTTTCTGCTAACATTCACGTCATGATTGCCAGGAAAAGAAAATTAACAAGAATTATATCATTAAAAAGAGATTTCTCTGGAATCAAAGTGACGTCATACTTGAAATAAAACGGGAATTTTCAAATATGTTTTAAATGGAGCGTGAATTAATTTCATACATTAGTAATACAAGAATCAGTAAGATTATTGTGAAAATAAAAATTAACACGAGTCTATTATATTAAAATCTGACTGTTTGTATTTCACAACTACTCCTCTTAGAGAGAGAGACCGAAAAACGTATTACTCGTATAATTGGGAAATGACGTCATCTGATTTTCTCAGGGTAAAGTTGGGTTAAAACGGCTGTGAACGCTTTTGGGTTAAGTTGTGGGCATTTTTGCAATCAAACACTTCCGTCAACCAATCTACCATTACATTTTGATCTTAGGAACATTGCAGGAACCATCCTAGCAACGTTAGCCAATTATATCATAGTCCTGTTAAATGTAGACAAATCAAATGGTCAGGACCCAAGTATACTGTAAGAGTCATAAAGAAAGATAGTTACCAGTTTAAAGCAAACAAACAAATCAGATTTCCCAACCGCATGATCACTTTACCCAACAAAATTCTCTAGGTAATGTGGGTTATACGAAGTCTGGGTAATTTACCGGCTCTGAACGCTAGGGGTAACCCGCAAAATGTCACGTGATATCGGTTACTGAACGCTTCGGTTTACCCATGTGTTACCCTATGTAACTCGGGGTTCGGTCAGTAAACATGCCCTTAGATTATCGAAAGCAACGCGATTTACTTAATACCGGTTATCATTGATCCGAGGAGGTCATATAAACTCTCAGAATTTAAAAATTTGAAATAGATTCCGAGATATTAATATATTTTTTTTTTTGTAAATGTCAACAAAATTTCTCTAAAAAAGGCAATTAAATTACTTCATTTTTGTGGATAAAAAAAAAAGAGAAATAAAACGGATTAATATATTTTTTCGCCATTTTCTCATTAAAACTGAAAAAAGGATTTATTTTCAATTTGAATAGTTGATGGTAAAAAAAAATTTTGATTACAGTAAAATTTCCGAAAAATAAAAACATATTTCCACATATTCAAGCTTCAAGAATCAATTTATTCTGCAGAACAAAAATCGTCTGTCAACATATCGTCAAGAAATCAATATTTGTTTCAGCTATAGATTAAACCAAGGAGGCAAATTTAAGCTCCTTGCATTTAGGTGTAGAATTATTACTCCCTATTCAAGATTAATTGAATTTAAAGAAAAAACATATACTATTTCCAATGAATTATTTTTGAATGATGGCTGCTACACCGATTCCCAAAGTCGTTAAAAATAAAATGGTTTATCAGGTAAAATTGATATTTTGGTTTTACCCAATTCGTTGATTTACACGATTTTATTTGGCCGTCCTTTTTCCATTGGTTGCAGTTTCATTTTCGCGATTATTTGGCACAAAATTTCACTTTTTTTAAAACTGAGTTATGTCAAGGCCCCTATAACAAAGAAATACCGTATTATCTCCTATGAAATGTGATAAAGAGTTAATTGTTTACGTTTTTAACTATCAGGAGTGAAATATTTTGCTTGATTAATGCATTTATTCTTCTTTTAATGTTACATGAACGAAGTCACGGGTAACAACTAGTAACAAATATATGTGACCCATAATAGTAAAAGACACAATAGTTTGATTATATAGCAGGGTTTTTTATTAAGTTTCCTCACTCAACTCCCACTGAAGTCTCAACGTAAGATATAAGTTGGATTAAACGGACCCTATTTGTCAAAATTTACAAAATTGGATAAATACTATTCCATTTGTAGGAAGATTTAGTTTGTCTATTACACTTTTAGACAATATTGAATTTAAGAGATACAACAATATCAATGTTTTAAAGCTCGAAAACACTCTATCATTCTAAAGAAAATAATATCTATAACAATTTATGCTCTCTAAAATGTGAAAGAATGTTTTAAAATCTGTAAAAACTCAGAGCATATCTATACTCTCTAAAATCTGAGAATTAAAAAAAATCTCTTAAAACCTGTGAAAATCTCCGTAAGAAACCTGTGCACCCAAATATAGTACTTTTTGAGAGGGCATTACACCTCTCTCTTGTGAAATGTCACTGGTTGCAAGATGTATGGATAACATCGGATCCTCGTAAACCAAGCAACTCCATTCACCCTGTTGCTATCCTTGTAAACACAATTACGTCATAAGCGTAGGATGGACAGAAACTGACACTCTTTGAGTTTGTAAATTTTGCATTGTCCCAAGTGCCATACCACAGTCTAACTGGAGTCAAACTCATACAATGGCTATAGAAATAAAAACATTTTTTACATTACTCTTAATGGATACACTGATTACAAATAAAAGAAACATATAAAAATTATTAAGTCATAATATTTATATATGACAAAGAGCTCACTCCTACATTTAATATATGCTTTTGATCATAAATTTCTAATGAACAGTTCTTCAGATTATAAATAGTAAATTTTCAGTTTTCATTTGTTTACGCTGTTCATGGGGAAAGAGGCGCGAAAGGGGTATTTGGTATATCATATCCAGCACTGTGCATATGATTTATAGAACATATACACATCACATAGTATGGCAAAACTTAGTTAAACTTCAAAACGTATGCCACAACTGAATACGCACTTCCAGCAATTATCGATAATAGACAGTATTGTAACAGAAATGTTTTGTGTGTCCCTGTAAATGAACAATGAGTGCTATGCTCATCATATTCTACAGAAAGCATATTGTAGTAAACTTCAGTAATGAAAATAAATTTCATTCTGTTTCAAATAGATTAACAAAATATCCTTCAAACAATTTTTAATCTAACTGAATCCTTTTGTGTGACCCTTTAATTGAATATTATACAGAACTAGCGACCCGTCCCGGCTTCGCTCAGATGGACAATGTGTTGGCCTCCTTGGATAAATATCTTGCCCAAAATAGCTAATCAAAGAGCAGCAATAGTTGTCTTATTCGTCTAATTCACCATAATAGGGTTCATTGCCGATGTTGGTGACGAAATCCCTAAAATAGCTGAAATACGTGCTTAACTATTTTTTTTTCAATTCCTACTATTAGCTCACACTCTCTATATATTTATATATCTTGTTCAAATTTTCAATCGTTAATAAAATATTTTCTATTCATCCACACAAGTTCAAATACATTTTTTTAAACTTGTCGTGGATGACACTTGATGTTAATACAGTTTTTTCAAATATTAATTCATTAATTAAATTTAATTAATTAATTTTAGTTTTATATGGGAGAAAAAAAAATTCCCATTGTTTTCATAAATGAAATGAAAGATTTTCCTCAAATGAGTGATGCCACAAAAATAAAATACCGCAACGATGATTATAGAAAAATGTTCAATAAAGATAACGTGGGACATTAATGCTGCACGGGTTTATTTTATATATTTATGATTAAAAAGTAGGAATTGACTTTAAAAAAATTCTATAGTTCTTGTAGATTGCTTTAGCTGTATTTTATGTATTTCATTGTTGAAATTTCATTGTTATAATTTCATTGTTGTAACTATTGTTGTGACTTTATTTTTGTAACTGTATTGTTGCAAGATTCATTCTTTTTTACCTAAATCCCGCACATTTAACCCCTTTAGGGGGTGAATTTCTAAAATCGCTGAAATACATGTTTAACCCTTTTTTAAGTATATATGTTTTCCTGAATTTCGGTGTCCTACCTAAAACGGCTGCTGAGGTATGGCGAAATGACTAAAAACTTTCGATCCCCTTTTAACACCATTCTTTTTGGAAATTTTCAAAATCCTTTCTTATTGCTTGCCTAGACAATGAATTTCAAATAAATTCCAAAATGTTTCCTTTTACATAAAATAAATTTCGAAATATTAATTTATTAAATAATATTTTTTAACACAAAACATATATATGTAATAATAAAAACATTTCGCCATTTTTTCTTAATTAATTTATTCCAAATTCTTACAATTCTACTTTTTCCCTGTCTTTTAAAAATATATCTTAAATCTAAATTATATTTTTATTCCATATCTTTAATCAATATATTCTTTTAATTCTTATTCTAAAAATATTAATCTGTTAACGCTACACTTATTTGTAAAAACCTTTAATTTATTTCTTCTTTTGAAACATTCAATTTTTATTTCTTTAGAACGTCTCTTAATATCATTTTTATTTTTATTAAAATTATCATTCGATATGCCATAATTCATTTCGACTCGCGCGTCTAACTTTTTACTTCAAAGTTATGCCGTGTCTAGTAATAAGTTTCAAGGCCTTGCAAGCTGATTATTGGTTATTTTTCCCCTGCATTGGCGAAAAGATTCATACGACTAGCTGCCTTTAAAACGCAGTTACGCAGCCCTGGAGCCAGAATTTTTCCGTTTTTTCAATTGCTAAACAAACCCCGTCACTTGGAGGAGAAGTATTCGTTTGGTGTAATTCTCTAATTAAATTTAACATCTTCATACTATTTTCTATTGCGTAGCACAACTCAGTTATAAATTCTGAACTTGCTAGTTAGGGGAATTGTCTTTGATTGGTGAAGTGTCAATAAAAAATATTGATACTGATGCAGCGTTCTGTTATTTATACGGGAAAACTCATAAGAAAACTCATTACATGTTTTTCTGAAACATCGCCTTCCATCTGGAACTTTCGACTGATAAGCATCTACTGTTTTACGGGATCATCGATTGCCACAATTGATATATTCACTATAAATTGGAAATCATTTCATATATATATATCTATAATAATAAGGAAAGAAGTTTGTCTGTCTGTGTGTGTGTCTGTCGACTGTGTTCTGAAGAGACAGCTGCACGCAGAGCTACAAAATTAGGCAGGAAGGTACCTCTATGTATGTAGTTTTGCACCTCCTTAATTTTGGAATAGATTTTTTCATATTTAATTTTTTATGCGAATTTTCACGTTTTGCTTCGAATGCCCCACATTTTTATCAGAACAATGAAAGAACACCTGCATCTTTGATTTCAACAAAAGTTTGAGGTTGCCGAAAAGTGCCGGGTTTCCACATTCCCATTTAACTGCACCGTTTCGAAAAATGTCGTAAAAACGGAAAGTATTCGTTCTATCGACAAATTGCTGACATAGGTAAAAAAAAAATCGACTCCAAAACACTAAAATTCAAAAAAATCCATCGCTAATTTCTCGAGATATTAATTAACAGATAATTAAATCTGATCACTGGGAAATTGCACCTGTTTCGATAAAAATCATTTCAAAGGTGCCAGACAATCGCCTGTACTTTGATGAAATAGAGCGTTTTCGCTTTTTGTATATGGCTTTCTCTGCAGACAAGAAAGGGGAAGTCTGGTTCTATGTTTAGAATGCTAATATGTGGGCCCATATCGACTGCAGCGACGCAGAGAATGATTACTATGGTTGTGATATTTGTAGATAAGGTAATCTACATTTCAACCAGCAAGCTTTTTTTTTTGTTTAACACGTTAAAAAACAAAACTAGGAACAGAATAGAAAATATATTGTCAGCGATAGTTGTTAAGCTTTTTATAAATTTGACAAAAATACTTTTTTATTAAAAATTCCCGGTTTTTTCTGTACGTATTAAATGTTATTAATCAATAAAATTTATTAAAACAATCTTCTTGTCTCTTAGCGAAATTAGCCCTATTTAAGTGGTTCTTTGGAAGAAACTGTGGTAGCCTGTATTTAGACCTCATTTTCAAAACTCAAAATTTGAAGACTTTCGTAATTTTTCTATTTATAAACAGAAAATGTTTTTTTTTTAAACTGAATTATTTTTCTAAGAAGATGTGAAATATATCAAGGTACCCTACAATGACTTTTTCCTCTCCTAATTTTCAAAATTGTAACACATAGATTGGAAATTAAAATGGTAGTCGTTATTTGGAACTTTTTATCTGAGTATTAAGAAATGTAATAGAGTCATATTATTAAGAGTGTAAAAAGAAATGCAAATAAAGTTAATGTATTTTAAATATGAGCATGAAAATATATAATAAAAGTGGATTTAAAAGGTAGATACTTACATTTTAAAAGTGAAATTAAACAAACATGAAAAGAAAAGAAGAAATAAAGCCTCTTCTTATGAAAAGGGAAAAAAATTAATAATTCTGTATTTTATAAAAAGATTATTTTAATGAATTAAAACAAAAAGATATAAAAAAAGAAGAATTTATTTGTATTTTTTACTAGCTAGCACTAGAAAATTTCGATTTGGTGTTTTACCTTTATCCCTTCGATCGCTTTCCATAATAATAATAAAAAACAATCGCCTAACGCTAAAGCCAATAAACAAATAAAAGAATGTTGAAAAAAAAATCGATGAAGCCTGAATAAAGCGTCAACTATCAGTAACTTTAAGCAATGAAATTTACAATATATTAATGAAAACAGAAAAAAAATCTTGGATACTTAAATTATTTACATTATTTCTCTTAATTATACCTCTCAGATGGTGAATAAAGGTTTGTGACGTCAGTTGAAACTGATATATTTATCATACATGACTAAGCATCGCAACATTTTTTTCAATGCTTTTTCTCTTTTCATATCCTGACGTTGCTGTTTAATGACAATTGTTATTTTAATCAACGAAATACTTAATAAATCAGTAAAGCATCATTAAAAATACAGATAAACATCTGATTAAAAATCACTCGATGACATACCAATTATACTATCTGACGTCAAGTGAATGTGGTGTCAAGATCAGGCATTTGTGGCGTTAAATCATATAGTTTAGCGATAGTATTTTTTTTTTTAATGGAAAGTGGTCGACGAGATAGTGGAGAGGTGAAGTACCCTATCTTTTGAATTATTTGTTAATTATAAATTGCCAAATAACTTTAACAGAAGCAAAACTTTGCACTTTAATTGTTTTTAGGATGTGAAAATTATAATAACAAGTTTAAATAACATGTAACCATTGAACTAAAGAATCTTTACAGATTCAATGTTAAATAATTTTTATTCTCAATTAAATTTGAAAAGATGGAGATAAAAGTATTATATATTGCAAAGGATAAATTATAGCGAAATTTAAATAAAGCCAATGCCAGATCAAGTGAAACATGTTAACATGTCAACTGAAGTTGGTTTGCTAAGTAGTGCCAAATAATGGAAATGTATTTTATGTTCCAGAGGTGACTTGTGGACCATTAAATTTACAGTTTTAGATCCCGCGGACTACTAACATGATAAAACAAAACATATATAAATACATTTATTTGTAAAATAATGATAAGAGAAATTCCATTTTGTTAAAATGAAGTGCAAGTAATAGTGTAACAAAATTATAAATAATTATTTAATTATAAGAAAATTGTAAATGTTTATTTAATCAAAACAAAACACTTTACATATTGTTTAATTGTAACAAAGTAATCAAAGTTAATTTAATTATTACAGAAAAAAAGAAAAGAAAGGACAGAAAGAAAAATTATGCTTCAAGCATATAATATGAAAGACTTTCCAACACATTCAGAAAACTGCAACAAAACTTCACCGTTTAATAAAGTGAAAGGCAATGTCTAAGTAAACAATTTGGAAAACGCATAACACATTTGAAAACTCAATTTTAGCAATTACCATCTATAGTCAGAAAAAAATATTCGAATTATTTTGTGCAGACCTGTATATGTGCTATAGATTTGTATAGTATATAAAAAAATCCATTAGGAAACGTATAATACAGTTGAAAATTCCAATTCAACAACTTCCGTCAATCAGCGGTAATGTACACGAATTGTTTTATGCAGACCTGTATATGATCTATAGATTTTATACACGCCAAGTAGCATGCAAAAAATTTGTTACATTTAAAAAAGCACACCATTATTGAAAATAAACATGAAAGTACGTTTATTTGACTTGAAAACCCGAAAGGTTGGCAGCTGTAGGTTTTTCCAATGAGAAAGTTTGAAAGTACATTTTACAAATGAATGAGTGATTTCAAAAAATTCATCTGTCCAATATTTCAGATTTTTCATGAATCTACAAAAACTGTGGTACTGACAACCGGAGTGACTTTGTCCCAGCCCGCGGATAAAGATAAAACGTGTAATAAATAAAACTTGTTACGATAAAACTAATTAGTAATGCCGAATTCTGATAGATGGCTGAAGTAGCTTAAACATAAATTATTTAATTCAGCATTTTACAAATTGAGTTTGGCATTACCTCCGTTGTTGTTTTGTTTACTTTTTCGCACGTTGATTAATTGGGGGGGGGGGGGGGCTTTTCGTTAGAAAAAATATTTATACTTCATGCTGTAATGTGTCGAGTACATTATTTTATTTCTTAATATGTTTTCTTTACTACTCAGTGAGATTAATGAATATTAATTTGATGTTATAGATTTTACACTGATTTTATTTACAACGGGTATTTTGAATGCCAATTTAAGGCGGTCCCCCCAATGGTTGAGAGGTTCTGCTCTCAAAGCTGTTGACGTGAGGTGCTGGTTTCAAACCCCTGTCGACCTAACCGTTTGGAGTTGAAAATTCACATTTAGCAATTTTCGCCAATCGATGGAAATGCACTTGAAATCTTTTGTACAGCCCTGTATATTATCCATGCACTTTTGTTCACATCACATATTAAGCTAAAATTTAATTCAGGTAAAAAATGCATAAGGCAACTTAAAACTTGCTTCCAGCAATTACGAACCATGAACGACAATGTATTTTGTTCTTTGCGTAGCCCTATATATAAATTTATTTATATTCCACAAACTTATATTAGTAAATATAGTTCAGCAAGAAAATGCGTTAATACAGTTGAAAACTACTCTTAAGCAATTCATTCCCATAGTGCGTAATACTTATGAATTCCTTTGTGTAACCCGTATATGATCAACCGAATTTATACAAACCACATAATATGAAAAAATTTAATTAAACTTAAAAACGCAAACCGAACTTGAAAACGAACTTATCACACACATACTGTAATTATCGCACGTATACTGTAACCGAATTATTTTGTGTGTCCCTGTAAATGAACGATAATTGCAATGCACACCATACTTTTAACAGAGCAATTTATAGTGCACCTCAGTAATTCGTATAATTTTCATTATCTTTGAAATAGTAAAACATCATTAAATTACACTGCAGACGATTTTCCCCCGTAGAACAATGTGTAACAGAATTCTTTTATTTGACCCTGTAAATAAACGATAAACGCACTGCACACCATATTTCTAAGGGAGCAATTTATAGTGCACCTCAGTAATGTATATAATTTTCATTGTGTTTGAAATAGTGAAACATCATTAAATTACACTGCAAACGATTTTTCCCCGTCGAACAATATGTAACAGAATTATTTTGTTTGACCCTGTAAATGAATAGTAAATGTTTTGTACACTATATTCTACAAAAAGCATGTTTTAAATCGCTTCATAAATATATATCAATTTCATACCTTTCCGTAATACGGGTTAGGATCCCTTAGAAAGACCCTCACGGAGGGCAATTCCTCCTAATGCCTGTATCTCTCGTGTAGATAATCGGCCGTCATAAATCAACCCAACCCAATTTAGGGTGAGTTTGTCTCGGGATAAAGAAAACATAAATTTATTTTATTTATTATATTTTATTTATCTGAAAATATAAACATAAAAACAAACATTTAAAGCAAATATAAACGTTGTATCCTAATCCTATCCTAATCCTAATCCTAATAATACTATAAATCTGATTGTGTGCAAATGTTAGGCTGAAGCCAGCGTCAAAATGAAGCATTTAATTATCCTGTATCTTTGCATATAAGTTGATTATAACCCTCAAATGAATATAGGCTGGTTTTCGTTTATTTTATTTAAATATTTTTCTTAAAAATTAAAATTTTCATTATTTTCAAACAGAATAAATGGACATTTTTTCGTTTATTTTAAAATGGTTGGTTGGTTTGGTTGGTTTGGCCCAAAGGGCCGGTTTTGCAGCTTTTTTTAAAATGGTTAAATTTATTTTACCGTTGCTAATACTTTATCGTTACCAATATAAAATAAAACCCCTGAGTAATAATTTTTAATCAACAATTTATTTTCAAGTGAAAATTTTCCACGTGAAAAATGAAAAGGAAATGAATTATTTAAGAATTAAACAGAATATGAAATGATGTCATATTAGAAATAAAACGTGCGTTTTCAAATATTTGATAATAATACAAAGTGCATAAATACGAGTAAGTATGGAAAGCAAGCGAATATGATGTCATATATAGAAAAATAAAACAGATTTGTTTTGATGTTGAAATAAAATGATCTTGGGTTATCAAATTATTTGTGATTAATTTCTCTTTTTTTTTCTTTTTCTTTTTCACATGAATGGAATTATTTTAAATGTACGTAATATATGTATTTTAAATGTATGTGTTGTAAATTAAAGTTCTGTATTTTAAATGAAATGAGTGAAAGATTTATATTTTTAATGAATTCAATACGAATGATGAGATAGGTTGGCGATTTATCGTCTGCACACGGCTAACATAAAGATACCATATTTTTTATTTAAATTTTAAAAAGTAAAAAAAAAATAAAATAAATAACAAATATATATATATATTGGATGGCAAATGTCAATGATATGCATCGCAAAATTATCCGTATCGAAATTCAGAAAATCTTAATAAAAATAACTATATTTTTTAAAAGAAAGTTGCTTTTCTCATAAAAGCTCGAAGTAACAGCATTTTTCCTCTATCATTTTCCCACAATCGAAAACACATTTGTAAATCGTCGTTTCGAACCGGAGTTTAATTTTACATTTCTTTTAGTTTTAAAATAGGAAAAACTTTGTTGTCTTTTTTTAAATATAGCTTTTTTTAAAGTTGTTTCATAATAGATTTTTGTAAAGTCTTGTAGGATAAGAAAAATTGCATAGATTTTAAAGCAATGTTTAAGTAAAATTACAATATTTTTTAAACTTAAAAAATAACCAACAAATTCACGTAATGCAAAAGCAAAGAAGATAAAAAAGTAATGAATATTTTCTTCCAGCCAATTGTGTAAACTTGAACAAGCCGATCGTGCCAATTCATAACATTATAAACGTGAAAGCGCGTTCTATACAGTAGAATTTTTTTTACATATAGGTAGAACATTTCTGAGAATAGGAAGGTTAGGGGTCTGTAATTAGGTCCATGGTCAATTTGATTTTTTTTTTATCAAGTGAAATTTGGCGCAAAATGAAATACATTGTTGTAACCAGATTTGTTTTTTGCGTGGTAAACACTTAATGGTATTTTAGATGATCATTTCCCCGCTCACCTTTGATGCCAACTATGACTGTAAAACATATTAGAAAATATTAGCCGATAATTTTCTAATTTTCTTATTGCTTCATGATGTAAATAGACTTCCTGGTTCATACTTTAAACCTGAATCGGTCATGCCATTGTCGTTCAATTTTTATTCCTAATCCTAATTGCATCATCTTCCTCCGTCGAATACCTTCCTTTTTTGCCTTTTTACAATGCAATTTTTACCCCCTTCACCTGCATTTATCCTCCGTCATTTTTCTTCTATGTCTTTCCATTTATTGCGGACGATTTTGGCCAACATTGTAACCATAGTCATACATTGTAACAGTCAAATGATGCAACAAAGCAATACAGCTTCTATGATCCCATAAATTAATTTATCCCACGCCCCCTCCTTCACGCGGAGCAAATCAAGAGAGGTCCAAATACAGGCTAGTATTTAGACCATTCTGAGTTGCCGGTATTTGGACCATTACTATGTTTAAATTAAAACCCGTATTACTCATTCATATAATAAAACTAGCTGACATACCCGGCGTTGCCCGGGCCCGTGATAATAACATTAAAAATACGTAAAATCAATGTTGAATTATTTTATATTTTTAAATGAAAATCTATCCAAACGAACTGAAGGACAGTCGTTATAGTTATTGCTGATTTAATGTCGATTTTATTTCTGACGTTTTGATACATTAAACTTTGAATTCTGACCAAAAGTTCCTGAAGAAACCTAAATAATTTAAAGTGCTCCCCTACCTTTCCGCTTTTAAACTCAAAATAATATACAGTAATGTATAAATTATGGTTAATGTATAAATTATATAGTATGGCTAATTTATTAGTCCCATTCAAAAATATTTTCCAAAACCTTGTTTCTAAGATGATTATATTAAAATTAAATAAAAATGATGCACTCGTGGCATCATAATTCACTTTTATATTTTAACAGAATAGTAAGTCTACTATAATTTGTGACTCGTGCTTATACATCAGGACACATGGCCGTTATCATTAACTTTTTACGCGTTCGCTATGGTACTCCATTGTGAAATTTGGTAATTTTTGAAATTCAATATTTGAAAAACGGCATAATCATTAGATTTGAAATTTATATCAATAAAAATACAATTTTTTACCTTTCTAACGCAGTTTGCCTAACAATGTTTTGACAAATACTTTTTGAGCTAATAATTTTTTCAGCAACTTCAAAAGTTTCATTTTCCGAGATAAATCTGTGGCAACGATTATCGAAAATCCCAGTCGTCAGCAACGCATAGCCTTTTATTACAGAGGATACCAATAACGTGTCTGCGGCATTTAGAGCTAATTTCACAACCTTAATAGCTTTCCGAATATATTATATAAAGATAGTAGCACAAAAATAAATTATATTAGTCTGGATATAAAAATGCTACATATTTTGGCAACCAATTTTAGAATCGATTATTTTGCTAGTATATGATAGATTAGATGATTCAGGCTGTCAGCTAGAGCACTAATGTATTTTGCTCATGCATAATTTATAGTTACTTATATCATGTAATAAATATTCATGTTTAAAGTGTTAATTTAAATTCATCCTATAGTGATTTTTAACAAGAAGTAACATAATAACCGCTTTTACGTTATTTGTAACTGAAATTATTGAAACTAGATATAAACCATGTATGATTAATATTTTAACTGAAACAAAGAAATTACATTAAATTTTGATAAAATAATTAGAATTTTTTAGAAATCTATCATGAATGACGAATCGAAAATTAACTAAGAGTTGATGCTTTTTTTGTCCTATGATACAAATTTGTTGAAATATATTAGGTAGCTTCATATCTATATTATAAAGCGAAAACATATCCGTCAGTAATACTGACATCATATCGACGGTGGCAACAACCTGAACAATCAATTTCGTTTTACCGCAATTTTTTTAACTTTTAAAGATCGCACAATTTCAACTTTTACACGGCCGAATTTAAACAAAAATGTGATTTAAAATATTAATGTTATAAATATAAGTAAAAATTTATAACTATAAGAACTATTCGGATGTGCCAATCCCAAAACTTTCTTCTATCTCACACAGGCTTCACATACACTAAAAAGAATCAGCACCAATTTATATAAGGTCTAACTGAATCTAAAGTTTTATTAAATTCCGTGCATTAGTTCTTGAGATATGACTATCGCTAAAATCGTGTAAGTCCTGCAAAATGTAGCATATCAGCGCCACCTATTGAGAGATTTAGACCAAAACCTAATCAACAACAACTTACGTCAACGTCTAACTGAATCTGAAGTTTGATGAAAATCCGTGCATTACTTCTTGAGATATAGTTATCGTGATAATAATGAAAAAACGTAGCACAGCAGCGCCACCTGTTGGTCTATGTACACAAACGTAAGCAGCATCTATTTATGTCAAAGTATAATAGAATTCGAAGTTGGATGAATTTCCGTGCATTAGTTCTTGAGATATAGCTATCGTAAAAATCATGAAATAATTAGTATAGCAGCGCCACATGTTGGGATATCTACACCAAAATGTAATCAGCGTCTATTTATGTCAAGGTCTAACGGAATCTGAAGTTTGATGAAAATAAGTACATTAGTTCTTGAGATACGGCTATTGCGGAAATCGCCAAAAAAGCACCATAGCAGCGCCACCTAATGGGCAATTTTCACCTAAAACTAATCAGTACCTATTCATACCAGGGACTAACTGAATATAAAGTATTGTTAAATTTTGTGCATTAGTTCTTGAGATAGAGCGCACGCAAAATTTTTGTCACATGCATACAGATAGACATTCACAGACAAATCCACAGAGTCACAGACTCACAGACAGACATTTTCCAGTCAAATAGTGTTCAGGACCTTCTAAAACGTATGAATACGTCGAAAATTTTCATGAATCCAATACTTTCTTCTTGTAAAGATAAGAAGAAAGTAAAAATTTATAAATATGATATAAATATATAAATAGGATAAAATTTTTAGCAGAACTCTACATACAAAAATTAATTAAATGTGGAATACGAAATACATTTTGGGTTATAATGATTTGAACCGTTTATAAACAGAGCATTTTCATACAAATAGCAATTAATGTTTACATACGATATCATTTATTAAACAGTGAGCTGCAAATAACAAGCAGGCAATTCCTTGTCGATTTTAATAAAGGAACGAAAATTCATTAATAACAACGTCTCGGAAATGTTCTCTATTCCAATTCAAACAATTGGATCTGCAGTATTAGTCTGAAAATAATTTATTGTTTCTGAAAATATTTGTTACTGTGCTTGTGCCATAATTAGTGCTTATGAATTCAACTCATTTGATTATTTATTTGCAAAGAAAATAACATTTTATGAAACCTTTGGTAAATTAAAATTTTGTCTTTTATGTTAAAGATTGTTTGCTTCGATTGTAATCAAATATATATTTGAGCGAATTTATTGAATTGTTATTTCACTTTCAGAAACATATGCTTAACATATAGAATTTCAATACTTAAACTGTTATATTTAATTTCTACGTAAACTTCAATGACTTAACAAATGACTAAATTCAACTAAACTTTTACGATTTAAACTTCAATATTTTTGTTTAATATATCTCTATTACATTTCTTAATATTTATTATTTAAAACCAAAAAATATATTTAATCTGAAATAATAACAATAGAATTCACCTTACAAAGCTTTCAGGTCGTACTATCTATCTATCTATATTATAAAGGACAAACGTGTCCGTGCGTAACGCTGACGTCATTTTGCGAATGGCAACACTTGACGATGAAATTTCGGTTTTGCGATTTTTGCTACTGGAATTTTTTTAATTTCTAAACATCGCATATTTTCAATTTCTACACCGTTATATAGGGAAAAAATTCTATTTTCAAATACAATTTGTTTGAAAACTGTATCACAATTGACTCATTTATTATAGTATTTAAATTAAATTTCAAGCATGACCTTTTTTTTTTTTTTTTTTTAGAAAAAAAATATCTCTATCGTTTGCAGACGATCACAAAATGTTGATCCGGTTGCACTTTAAACAATATAAAAAGTTCAGCATTTGTTTCCAGCTAAATTCAACAACGAAATTAAAACTTCATTAATCCATAAACAAAATAGTATAAATAAAACACAAATTTAACAGATATGTAATTGAAATAATCGCTTAAAACCGCTGAAATTATCAGAATAAAAAACACAGAGGTAGATAACGAAATGTTTACCAATTTCTTCGGCTACTAACTTCTGGCACGAATCCAGTACGAAATTAGCACTTTCAATAAATTCCTAAATTTTATTAGCGGACATATTTCATACAAAAATACTCTTTGGTGTTGTAAGGGGGCAAACTAAAAAAATTATTAAAAGTAAAAAACCATGACAGTTTACAATAAAAATAATAATAATTTTCACATATATTCTCTATCTCGGGGAGCCCGGGTTGGATACCCTGGTATGAAGATAATAGCACAAAGATTAATTACATTAGTCTGGAGATAAATCTCTTTGATCATGCATAATTTATAATTACTTTTATTGTATCAGTTTTTATGTTTAAAGTGTTGATTTAAATTCATCCTTGCTACTATAGTGCTTTTTAAAATGAGGCAACATAGTAACGTTCTTACATTATTTATATCTAAAATTATTGAAACAAGAGTAAAACAAAGTATATTTAATGCTTTAAGTGAAACGCAGAAGTTACTTTACATTTCGATACAGTAATTATAAATTTTTCAAAATTTACGAATTGAAAAATAAATATTGAATGTACGATTTGTTGGTAGACAATATAAATTTGGTGGAAAATATTAGATATCTTCATATCTAAATTATAAAGCAGAAACATATCCGTCAGTAATACTGACGTCATATCGATGGTGGTAACAACCTGAACAATCTATTTCGTTTTATCGCGTATTTTTTAACTTTTAAATATCGCACAATTTCAATTTTTGCACCGCCGGATATAAACAAAAATGTGCTTTCAAATGCAATATCTCTGAAAACTGTATCGCAATTTATTTATTTTTTATAGTTTTAAAATATTTTTAAGCATGAATTTATTAAATATATCTCAAAAATAAACGTGCAACCCGATTATGTTTGCATTTAAAACAATGTTTAAAAAATTTCAACATTTGTTATTTTCCGTGTAATATTTTGTAACTAAATTGCCAAACGAAAGTAAAACTTCACAAATAAATATAAATTAATATAAATGAAACAAATATAAATAACAAATATAAATATAATGAATATAACAAATATAAATATAAATGGAACAAGAATTTAACAGATATAATCGAACTACGTGCTTAAACCCTGAAAAAATAAAAAAAAACTTGTCGTTGGGGGGGCCACCGTAATACTTACCTATCATGGATATGCATAATATAAAATATGACAATAAAACATTTGTAAATTATTTGTAAAATGCATTGCAATTCGAATAAAATCATGGCTTGATAACGTCATAAACTTTAAATGTTCTATTACTGAACTGTGTAAAAGAAACATCCTTATAACTCCAAAAATGATAATCATATTAACTAACAGTTTATTGCGTCGGATTAAGCGTCTCATTTCCAATTAAAATATATCTTTGAATTTCAATTTGAATGAAATACAGGGTCACGAAAAATCGAAGAGTGTGGTAAAATAGGATCAGATATCTTAGCAACTCATTATTCGATAGATTTCATTTTTAATGACAAATTTGTTTTTTTATTGCCTTTTATATTTACTCCTTAAAACGAACAATTTCGAAAATTTTTATATGCCTTTTATCAGAACGAACATTTCAAGAGTCCGAAAAAAATAGTTCCGGATAATCAAGGTTACTGAAATTCAATAAACTTCTTCCCATTATTACATACTAAGTACATACGAAATTTCAAGTCTCTATCTCTATTTGTTCGGGAGATAGAGCGTTTACAGACACACACACAGACACACAGACAAACGGACGGCAATTTTTTTTAATATGTTTTTCGGAATCTCCCGTGTCTGAAACGTGTAAATCCGTCAATTTTTTTTTTCAATTTTTAAAAGGATTGCAAGACTTACCCTATACTACGTATGATGGGTAAGTAAAAATGTTACTTATAAAACTAGAAATCTTTCGCGGTTAACCGCTGGCATGATGCTAATAAGAAAATGCTAAAATCAACTTTCTAGTGTAATTGGTGAGCATTTTAAGAAAATATACTTAATGTAAACTAGTCGGATTTGCCAATCCCAAAACTTTCTTCTATCTCACACAGGTTTCGCATACACTAAAATGAATCAGCACCAATTTATATCAAGGTCTAATTGAAACTCAAGTTTTATTAAATTCCGTGCAATATTTCTTGAGATAGGACTATAGCTAAAATCGTGTAAATCCTGCAAAATGTTGCATAGCAGCGGCACCTGCGGGGCAATTTTTACCAAAAACTAATCAGCACTAATTTATATCAGGGACTAACTGAATCTAAAGTTTTATTAAATTCCGAGCAATACTTCTTGAGATACAGCTATTGCGAAAATCGCAAAAAATGCTGTATAGCAGCGCCACCTGCAGGGCGATTTTTACCAAAAACTAATCAGCACCAGTTTATATCAGAGACTAACTGAATCTAAAGTTTTATTAAATTCCGTGCATTATTTCTTGAGATATGACTATCGCTAAAATCGTGTAAATACTGCAAAAAGCTGCATAGCAGCGCCACCTGCTGCATGATTTTTACCAAAAACTAATCAGCACCAATTTATATCAGAGACTAACTGAATCTAAAGTTTTATTAAATTCCAAGCATTAGTTCTTGAGATAGAGCGCCCACAAAATTTGTGTCACATACAGACAGACAGACAGACAGACTCACACACAGACATTTTCTAAAAACAGTTAAATCGTGTTCAGGACCTTCTAAAACGTATAAATCCGTCGAAAACCGGAAGTCGAAAATTTTCATGAATCCAATACTTTCATCTTGTAAAGATAGAAGAAAGTAAAAATCTATTAGAGTTTTGAATTAAAAATGATTTTCACCTACGTTCTGTACACCAGTATATCGGGCATCTTCAACCCGAGTAGCCCAAGTTGGACCCACATGGTTACAAAAAATGATTTCTATGAAATGTCACTAAAAATAATCTATTACGTCGATATTTGTATATTTTCTCTTTCTTATTAAATGTGTTAAGACATTAGTCATTTTCTCTGTGTTTTGACGAGATTTTATATCTGAATTGAAAACAATGAAATCATGATATTTATTTCTTAATGCACCTTTCTTTTCTCTCTCTCAGTCAGGAAGTCAAAAAGATTATTAATATATATATATATAATTTATTTATTTATTTATTTATTTATTTATTTATTTGTTGTTGTTGTTTTGTATTTGTTTATGTGTGTTATTTTCTTAGCGCAAGGCATTTCCTACACGAAAAAAATCAGTTGTTTAACCTTAATCTTTTTACATTATTCTGCTTTGTTACTTTCTTCTATCTTTACAAGAAGAAAGTATTGGATTCATGAAAATTTTCGACTTCCGGTTTTCGACGGATTTATACGTTTTAGAAGGTCCTGAACACGATTTGACTATTTTTAGAAAATGTCTATCTGTGACTCTGTCTGTGACTCTGTCTGTATGTGACAAAAATTTTGTGGGCGCTCTATCTCAAGAACTAACGCTCGGAATTTAATAAAACTTTAGATTCAGTTAGTCCCTGATATAAATTGGTGCTGATTACTCTTTGGTAAAAATCGCCCGGCAGGTGGCGCTGCTAAGCAGCATTTTTTGCGATTTCCGCAATAGCTCTATCTCAAGAACTAATGCTCGGAATTTAATAAAACTTTAGATTCCGTTAGACCCTGATATAAGTTGGTGCTGATTAGTTTATGGTAAAATTCGCCCGGCAGGTGGAGCTGCTATGCACCCTTTTTCGCGAGTTTACAATAGCTCTATCT
The DNA here is from genome assembly GCA_963931845.1 of Maratus michaelseni. Classification (NCBI taxonomy): domain Eukaryota; kingdom Metazoa; phylum Arthropoda; class Arachnida; order Araneae; family Salticidae; genus Maratus; species Maratus michaelseni. The sequence continues at coordinate 200,377,004 of OZ007596.1, forward strand.
CAAGAACTAATGTTCGGAATTTAATAAAACTTTATATTCAGTTAGTCTCTGATATAAATTGGTGCTGATTAGTTTTTGGTAAAAATCGCCCAGCAGGTGCCGCTGCTATGCAGCATTTTGTAGGATTTACACGATTTTAGCGATAGTCCTATCTCAAGAAATATTGCATGGAATTTATTAAAACTTGAGTTTCAGTTAGACCTTGATATAAATTGGTGCTGATTCTTTTTAGTGTATGCGGAACCTGTGTGAGATAGAAGAAAGTTTTGGGATTGACACATCCGACTAGTTTTCATTGACATTAGAGAGTTTTGCTCACGAAAATGTATAACATTTTTGCCTTCTATATAATTGGATTTTCAAATCGTTTCATGCATTAATTTAAATGAAAATTTTTAGCGTCAAACATTATTAGGTAGCTTTCATTACAAAAAGCTACCTATTGCAGCCGTTCGGTGGAAACCAATTCCAAAAAAATTTGGTATATTTTCACCGACCATGACCCCCAGACCACCAAACCACCCTCCTTTCAAATGTTAATATATATATATATATATATATATATATATGTCTGACATATGTCATGCTGTAACTCTCTTATTTATGAAACGATTTGGATGTGACTGAGTATGTGCATACGACACACCAAGGTCTCGACCGAGTTCGTTAGTCAGCTTCATCCGCCATCTTGTTTCAAAATGGCAGGCAGTTAAAAAAAATTAATTTTTTAAAATTCAAAAAGATGTGCAAAAAAATTATAAATTGAAAAAAATGTTTATGTTACGTGTTACAACATAATATAAGGATTCTGGAATATTTTTTGTTTTGGTTATATCTTAAAAAATGGCTGAGACAGGGTAGTTGGAAATTCTAGGGTGGCTGAGATTTTGAAACAGTCTGATATTTGTTATGCCGTAACTCTCGTATTCATGAACCGGTATGAATGTGACTGATCATGTGTACAGAACATACCAAGGTCTCGACCGATTTCGTTGGCCATCTTCATGCGCCATCTTGTTTTAAAATGGCGGAAAGTTAGATTTTTTATTCATTTTAAAATGTCAAAAAGATGTATAAAAAATTATAAATTGAAAAAGTTGTTCCGTTAAGTGTTAGATCGTGATATAAGAATTCCGGAACATTTTTTGTTTTGGCTTTATCTTAAAAAATGGCTGAGATATGGCAGTTTTAAATTCTAGGGTGGGTGACATTTTGAAATAATCTGATTTTTGTAACTCTCTTGCTGAAATTCGCATTCAAATTTAGTATTAACGAAAATCGGGATTGAATCTTCTATAATCGGGTTACAAGCATTTTAGCTTCGGGTGTTTGAGTAAAATGAATTGAATTTTTAAAAACATGACTACGAAAACTACCTTTTCCAACCGGTACAGGCCGGAAGGACTTTTTTTATATTTTTTTAGATTAAAATATGTTAAAAAGGTTTTTCAATTTGTAATTCAATTCTCCAAAAGAGAGGTAAAAATATTTTCTAGTGTATCCGAATACACCTTCATTTACTATGTAAACATTTATTTTTATTTTTATAAATAGCAAAAATTATTGCACCTAAAAATTAGTTTTTGCAAATAAGATATATCCATTATCGATTTTAATAATGAAGCCAATGAATTATTTTTTATTCTGATAAAATGTTAGTTAGGTACACTTATACAAAAAGAATTTTTTAATCGATCTTGAACTGTATATTTCATCCAATTGGCTTTAATTAGCTACAGAATGCAAACAGCAATATTTTGCATACTATGACAATCTCTAAACTGCTTCTTTATGTAAGCTATAATACTTTACAGATTGATAGATTGATTTGTAGATACAGTGATACATATTTAAGGTATCCAAATACGTTGAGAGAACTTTTTTTTTCAAAAACCATTGAACAATAATAGATTTTTTTTTTTTTAATGAAATGATAGCAATAGCTTTACAAAGCTTATATTACAAAGTTTTCAGGTTGTACTATATGAAGATAATAGCACAAAGATAAATTACATTAGTCTGGAGATTTACGTAAACATGACATGGAAACAAATTAACCACTTTTCAAATTTTATTTTATGTATGGACTAACTATGCTAAGTTCATATATCCGTTAAATTACTTTAGTTAAAACTGATAATTTTAGAGAATTTTGAGAAATTTTAGAAAAATTTCAAAAATGCTACTCGCAATCTAATCATTCAAATTAAATAAATTTAGTATCAAAATAATCCTTACGCACTTAACTAGAGAATGAGCTAAAATTTTTAAGCTATGTCTATAAATAAACATTTCAGAGCTATTCGTAAAATAACAGGGTGGCTAGTGGTCAGGGAAAAATACAGTCAAAAAAAGTGATAAACACCAGTATATTCTTATAGAAAAATTTATGTTGATTATTCGATCAAATAATCAATTTGAATTTTTCTATAAGAATATACTGGTAATTTTCATTTTTTTGACTGTATTTTTCCCTGACCACTAGCCACCCTGAATAACACTAGATATTTAACATATACGTCAATTTTATTCAAATATTATACCGTAATTTAAAAATCATTCATACTGTGAACATTAATTCAATTCATTCCCTGGGAAGCACTATAAAAAAATATTACATAAAATTTGAAAAAAAAAATTAAAAATGGTTTTTTATTAACATGACAAAACATGTGTCGTCAGATTTAAATTAAAATATTCGTTACCAGGTGCTCCCTCATAAAATTTTAATTACTTTAAATACTAATAAAAAAAAGTCTTGTATATGTTTGTTAAAAAAATATGGTATTTCTATTTCGTTTGACAGTTATTCAGATTTACTTCGGGCTATTTTATCGATCAGTTCTGCACTGATAAAAATGACACTTTCTGAGTAAATCAATGCTTTCATTTTGTTATGAAACTTTTTGTTTCAAATAGAACGATCCAATGCTTTCAATTCTGAAATACCAGAAATACTCAGAATATTGAAACATGGACATACCAAAACTGAGCCCATAGAGGTCAGTTCATACTCATTTTTGAAACATTGACATACTCAAAAATGATTAGAATCAGTTCAAACTCATTTTTGAAACATGGACATACTCAAATATGAGCACAAGATGTTTTATTCTTTGTGTGCATGCTTTCAGAAATGAGTATATACATATTTCATACTTGAGTCATTTTGATTCGGAGTCATTTTGACTATGCGACATACTCAGATTTGAGTATTTTTTGCTCAGTTTTGAAAATGTCGTTTTTAGAGTGTGGTGCTTTACAAATTCTTTAATTTCTCTGCATAATTGATATTTAGTCATATTATAAAATGTCATGATATCATTTGGTGTCTATATCAAAAAGTCATAACTGATATAGACACCAAATCAAAACTGTTTTGTAAATATAAATAAATTTTCTATTTAAAAAACCCAAGAGCTAAAAATGTTATTTTCATGCAAACGTTGAACATTTCAACGTATTCGGATACCATAAATGAACAATATACATATTTGGATGATACAAGAGCTGCATTACAAAAGATACTTTGCATAAGCACGTGTTTTTCTATGGTCCATTAAATTTTAAACCCACTTTAATTTTTAATTTACTGGTCAATACATCACGTGATATCTTAAATTATGAAACCTTAAAAGGCCAAACACATATATATGGTAATATAATATATATATATATATATATATATAATAAAACTTTTGTATATAAAAACCATTAAACCACATAAATAATCGACAAAAAATAAACCGATAATTACAATATAATACATAAATATATCCAAAATTTTAAGATTCTCAAAATTAAAATGAGTGGAAAAAATACTTAAAGATATGTAGAGAAAAAATCGAATATGCAGAAAGTGAAAATTATTATATATATATATATGCCAAACATATACCTGATAATTTGTTTTTTAAATTCACAGGAGATACTTTTTCATTTTTCTAAAAACTTTGAAAAACTCTTAGCTAAAAATCTTAATAAAGCTATCGGCAAAACAGTTTATTAAGGAAACATCAATACAAAATTTCAGACATACGTCAAATTTATATTTAAATAATTACAGCAATCTTGAAAGAATCTGTAAATCATGCAGCGGAGCACGGTGGTACAACAGCACAAAGAATAATTTTAATGAAATGATTACCTCCATGGCGAAGACGAAATTATTTTGGTTGGAAATATAGCTTTCATACTGACAAAATGCAAGCATAAGTTGATACACTATTGTACAAAAAATAATAAAGTACTGTCTTTAAACCCCACTGCTAGTTTACTTCATGATCTATTTACTAATCACTCTTTTATTATTCATTCATTTATTTTTAATAAATTTACCATCTTTGAAACTACCACATGACATGAGTTATTTCTTCAAATAAAGGTTATTGATGTAAATGTAATAAAAATGTTAACTTATAAGAAAAATTTATAAATATGATAAAAATACATAAATATGATAAAATTATCAGCAGAACTCTCTCTATATGCTAAAATTAGTTAAATGTTGAATACGAAGCGTACACTGGTGTGCAAAACCTAAGCAACAAACACAAAATGCTAATTTCTGAACACATGAGTACTCAAAAGGAAATTCTATAAAGAGCAAGTGTAGAAAAGAAGTACTACCCTAACAGCACGGCCAGTCGATGTGAAGTCCCCTTGACGTCACACATGGTTAGAAGTGTAACAATCGCTACGGTGAATCAAAATATAAGAAATTTCACTGTCTGTCTGTCTCATTATTACTCTCAAATGATTGATAACACTGAAAAGTCACTGTGACTGTCGCTTTGTGATGGGTCATCAGGTGACATTACAATGAAGTCACCTTGTGATTCTCAAGTCACTGTCAGTTGAAGACTGAACTTTGAAGTCATTGTGAGCATTGCATTGTGATGAGTTGCCAAATAATGTCACAATGAAGTCGCATTGTGACTTTCCGGTGATCGACACTCTATTGTGAAGTCATCATTGCACTCCTTTGCGAAAAGTCACCAGATGATTTCCTTTTCTGTCACTTGGGAACTCGTCACAGAACAGCTATCATGATGACTTTACAATGGAGTGTCAAAATGACAGTCACGTGACAGTCACAAGATGACTTCATTGTAAAGTCACCTGGTGACTCATCAAAAAGCAGCAGTCATGGTGACTGTTCAGTGGAGTGACCAAATGAGAGTAAAAATGAGACGAATGAAAGATATCACATTTCTGTTCATTGTAGTGACTGTGACAATTGTGACCATTTGTGATGTCAAGAAGACTTCACATAGACTGTCTGTGCTTTTAGGGAAGTACTTATTTTCTACACTTGCTGTTTATAGAATTTCCTTTTGAGTACTCACGTGTTCAGAAATTAGCATTTTGTGTTTGTTGCTTAAGTTTTGAACACTAGTGTATTTTGGGCTTATAATGATTTGAACGATTTTTAAACAGAATATTTTCGTACAAATAGCAATTAATGCTTACATAAGATTTCATTTATTAAACAGTAAGCTGCAAATAACAAGAAAGCAGTTCCTTGTTGATTTTAATAAAGGAACGAAAAATCATCAATAATAACCTCTCGGAAATGTTCTGAATTCCAATTCAAACAATTGGAATGTCTCAATATAATTTGTTTCTTTTCCTTTGTTACTATATTGCTTGTACCATAATTAGTGCTTATGAATCTATCTTTCGTTTGATTTTCAGTTGATTATTTGTTGTAATGAAAATAATATGATAAATTAAAATTTGTACTTTATGTTAAATATTGTACGCTTCGATTTTAATCAAATATATACTTGATCGAAATTATTGAATTGTTATTTCACTTTCAGAAACGTAAGCTTATTATATTAGATTTCAATACTTAAACTGTTATATTAAATTTCTACTTAAAATTAAATGACTTAACAAATGATTAAGTTTAACTAAACTTTTATGATTTAAACGTTAATATTTGTCGAAATATTACATTATGTACCCTTATAGTATTGTAATAAATATTGATGTTTCAGCGGGTTTTATGTTATTTTAAATCAAAAATTTAAGTGATTTCATCTTTGATGGAAATATACATTTTTAAATATTTTGCCGGCAGACTTCACTGGGAATTTTTTTTAATTTGCTTTTTGTAAAGCAAATTTAAAAAAAAATTCCAGTGAAGTCAGCAGGCAAAATATTTAAAAATGTATATTTCCATAAAAGAAAAAATCACTTAAATTTTTGATGATTAAATCATCATAAAATCATTTGTATGATTGAATTATCTAAATTTTAATTATATAAATTTTAGTGTTTGTGGAAATGTTACATAATGTATAGTGTTGTGTTAAATATGGAAGTACTCTAGAGTTTCATGATATTTTTAATCAAAATTTCATGTGAATTTCTATTTGATGGAAAGATACTTTTTAAATACTCCAAGATTCAGTGCAGTATTTTTAAAATGAACTGAATTAAATGATTTAACAAATGAGTAAATTCAACTATATTTTCATGATTTAAACTTCAATACTTGTAGAAATGTTATGTAAAGTTTAGTATTGAAATAAGGAAGAACGTTTTTCGGTGTTTTGTGATGCTTCAAATCAAAATTTTACATGACTTTTTATTTCATAAAAAGTAATTTTTAGATAATTTGACTACAGGATTCAATGGAGCATTATTAAACTTTACTTAACTAATGACTAAATTCTTCTAAACTTTTATGATTTAAACTTAAATATTTGTGAAAATATTACACACTGTATAGTATTGTAAAAAAAGATGGAAGTACTTCGATGAGTTGTTTCATGATGTTTTAAATAAAAAATTTAAGTGATTTTCAGTTTAATGGAACAAAAATTTAATCCCTTTAATTCCAGGATTTACTAAAACATTTTAAAAATTAATTTAGCAAACGACTAAATTCAATGGGTTAACAACTGACGCTTCAAAGACTTAATAAATGACTAAATACTATTTAACTTTTATGATTTAAACTTAAATATTTTTGGAAATGTTATATAATGTACCAGTATTGGAATAAACATGGATATTCTTCAGAGTATCATTGTATTTTAAATCAAAGTTTTATTTGAGTTTCTGTTTGAGGGAAATATAATACTTTGATTCCAAGATTCACTGAAGCATTTTTAACCCGGTAGCATAATCACAGTGTATGATGCACTCAACGTTCGAACGGTTTCTATTTGGCACTAACATTTCCAAATAATTATCGTCAACATAGAATGTGTAAAAAATTTCGTTTTTACTAGTTATTATGCAATTTTAAACTTATATATTGCTTTTTGAATGTTTATTTTGTTAATTGATGGTAACAAAATACTATTATTGTATGATATATAAAACGTTTTTGTACCATTATTTATTAATTTACTTTATTTAAAACTAGCTGACCCGCCCGGCGTTGCCCGAGCCCTTGTAATAAACTTAAATCTCTTAAAAAACGGAACTCTGGCCACGGTCTACGATGGCTTCGGAACCGTATACCCGACATGCTCGTACGCTCTAGAAAATCTTTTATTTCCCCCTACCACCGCCGGGGATCATTCTGTTCTAAACAAACCTCTTTCCGAACGAACTTTTGAGACAGGTCCCCGCTGCCTACGTTACTGTATAGTAGGCGCACTACAAAATTGAGCTGGTTTCGAGAAGATTGGAACATTATTAGCCCAGTTATTGCAATAAGGCACAGTTAGAGAAAATAACCTTGAGTGAGGTGCGGAGGGGAGGGGATGTTCGAGTGTCCTTCAGAAAATGACTAATTAAGAGGCCCACTATGCATGCATAAAAATTCGTTCGTTTTGTTAAGCTAGGAACTTAATTACAAAGTTGGCTTAAACTCTTATTTGTAAATAGTGGTAACCGCTACTCATAAATTTAATTTAATGTTATAAAGGGTGACTATTAAGTTAAATATAATGTTTGGAATCACTTGCGTTGAAATCGGAAAGATAGTTGCTGATATATAGAAGCGGGGCATAGTTAGAGAAAAACCTTGAAGAAGGGGCCGGGAGAGGGGGAGGGTTGTTCAAGTGCCCTTCAGCAAATGACTAATTAGGAGGACCACTATGCATCTTTCAAAATTCGTTCGTTTGCTTAAGCTTTGAACTTAATTACAAATTTGGCTTAAACTATTATTCGCAAATAGTGGTAACCGCTACTCATAATTTTAGTTTAATGTTATAAAGAGTGACAATTAAGTTAATTATAATGTTTGGAATCACTTGTGTTGAAATCGGAAAGAAAGTTGCTGAGATATGGAAACGGAGCAGAGTTAGTGAAAAAACCTTGAAGGACGGGCCGGGGGGAGGGGTTGTTCAAGTGTCCTTCAGCAAATGACTAATTAGAAGGACCACTATGCATCTTTCAAAATTCGTTTGTTTGCTTAAGCTAGGAACGTAATTACAAATTTGGCTTAAACTATTATTCGGAAATAGTGGTAACCGCTACCCATAAATTTAGTTTAATGTTATAAAGAGTGACTATTAAGTTAATTACAATGTTTGGAACCACTTGCGCGTTGAAATCGGAAAAATAGTTGCTGAGATATGGAAACGGAGCATAGTTAGAGAAAAAACCTTGAAGGAGGTCCCGGGGGTGGGGGGGAGGGGATGTTCAAGTGCCCTTCAGCAAATGACTAATTAGGAGGACCACTATGCATCTTTCAAAATTCGTTCGTTTTCTTAAGCTTTGAATTTAATTACAAATTTGGCTTAAATTGTTATTCGTAAATAGTGGTAACCGCTACTCATAAATTTAGTTTAATGCTATAAAGGGTGACTATTAAATTAATTATAATGTTTGAAATCACTTGCGTTGAAATCGGAAAGATAGTTGCTGAGATATGGAAACGGAGCAGAGTTGGAGAAAAAACCTTGAAGGACGGGCCGGGAGGGGGGGCGGGTTTGTTCAAGTGGCCTTCAGCAAATAACTAATTAGGAGGATCACAATATATCTTTAAAGATTGATTCATTTGGTTAAGCTAGGAACTTAATTTGAAATTTGGCTTACACTATTATTCGGAAATTCTGGTAACTGCTTTCTAGAAATACACCTTGAAGCTTAAATGTAATTAGACCCTTGCCCCTCTTCATTCCCGCAAATATGAAAAAGAATCTGTATTAACAATCTCCATCATAATAATAAATGTCATGTAAAAAAAAAAAAACTTAAACCCGACTAATTGTCATGAAGAAAAATGGGCCTGGAAAATATTTCAATCAGTGGGACGTATGTGTAATTTGTCATGTACAGGTGGCGCGACATTCGCATGGCTCCTCTACGCTGATAACTTCAATCCATATTGATACTATTTAGTTAGAAATCCTTATTTATGCATCGTTACTCTGGTTTATTTAATTACTTCTGTGAAGAATCGATGCAACCAACCAGTGAACCAACCAACCCGAGAGAATAAAAGCGTATTTTTGATGAGAGTTCTTTGTGAATATTAATTAATATTTCAGTGAATAATTGAAATATTAAAATTCTGAGGCTCAGGTGCACATGGCCAGACCTTGGACTATCCACACCTAAATTTCCAGACTTCTAGGTGGGCTATATTTTGCTAACTGTTGCCAACAGACACACACACACACACAGACAGACACACACACACAGAGCGAAACTTTCTTTTATTAGTATAGATGAATGTATTTGTGATGGTTTTGTTGCCTTTTGCGGTCACCGTAGTTCCTCTTCTAGCCTTGAGACCTTAGTAGTATGGTATTTTCTATTCTATCACCACCGGTATTAAACTGCTACCGGACACGTTGTGAAAAAGAGTTCCTCACTTAAATAATCAACTAATAATTTATTGATTAAATTAGTATAAAAAATGTTACAGTAATAGTCCTTATTGGTCCATATATATTATTAGCACTTGCCATATGCGACTGACGAATGACAATCTTCCTGATCGCGCGTTTCACACTACTTCGTTACGCTCCACTAATACACACAGATCCGGTGGAGTTCTATCATAACCACCTCAAAAGGTGATTCCCATACTCGCCCTGTATATATCCGGCGGTATGTCGCCTCGCTACCTCCAGCACAGTAGATCTCCCCACCGGTCTACTCCGATCTGTTCCGTCTACGTCTACGCTGTATTTCGTCCACCCCCTTACCAACTGTCCACTTCACATTCTCTCCGGTCTGGCCCCTCTACGCAGCTGCTCTCTCAGGACATCGTCTATACTACTCAGTCCACTGCACACCAGCGACTGCCTCGTGTCATACACACCTCAACCCGCTTTCTCCATCTCCAGGGCCTGCCTTTCTTCCTTCACGGATTTTCCACACCTGTAAATACATTTCTCTAGAAAGTTCCCTCTTTTCTATTATCTTCCCAACTCAGTTCGCTAGGAATTCAGTGGTCATTGTATGCAAATTCCAAAACCGGATTAGTTCATTTCAAAATGACCCCGTGAACACTCTACAAATAGCTGTGCGGATCAGGAAAATTCTATTGTCAATCACATACAGAAGCTTACAGGAAAATAAAATATATATCTGAACACAGTAATATACAATAATGATTAAATATTATTAATTAAATTAACTAGATATATACAACATAGGTTCTGTTAAAGTCAGAAACTTGACAGTATTCTACTGTCACAATTTTATCGTTTTAGAAAATATTAAATAATAAGGAACATATACACAGATATTGACATAAATATGATAAACACATATTTAAACTATTAGAAGTAACATTTTATTGGTATAACTAAAAAAAAAAATTTCTTACAATGTATTTTTCGTTTTCAAACAATATATCTGTTTAATGAACTGTCAGTTAACATGTACATCGAAATTCCCTTAACTAGTTCTAGCTTTTAAAAACAAGCTAACATTTCCCAAAACATTTTATTGAAGTTGCGAAAAATCGTTATTAATATCTTTTCGTAACAAATGTCAGTTCAAATGCAAACAATTAGTTTGTAGTGTTCATCCGAAAATAATTCGTCTGTTTTCCTTTGTTCTCCTTTTACAATCTAAATTAATCTGTGCTTATGCACTACCTGTAGTTTGCTTTCCTTAGTTGCCAGTTTAAATGAAATTTTCTCAGTCTTCAATTACAATAAAACTTATATTTAATTTTAAAATAGTCTGCATCAAGGGGAGTTTAAAGAGAATAATTATATTTGTTAATTAATTTTCTGTTAACATGTATTTGTTTCAAATCGTTTCAATGCGAAGGGTAATTTTCGGTGCCAATGTACCCAAATATTTAGAAAATATACTTCAAAATAATTTGAAGTTCTGTGAAGTCAAAGATGCGCATAGATTGGATTTTTTTAAATTGATGTGTCTAAGTTAATGACTGAAAAGCAAATGTATTCAACAACACTTGAATTACTTGAATACAAGTTCTGTCTTCGCTAAGCGTAGTGGTCCGAAATAGATTTTAAGCCGGAGATCATCTGAGATTTGTCGTGTAAAAAAATTTCCAATGTGCCACCAATTCTCCTCATAATAGAGTCATTCAATACTTAACTTCTTGTGTAGCGATTAAAGTCCTGGCCACAAATCGATAGGCGCTTGTATTCAAGTGTATTGTGTATGTGTGTCAAGTGTATTGTGAACTTGTATTCAAGTAATTCAAGTAACGAGTATTCAAGTAATAAATTTGTGTAAAAGGTGAAATATTATTTTTAAATTTAATTTAACTATGATTCAGTAAAACGTTCACTATTTATTTAAAGTGCAGTAATCAAACATAAAGTTTCCTTGCAGTTTCAAATGCATGTATTTACTTTTTATTTTATTTTTTATCTTTGAGCACATGTTTACAAACGAATTCTTCAAAGATTATCTAGAAGTAATTGAATTAATAACCAGAAATCTGAAGTTTTAATAAATCTGGCTAAATCAATCGTCTTTCGAGCTAAAAGACACATATGTTATAGAATTAAGGTTTCAAACTTTTCTTAATTAGTTTTATTATTGAATAACATTAGAATGAGATAAATTGGTGTCATGATGGTAATTTTTTTTACACGAAAAATCTCCGACTTAAAGGGGATTTTGAACCACTAGGCCTAGCCAAGACAAAGCTCGTATTGGAAACCAGCATCTACATGATTTTTGGCTAGAATTCTAATAGCTGAACAAGAAGCTAAGTATTGAATGACATTATTGTGAGAAACATTAGTGGTATTATGGTCATTTTTTACACGAGAAATATCCGATTATTTCCAGCTTAAAATGGCTGTTGGACAACTACACCTAGCCAAGACAGAACTGGTATATTAGAGAACCGGCGTTCATCAATTTTTGCCAAGGAATCGAATCGCTAAACAAGAAGTTAAGTATTGAATGACATAATTATGTGGAAAATTAGTGGCATGATGGTCATTTTATTTACACGAGAAATTTGAGATGATCTCAAACCTAAAATGGATTTCGGACCACTAAAACTAGCCTACAGAGAACTAATATTAAAACCCTGTATTTATCGATTTTTGGCCAGGACACAAATCGTTAAACAAGAAGCTAAGTATTGAATGACATTATTATGAGAAACTTGGTGGCATGATGGTGATTTTTTTACACGAGAAATCCCAGTTAATATCCGGTATAAAATTGATTTCGGTCCACTACACCTAGCCAAGACACAATTGGTATTAAATTACAGCGCCTATCGATTTGTGGCCAGGACTTTAATCGCTACACAAGAAGTTAAGTATTGGATGACTCTATTATGAGGAGAATTGGTGGCACATTGGAAATTTTTTTACACGACAAATCTCAGATGATCTCCGGCTTAAAATCTATTTCGGACCACTACGCTTAGCGAAGACAGAACTTGTATTAGTACCCAGCATCTTCCGATTTGTGGTGCGGACTCTAATCGTTAAACAAGAAACTGAGCAATGGGTAATTCGGAAGAAACAATTTTTCCTGAAAAAGAATATCAATTAAGCAAAAGGTCATTTAACAATGTTGTCGAAATTATAAATAATAATTGAAATTTAATACAAATAATTGAAATATTAATATGAAAGTTTAAATGAAATTGCTACTTCTTATTTTGAATGGTAACAGTAGATTATAAAAAATAATAATAAGGCTAAGATGACTAATTATTACTTTAAGTATTAGTCTGACAAAAAAAAAATAAACCTCTGCCTATTATGGAAAGAAACATTTTCAAAATTCAATAATGTTTTTCTTAACTACATTAGGTATTTAGAAGCCAATATAATTTGTATTTTATTTTGTTGTTAACTAAAAGCAACTCCAGCAAGACTACCTATCTATTACTATTATCTATCTATTATCTATCTATTCTATTATTGTTCTTTCAACCACAAGCTTAAATTAGTACTTTAACTGTGGTCGATGAGTAACCAATGGTCAAAACTTTTATTTAAAGATTTAAAAAAAACTATCTGATTTCAAAACAATTGCTTCAATTTAATTAATGTAACACTAATTATGAGAAATACTGTAAGAAAAGATACGTATGATTTAAAAAAATAATAATGGATCGAAAAACCTTATTTAGTTATGACTAAAAAAATAAAATTTAAAAAATTCATATATTATATTGTGTTGATGTGCTGATGCGATTAACTTATTTTTAAAGCGTTGAACAAAAATTATTTCAGAACCACAATAAAATATCCTAAAATCAAAGATTTAACAGTTACTCTAATATTGCATTTGTTCTTGGATATTTATTTCTTGAAGATTGAAATACTATTTATTCGACTATTGCTATTTTCTTTTCATAAATTCAGTTCTTGACATTATCATTCTTATAACATTAAAAATCATTCTTTATATTAAATAATCAATTATTTATTTTTATATTCAATTTATTAATAAGACAGGCAATCAATTCAGATCTTTATAAAAATATAAACTTTTTATTTTTCATTATTCGTTTACTTTTAAATTTTCATTTCATCAACAGCAAATAAAAACTTATCTCATTTTATATTGCAAACTTAAATGTAAGATTTTTCCTGTAGGATGTGAAGGCCAATGTAATAAATACTTAAATACATTTCTTGAATAATTTAATTAATACAAATTTATCCGGTAAATTGTGCATTAAAATAGGATAAAAAGAAACCAAACTGTCCTAATTTTTTATTCATATATATAACAGTTAAATAACAACACAGAAACATCATACAACAATTGGGGGGGGGGGGATATTAAATATGAAAAATGAACACGCACCTGTTTGAATAATATCCATAAATATGTAAAGAAAAAATAAATGAATAGAATTTAAAACAAATATAATATAATATAGATTGAAGGGAAAAATTATAAGAAAATTAAAAACCTGAAAGATGAAACTGAAATCTCTAAGGAAATGTATCCATAAATTAACAAATAAAGAAAAGGAAAATTTTCAAATAGATGAAAATTTTGAAATTATTGTGGAACCATGGCAGAATTATTAAACCCAAATTACCATTAATTCCACAAAAAAACTTATGATTTCATCTTTATACAAACTACTAAGTTAAAATTGTACAAAGTTTGGGCGATCATACATTAAAAAAACAGAAATAAGATATTATATATATATAGTATATATATCACGAAATATTTAAAATTCCTTGTAAACTTATTTGTATTATAAACTACATGAGCCACCCGGCGTTGCCCGGGCCGTGATAATCAATTAAAATAAATTTGTATGATTTTATATTTTTAACCCGATTTTGTGTAAAATTATTTGTAATTACATTTAAAACGATAATGCTTATTTATTCATCAACAAAGCAGTGTAATTATGATCCATATACTTACTCATTGATAAAATTTAAAAATACAAATATTTCCTTTTTATATTCCATTAAAATATTACTTAAAATTTTTTCACATTTCGCATGCATCCCTTGCGATGGAAAGTGGAACTAAAATCTCTTAGGCGATCGAACTCAAGTGGAATGAAACAAATCCCGTCGTAATCGGGCCCATAAAACGCTAGATAAGAATGCGTCCCTTGGTGGTAGAGAGTGAAACTAAAATATTTAAGGCTATAGATATCAAGTCGAATGGGCCAAACCCCGTCGTAATCGGGCCCATAGAACCCTAGATATTCTGAAATGAAATTTTAAAAATCCGAAGTTATTATTCGAAAAGAGTGGTATGTATAGCTCATAAGTTCACTTTAATGTTATATAGGGTCATTATTAAGTTAATTGTAATGTTTTTGTAATCAGTTGCGTTGAAATTGGAAAGTTAGTTGCTGAGTTATGGAAACGGGACATAGTTAGACAAAAAACCTTGAAGAGGGAAGGGGGAGGGAGGGGAGACTGCTTTTTGAGAAACAACTACTTAATACTACCGAACTACTGGTTCAAAGACTGGTAACTGTATTAAAGCATGGAACTTTTTCAAAAAATTCTGAAGTTACTATTCGGAAGTCGTGGTCATTATCTATACATCACAGCAATTAAACGCTACTGATAAACTTTAAAAAGTTAAATTTGTTAAATGGAATTAGTTCTGTTGAAATCGGGGCATTAGATATGTATATATTACAAATGGCGTCAATAACGATAAACCCGCCACTAGGGGACGTGGTTCACTAAAAGCGATATTTATTAAAAAGTCTCCATCCCCCTCCCCATCCCCGTAGATAAAAAAAAATACAAACATCCCTATTCGCATCTGACAACGTTACTTCCATTATCAAAAACCTTTTCTTTCGTTTTCCAAAATAATAATAATAATAATAATAATAATAATAATTAAAGAAAAAATTATTAATTTTGGTTCTAATAATGCGACCTTAATGAAAATTAAATATTTAGATTCCTCGTTATGAAATATGCACAGATGCATAATTTTCAATGCAATATTTAAAAAAAATTAATAGAGTCCGATTATCCCAGTATAATAAATTATGGTTTTGTTCCTTGTTTCCAAATTGACTTGTTGAAAAACAGGTTTCTGGACTTGAAATAAAAATAGATATTTTTTGATTGAAAAATTAATTTTATTGTTATCTTGAAAAGTTATGGTTCGATTTTTTCGAAATCTGATTTTTTGAAATCTGGATTTTTTTTTCAACCCTGTATCCGATTTTTGTGTTGATAAAGCGATTTTTTCGTGTTTTTCCGAAAAGACGTAGTTAAAAGTTAATATTTATTAAGTAAATAATTACAAGCCTTTTTTCGTGTAAACCTAAAATCTTTCTTCACCCTCCCAACACTTTGTGCTGTTTCACATTTCTTTTGCAACATTTTCAGAAAAATTTTCTTTTTTTTGGAAGCGATGCGTAATGAGTTTTAATTAATATTTAGGGTAATTTTCAAAATATTAAAATTTTGAGACTCAGGTGCACCAGAAGAGGTTTTGGACTATCCTCACCTAAATTTTCAGACTTCTAGGTGCACTAGAATTTCCTAATCATCGCAGACAGACAGACAAACAGACACACAAAGCGAAACTTTCTTTTATCATTATAGATTTCAATAAATTTATAGAAATGATTTCGTAATTTTAGCATTACTTTCTAAATATTTTCCGTATATAATTAGCAGTATGGCCAGAAAAACACAAACAGTTAATAGTTGAAAGGATTTTATAAATTAGCGTGATTATTTTCATTCTTTGTAATTATTGAACATTTTCTGGTCATATAAATGATTCTTTTTAGGTGCGTTCGTAATTATATAAATACGTAGCACCTATTGTCGTCGTCTAGTCCATCCGTCTGTCTGTCCGTCCGTCCGCATATAACATCGCAAAAATTACCCAAACGAATAGTTTGAAATTTAAGATATATTATCGTTGCAGAATTTTGTCGAGACATTTCAAATTGTATGAAAATCGAATCAAAACTTTAGGAGATATTAATAAAAATATTTATTAAGAAATTTGAATTATTTTTTTTAATCGGTGCTTATTTGTTATAGGAGCTTCCGAGGCTTAATCGTCAACCGAATACTTATTTTATTACAGAAATTAATCTGCAGACGATATAATTCATTTCACGGAATTAAAAATAATCAAGATCTGAATATTTATATAACTAGCTATAGTACGAACGCATCTCATTTGTCACGTTTGACGTACAATTCCCAACTTGTTTATTCAGATACCACTCTTAAAAACAGAATGAATATACAAAAATTCTTGATTTTACAATACATTTTTTATCGCAAAGTTTAGTGCTTTTACGCATCGAATTATCTCAAAATATTTATTTAATTGCAACAATGCATTTAAATGCCACTACTTTCTAAATATTTTTACAAAATATTTTGTTGAAATAAAACAGTGAAAAGAATACCGTATAATTTAGAATTAAAATAATATTTCGCATTTTTGTAATTCGCCATGACACGAAAGTTTGATCTTTGGCATCTTAGACCTTATAAAATATTAAAACTATATTTTAAAGGCACTTATAGACTACTAGATGGGAACCCGTCAAAACTTGACGGCAAACAATTTATATGAATTACAATTTTTTATATGAATATTTAATCTAATATTTGATCTAATTATGTATTCATAATTAATTTAATAATGACAAATATTTGATCTAAAATGTTTAGACTTTTCATCATTTCCCATGTATAATTTTTTAATGTTCTTAGCCATGTTACAAGATGGTAAACTAATTTTCCCAGTAGAACAAAGACTAAAATATCCTGATGTGGTTTTTTTTTTTTACTTAAAAATGACGCGCATTGTAGTAAGTACATCGGAGAGATTAAAAAAACATTATGAAAAGGTTTCGCATCACAATCAGAACCGGAAAAAGCACATTTGTAACCAATACTAAACGGCATTTTGGGATTAGAAAATTTTTAAACAGTAGTTTGATACTGTGCACATTTGCATCAGATTCCCTACGACGACATAACAACCTCTTCCTTGTATATCTCTTTGTTTTCAAGTTTAAAATGTAAAGTTTTCAAATGTACGCCAAGAAACCTAACAGATCATCGCAGACCTGCTTTTTCTAAACATAGTATTTATTTTTGTACATATTCGTGTCAACTGTAAAAAAAAGTTAAAATTTTAAAAGATATTTATATAGACTCTATTTCAGTAACAATATGTCAGGAATACAGTTCTAAAATACATATCCGGAAGTGTTCACAAATCAGGAAAAAGCTCAGTGTGTCCTCTGGTATCTGGAGACCCCTTCGACATCTGTAATTCACGTGAGGCCGTACGCACTGATTTTTTTAGACTTCGCACAAAATACAGAAACTTTTGAAACTATATTTTAAAGCTAAATTCCCAATTCAGTCATCTTAAATGGTTTTGTGACATTACAATTAGAAAATCAAGCTTTGGGTAAGGACCTGTTTACATGTGCACATGTGTCTAAACTAGGGTAAAAGTCACCAGACACTTCTATTTTGATTATACCTAGAGAAATATTTGACGAATTCTTCTAGAACATGTTTGACCTCATATTTGTCATCGAAGAATTAATCACAAGGGAATTAGGTAACCCACACTGAGAAAAATGACACTTTCAAATCTGAGTAAATCGATGCTTTCATTTTATTATGAAACTTTTTGTTTCAAATACGACGACCAAGTGCTTCCGATTCTGAAAAACCAGAAATACTCAGAATATTGAAACATGGACATACTCAAAACTGAGCACATAGAGGTCAGTTCATACTCATTTTTAAAACACGGGCATACTCAAAAATGATTAGAATCAGTTCAAACTCATTTTTGAAACATGGAAATACTCAAAAATGAGCACATAGAAATCAGTTTATACTCATTTTTGAAACATGGGCATACTCAAATATGAGCACATGATGTTTTATTCTTGAGTGTGTACATGTTTTCAGAAATGAGTATATACTTGCTTCAAACTTGAGTAATTTTGATTCGGAGTCATTTTGACTATGCGACACACTCATATTTGAGTATTTTTTGCTCAGTTTTGAAAATGTCGTTTTCAGAGTGAATAACATATACAATTTTTAAAAAATGCTCGAAATGATCTGTAGCTCTCTGCAGTGTCTCACTTCTACTACTCTTTCAGCCTTGAGTTGTTGGTCGGCTAGTTCTGGGCACGTTGTTTGGTTTCCTGGTCACTGCTACGCTACAGCCATATTACGTAAATCTGCAACGAAAATATTTGGTTTGTTTTCCAACATTTTGGCACCAGTTACACGTCTATCTAATATATAGCGGATATTGATAAATTTTGTAATCAGGGAGGAAAAGACTTTTTGGTACTGCGTTTCTCGCATAGAATTTTGTCAGATGATTTAGAAAACATTTTCTTACAGCTACATATAGATAAATTCGAACGCAGTTTAAATATATTGTATAAAAATATTGTGTATTTTATAAGTCACATATCCCATCAAATAACAAATCATTCTCAGTTGGCATAATCCGTGGCAAACCATTATTGTGAAATGACATTTATTAATAGTTTAATGGAAGCAAAAAATCTATCAAATATTTCTCATAAAATATATATCACTTTATTTATTAACAATTCGTACATGGTGATTATAAAAAAAACTATCCCGATATATGAGTCCTTAACTGTCACACCGTTCACAGAAACTGACGGAAATTTTGGTTTTAAGTAATTTGAGGTATGCGCTCAAGAATCGTATGAAAAACAACAGTTAAACTCTAACAGTTAAGGTTACAGTGACAAAATTTCAAATGGCAACACCTATTTTTTTTATTGGAATGGGATCTTCATAGTGAAAAACCATACAAAGCGTTGGAACGGTACCTGTAGCACGAAAATTGCCGGCGCTAGTCAGACTAAGAAGAAAAGTGAAAACAACGAATAAGGACAGAGAATCAACAGAAAACAAAACATTTTATTGTGTTTCACAAATTTTCCACGTCTCACACGAAGACACGTTGCATGCGGCAGATGGTGGATAGCACTGAATAATAAAATGTTTTACTTTCTGTTGCTTCTCTGTCTTTTATTGGTTGTTTTCACTTTTCTTCTTAGTCTCTCTAGCACCGGCAATTTTCGTGTTACAGGTACCGTTTCAACGCTTTTTATGGTTTTTCACTATGAAGATCACATGCCAATAAAAAAAAAAAATAGGTGTTGCCATTTGAAATTTTCAACATTTTGTCACTGTAACCGTAACTGTTAGAGTTTAACTGTTGTTTTTCATACGATTCTTGAGCGCATACCTCAAAATACTTAAAACCAAAATTTCAGTCAGTTTCTGTGAACGGTGTGATAGTTAAGGACTCATATATCGGGATAGTTTTTTTTATAATCACCCTGTATTTTAAATTCACAGTAATTAACAATTCTAAATTTAAATATATTTAATGAAATCAAGCTAAAAATATTTATTATTTGTCAGTATTTTCTCCTGCTGTCTTACTTATCCTTACTCTTTTTTCAAGAAAGTTACTGGCACTGTTGGTTGAAAAAAATTGGTTAGTATTTCAACATTTTGGCATCAGTTACACGTCTATCTTATACATAGCATTTCTGAATATGCTCATATTCATAAATGAAGTAATAGTCTTAAAGAATGATATACATAATGGATTTAATTTCTTCCATAAATTTTTTTTTTAAAATAAACAGAAAATTTATTTTAAACAAATAAATAATCATATCAGTAGGATTACTGAAATGCGATTCTACTATTGTACATTAAATCTGTATTTAGTTTTCTTCTATACATTTTACAGCATCTTTTATTTAATCTACTATATATGGTAAGGCTTGAGTGATTACTCCTATCTCCACCTTCATATACACTTTTAAGACTTTTTATATTTTATAGTCAATCTGTCACTCGCAATTTCTTTGTTTACAATCATTCATAAATCAATATATTTTTATATTCATCAATATATTTGTTTTTACAATTGTGACAGTCATATAATACATCATTCTAGTGGAAATAGCATTGATAATATTATGAAAAGTAATTTCTTCAAAGATTAAATATTACTTGGGCACAACATTCATTTGTGAATAATTCACAACTAAATCCATATTTCTCATTTCATGTTTCATAAATTCTAAAATATTTCCTTAGCGAAGTTGCGAAAACTAATTTCAGCGTAGAAAGAAAGAAAGAATAAATGAATGAAAAGAAAAGATATATTACAATGATTAAGTTTTTCAAGAAATAATTTCTCATCGGTATATATCAATGAAAATTTCAAACTGAATAGATTGGAAGAAAATGAAACAGGAAGATTTATTTTTCAGAACTTTTTAGATTTGATCGTTAAATTTATTGAAATATTTAGCTAAAATGAAAGTTTCAATTATCACAATTTAAATTTTGAATTAAGAGAAAAATATCAAAAGAAGTGACTTTTTTGATAAATTTTAAATTGGGGCAGATGAAAAAAAAAATATTTTAAAATTAATTTTAAAATTAATTAGGAACAAACATAAAAAATATAATGTTATTTTCGTAAAAACCTTTATTAATGACAAATAAAGCATATTTTTTCATCAATAGAAGTAATAAGATGAAATTTTAAAAAATAATATTTGTTAATAAAACATATAATATTCATTTAAAATTTAATTAAATAAATATCTTCATATTAATTAATTACTATTTTCATAAATTTCTTATTTATTCAAAAAAGTAAAAAAAAAAAATATTTTTTTTAATGTATGATTTATTTTTGTTCGAAATTTGTGAACTCTCAAGAGATAATCGATGAAGTCAATAATCCAAGATTACAAGCTTACCACAAAATCCTCTGTTCAAATATGATCATATGAACATTTTAAACTCATACTTTTTATCTTAAGAAACTTTACATTTATTAATGTTCAATTTTAAAATTCCTTAAGGTATTTACACTATATTTTTGCAGATTTCTTTTTTCATAATGTATGAGTGTTACACTTCTTTGTGTATTTTCATTTTAAGTAAAAAAGTACATTTTTTAAAAAATAAAGTAGTCATGCTAATACATATTCTACAACTATTACTTAATGTGACATAAAGTGGTGGAACAAAGACGAATTGCAATTTTCTGGAAATAAATCTCCTGTTAATGTTTTCCCTAATGCATAAATCCTCTTAAAGTTTAACAGACACATCAAAATTCATGGTTAAAGTGTTAATTTAAATGCATATTGGAAGGTATAATGTTTTGCGATAAGTGAAAAATATTAAAACTCTCACACGGTTTTATTAAAACTTATTGAAATACGAAACAAAAAAAAAAAGTTTTTATCTTTCTTTTCACAAATATATTTTGCTAAATTTTCAAATCTATAAAGGAGTAATAAACTAACGAAACTTTAGAATAAATCACATAAGAAAGATGCATGAGAGCCAATATTAACTTATCATATGATAAGAATTCCATATATATTTAGTAAGCTTTACATACAGCGAATACTTTTCGTTGAATAAATGGTTAACAAAGATTAATGTTCATAGGAACCTACGTTACCTCTTTTCTGACACTCTCCATCTTATACTCGCCAGCTTTTTTTATTTTTTTTTTATTTTAGTGTTTCTCATACAGTACTTTCAAAAGCTTTACAATGTACGAATGTTTTTCATTATTCAATGGTTGGAGTATCAAAAATAAGATTTATTCCAACAGAGCGAAAAACGCCGGGACCAGGACTCAAACCTGGGTACATTGACTTGCCGTGCCAACGCTCTTCCTACTGAGCTATCCCAACGATATACTGGCTGGCATAATTCACTCTTATTTGGCTTATTTTAGCGCTGCAGTTCCCAGACATTTCCAGCAAATAAGAGTGGATTATGCCAACCAGGATATCGTTGGGATAGCTCAGTTGGAAGAGCATTGCATGGTGAGCCAAAATACTCAGGTTCGAGTCCTGGTCCCGGCATTTTTCGCTCTGCTAGGATAAATCTCAACTATCATATTCCAACCATTGAATACCTAGTTGAAAAAAAACTAGTTGTTTAGCTAGTTGAAAAAAAACTTATCTTTGTTCATTATGTTTCTCATTATTTTAATGATTTACATAATTTCAAAATAAATTAAATGGTGCATTACAGAAACATTTTAGCATATGCTGCGACTCAATTTTACTTTCCCCGCGAGAACATTCTACGGGTATAAGCTATTCTTTGTTACCCAACAGTATTGTTTACCATTTAAACAAGTAAAGAATATAAGGTTATATTTGCATTCTTTCTCCAAAGAATAAATGCTGATTAATCAAATATATATATTTTTTAAAGCTGTAAAACTATTATAATTTTTATATATAAAGATATGTAAAGTACTATTAACAATCTAAAGGAAAACAAAGTTAAATTTTGTGCACAGGTGTAAAAATATTTCAAAATATGTAACTGAAAACAAACAGGTATTTTGAGATTTTTTTTGACGTAAGAACTTTGTATTTAACTCTCGGTCGGGCTCACCGTGTCTGATAGTCAGGCTTCCAAGACTTAGTGAAGGTTACCTCGGAAATGGTTTAGTGTTTTACTTGTATGGAGATTAATAAATGTTTTTTTTTAATTGGATTTCGAATATTTTCCTTTGTACTTCCTAACGAAGGTCACTAATCAATTTAAGAGCGTTAGACTTGAGCTAATTAGGGGATAATAACGATTTTCAAACAGGCGTCTGTCAGGCGCACTCTGTCTGAACCCGCAAGTCCAGAGGTGTGACAGACAGAACGTTAAAAGTGAACCATCTAGTCCAGCCATACTCAACCTTCTTTTCTCGCGGGCCGCAAACATATGTTTGTCAAGTTAGGCTGGCCGCAACACACTTAATAAAAATTAAAAAGAAAGAGAGTATCTGATATAGAAAGATAACATAAGTAGCATACTAAAGTAATATAAGAAGGTTAATATTATCAGTAGCGTTAGAGGTTTGTTGCAGAAGAAAAGTTACCACAAAAAATAAATAAATAAATAACTAAATAACACAACTATTTCCAAATAATAAATTGCGTGATTTTTTTTTTTTTGAAAATGTAGTTGAAATACGCCGCAAAGTTTGTTATTTGGTAATAGTGGTGTAAACATTTCTTGGGACCAATTTTTTCAGCGACAAACGTTCAATCCTAAAAAGCAGTATTAGCTATATATAATAAGTATAAAACATGATAATATAACAATGCGGAATTTCCAAGTTCTAAAGAAAAATAATCAGGATATTTTCTCGGTGCAAAAATAAATAAATAAATAAATAAAAATATTTATCTATGTTTTTTTTATAGTAGAAATATATAGTGCAATTTTAATATTAATTTGGAATAATGTTTAACTGGTGTCGAAGATTAAGAAATGTATACACCACGTTAGCACATATAAGACTAAATGCTTAAAACGAAAGTTTGATTACGAAAACTGCATTTAAGATGTTTGAACATAATTTCAAATTAATTATAAATAACAATTACAGATTTTGTCTTTCCATGAAAATATATAAAACAACAGGGAAGTTCTTAAATACTTTTTATACACACCTAAACTAATTTTATTAATATGGATTAATGCATATGTGTCTCGGGCCGCACATAAAGGTCACCGGGCCGCAGGTTGAGTATGGCTGATCTAGTCAAAATACTGCTAGAAAGTCACTAAAATGTCCAGTTTAAGATATTAAAAAAATTTTAAAACTAATCATATTTTTAAAAGCTAATTATACGTTTTCCATTTGTTAACTCTCGAAAGCTGAACGCAAAATACAACCATAAAGAAATTATAAAACTTATAGAAAAACCATACATACCATACATAATGTACCATACATACACAAACATGAGCACGTATCGAAAAGTAAAGAAATAAGAAAACAGCCTCCCAGTTCATTCTAAAGAGCATTTTTCAAGTTACCCGAAAAATCTTACAAAGTTTAAAGTGAAATTCATGCGATATTTCATTTTGAAAATAAGTTTGGTGAAAAAATTTTAAATCTCTTTACACAGAGGTACATACTTAAACTTTTATTGCCCTAAGGAAAAGTAGATTTTTCGTATTTTTTTAAATGATACATTAGCACGTAAAATTTAATTTTAAAAAAAGAAATTCTTATCTGAATCTTTTTTTTTTCAAAAGATGTATGCATATTTATATAACAAAATGCATATCTGTATAACAAATCAAGAAATTTTAACACGCCGGAAAAATATTTATTCTTTAATGGCCAGAATATATTTTAAATTGTTAAAAAAATCCTCTTTATTATAATGTCCTGATTTTTTAATATTTAACAGATAATTACTGTGTTAAAAAAAACGTTAACATAAGTTATAAATAAACTGAATATTCAACGAGAACTGCGATAAAAAAAATTGATTTTTCTTTCAGGATAACGATCTCATAAAGAAAGTAACAGCAATTTAACTTCTTTGTTAATAGAATAAGAGAAAGGAAACTTCAAAAATTGCCGCAAATTCATTATAAGAGTCCTTTTTAAAACGACAATAATAATATAATGATTGTTCGGACATTTTCAAACTATTTTTATTGACTATGCATAAATAATTATAAAACAGCATTATTGTATTTTAAATCTTTCATTTTATAGATTTTATTGTTTCCTCTCTTTCTGTATATTTTTTTCTTCATAACAATTGTCATATTTACTTCTCTTATAATTGAAAATGTAATTCCAAGATTAAACGGCAAATATATCTATCTACTGAAATTTGATTCCATTAGCATATACAATTCCCACTTTTTTTTTATCTTAACCCTCAACAAACAATTGCCACTATATTCGTGGCAACCAATTTTTATTGTCCCAATTTGTGTTTCTTCCAAACGAAGTGTGCTACCGAACAACATTTCAAGTGGCGACCACCCAGTTGTTTCATGAAATGCACTCCTGTTGGAAAGAAGGAACGAATCTTAATCCGTCTGATTTTTCAAAACAAACAGAGGCGGATTAACGAGGCAGTTCGTCGAATAAACCCTCAACCATCCATCAGATTCGGGATGCAAAGTTGTTGTTCGAATTTTTAGTATGCCAAGACAGGATAAAGATCATTTTAAATAATCGGAAAAAAGATCTGAGAATGACGCCGAGTTAAAATACGTGCCTTTTGTCTGAGTGAAGTATATCATGGGAAGTCCAAAATGTGATACCCAATTTTGTATCAAAGCTTTAGCCACAGTTGATGCTTCTTGATCTGATATGGATATAGCTTCAGGCCAATTCGTGAAGTAATCCATTATCATTAGGATGTAGCATTTTCTTTACATATCCATGGTAAAGGGCCTAATATGTACAAAGAAATCCTCTCGAAAAGTGTTATATAGTGTTTTAATCGTCCCTTCACTCTAAAAACGACATTTTCAAAACTGAGCAAAAAATATTGAAATCTGAGTATGTCGCATAGTCAAAATGGCTGCGAATCAAAATTACTCAAGTTGTACATGTTGAAACATGTATATACTCATTTCTGAAAACATGCACACACTCAAAAATAAAACATCATGTGCTCATATTTGAATAGGTCCATGTTTCCAAAATGAGTATGAACTAACTTCTATGTGCTCATTTTTGAGTATTTCCATTTTTTTAAAATGAGTTTGAACTGATTCTAATCATTTTTGAGTATGTCCATGTTTTAAAAATGAGTATGAACTGACCTCTGTGTGTTCAGTTTTGAGTATGTCCATGTTTCATTATTCTGAGTACTTCTGGTATTTCAGAATTGAAAGCATTGGATCATCATATTTGAAACAAAAAGTTTCATAACAAAGTTAAAACATCGATTTACTCAGATTTGAAAATGTCATTTTTCTCAGTGTTAACTCTAACTTTGAGTCTTTTCCGGGATCCACAGGCATGACATTCTTTACAGCATTTATCGACTTCACTTCAAAGTCCATCAAAATAGAAACATTCTGTGTAACTTAATTAAAAGAGGTTATACTAAAATATGGTAAGCGTACCCGTTCTGTTACACGAGATTTTAGATACTGGTACGTGAGCATCATATATTAAATAGAGTGGAGTTGAAAAAGAGCTGTCTCGATGACTCTACATAACTCTTCAGCACATGATAAAACGATATCTTTTAGAAAGCCTGAACAGTTTAGGCATTTAAATGGCAGAAGAATACAACCAACTCTTCATTAATAGAAATGTTTTGGTGAGATTAAAATAAAATGAGTACATCCTGAATTGAATGCGTAATATTTATAAATTATGTGAATACCAAATAGCAGATGTTAATGACTATTTTCCAAAAATTTTAACAGCAGAAATTTTTAATATAAATCTTTTTTTCAAAGAAGATTTTTTATCACCGTCACTGACGCGAAAGATAAAAAACTTACACTCTGTTACACGGCGCAGAAATTCTTGGGAACATTTTTAATAAAAATGAATTAACGGTGGCAACTGCAATAGCCACTCATTTCTACGAAAGCTGTAAAATTGCACCTTGTGTACCCGAACATATCTATGTGAGAAGGAATTTTCTTCCCTTCTTTAAAGGAAAACAAAATTTAGGTATAAATTAAGTACAGTAAACATCCTCTAATCGTGCTTCCTAACGTCCGGCTTGCTGGATAATACGGCACAAATTTAAAAAAAATAGTATTTCTTGTTTAATCATTCCTGATGTATATAGTAATCTGATGGAACTTCAGAATGGGGAATAAAGTAACAACACTCATTACAAACATTTGAAAATCGCTAATCGATAAATAGGTTAGTCACCCCGTCGACGAGGGGAGAAAAAAAAACCTTTCTGTGGATAACTTGCGAAATTAAACTTTTGAAAGAAAAAAATTAATTTTTATCAGCAGAATTAAATATTTTTCAATTCAAATGTTTTTTTTTATTTCTGAGAAAGATAAACAAAGTAATTTAGATGAATTTTTGGAGTACGTAAAAATTTATATCGATTGCAAAACATCCGAATGCGCGAGGGATAGACGTCGTGCCGGACATAGTGTATCGACATGCGTTTCGTGGCACCACCTGTACAAAGGCCGCCACAACGTCTTTGTTTACGCTTCCCGCTCAGTTTCTGCTCTTCGCTCTTGCTCTACGTCTTTGTTTACGTTTACGTCTTTGTTTACGTCACGGTCAGACTGATTGTCATTTGCATCAACGTTGCAGTAACGTGTTGTGTTTTAGTGTTTTGTAAAGCTTGCGAGTGATTTTATAATTTCTAGCAAGTCACATGGGTCCTAAAGTTAATTTCGTGTCTTCAAAAAGAAAACATCTGACTCTCAGTTTGGCATAAAAGCTGGAAACCGTAAAGAAACTGGATAATGGCGTAAGTAGGCAAAACTTTATGAAAGACTATGACTTAGGGTCGTCTACGATTTACGACATTTTAGAAAAAAAAAGACGTTGAAACAGTCTTTAAAAGAATCGGAAGATTTGAAAAATCACAGTGAAAGGCAAACTTTAAAAAAAGCCAAAGTTAGTCCAACTAAATTCGGTTTTGTACAATTGATTTTCAGCAGAACGATCAGATGGTAAACCCATAACTGGCCCTATGGTTGTCGAAAAAGCAAAACAGTTTTAACAAGATTTGAAAATTGATGCCGATTGCAAATTTTCTGAAGGCTGGCTGAGGAGCTTTAAGACTAGTCAGTATCAAAAAATTAGATATTTCTGGCGAGCTGAAATCTGCCGATGTTGTAAGTGTTGATAAGTTAAATTCGAGTCTACTGTTGAAAATGAACTGACCATCTGTCAAATCTATAATGCCGATGAGACCGGCCTTTTGTGGCGTTGCCTACCAAATTCTACTCTTTATGGTGGGAATGAGAAAAGTGTAAAAGATTTTAAGAAAAATAAAGATCGGTTAACAGTGCTGCTGTGCTCCAAGTCACCAGTGATCACAAAATAAAACTTTTTGTGATAGGAAAGTCAAAGAAACTTAGGACCTTAAAAGGCGTGAAAAGCTTGACTGTAAGTTATGGAGCACAATCAAGTACATGGATGAATCAATAGTTGTTTAAAAACTGGTTCTTCAAAAACTGTGTCAACTGTTAAAAACAATTTTGAAAAATTCAAAATGCCTGAAGATAGTAAAGCTATATATTTTTTTAGACACCTGTAAAGCTCATCCAGATAAGGAGGAATCAGTGTCTGGTAACATTTTTGCAGCCTATCTTCCTCCCAATGTCACATGCTTGCTTCAACGCATGCATAAAGGGGTGATCCAGAATTTCAAGTCACACTACAGACGTTACTCTGTACAGAATTTACCGGCATCAGATTGCATTGTGAAAAATTTTCAAGGACAGTTTTCTATTAACTCTTTAAATCCCAATCTCCAAAAAACGAAAAACATTTGGCGCTATCTTTGCTACTGCTTTGGCTTGGAGTGGGGTAAGACAGGAAACTTTGAAAAGTCATAGCGTAAACTCTGTTCTAATGTAATGGACGAAAATGTTGCAGTTACTGAAAGTGATACAGTTGACGATGAACTAGAAGATGTTTTAGGTTGTTTGCCTTTAGAGAACCCCGAATTATCTGAATCTTATTGTTTCAAAAGCAATAAAAATTTCTGCATGTATTTATGGTGCATTTAATACTTTAAGAACTTTTTGAATAATAATAAAAATAATTTACAATTAAATTTTTGAGTTTATATAGTAGGTATTTTTTTCTTGCATGATGATTGTTTTTCTTTTTTAATTTACCTAGGTTTTATAGACACATTTCAGCTAGAAAATCTATTGTCATCTAAACGTTATTTTGATGTAAAATAACGATGCATGTTGTGATGCAACGATGATGTTAAATGCAATGCAATTTTATTTATGAGTTTGAAATTACACATTTTAAACTTAAATAGAATCTGTTAAGACTTTTTCATTTACAAAATAATTATTGTCAAAATCGACAGAATAAATGGATATAAATAATTGGATTACTATATAAATTCACATTTAATCGGTGCATTTTTTTAATATATATTTTTTAAAATAATGTTATAATGAATAATTTTAAATTAAACAAAGATAAACTGTAAATATACGGTAATTTTCTTTCGTGTTGCGTGTTTTTTTCCCTCTAAAATTTACTTTAAACAATCGAAATTTAATTTATACGGTGAAACCCCCAGTTATTGATACCTAACCAGTAACTGACACTTGAGCAAAAATTTAACTCAAATAAGAATTTTGTTGTAAATTCTGCAAAGTAATGTCATCTAGTGGTAAATGAGACACTTATTTTTATTTTGGAGTCAATTTATTCACCACTAGAGGGTCAAGAACATATTAAATGAGGAAGAAACTTTTGAGAATACAAAAAGTGCCATTTTGAAGCAACCATCTTATATCTAAATTAAGGAAGTATTTTTCTAATCTATTTGTAATGCAACCATCCTAAACATTTTTCTTAAAGTTCTACTTGTATAAATTAGTTTAAAGATGCATATGATATATTAGGGCCATGATTTAGGGTTTATAGTTATTTAATTTAGCTTAATGGGTGAGTGCCAGTTATTGGTTCCTAGAATTTCATTTCACCAGTCTCTGACAGAGGTGTTAGTTATTGGTTATATTAAAGAAAGTTTAAATATATTATTTGAACTGTTTAAAAGTGCGTTATTATAAGTTAAATTTATTTTGTTGTAAGCACCATTACAATTTAAGTTGTTTACCAGTGTCTGACACCAGATGTCAGTTACTGGTTCATAAATGTCAGTTATTGGATATCTGCATTACTAATAATGCAGTACTAAATATTACTGCTATATACTCTTACTATATATTCTGTATTACTAATAATGCAATACATCTTTCTAAAACCCACTTTTTATAATAAATATCAATGTATTTTTGTTTTTATAATAAAGAATGAAGCTTTTTTTAAAGCTTTTTAATCTTTTAAAATTAAGTGTCAGTCACTGGTTTACTTTGTGTCAGTTATTGGTGTTTCAAAAAAGGAATGGTGTGAGTTACTGGAGTTTCTGACCCTATTTAACTATATTTATGAATTTGACTATATTTGACTATATTTGACTATATTTATGAATAAAATTAATTTTTAATAATAAAATGGTTTTTTTTTTCGAAATTTTGCCAACAATAATTTTTTAATATATATTTGCTATCCTTTCAAAAATAAAGGTAAGCATAAAATAGATTTAAATTTTTGTAATAGGGATTTGAAAAAGAAAGAATCCTTAAAGTGTCAGTTACTGGGGGGGGGGGGTTCACCCTACATGAGGATTTCGGATTTGACATCATAATTGGCATCTGTAAAAATTATCATTGGCCTTTAAAATTCTGAACAAGTCGTGATTTTGACAGATATATTTTGCACCAAAACAAAATGTTTATTATATAAATATGTTGATTATATAATAAACGACACTTTATATATACAATTTAATAAATATCCAATACTAAATATCTTTTAATTTTTAAATAGTTTATAACAGTTATTTTGTAATTAGCAACTGTTCTCTCATACATGAGATCGCTTTTATTAAATTTCAGCTTCAAGAAGACAACAATTCCCAACTAATTTTATTAAAGGTTAGTTATTAACAACATTTTTAGAATAATGTTAGTTCGAATCCAAGTAATTAATTTTGCAGTTCATCTGAAAATTGTTTCATTCTGTTTTTAATAATGTGATATTTAGCACTTATGAAAGTGACATCATTTCTTAGTTATTAGTGTGATATTTTACGAAGGCTCCGATCGATTGAAATTTCCTCTTTAATGTAAAGATTGTTTATTTCATTTCGCAAAATAATTATATGCGCTTCATTATTAGATACATAATCTCACTTTCAGAAAATGTATCATTGTTTATAAATCTTTAATATATAACATTTGTTGGAATGCCATACAACTTGTAATATTATATTAAATACTCAAGTATTTCAGAGAGTTTCGTGATACTTTTAATTAAAATGTAACGTGACCTTTTTGTTTGTTGTAAAGATAACCTTCTGTTTAGCGATGTATTGGATTGTCCGGAAAGTTCGTGCCATTGGGAAAATCAATTCGTACCGGGAAATTCTGCCCGTTAATTATTAGAAATTAGATATCGGAATCAATGTATAATAATTAAATGATAGAATTTTCCGGTACGAATTAAAATTCCCAAACGGCATGAACTTTCTGGACAACCCAATAAAAATAAGATTTTGATCAAAATTAAATATACTTTAACACTTTGTAACTCAACAAATCCGACTGAAAAATTATTTACTCATATATTAGATAAAATCGTTTTAAACATGTGAAAATTAGTGTGTGTAGCGATCTCATCTGACATGAACAGTTTAAAGCGAGTTACTAGCTGAAAGTAACTGCCTTGGCCTTTTGCTTGACGCTAGCGCTCTCGCCTCCTGTTCATGAGATCCCTGAATCGAATCCCGACAACGCCAATACGCACCACACTTCATTGGCGACCCGGACAAGAGCACGCAATCAACCTTCTCCAACAACCACAATCATCTCTTCTCATATCCAACAGATGGCAGCACTAAAATAATCATCCCCAGCATCATCAACAAAGCCTGTCGCTCACGCCGCGCTTCTATCTGCGCATGGCAGCACGACAGCACAGCACAAAGCCTGTCGCTCACGCCACGCTTTATATCTGCGCATGGCATCACGACAGAACAGCATCACTCACGAGTGCATATCGCTCGTCTGACGTCAATAAAACGTCTTCCTCACTGGGGATGGACTGTGTAGCGATCTCATCTGACATGAACAGTTTAAAGCGAGTTACTAGCTGAAAGTAACTGGCTTATCCTTTTGCTTGGCGCTAGCGATCTCGCCTCCTGTTCTTGAGATCCCTGGATCAAATCCCGGCAACGCCAATACGCAACACACTTCAGGTATATGCTAACGCTGACCAGTCGAACACTAAAATGATGACCTGCTTTCAAATGGGTTTTAAATGAAATTGTCGAAACCAGAAGCCCGATACGATTCATGTTTTTTTCTAGATATTTCTAGAATTACTAGAAAGAAAAGAACAGCAAAATAAAAGAAGTCACACATGCGAAATCGCAAGATGTTATTAGGAATGGGTTGAGATAATGGATCCATATGATCAACCAATTACTAAGTTTAGGCATTTTCCTTCCTTAAATGTGAATAGACTTTTACACAAGTCTTTCTTTGTAAACGAAAAGTTGAGAGTTTAGTTTTTCTGTTTTCGTTTTAAGTTATATTTTTTGCGTTATCCGCCATTACCAATGTAATTGTCACGTACCCCGTAAATATAAGTATAAAATAAGTACACGTAAATATAAGTATAAAAATGCATACCACAGCCGCAATACTAGGAATTATCGAGAGTCAGTCCTGTAACCGAATTCTATTTTGTGTCTCTGTAAATGGAGGATAAATACTACGCATTCCATAACCTATAAAATATATGTTGTAATGTGCATTACTGATCCTTGTTAATTTCATTATGTTTGAAGTATCATAACATCATTAAAATGCGCCTCAGGCAAATTTTTCCCATAAATCATAATGTAATGGATTTCTTTTGTGCGTCCCTGTAAACGAATTTTTAAATTCTACTCATTCTATACTCCTGAGAAAGCATATTTTAGTCTACGTCAATGATACATATAAATTTCGTTATGTCTGAAGTATTGTAACACCATTAAAATGCATCAGAAACGTTTTTACACCATAGACCATAATGTAACGGAATTCTTTTGTGTGTCCCTGTAAACGAATTATAAATGCTATTAAGCATAAACATAATTTGGAAAACAAATTTTTAAATATATATTTCTGAGATTGTTTGGACCCGAGAAGGGACAGATATTAAGATATTTCTTACAGTTGGTTGTACACTGAGAGTTTTCTGTAACAAATATGGTTAAACCAATTGAACTTTAAAAATTTAGATTCTGTTCAAATGAAATCGAAATAAATTTTAGAATTATTTCATTTATAAGCTTTACAAGCTGCAAACATTTGTACTGAAGATTTTGTACGTACAAAAGGACAAAATACACTCAAATTCAAATTCAAATTCAACCAAGCAGGGAGGCCTACCGTATAGCTTAAGCTCTAAAAGCCCTTCTTGGCAGGTTTATTTAAAAAATATACAATTCAGACCATTAGGCTTATACATAACTACAGCAAAATATCATATTCTTCAGCAATCCAAATTTCGACTAATCTTCAAATTGGACTGCAACTGCCACGTTTTGAAAAATGAGGGTTTTTTTTTTTCCAAAATCTTAATACACTCTATTATGTCTGTTGTAAATTTGCTCTTTTTAGAACATAGCTAAACCAATTGGATAGAGGCCGGTTAATTTATATGGTATGTTGATGCGAGAGTTATTATAATATACAGTGAAGAGATGCGCCCCTGAGGCCACTTACGGAGAGACTTGAAGGCTATTTTCCAAACTTATGCAAGTATACAAGCCTTTAAAAAGGTCTAAGGTTTATTTCGATTTCATTTGAACAGAAGCTACGTTTTGGCATTAGTATTTTTTATTATGAGCCAAGAAAGTCAAGATGTCATCATAAATTTAATAACAGCAGCGTGGTTCCAGCAGCAGCACTATTTACTTTTTTTTTAAGAACAGAGAGAAACATGTATATTTTTGTCTATTTAAGCAATTTTTTATGTGTAAAAAATATGAAAATGGGTGGCGGTGTCTTTATTTTAAAGCGCATGCGTAAAGCATGCACGATTTTTCTCGGGGTAGGATGGTGCCTTGTAAAATCATTTGAAATATGCAATATGATTATTAAAGCCAATTACATTTGTAACGCCATGAACCTATTTGCATTGAAATTGACACACAGAAAACAAAATGACGCTTGTTTCAAAATCGAAATACTGATTTTTCTTTTCTTTTTTTCAACTTTAAAATACTTGGGAAAATATTTAACAATTAATTTTATGTAGCTTCCATTACAAAAAGTAAAAAACTACCTATTGCAACTGCACGTAAGAAAAAAATTCCAGAAATTTTCAATATATTTTCATCACTCATGAACCCCAGACTCTAAAACCAACACCCGTTCAAATGTTTCTCTATATATGTGTGTGTGTGTGTGTGTGATTTAGACAAATAACAAGGCCTGAACTTTATATAAATCTGATTTTTGTCATGCGATAGCACTCGTATTTATCAACCGATTTGGATGTGACTGAGCATGTGTACAGTAGGGTGGAACGAAAATAATGGTTGATTTTTTTTTTTTTTCAGTTAGAAATTTGCTATAGTCGGCTAAAGTTGCATTTTGGGATTTGAATGAAGAATCTAAAATTTTGTTGCTGTACTAAAATATTTTCAGGTGCCGTAAAGAGCTTCCAAAATGACTTTTCTATGAAAAAATGATAAAAATTGCCTTTTTTAAAAAACTTCTTTTCTTGATTATTAACATAATATACATATATTTTGTAAACAGAATATTCAAAATATGATACTTTTGCAGAAAACTTGCACATTATATGTATTACGAAATTTTAGATGCCATTACAGCAAGAATTATTTTGTTGAATTTAGCGATTTTCACCATATTAATTTTTATTAACTTTACAGTAACATATTCTTATAGTACTACATTGAAATGAAAGAAATGCAATCTTTAATTATCGTATCTTTGTAAAACAAATCACACTTATTTTAAAAAAAAACTTTAAAAGAGTGAAACCTCTGATTACCGGACACCTATGTGACCAAACAAAATGGTCTGAAAAAATGAGGTGACTGCAGGAGATTGGTTGTTAGTTATAACGAGGGGTTAATGTTTGCTGAGAAATTTTAATTTGGCCGTAAGAGAGGAGCGACCGTATATAAGGGTGTTTGTTAAAAGAGGTTTGACTTTATATTGTTTTTAAAGGCAAACCGTTATTTTTAAGAAACATTAATTTTTCTCTAATGTACATAGTAATCACACATGGTCCATAATAATCACATTGACACATTGGATTTTTTTTTTTTTTCAAATCTTGGCATGATTTTTTGAAAATTTATTTTGGTTTTTATCAATGCATCTTTTGAAGAAGTGCTGCAAACTGACAAGGATGACTCGGTAAATAATTTAACAATCCTTTTAACTGCTTGTGTGTGACATAGGGAAAAATTGAAGTTGACTCTCATGATCAGGTTCTTCTGCTTGCTTTATTTACTGCTTTAGTTTGTCGTCAGCAATATACATCGTCATGGGAGGTTTTGTTACTTTAACATCATGCCATTGAATCATATCAATATAATCCGCGACAAGTTTATGCATACAGGAATTTAAAAAAATTCTGATGCTAACTTCATTTCCAGTCCCTGCTTTTACAATTCGGCGTAATGCAAACTCCTTAATGACTTCTAACACCTGATAGCATATAATGGAGTACATTTTCAGTTATTTTGTAATACTTAGTTCCTTTCTTCTCTTGCACAATAGTCTTGTCTTTTCTTACATAAAAAAACAATTACTTTCTGTAACTAGTTGTCCGTTTTCTTCTACTTATCTTTATCTGTTCTTTATTTGTTCTCATCTAATTTTTATTCTGCCAATACATTTCTGTCATACTTCTTTCTTCATCACTAATCAGACCAATATCCTGCAGAGCGGCGCTTGGAATTGTTGCAGCAATTTTTTCTGATACTCAAGTTCAATCGCAAGTAGAAGCCACAAATCGCAGTTTCAAGCGAATTGGACTATGATTTTGATTACTTCAGGTTTCAGAGACACTGGACGTAGAGGCAATAAAAAAATTGGGATAGTATAGTGTTCTCTTCTGAACTTTGTTCTGTTTCTACCTCATTGTATACTATTTATGTTTCATTTTTTTGTATTTAAAATGTATTACGTAGTAAGTTTACCATGTTTTCTGATTAAAAAGATTTGAAACTTATTGAAACTGATTTAAAAGTTAACTTATGAAAAATATAGCCTATTGAAAAAAAATTAAACATAATTGCGAAATTTGTCAAAATTTTAATAAAAACCTAAAGTTTGCCCTTCTTGCGGCACCTCTAAACATAATCCGATTACGCCATATTTAATTTCCGTCCTTATTTTGATCAAAAGCAACTTTTGAAAACTATAGCATATTTAAATTATTTTTTTTCTTTTACATAACTGCAAAAATTGTCAAAATTTTAATAAAAACCTAAAGTTTACCCTTCTTGCGGCACCTGAAAACATAATCCAATTACGCTAATATTTAATTTCCGTCTTTATTTTGATCAAAGGCAACTTTTAAAAACTATAGCATTTTGAAATTTAAAAAAAAGTTTTTTCGTTCCACCCTAGTGTACAGGACTTACCAAGGCCTCGACCGATTTCGTTGCCTAGCTTCATCCGCCATCTTGTTTCAAAATGGCGACCACTTAAAGATTTCAATTTCAAAAGGATGTACAAAAAATTATAAATCTGAATTTTTTTTATCTTTAAGAGTTTGGCCTTGATACAAGGATTCCGGAGCATTCTTTGTTTAACCGCTGTCTTAAAAAATTGCTAAGATATAGCAGTTTATAAATCTTGAGCAGTTGGTTTTTCCACTTTAGAAAATGTAGTTTCTCGCTCATTTACTTTAATTTTTGTAACCATTGTTGCTACTCGCATACGCTTAAAACTACATAGGCATATCCTCCAGCATCAAATTCTCGCCAAGCTTGACAATACTTGGCACATTATCGGCAAATCTGTGAGAGTGTTGGCAAATATGGTTTTGGAAATAAAAAGCGAGATTAAAGTTTTATTTTATGAATATGCAGCACACGCACGGTTTCATTCAAAAAGCAGCAACTTCATAAATAATTGGAATAATCCAAAATTGTTTCAGGCACATAATCTACACACTTCATAATAGAAAAAAATTTAAAAACAAAGTGCATAGTAGCCAACTTCTAACGATTTTTTGTTACCACTAAAATTTAATAAAAATTTTTATCTTATTCAACAGTCGAATTTCCAATAATTGGGGGATTTCAAAATCAGCTATTAAAGTTTAGTGAAAAGCGTAAAAGTTGACAACGATGATAGTGGAATCTCCCCTAACCTAAAGAATGAAATGACAGAAAGAATCCAATAAGCACATAATCTTACAATACATGAATACTGATAATAACACTAAAATAATGAATTAAATATTAAACACTTTATTAGTTTTTCAACGAATTGTACATTAATTAGTAAAATTACATTTTTCAGACAATATGTTTTATTAAAAGATATTTAATTTTAATACAATATTCTATAGAAAATAAGAGAACTTTTTATGATTTTATGTCTTTATTATTTTATTAAATCATGTTCTGATTTGTTTTAAAAAGTTAAGTAAAATGAAATATACCAAAGAAAGTTGTACTTCTATCTAAAATTACACATATAAATTAATATAAGCAATATATTGTTCGCGAAAGTAATTAGATATTCATTGGAAAATATTTTTTTATGTTAAAACAATATGTGATATTTGTCTTATATAACGAGAATCAAATACATACATCATACAATACATCATATTTCATTAATTAATTCTGTTAGATGCGAATAACAAGCTTGCAATTCTCAATGGATTTTATTAAATATGTGAAAACATGTAATTAATATATTTTCGCAACTGCTTTCAATTCCTCTTGAAACAATAAGTTTGGAACCGAAAATAGTTTGTCTATTTTCCTTTGCTCTGCTTTACAACTAAAATAATATGTGATTATGAAAGTATCTGCATTTTTCCGCAACAACATCTCCTTGTCAATTTGAATGAAATTCCACGAGATATGAATAAGAAAAAAACTCATTCTTTAATGTAAAGATTGTTTGCTTCAATTGCACAAATAATTATTTAAGAAATATAATTGCATTACTCTGTTTTATTTTCAATAACGATATTATTGTTTATAACACATGGGCTGATAAATTCCCGGTCTAATAAAGTAAACACAACTTTTTAACATAACTTTATAACTTTATAACTTTATAACATTATAACTTTAATAAATAACATAACTTTAATAATAAATAATAATAATTTAATAATAATAATAATTTAATAATAATAATTTAATAAATAAATAATAATAATAATTTTATAATAAATAACATTAACTTTATAACGAAAAAGCTCCAAACAGTGCTTAGAATCATCGATTCGTTGTTGTTTTTGGTCAAAGTCAACATGCGCGGCAACCACTTTGACAACAGCTTTTTCATAGATAAATGTTCATTCAAAATAAAACCTACACGTTCCTTGGATATCTTCAGAATCTGAGCTATCTCCTGCAACTTCACTTTACGGTTCCCCAAAACGATTTTGCGGACTTTTTTTTATGTTTTCCGGAGTAACCACCTGTTTTGTATGGTGAATCACTGGTGTCCGTACGACCACGTTTAAATTCAGCAAACCAGTCAATAATGGTTGATTTACCTGGTGTAGTATCCGGATAACGCTTATCAAGCCAAACTTTTGTTTGAACAGTGTTTTTTTCCATCAAATAACAATTCTTTAAATTCTTGTTTATCCATTTTTTTTGTTTATCAACAAAGTCGTTCAACTAAAACTACTCTAACGTTTTATCCACACGGCGAATCGTCATGACATTTTTTCTGCTACCTTTTAAAGGTTAGTATTTACTAAAAAAAAGCATCGGTTCGGCGATTGCAACGCCATCTGTGTGTCAGACCGGGAACTTATCAGCCGATGTGTTAACTTATTTGATGCTTTGTTTGATATTCGGGAAATGCTACACTGTTTTAGTGAACAAGATACTTCAATAATAAATAGGCTGTTTTAACGTTGTCCAATACTTATTTCCTAACCCGGCAGATTTAGAGGTAAAGTTTCAACTGCAAAAAAAGGTTCAAATGTTGATTTCCATAATTTTAAAAGCCACTCATGTTAAAATAATCATTTTTTAAAAAGTTACAAAATTTAAATTTTTATACGGTTTCTGGGTTCTACAAGTTTTATTTTGAAAAACTTTCTCCATGTTCAAACAAGTAAAGCAGTAAAATTTCCTCCAAAAGTTTCCAAGTTATGTTATTTTGAATTTTATGAATTTTTGGCGACTTCTGGCTTTGAAAATGAAAAAGACGTTTTTAGTGTCAGAAAGCGCTAAAATACATAAAATTCGAAGTATTATACGTTTCACATAAAAATTCATATATAAATTAAGATAAGCAACATTTTAATTGGAAAAGTAATTAAATATTCGTTGAATAATAATTTTCATGTTAAAACAACATGTAATATTTGTTTAATATTACGAGAATATAAAAATGTATATCAGATTTCATTAATTAATTCTAGATGCGAATAACAAGATTTCAATTCTCAGGGGATTTTTGTAACTGTACGAAACTTTGTTATTAAAAACGTTTCGCAACTGCTGTTATTTCTAGTTCAAATAATTAGTTTGTTCTGTTATTCTGGAAAGAATTCGTCTGTTTTCCTTTGTCCTGGTTTACTAATAATAATCTGTGATTATGATAATACAGCCTGTCTCAGCGACATTTTCTATTCATTTCGGATAAAATTTTAGCAGACCTCAATTATTATAAAACCCATTCTTTAATTTAAATAGTACCTGTTTCAATTGCGCGAATATTTATTTAAACCAACTAATTATATTAGTTTCTTATGAGTTACATTTTTAAAAAAGATCTAAATGTTCCTGACCTTTTTGACATTTTATCTGTTATTCAAGAAGTTGTTTGTAATCTTTTTGATATTTTGTTTGGTATTCAGGAAGATATTACACTAACATAGAGAGCATAATATTTCTATAATTTTATACGGGGTTAATCGGAAAATAAATTCCAGAATATCACAATACCATCTTCTCCGTCGTGCCCTAAACTATCCAAACGGAATCACATCCACAATCACATCGTAGCAGCACTGTTCGTATGGTGAAAAGCTGATACTTGTAATAGTTCTCTAATAATGTTTATAAGATGACAGAAGTTCCTGCCGATTGGGAAATTAGTTTCGTAGTTTGATTTTTGAATTCAAGAAATACGCAAACAACACAAATGAATAGAAACTGTGCGTAAGGTGTATGTTGATGCACTAATGAGTGATTGAATGGTTAGAAAAAGGGTTTGATTGTTCAATTTCATGCAGTAAAAAGGTATATGATGAAGCGAGTATCGGCTAAACATCAAGGTGAATGATGAACTAGTTTGCCAAGTTTATCAGCATAGTGAGTTTCATCTTTAGTTGCACTTGACTTATTAGTACTAGGACATACTTTGACATATTCATGGATGAACTGCGCTGTTTTGATGACGAGATCAAAACTACCCTCTAACATTATGCCAAATCTCCCAGATGGCCTCCTTTCTTGAAGATGGTATACAAATACTTGTATCTCGTTACCATAAATGCCTTAATTGCTGGATGACAACACACGTAGAAAAATAGGGGATTGTGTTTTAATTAATCATAAATATGTATCTCTGCCCGTATCAGAATTCTGTACTTTTGAAACAGTCACGGAACTCACCTTCCGAATAATCGTCGTACTTTGACGGCTTAATTCGTCGTACTTCGACTTATTAGACTATTTCTTTTGAAACGAGTACAGCTAATTTACTAATTCATAACCCAATTCTTAATGAAAAGGTTTCAGATAAATTTGTTAAAAAAAATTATTTAGATGCGGTTAAATATCTTATTCCAGTCCCCCCCCCCCCCCCCCCGATGGAAGAAGGTTAAATATATGAAGTGGGTCCGTAATCGTGTCCTTAGAACAAGATTGTATTGACGAATAAGAACCACTCCATATATTTAACCTCCTTCCTTCGTTTCAGTGCTGGGTGATTTCAGTTTTGGCCTCGATTCAGCGCCTAGCGCAATCTATAGGTACTATTTGAAACTAAAACCGGGAATCGCAGTAAAGAAAAACTCCTGACATCACACATTACTCTCCGGCAAGATTTCTTTTTTAATATCTGTCACCATTTGCAAGTTATTGAATTTTTAAATCAGTCAGTCTGTTTTCGGACACCCGGTAAGTATATTATAGATACAATATGCACAGTAAGTAATATCGATGTAGTTATTTCTGGAAAGCTTACTCCGAATTATAAAACATTTGAATATGTATTTCATATAATTTATTGATTAGCATTTTTTGAATTTTGTTTGCACCTAAATATTGTATTATAGTTTACAATTTTTTATTTAGGTACTCTCTACCTGCCTTTACATTTTTAACATATAATTTTGAACCACCCTGTATTAAACTTGAGACAACTGTAGTTTATTTACTTTTCCATCTGTACAAATTAAAGAAAGTGTATATGTTCTGTTTTCTTTGTGTAACTTTTATCTAAAAAACTAAAAATTTCGTTTATTTATTTTACTTTATTCTCTTTTTTTTTCCAGATTCTTGTTAACTTAACTTTTTCTTTTTTTTCTTTTTTTTTCTTTTTTTTCTTTTTTTTTCTTTTTTAGACGTAACAACATAATTTTACCATATCAAAAATTCATGTCAGAATAATGCAGATTTTTTTTTTTTTTTTTACATGCAAAATATATTCTGGCAAGAAATAATAAAAATTTTTCACATATGTTGTAAATGTTTAAATACGTATTTTCCCCTTAATTAATTTAATAGAGAATTTTCAGCCATGAAATACGTTTTTTAAAATAAAATTTTTGCTACTAGCTGAGGACAACCCTCTTCGCTGTTTTATATATATATATATATATATATATATATATACATCTGTGCAGTTTTTTCTATATTTAACATAGAAGACGGGCATGAAATACATTTCTGTTTTTTTTGTTTCATTTTTTATTTTGTAGAACACTTTAGAATGGTCTTTGAACATTCCAGAATGTTCTCGATCTTTATATATATATATATATATATATATATATGTGTGTGTGTGTGTGTGTGTACATATATGTATATATGTATGCATACAATATAAAGACCATTTTAGTACATTCTAGAAAATTCTAACACATTCAAGAACATTCTAGTACATTCCACAAGATTCCAAACATTTTTGGAACACTTTGGTCGAAATATGAAAATGCCCTAGGTCGACCACTTTCGACCATCCTATCTCCCACACCCCCCCAGCTACCGATTGCAACCACCATAGTGCACAATGGGAGACTCGAAGCTACTACCACTCACAGACACTAGTGGTCTGCGCTGGGTAATTGTGGCTGCAAAGTGAAGTATAGTGACACACACGTCTATTTTTATATTGCAAATGCCGTAGGTCGACCACTTTCAACCACCATATCTCCCACACCACCACAGAATGGTACTTGAACATTCCAGAACGTTCTCGATCCTTCTGGTCCATATGTAAACCAAATAAAAATATGTATATGTATGTATATATATAATATATATATATATATATATATATATATATATATATATATATATATATATATATATATATGTATGTATTCATTAAAGATAAAGAACATTTTAGTACATTCTAGAAAATTCTAATACATACAAGAACATTCTAGTACATTCTAGAATATTCCAAATATTTTTAGAACATGTTGGTCGAAATATAAAAATGCCTTAGGTCGACCACTTTCAACCACCATATCTCCCACACCCCACGCTATCGACATGCAACCACCATAGTGCATGATGGGAGACTCGAGGCTACTACCACACACAAACACCAGTGGTCTGTGCTGGGTAGTTGTGGCTGCAAAGTGAAATATAAGGACACGCATCTACTTTTATATTGAAAATGCCTTAGGTCGACCACTTTCAACCACCATATCTCCCACACCCCCACGCTACCGACATGCAACCACCATAGTGCATGATGGGAGACTCGAGGCTACTACCACACACAAACACCAGTGGTCTGTGCTGGGTAGTTGTGGCTGCAAAGTGAAATATAAGGACACACGCATCTATTTTTATATTGAAAATGCCTTAGGTCGACCACTTTCAACCACCATATCTCCCACACTCCCACGCTACCGACATGCAACCACCATAGTGCATGATGGGAGACTCGAGGCTACTACCACACACAAACACCAGTGGTCTGTGCTGGGTAGTTGTGGCTGCAAAGTGAAATATAAGGACACACGCATCTATTTTTATATTGAAAATGCCTTAGGTCGACCACTTTCAAACACCATATCTCCCACACCCCCACGCTACCGACATGCAAACACCGTAGTGCATGATGGAAGACTCGAGGCTACTACCACACACAAACACCAGTGGTCTGTGCTGGGTAGTTGTGGCTGCAAAGTGAAATATAAGGACACATGCATCTATTTTTATATTGAAAATGCCTTAGGTCGACCACTTTCAACCACCATATCTCCCACACACCCACGCTACCGACATGCAACCGCCATAATGCATGATGGGAGACTCGAGGCTACTACCACACACAAACACCAGTGGTCTGTGCTGGGTAGTTGTGGCTGCAAAGTGAAATATAAGGACACACGCATCTATGTTTATATTGAAAATGCCTTAGGTCGACCACTTTCAACCACCATATCTCCCACACCCCCACGCTACCGACATGCAACCACCATAGTGCACGATGGAAGAGTCGAGGCTATTACCACACATAATCACCAGTAGTCTGCGGTAGGTAGTTTTGGCTTCAAAGCGAAATATACGGACACATACGTCTATTTATATATAGATAGATAGATTGTGAGAATATTTTTTTTCAAAAGGAAAAGAAAAAAAAAAGAAAGCTACTTTTTTGACGCAAA
The DNA here is from genome assembly GCA_963931845.1 of Maratus michaelseni. NCBI lineage: Eukaryota > Metazoa > Arthropoda > Arachnida > Araneae > Salticidae > Maratus > Maratus michaelseni. Next base: position 200,421,581 of record OZ007596.1, read on the forward strand.
AAAGTTTTATAGATTCATTTTTATGCAAACAAATTCAATTCTGCTTTCCATTCAAACTTCTACCAAACGCACTTAAAAAGTGAAATGCAGTGTGAATTTCAGCCATCTTTACATTTATAAGATTTCTTTGGTAACTCGAAAAAGAGTTGAGACTTATTTTATGTATTTTAAGAGGAATCTTTTCGCTGAAATATGTGAGGATGAAAAGAGTGTGTGAGGTATCTAAAGTAAGAAAGCTTCCGTTAAAATACTGAAAAGATAAATTTTCAATATATGTTTTTTTTTATAAATAAAATTTTACCTGCTCATTTTTTACCTATTTCAGATCTACAAATGATTTTTTAAATTATTTAACTTTAATTTAATATTTGTCTTTAAGTTTCATAGAAACTTTCTTTATTTAGTATTGATTTTAAATTTTAAAAAATAATAGAATAAAGTGTCTATTTATTTTAAAAGTTCTCAAATCTGTCCATTCAGAATTAATCTGTCAATTAGGCACGAAATTTTTAACAAATGTTTTACAAAGAAATTTAAATTCACTGTTTAAAATTTTATAAATCAAAAAATGTCTTATTCAGAAGAAGGAAAATGAAGTTTTTGCAAGGAAGCGTGATATCAATGCTTATGTCTAAAAATGTGGAATTGGTTAATTATATTATCTTATAACTCTTATATCTCGAAGTGTTGTGATGATTTCTAAACCAAAACTCGAGTATTTCATTATATTTGAAATTGTTTCATTTCTTTACCTTTTACATATTTTTTGTAAAAACCAAAATAACTTTTATTATGCTGCCAGTCATTTAAATATGTTGAATATAACCTGGAACAGTATCTGATATGAAAATATTATTACATATTCAACAATAAATACTTTAATGTTTAAATAATTCATAAAGGCTATTTTCGCGTAAGTAACATTTGGCACATACATGATGCTGGGAGGATTTTGCACCAATCTGATACTCGTGGGGAAATCACGTAAAGACCCACTAAATCGACTCAACCTGAGAAGATCCTTATTAAACTGTAGTAGGTAAATTAAAGAAGTTATAAAATAAAGTTGTGATTGTAAGAGTCTAAGTTGTTGTTCGGACCAAATTAGACAGCTGATGCTTAAGTTACAAAACATTAAAATACAATAATCCTAAAATTAATAAAGGTGGCGTTGTGTAATTTTAGACTAACAAAACGAGAAACATTTTTGACTCCCTTTTCAAGCACATGCATTAAAATCTACTTAGATGTATAAACAAAGCTATAAGGCAAAGGGACGATTCACAATCATAACCAAGTTCAAAAGTCAGGTCACTTGGGAAACAAAATTTGCATACGCATCGCATTGAATCCAAGGAGTGTCCCGTTAGGGATGCGATAGAGCAATTACAGGGGTGTAACAATTTTGCGACAGTCCTTCCAGCGTTTCGAATAATTTCAAAAAGTGGGGAAAATTTTCAGAGGTCCTGCCCACCTAAAGAGAAACCCAATACCTGCTTTCTAGCCATGGAGTAGGCATTCAAAAAATTAATCAGTCACTCTCAAGAAAAGTGCCCAGTTAAACTGATGACATTGAGCTCACAGGCTATTCACACTGATTGTGTATTATACTCTTATTTCAAAGAATAATGCCTCTCAAAAAATAAAGAAATCGACTATAAATTATGGGGGTTTAGCTCCCGTCCCCCTTTTATATTTAGCCAATTAACCCCCAAAACTAATCAGGGAAGCGCCTTATCACAATGAACCTATACACAAAATTTGAAGCAAATTTTATAATTCTGCATGAAAAACCCATTTATCTAAATTAAGGGGGATTAGCCCACCGTTTCCCCCTTGATACTTAACCAATGAACCACCAAACATAATCAGGGAAGCGCCTTATCACAATGAACCTATAAACAAAATTTGTAGCAAAACGGATATTTCTATCAAGAGTTATCGCGTTACGTACATACATACATACATACATACAGAACCGGCGGCCAAATTAGCTCTCAGGCTTTGATAGCCTGTGAGCTAAAAAGTTGTTGAGATTTCAATGACAGTCGAAGAAGTTATTCAGAATTATTAATACATGCAGTCTTAGTCTAGAAGATGCATTCTTTCAGTTTGTCTTAGTAGTAATTGCGATGAATCTTTACAAGTGCGAGCTTGTAGCTAATAAAGGTCTCTACTAGAAGTGATTAGTTACCGGCAACGTCAACTAGTTGCTCTATAGCATTTTAGCATTGCCGCGATAATTTTATTCAACTACAGCTGAAATGGTACGCATGTTATTCTGGAGGAAACGTTTCCATATGCATTATACTCATTTACAGTAATACAACAAGAACTTTTATTTGTGTACGTACTTTAAAAGAGACTTAATGATTCCCATGGAATTCTTGTGTAAATCCAGTAGCAGTCTAATGCACCTTACTTAACTTGATTCAATGGGAATAAAAGGTACCACATTTATATTTCATTTTTTCTGTGATCGAGATAATATTTTAATATGGTATTTTATTGTGATAGGGTATGTATCCCTGAAATTCCTGGAGTTCCATAGAAATTATAAAGTCGCTTCATCTGTGTCCCCAATTGATGGCCAGGACATCTGGAAATTTTCCCCGCCTTTCGAAATTATTCAAAACGCTGGAAGGACTGTGGTTGGTCACAAAATTGTTACACTTCTTTAATTGATCTATCGCATCCCTAACTGGACACTCTATGGATCCGATGTAATGCGTATGCAAATTTTCTTTCCCAAGCGTCCTGACCTTTGAACTTAAGTTGTGTGGTTACGGTTCTAAATCGTCCCAATTGGATACGGTGGTTTTCCATTATGAGAAGATGTCAAGTTGTCCGACATTTCATCTGCTTCACTGAATTTACAGCTTTTTTGTGGTTAGGGAACAGACTTTAATTGCTGTGTTGGTGGTCTTGTAATTTTCAAAGCATAAATTGATTAGCTGATTATTACACTAATTACACGAATACAGATAAAAAATTAATAATAAAATAATGTTGTTCGTAGAAATGGGAATAAAATAACACCAATAAAAATACCCGTATATTTACTCTAAGCTGAAATATTAAAATGTCCTTTACTTTTTAATAGAGTTCAGTGTTATTTATTCAAAGTTTGTGCAATTGAATATTCGCCATTGGCGAATGCTGTTGTAAAACCCCAGTACATGAAATTTCATTAAATAAATTAAATTTTCAAATAGAATGTTTGTAGTTTCAAATAAATTTTAGCACATTCCAGATTGCTTGTTATCGTCGTTTCTCCACATGGGTAGTAATCTTGAATAATATAAGACTATTTAACAAAAATATTATCCGCATTCATTTTTACATAACAATGAATAATATAAGACTATTTAACAAAAACATTATCTGCATTCATTTTTACATAACAATGAATAATATAAGACTATTTAACAAAAATATTATCTGCATTCATTTTTACATAACAAGTGGTTATAAAATGTCCCAAAAACTACGCTAGTGAATTTCAGAAAATATTATCAAACGAATTTCTAAAAACAAATTTTGAATTTTGAATTTTGAAAACAAACAAATACCAAAAATGTATTTCTTTGGTTCTAAATTAAAATAATTTTTTCAATTTTTCTGCTTCCTCCTTCATCATGTTCACGAAGAGTCGTTTCATCATATTATGCTATTGTGTTCTTTGGGAAACCGCAGCGCTATTTGGTTGTGACGCTAGTGTTACCAGGTGCCCCGATTTACGCGAGACGTTCGGATTTTCAGGGGCTCCAAGTGCTAGCCCGCATCAAAGACCTGGCCTGCGCGGGACGCCAAAACTCCCATTTTTTCGTGATGCACATTCCCAACCGCTTCTTATCGTCTTTTTAAGAAGCCTATGGGTGGTAATCTTAAATGTAATACTATTTAACAAAAATGCTATCTGCATTCATTTTTACATTATAAATTGATATACAAGGTGTCCCAAAAACTAAGTGAATTTTAGAAAATATTATCAAAAGAATTTCTAAAAACAATGAATTTCGAAAGCAAACAAATACCAAAAATGTATTTGTTTGGTTCTAAATTAAAAAAAGTCATTCCGTCCTGTACCAGGAAGAAAAGGTACCTTCTATATTCCATTTTTTTTTTAATTCGACTCATTTTACTCAAACACCCGAAACTAAAATGCTTGGAACCCGATTATAGACGATTCAATCCCGTTTCCGTTAATACTGAATTTGAATGCGAATTTAAGCATAACAAAAATCAGGTTGTTTAAAATATCAGAGAACCTAGAATTTCAAACAGCTATATCTCAGCTATTTTTTAAGATAAAGACAAAACAAAAAAATGCTTCAGAATGCTTGTATCACGACCTAATACTTAACGGAAACAACTTTTTCAATTTATATATTTTTTGTCCATCTTCTCGAAATTTTAATTTTTTTAATTTTTTTAACTGGCCGCTATTTTGAAACAAGATGACAGATGAAGGTGGCCAACGAACTTGGTCGAGACCTTGGTATGTACTTGTTGGGGTATTTGAGAAAGTGATAAATAACCAAGAGAATGAATTTTGTTGATTTTAGAAATTGAAATAATTTTACACAATTACTAATTAAAATAAAAATATATAGAAAAATCTATATAATACGAACGTCAAATTCACCCAATAAAATATTTATAAAGCACAATGTAAACACATTGATAAGTTACGTTACTATCGAGGTGCAATAAATCAAAATACAGCTTCAAAACATTAAAACTGTAAGATGTTAAAATTTCATGAGCTTTCGGCTAAACATTAGCCTTCCTCAGATGAACAACAAGCAGTCGAGGAGACGCTGCTCCGAAATGGCGCGTTTTGGACAGGCTAGGAATGGGCGAAACCAAACAGACATGAAATGAAGGGGGTGACTGAAGTCCGAATGATACCATTACCAGCTGGGGTGGGTCAAGAGAAACCGAAAACCCCATTGATACCTAGTATATTGTACCATAAACGAGGGATCTGATAAGATAATACATCATTACATGCATTATCACCTCTTTTCAAAATCTCTAGGGACTCTCTGATTATGCAACTATTATACTGTGAACCTCGTGAAATTATTTTAGCTTTACTGAAAAATACATCAATATCTTTGGCCTGATTTAATCTGGATAAAGCAGTGGATAATTTACCTTTTTTCATATCAGCTGTATGCTCTTTAATCCTTTCTTTTAATTTGCGAGTTGTCATGCCTATATATGAATATATTTTAGAACTGTCATTAACTTTAAAAGGAATAATATAAATGCCAGATTTATCTCGGTTATCAATAGGGTCGATCATTCTATGTACCAAATATTTAAGCTTGGTTGGGGGTTTAGCGATAAGAGTTACATTATACTTCTTTAATGCGTATTTAATCCGCTCAAACAGATGCGGGATATAATCTATACTGTAGAATTTTGAAGATTGCATATCTTTTTTAACTATTGTAGCTTGTTTATTTCTGTATTCATAAATTAACTTATTAATAAATTTGTTTGAAAAACCATTTTCATATGCAATCACTTTAATTTTGTTCAACTCCTCATTTAAATAACATTCTGAACTAACCTCAAACGCCCTTTTGATATAAAACCGATATGCTGCTGCTTTGTAAGCAGCAGCATTTTGAAAGCTCATTTTGAAAGCTCATGAAATTTTAACATCTTACAGTTTTAATGTTTTGAAGCTGTATTTTGATTTATTGCACCTCGATAGTAACGTAACTTATCAATGTGTTTACATTGTGCTTTATAAATACTAATTAAAAATCTAAACAGAGAGATGCAATAAACAAAACAAACCAAATAAATTTTGAATAACTAATAATTAATTAAGTAAATGAATAAATTTATAAAAAGGGTATCAACAAATTTCTCATTCATCACAATACCTCTTATACCCAACAAGAGGTTTGGCGGATTGGAACATTGTTATGGTAACAAAAATAAGAATCATTAAAACTTTATAGGACAGATTTTGAATAAGAAAAAACATAAAAAAGGGTCCTGTAATCCTTCCAGAATTTGAAAGGCACAAAAAAAAGGGGAAAGAAGTTAATTAAAATAAGGATATAGATAATTAATTAAAGTTACAAAACATGATCATATCAATGTACCAATTTGCCAGAACCATGCGAGTGATTTTGTATAGTGGATAGTATCATACCAAGAAGAACTAGGTAACACAATTTTCTTTTAATAAGAAATTGGTGTAATTCAATTACCTAAAATGCAGCTAAAAAACTTTAAGAATTAAACATAGTTAATATTAAATTTTTATTTTACATTCATCTTCAATTCTTTTACTTCAATTAAGAGCAGGTTAAATTTACTTTATTTATTAAATCCTTTTCTTTATAGAAGAAAATAAAAGTATTTCATAATATTTTAAAGAGGCAATTTAATATTTAAAGAAAACCAAATTAATAAACATTTTCAGAAACAAAACAAGAATTTAAATTTACTTATATTACCTGCATTGATAAACGAAAATTAAATAGAATCACACTCATAGTAAAATTAAGTTTAGTAAGAATTAACTATTTGGTAAATATCTGCTCTGATTATTTACATATAAAAAAAAATCTCATCATTATCTTAACAATCAAATTTGCCTTAAGTATAAAAAAAAAAGAATGAATTTCTGCAATATACATAAAACAGAAAAGAGACATCACTAACATGGATTTGAATTTATTAACTTATTGCTGATTTCCCAATTAGAACAACACTTAATCAGTATTTGTAAATTATGTGAGACATATATATATATTTTTTGTGGATAGGAAAGTTATTTACATACATATGTATTAAAATCTACGGATTGTAGAAATAGTGACAGTAAGCAGTATTCAACTAATAAAAAGACACATATTTACCGAAATTTCAATAGCAGATTCATCACATATATGTAATTGTAGATTGCCAAACGGAAAGTATTAGACAGTTTCGACTACTTGTTGACAGTCTCTTTCATTTGTATGGGACACTCTTCGAATAATTCGTGGTTTTAATACCTTGTTACTTCTCAGGTAAGACGGAGCAAGTATCTAGCTATACCTTGGCTTGATGGAGATAAATAAAATTGGACTTCGCAACAAACTGTTGGAGACTCGGGGATGCTTTTTTTTCTTTTCTTTCGTCACACCTTTAGTGGTTTGATGGAGGCAACTCTTCACAAATCACCCCTTTCTTTTAACTTAAAAAAAGAGTACTAGGTTCACCCAATGAGGAACACGAAAGGCAGAGTACATACGGTACCCATCCCGACATCACGGAATGTCTAAGTTATACCAAGTATCGATAGCAGTAACATGAAAATCAGCAATGCCTAATCCATACTAACATCGGTCCGTAGCAACCACACCTGGGCACAAGATATTTTCTTTCTTTACCGGACCTTCCAGCTTCACCGTTGCAGCTCGAGTGCCTCCCCAACTCAACAGCTTCAAAAAAAAAATTATTAGGGGGGGGGGAGAGGAAAGGCCTCAGCCTTCCCCGAAAACACCGAAAAAACCTCTCGCTAGTTACATTCTCCCGCGCAAAGCAATACCAGGGGTAAAAAAAATTCCCTCCGAATACTTTACATAAAACCATTGGCCGCCGCTCTCTCGCGGGTGGAACTACTTTCTCATAGGGGTGATTGGCATGGCAGCTGTACTGCTTTCGATTCCCTTTCCACGTAGAGATAAGCACAGCTGATTACTGGAGACCACCAACGTGAATGCTGTTTACAAAAAAACAGCATAAATGGAGTCATAAAATTCCTGACAATACAAGACAATATACGTCGCCTGGGAAATGGATTTTTATTGCCCAAATGTCCGAGAGCATTTGAAAATTTCCCAGGGTAACAAGGACCACCCCAGTGAAATTATCTTACAGGGAAAATATAAAAATTATGAAAAGTAGGTAGTAAAAGAGATAATGAATTTGTTTTAGCTTAGACATTTAAAAGAAAGAAAAGGTATTTTAACTCCGAAATTAAAGACTAATGGTATAAAACTGTAGAGAAAGGGGGGGGGGGGCTTATGAACAGTACAACTTAAATAGAATAAAATAAAGAGAATATTAAATGAAAAACATTATGATTATTAAAAAAGGAGGGGGGGGCTTACAACTAATATAGAAAAAAAGAAAAAATGGAAAATTTAGAATAAATGAAAAAACCTACCCTAACATGACTCTCCCTTTACCGCAAAAAAAATAAAAAATTTTTGATAAAAAAAAAATTAATTTTTTGAAACGTGTAGATCGAAACAGAAAAAAAAATTTTCGCAAGTGTTACCGGGTTGAGAGGTAGTTCACAGTACGCTGGAGATTCCACAATATAAGACCTAACCGTTCGAGCAGGCCAGACATCGGTCCGAAGAACAATCATGAATTATAGAGTGAAGTCGCCGCTGTCAGATATACACTCCGGAATGTATACTAAGAGCTGCCCACCATGAACCACTCCCAAGTAACTGCTGAAATACCTGACGACTAGAACTGGGAAAACTACAAGGGGGTAACAAGACAACTAAGGGGTAATACCTTCTAAGGCGGGGAAAACTGCACCTTGTTTCTACATAGGACACCTTCGCTGCATAACCATTTCTAACTCCTGATACCGAATCCGACCAATAAACATACCTGTGCTTGCTCCGAATGCCACGACTGTTACTGTATGTTGCGACTCCTACCTATACGACCAAAATTTTGCCAAAAAAAACCTAAATTATTTACAAGTTTTTTTTTTTTTTTTTTTTTTTTTTTTTTGAATTTTGAATTTTGGAAAAAGACTGCAAGAGTGTAGAGACTGCCAACTGAAAAATAATACATTACTCATAATAATATATACAACATTTGCATAAAATCATGATAAATTGGCCAGTTCGATGTGAAAACAAAATCAAATTAGAACATACATTTACTTACATCAGTACTACTGGCACATACAATAACAAAAAAAATAAGCAACTGGGTATTTACACATGTAACGGACTTATGACACAACATATTTCATCAAATTAATCGAGTAACAATATACCAAAGTGTAAAATAGGATAACAAATGCAAAATGAACCCCGCAATACAATTAAAGTCCATAAAAGTGGTGTTTGGGGTGTAGAATAAATGTATGTAAATGCACTTACAACAAGAAAACACTGTGCATGGGAAAAACAGTTATGTTCTTGTGCTACCCACATGTAGATTGAACCAGCCTAGAAAATTTTTACTGAAAACATGGTTTTCCAAAGAAAACCCAGACAGTGATGATGCAGTATCATCAGACTACCCAATTTACATACCCAAAGCCAAATAAAAACAGATGTGACTCATAACACATAGTCACAACAAAACAAGGTCATAATCCCCATAGAAATAAAAAGGCTTATGTATATAGAGTATATATAATTACTAATTTTGAAGACATACACACAAAAAAAAAACACAATTTAGAAGCAGAAAGTAAATTTAAGATAATCACAAATTTTAAAAGGTAGAATTTTCAGGAAGAAAAAAAATATTTACAAAAAAAATCACTACCCACTATGATTAGATAAAATACTACTCTGCTGACATTGCACTAGAAGAAAAAACAAAAAGCAATTTCATGAACGAAACCAAAGGGGTAAATTGGTATGTCACACCTAAGTATCAAAATAAAAACTATAATATGCCAAACTACATTCCTAGACTAAAAGTGGTATAAAAACACATAAAAAAAAATTATATACATAATTAGGAATCTATAATATCGTACTTGCGTCCATACGATGAAAAGTGCCAGCCGACCCAGCCTAACACTTGCTGTTAAAACAAGGAGGGAAAATAAAATCTGCCATTTTCAAAGTACCCATAATACATCTTAAATTTGAAGAAAAACTTGCACAAAAAGGTGTGCGGAGGGGTATTTACTAATAAAGTAGCTACATACCACAGAAAAATCTATGTATACACGACAGAGGGTGTATAAAAAACACGAAATCGGGTTTCCGGTTTTTGCTAAGTGAACCAAAACAAACCATGTTTGGGTCAGAAAACGCTAATATATACGACGAAAAATACATAAAATTACTATAAAATACACTGCAACACATAAACACACATAAATATTATGAAATAAAACTATAAATACGTATAAATAAAAGAATATAGAGAAACTAAATTTTATAAACAGGGCGAGTTCGTCTTTCACGTAGACCGTAAGAGTCCTGCGCAGTCGGCTGCGGTCGATTAAAAGATTTTGAGTTATTCGGTTTGTTAATCGAACTTTCTGCAACGCTAGTTTCGCTGGTCGTTGCTGCTATTTCACACTCCTGTACCTCCCTTTCCGATTCATTATTCTCCTCAGATAGAGATTCCTTCGCTGATTCACTTTTCTGCTGACTGTTATCAGCTGAATTTTCATCCTCCGGAGTTTTGTTTGAGTGAGGAGGAGGGGGGTCGATCTCGGCTGGATCGCTAGCTGAATTCGCTTGGCTTCCGTGAGTGCTGAATTCATTTTGAGTAATCGTACCAGGGTTACTCTCTTGAGTGTCAGAACTTGGTATAATACAGCAATCGCGACGGCGTCTGCGCTGAGCGAACTGCTCTGCATGGGGAATCGATTGCTGCACATCGATAGGTGGATCGTCAATCGAATCTGGGACACTCTCTTGTTGTTGTGGGTCGTCGGACCAAATCGGGAGTCTGTTTTTAAAGGCAGAGAGGCGATCTACATGTACAAATTGGACATTTTTGGGATTTGCAACAAGGGCGATTTTAAAATTTACCTCATTTAATTTTTCCAAGACAGTGAAGGGGCCATTATTTAATTTACTTAATTTTTTTGTTGTGCAAAGTGCAATTGCTGGAGTAAAAAGCCAAACCAGATCACCAACTTTTAGTTTTTTGTCAACAGCTGTCTTTTCTCTATACTTTTCTTGATTTTCTGAAACCTTTATTAAAAGATTGTGCACTTCAGCGTACACCTTTTGGAGAGCTGGTATTAAAAGTTAACAAAAAGAGGGGGCATCATTATAGCTAAATTGGGGGGGTTGAGAAAATAAATTATAGGGTAGGTTAAGGTTTCTGCCATACATAACAGCTGCTGGAGTTAGTTTGGTAGAAGAGTGCACAGCCGTGCGCATGGCTAAAAGTGCAAATTTAAGCTTGGTGTCCCAGTCTGATTGATTCTCATTTACAATGTGGCAAAGGGCGTTTTTTAAAGTCCTGTTCTGTCGTTCTATCTGAGCATTTCCGGCTGGGTGATACGCCGTGGTTTTGGGATGTTTTATTCCAAACATTTTGTACACATGCTCGATAGCTGCAGAAATTAAATTGGGTCCTCTGTCGGTTGAGATATAACATGGAGCTCCATAACGTGAAATGAAGTCTGCGAGAGTATCGGCTACCACATCAGATGTGATTGAGGATACCGCATAAGCTTCAGGCCACTTTGAAATTGCATCAATGTATGTGATTATAAACTTGTTACCCGAAAAGGTAACAGGAAGAGGCCCTATAACATCGAGGTTCACTTTATTCATAGGGAAATGAGGTGTGGGTACACGTTGGAGAGAGGCAAGTTGATTTGCTTTGTGCGCTCTTTTTTCCTGACAGCTAACGCACGACTCCACTAGGTGTTTGACATCTGCCGACATTCCTGGCCAATAAAAGTGCTCACGAATGCGGTCTATTGTCTTTTGAAAAGCTTGGTGACAAGCAGCTAGGGATTCGTGGGTTAGTGCAAACACTTGCTCAACCATTTTCTTCGGCACCACAAGTTTGATAGGATTATTCAATAGGGGTGACTCCCGTGTATCCTCACATACAAGAAGATCATCCCTAAAGAAAAATCTCAAATACTTGGGTGCAACTTCAAGATTTTCACTAATTTTGCGAGCAATTTCACAGCACTTTTTATCTGTTTTCTGTAATTCACCTATCTTTTCTAAAAGGTTGGAATGTGGCATAAAAGTTGTCTCCTTCTGTACTTGTATACAAAAGTTGCAATTGGTCACATTATCCGGTTTGCTATCTGTGGGGAATCTCGAAAGAAAGTCTGCAACACTATTACATTTTCCCTTAATATATCTGATGGTAAACGTAAAATCAGAAAGTGTACAGATCCACTTGGCCATACGTGATGTGGGATCCTGAATTTTGAGCATGTACGTAAGAGGCGCATGATCAGTGTATATAAAAAATGAGTATTGGCAAGGTAGCACTTGAAGTGTGCAGTGGCCCATACTAATGCCAATAACTCTCTCTCAGTGGCAGAGTATCTCGTCTCAGCGTCTTTAAGTTTTCTGCTAGCAAATGCGACAGGGTGGAGCATCTCATTTTGGTCCAGTTGTGATAGTACTGCCCCGAGTGCTTCTCCACTCGCATCGGTGTAAAGGTAAAACTCCTTATCAAAATTAGGAAGGGCGAGACATGGTTTGGATATTAGAGCAGATTTTAAATCCTCAAACTCTTCCTGTGCTGCTTGGTTCCAAGTGAACCGACCCGTATCTTTAGTGAGGTTGATAAGACTTCTCGCTCTTTTAGAAAAATCCGGCAAAAATCGCCTATAGAAGGAGAGTGCACCGATGAAGGATCTGACAGCCTTTCGGGTGTTAAGAGGTTGGAATTTCCTTATTACTTCAATATTTTTGTTGATTGGTGACACTCGTCCTTTTTGGATTTCAAAGCCCAAGTATTGGATCTTGTCGGATAAAAATGTACACTTACTGGGTTTGAGTTTAAGCTTGTGTTGCCGAAGTCTTTCAAAAACAAGCTTAAGTTTATTTATATGGGATTCGACATCTTTAGAAGCTATTACTATATCGTCGATGTACACTAAAATTCCCAAATTTCCTAGGTCACCAAAAATTGCAGACATAAGTCGTTGAAAGCTGTTTCCCGAATTCGAAAGTCCGAAACAGTTTCGATTCTACTCAAATAACCCTTTGTGAATAATAATAGCTGTTTTATACTTATCCTCAGGACGGATAGTTTGTTGAAAAAATCCACCAGTTAAGTCTAATGTGGAAAAAAAATTTGAGCCTGATAAAGCGTCAACTGAGTCTGTGATGTTTGGTATGGGGTAGGCATCTTTCATTAGATTTTTATTTAATTTTCTAAAGTCAACAGCCAGTCTGTAAGATCCGTCTGATTTTTTCACAAGAATGACCGGCGAAGCAAATTCTGAAATAGATGGGGAAATTATATTGGCCTGTAGTAAAATATTTAATTGATCTTCCATTTCCTGTCGTAAGTTATGGGGGACTCTGTATGCTTTACATTTAACCGGTTTTTCTGAAGTTAGATTAATTGAATGGGGTATAGTGTCACAGCCGGGTAAGTCTAAGACAGACGCAGCAAAAACATCTTTATTTTCTTGTAAACATTCTTGCATTTTTAATTTTAAGTGGGGTTCTAAGTGGTCTAAATTAATTTCGGAACTCCAACTGAGGTCAGCATGGTCAAAATCAATTGGAGGGGGAGTATTGATATTACAGGCTAAATTACAATTATCTGGGGTTACGTTAGAATTATCAATACATTTTTGAACTTTTGCTACTAAAGTACCCTTATTTAATACTATATTGTTATCAGAAAAGTTAGCAAAGGATAGAAATAAGCCATGTTCTTGGGTGCAAATAGATCTAGAAATTAAGAGGCCTGCATGTAAATTCTTAGCAAAGGGCTCTAACATTAAAATACTATCCTTGTCATTGAAATTTTCCTTCGTACATCTGACTTTAGCTAAAATTTTAGACTGGACTGGGATTTCAAGTTTATTACACAAAGATGTCATACTGATATTACACGCCTTTTTCTCAACATCATGTTTACCTGTATTTTCACTAATATCATTTGCTTGCATTTCCTCATTTTCAGTAAATTCATAACTACCCATTTCAGAATTTTCAGAATTGTCACTAAACTGCTCCCCAATATTTGCATTTACATTATTTACACTATTAGATTCTGAATTGATTTGAGAAATGCATTGTTCAAAATTTTGAAAATTTTCCTCACATTGTTTATTATTTCCAGAATCAATTTTATCAACAGTAGTACCACCCGGTAATTCTTCCATCATAAAAACCTGGCAATCACTATTACTTTCATCACATACCCTGTTACACCTTTTATCAATATTATTTTCTTCGTCACTACTATTCTGACTATGATGAACCTTTCTTATCTCCCTACTATTCCCTAATTTTATTTTCTCTGCACAGTTTCTTATTTCAATATCTTTCGAATAGTCAGGAGTACTACTTTTTGCTATCAATTTAGTCTCAGTTTCAACTTTATGATCTATGGGATAGTTATTTTTGCAAGTATTTACACTAGAATTGTTATTATTTACATTACACATACATTTACATTTAGCACAATTATACACATTAATAGGATTATTATATACAGGTAATTCATAACATTGCATGCATGGGTCACTACTCTTACCTTGTTTGTTTACCTTTGTTTCCTCTAAACACACATTACTGTTTTTGGTACAAGGAGGGGTAAGCGGGGTTTGTTTACATAGTGTTTGCTCCGAAGCTTGAAGAGAAACAGTATTTGTGGCACAATCAATGATTGCATTGTATTGTTTCAAAAAGGGCATACCTAAAATGGCATCAAATTCCTTCGCCAACTTGCCCTGCACTACAAAAAAAACAGTTTGGCATTGGGTGTTATGGAATTTAAAATTCATAACTACTTTTTCAGTAAGGGGAACTTGTTCTCCAGTTACTGTCAGAATAGGCGTATAACATTGTTGCACATTATAGTCTGTGAGCGAGTTCAAAATTACACTGCTTAAGAGATTAATCGCAGAACCTGAGTCACAGAGGGCAGTTATGTTCGTATTACCTATAAGTATATTGGCAGTTGGCAAGTTATAAGACTGCGGAGAAAAAACACTATATACCGCAGGTGGGTCGGTGGCCTTTTTTGGAATCAGTACGACTACCTCTGATTCAGCCGATCCCCGTTTAAATTACTATTTTCTGCACCAGTGGGATTATTTGCTTGCTGACCCTCCGCATAATTTTGTACTCTGCTCCTATCACTTCTGTTGTTGTTGTAATTATTTCCTCTGTTTCCCCTGAAGTTTCCTCTCCTGTTGTAGTTTCCCCGGTAACTATTGTCATATCCTCCCCTGCTTCTAAAATTATGGCCTCTGCTCCTATTAAAATTATAAATATTCTGGGGCATTCTCTAGCATAATGGCCAGGTTGGGAACAGTAAAAACAGAATTAATTACAATACAGTAATATTTTTATTGAGCACTCTTTCCTGGCTCTGCACCTCTCTCTCTCTGCTTTTATCACTTATTAGGTTGTCTAGTTTAGAATTTAGAGCCTCAATTTGTATTCTAAGAGTTTCTATTTCTGCACTGTTGTCCCTAGTTGGCTGAGTAGCTGCACAAGCTAGATTCTGCGGTAGATTTTGTTGAAACAAAAGGGGGTTTGGTTCCTCATGTAAAGTGTAAAAAGGATTTACACTGCGGCACGCTTTTTCCTCCAGGAGAGCGAAAGTTAAAATTTGCTGTGGGGTTTTGGGATCTTTGGTGATGACGCCCTTTCTGATTTCAGGTGCAAGGTTACTCAGTAACATAGAATGCAACATGGCTTCACGGCTTTTATTGACGATGACATCATCCACTCCATCAATAACAAGTGCCTTTGATGAGAGGTCAGATGCAATGTCAAAAAATTCTTGTACAGACATACCTGGTGTTTGCTTAAAGTTGAGGAATTTGGAAAGTGCAACATCAGGAGTAGGTGTGTGGATAAATTTGTTCTTTAGGATACTTAACAGTTCCGCACTTGTTTTATCTTTGTGGGGCTTAAGTAATCTGGCTGCATTCCCATTTAAGCGGTTAAGGAGAGCAAATTTTTTTTCATTTTCATTCCAGCCAAAAAGAGTGGAGAGACTATCCAGTTTCTCTGAAAAGTCAGTAAATGAGACTGAGCTAGCCTCTCCATTAAATGGTGGGATGTTGCATAAGTTGTCAACCAATGAATTTTTTTTCCGGAGCTCTACCAGCTCCTTAGTGGCATCTTCCTTGGCCATAATAAAGTCAGATAATTATACAGAACTCAAAAAAAAATTTAAAAAAAGGCAGAAAAGGGGAAAAAAGGGGATTATAAACCTCGGTAGCACAAGAACACCACCAGTTTCATTATACAAATTTTAAAAACATCAATCTTAGTATTTACAAAAATATATATAGAAAATTTTACCAGATATATATATGTAAAAAATTTCACCAGAAGTAAAACCCGATACCCAGTTGCTCCATTCATATAATGTAAACAAAATTTACAGTCAAAAAAAAAGTTTAATACTTGGTAACCGCAGGAAGGTTTCTACACGGCACCATTTTCTTGTTGGGGTATTTGAGAAAGTGATAAATAACCAAGAGAATGAATTTTGTTGATTTTAGAAATTGAAATAATTTTACACAATTACTAATTAAAAATCTAAATAGAGAGATGCAATAAACAAAACAAACCAAATAAATTTTGAATAACTAATAATTAATTAAGTCAATGAATAAATTTATAAAAAGGGTATCAACAAATTTCTCATTCATCACAATACCTCTTATACCCAACAAGTGGTTTGGCGGATTGGAACATTCTTATGGTAACAAAAATAAGAATCATTAAAACTTTATAGGACAGATTTTGAATAAGAAAAAACATAACAAAGGGTCCTGTAAACCTTCCAGAATTTGCAAGGAACAAAAAAAGGGGAAAGAAGTTAATTAAAATAAGGATATAGATAATTAATTAAAGTTACAAAACATGATCATATCAATGTACCAATTTGCCAGAACCATGCGAGTGATTTTGTATAGTGAATAGTATCATACCAAGAAGAACTAGGTAACACAATTTTCTTTTAATAAGAAATTGGTGTAATTCAATTACCTAAAATGCAGCTAAAAAACTTTAAGAATTAAACATAGTTAATATTAAATTTTTCTTTTACATTCATCTTCAATTCTTTTACTTCAATTAAGAGCAGGTTAAATTTACTTTATTTATTAAATCCTTTTCTTTATAGAAGAAAATAAAAGTATTTCATAATATTTTAAAGAAGCAATTTAATATTTAAAGAAAACCAAATTAATAAACATTTTCAGAAACAAAACAAGAATTTAAATTTACTTATATTATCTGCATTGATAAACGAAAATTAAATAGAATCACACTCATAGTAAAATTAAGTTTAGTAAGAATTAACTATTTGGTAAATATCTGCTCTGATTATTTACATATAAAAAAAATCTCATCATTATCTTAACAATCAAATTTGGCTTAAGTATAAAAAAAAAAGAATGAATTTCTGCAATATACATAAAACAGAAAAGAGACATCACTAACATGGATTTGAATTTATTAACTTATTGCTGATTTCCCAATTAGAACAACACTTAATCAGTATTTGTAAATTATGTGAGACATATATATATATTTTTTGTGGATAGGAAAGTTATTTACATACATATGTATTAAAATCTACGGATTGTAGAAATAGTGACAGTAAGCACTATTGAACTAATAAAAAGACACATATTTACCGAAATTTCAATAGCAGATTCATCACATATATGTAATTGTAGATTGCCAAACGGAAAGTATTAGACAGTTTCGACTACTTGTTGACAGTCTCTTTCATTTCTATGGGACACTCTTCGAATAATTCGTGGTTTTAATACCTTGTTACTTCTCAGGTAAGACGGAGCAAGTATCTAGCTATACCTTGGCTTGATGGAGATAAATAAAATTGGACTTCGCAACAAACTGTTGGAGACTCGGGGATGCTTTTTATTTCTTTTCTTTCGTCACACCTTTAGTGGCTTGATGGAGACAACTCTTCACAAATCACCCCTTTCTTTTAACTTAAAAAAAGAGTACTAGGTTCACCCAATGAGGAACACGAAAGACAGAGTACATACGGTACCCATCCCGACATCACGGAATGTCTAAGTTATACCAAGTATCGATAGCAGTAACATGAAGATCAGCAACGCCTAATCCATACTAACATCGGTCCGTAGCAACCACACCTGGGCACAAGATTTTTTTTTTCTTTACCGAAACTTCCAGCTTCACCGTTGCAGCTCGAGTGCCTCCGAAACTCAACAGCTTCAAAAAAAAAATTATTGGGGGAGGGGGGGAGAGGAAAGGCCTCAGCCTTCCCCGAAAACACCGTAAAAACCTCTCGCCAGTTACATTCTCCCGCGCAAAGCAATACCAGGGGGGGAAAAATCCCTGCGAATACCTTACATGAAACCATTGGCCGCCGCTCTCTCGCGGGTGGAACTACTTTCTCATACGGGTGATTGGCATGGCAGCTGTACTGCTTTCGATTCCCTTTCCACGTAGAGATAAGCACAGCTGATTACTGGAGACCACCAACGTGAATGCTGTTTACAAAAAAACAGCATAAATGGAGTCATAAAACTCCTGACAATACAAGCTAATATACGTCGCCTGGGAAATGGATTTTTATTGCCCAAGTGTCCGAGAGCATTTGAAAATTTCCCAGGGTAACAAGGAACACCCCAGTGAAATTATCTTACAGGGAAAATATAAAAATTATGAAAAGTAGGTAGTAAAAGAGATAATGAATTTGTTTTAGCTTAGACATTTAAAAGAAAGAAAAGGTATTTTAACTCCGAAATTAAAGACTAATGGTCTAAAACAGTAGAGAAAGGGGGGGGGGGCTTATGAACAGTACAACTTAAATAGAATAAAATAAAGAGAATATTAAATGAAAAACATTATGATTATTAAAAAAGGAGGGGGGGGCTTACAACTAATATAGAAAAAAAGAAAAAATGGAAAATTTAGAATAAATGAAAAAACCTACCCTAACATACTGTACACATGATCAGTCACATTCATTTCGGTTCATAAATAAGAGAGTTACAGTATAACAATATTCAGATGTGTTTCAAAATGTCAGCCACCCTACAATTTCAAACTGCCATATCTCAGCCATTTTTTTTAGATAAAGTCAAAACAAAAAAAAATGCTCGGAATCCTTGTACCACGATCTTACACTTAATGGAAACAACTTTTTTCAATTTATAATTTTTTTGTACACCTTTTTGAAGTTTTTAATTTTTAAATTTTTTAACTGGCCGCCTTTTTGAAACAAGATGGCAAATGAATGTGGCCAACGAACTCAGTGGCACATACTCAGTCACATCCAAATCGGTTCATAAATAAGAGAGTTACAGCATGGCATATGTCACATATATATATATATATATATATATATATATATATATACAGTGAAATCTGTCTAAGCCGGAAATCTGTCTAAGGCGGAAACATTTCAGAGTCCCACATTTTTAAACATAGATATTTCTGAGAAATCTGTCTAAGACGGAAACAATCTGTGTAACGCGGAAACGGACATTCATTTTGGGGTCCCAGGTAGCAAATTTACTGTTTAAGACGGAAGAAAATTCCGCTGCGAAATATAAATGGAAAGTAACCTCATCTTTCCATAATGACATATATTGTCCAGTCCCACTCCTAGAGGTCAGAAGGGGATCTCACTGATTGGGGAACAATGGCTCACTGGATTTCTGGCAAGTTCAATCTTCGGTTTACGGTAAGGTAAGATCTGTTTAAAAAAGGAGGGCTACGACACCCTTATGGGGGATTTCAGCACCCTTTCACCCTATCCCAAAATAGTTTCGCCCCTGGTCAACTGCTAAATTTTGTTTGTCGTATAATACAACAATTCTTCATCGAATTTCAGACAAAAATAATATTGACACAACATCCCGAAATATCTACAAGCTCTTTTCAACAGATGAAGAAAATGCAGACTGTGAAAGTGTAACTAATTTAGTTTGTGTTTAACTCAGTAAGTGCTAGATGCAAGACGATATCATTGTCGTATACACTCGTAGATTATAAAGACGAGATTTGTTTCATAATTTAAGTCATTATTCCTAAATGGTTAATAAATCAAAAATGTCGAATACTTTATCATTAAAAGACAAAATTGCAATTGTTAAACCCAAAGAACAGCACATCCCAGTTAAAAACTTATGTGAAAAAGCTCTTAAGAATCTAAAGCTTTTACAAAAATTTTACATAGAGCGAAACATTATGAAATGATACCAATGTTAAGTGAAATACTATGTGCTACCGAAGCAGAAACGATTAAGAAAAAAATAAACAAACAACAATATTCGATTTTTTCTTTCTAAATAAGTTTAAGATAATAGAATTTTAAATATAACTATTTTTTTTTCACTAAAATCTGTAATTTGGATTTATACCAGTGTGTTTGTGTACTATCTATTGGTAGTGTAAATTAATATTACTATAAATACAGTGTCTCACAAAAGTGATGGGACACTTGTGCTTTATAAAAAGAAACTGCAATAAAATAAATAAACAAACATGTGCAAAAATTTTTTGGGTGTGTTTCATATTTAAAGTTAGTAACAATTATTACATAACATACATTTTGTCAAAATATTAAAATATTAATTTAGTAAAAATACAATTGTTCAGAACGGAGCAAAAAATGGCTCACATAAGTGATGGGACACTTACTTTTCCATCAAATATTTATCCAAAAATTTTACTTTTTAAAAGGTTTTAATATTTTGTTGGATTTCCTTTTACTTTTAAAACATGATTTAATCTTTTTGGGATGGATTCGACTAATTTTTTTGTGATTTCTGGAGTGATTTTACCCCATTCTTCTTGAAGCACCGATTTTAGTTGTTGTTTTGAAGAAATGGTGTGTTTGCGAATTCTTGATTCCAATTCTTGCCAAATATTCTCTATGGGATTTAAGTCTGGATATTGTGGTGGTGTTTTTATTATTTCAGGACAGTTATATAGCAGCCAGAGTCTAACGTTCAGAGCAGTGTGCTTGGGGTCATTGTCCTGGTAGAATTTAAAATCGTTATGAAGGTTCAATTTTCGTGCTGAAGATTTCAAATTTTTCTTTAAAATATCAATATACTTGTACTGATCCATCATACTGTCAATAAAAACAAGATTACCAACTCCAGCGGACGACATACACCCCCATACCATAACTCCTCCTCCACCATGTTTTACTGTTGGTACCAAGTTCTGTTTGCGAAATTCTTCCCTGGGTTTTCTCCACACCAAGATTCTACCGTCAGAACCAAATATATTAAATTTACTCTCATCAGCAAATATAACTTTATTCCAGTAATCAGAATTCTTATTTATGTTGGATTTTGCGAAAGCTAGTCTGAGTTTTCTATTCTTTTCACTTACGAAGAATTTTTTCCTGGCTACTCTACCGTGATATCCAGCAGATCGAATTACCCTTCTAATAGTCTCAGGATTAACAATTATTCCATATAATGCTTGTAAATCAGCAGCAACTTTTGAAGCACTAATTCTTGGATTTTTTTTAATATTTCGAACGATAATTCGCTTTATTCCATTGGATAGCTTTGATGGTCGGCCAGGTCTTCTTTTATCCTGAATCATATGATTCTTTTTATATCGTTTAATGATATTGAAAACTGTTGAACGACGCAAGTTAACTGTTTCAGCAGTTTTTCTAATAGATTTTCCACGTTCAATATGCAAATTAATAACTAATTTTCGAATTTCAGGCGAAGTTTCTTTTCGTTTAGCATTCATGGCTACACAGAGCTAAAAAACACAAAAATTCCAAAACAAACTGGAGAGAAATACTGCAGACGATTTTATAAATTATTGCCAATTGCTTTTAAGTAAAAATAAAACCCCCAAAAATATTTTTATTGCTTATTTCAGACGATTTTTGTTGCATATATAATGGTGTCCCATCACTTATGTGAGCTATTTTTTGCTCCGTTCTAAACATTTGTATTTTTATTAAATTAATATTTTAATATTTTGACAAAATGTATGTCATATAATAATCTTTACTAAATTTAAGTATGAAACACACCCACAAAAAAATGTGTACATGTTTTTTTAATTTATTTGATTAGTTTCCTTTTGTAAAGCACAAGTGTCCCATCACTTATGTGAGACACTGTATATACAAAATATGTACAAAAATTTTATGTTTATTTAAATTTTTTTTTAAATAAAAGCTATGCTAGTTTTAATTTTTAGCCAAATAAATGTTTTATACTCTGTTAACGGGATATCTATAAAGTTTTTCTGTTTAAGCCGGAAATCTGTCTAAGACGGAATTTTATTTCAGTCCCAAGCGATTCCGCCTTAGACAGATTTCACTGTATATGCAAAAAAAAAGGTTGATTTATTTTTTTTCATGAACATCTTCTTAATACAAATAATTGTTGTTTACCACATAATTATCGAATTTTAAATTTCAGCAAATGAAAAATGTATTTACTAATGTTACTGCACTTAAAATATCCACCTAAATTAAAATAAGTTTTCTTCAAACCACATTCAATAACACCGATTCCTTCCATTTTTATGAATGTTTAAAATATAAGCGAATTTTTTGTAATAACAAGCATATCACTGCAACAAATGCAAGCTGTTTGGGGAAAAAATCAACTTACCGTACACAAAAACATTTCGAACTTGGGATATAATTCCAGTTCAAATTAATGCAACAAAAGAAAGTATCTTCTTTATTAAAAAAAATGTCTTTTTAATTGTATACGGAATATTTTATCATAAGCGGTCACCTGCATATTAAAATTGAATATAACATTTAATAGCAATCTTATATTTTTATTACATAGTCATGTTTAGCATAGTCAAAGCATGGCAATTAAAATGTCATTAATTTCAAAAGTTTAATTAGCGGCATAAATATTGCAGAAAAAGGAACTAATTAAAGTTTTGGATAATCGTTGGTTATTCAGACATAATTCGAAGAATAATTTGTGTTCATTAATGATTGCTAATTTAATTGCTGCTTTACTTGTGTGATAGATCGTAAAACTCCAGACTACATGAACGTATATATTTTGGATTAAACTGCTTTTAAAATACTGATTATTAATCAATAAGTACTATTATTAAAAATTTATTCATCCAGTACATCGCAGGTTAATGATTCCCTTCTCAGATACACTATTATATGAGCAATGATGACCGATCACTAGCGATTTTAGACGCTTTGTTAAATATCTAGAAAAAACATAAGGAATTATCCTGAAACTTCAGGCATGTAAACAACATAGTCGACGTCATATATGTCGGTGAAATTTTTTTCACAAAACCCTATAGGGGGCCGTCAATAAATTGAAGAAAACGAATATCTTTCGGATAACCCTGTAAAATCTAATAACGCAAAAGCGTTGAAATGGAAGCACATGCTTAGGAGGCTTCTTTTAATAAACTATGTTCATTTTTATGAGGATAGCACGTATACTCGCGGATAAATTAGGGTTTTTATAAAAACAATCCCAAATTTCACCAAGTGTTTTGCTTATAATTTTCAGAGTTCTTAATATAAAGAAATGTTCTTTTCAGGAACGGTGCCAAACAACATTTAGTACAATACCCTGCGATCAGAATTAAAAAATAATAAATATTGGATGAAAAATGAGCAGGTCCACTAAATATTGTTTCACTGCGCATGCGCGAATGCAATCAAAATATACTGTGCATAATATATTAGCTAAATGTATAGATCAACTTTTGTGAAAGTTTCAAAAACATAGCTTGAAAATTCTGATAGTGATAGTCGATAGAATAAGCTTGAAATTTGCTGTTCCCAAAAGTAAGCAAAAAGATGAGGGGCGGTATCCAAATATACAATGAGAGACACTTCATTCTTATTGTGTCAACTTTCATAAGCTAGTATATTTGGATACAACCCCTCATCTTTTTGCTTCCTTTTAGGAACAGCGAATTTCGAGCTTATTCTATCGACGATTACTATCAGATTTTTCAAGCTATGTTTTTGAGACTTTTACAAAAGTTGGACTACACATTTATCTAATATATTATGTACAGTATATTTTGATTGAATTCGCGCATGGAATAATATTTAGTGAACCTGCTCATTTTTCATCCAATATTTATAATTTTTTAATTCTGATTGCAGGGTATCACATATAATGTTGAGTGTCATCGTTCGTGTAAAGAACATTCTTTTATATTAAGAACTCTGAAAATTATAAGCAAAACACTTGGTGAAATTTGGGATTGTTTTTATAAAAACCTTAATTTCTCCACGAGTATACGTGCTATCCTCATAAAAATGAACATAGTTTATTAAAAGAAGTCTCCTAAGCATGTGCTACCGTTTCAACGCTTTTGCGATATTAGTTTTTACAGGGTTATCCAAAAGATATTCGATTTTCTTCAATTTGTTGGCGGCCCCTTATGGGGTTTCGTGAAAAAATCTTCGCGGAAATATATTACGTCTATCATGTTGTTTACACTCCTGAAGTTTCAGGATAATTCCTCATGTATATTTCCAGATATTTAACAAAACGTCTAAAATCGCAAGTGACCAGTCATCAATGGCCATATAGTGTATTTCATTCAATCGCAATCATTTTCGGCTGTTTGGAAAATACTTGTCAAGATGAGTTCCTAAGTCTCAAAATGCTTGTAATTCAACGAGTTTCGTTTAACTGGATTTAAGTGTTCGTAAATTAAGGATGAAATATCCCGATATTGAGTTTTAATGCACAAGAATTTAGTTTAAGATATTTTTAATTTTTAAATTCCATGCTTGCAATTTTCACAGTTTCCTTTATTCTTAACGCATTATTGACCAGTGCCGAGTATACTCGTATTTTCAAAGCTATCATTTTTTAAGTTTTTTGTTACCAGAAATTTTGTAATATAATCCTCGCCTTGTGAAGATTATTTTTAAATATATAGTTGTGACAAAAAAAAGCATTGTAAAAAAGAGATTTCATATTAAAATGTCAGTTAAAAAATTATTAATAGAATCGTGGAAAAAAAAGTACAATCTCCTATCAAATATTTCTGCCATAATATAAAACTGACATCAGTACAATCTTATTATTAATAACATTTACTATTAAATGGATTAGGAATTGAGGGTGTCTACACATAAAAATTTGAACTTACTGTTTGATTTTCAATGGTAACATCTTATTTAGACAAAATAGTTTTATTCTATGTTTAAAATTTCTCCGAAAATGCATAATTTTAAGTTGGCATTAAAATTATTCAAACTTTTGTTTTTTTAGTCCTAAATTGGTTTTATATATTTTTTATTTATATCTTCTAAAATAATATTTATCTAATGCATTTTTTTTCTTTTTGGCATGTGCATATTATTTAAAAACATAAATATAATATATTAGTCATGTAAGGTCTATATTTTTATGACATGAAATATGAATTATGAAATTAATATTTCAAAAAATACATCAATACCATCATACAAATACATCAATACATATACATCAATACATATACATCAACCTATAAATCTTTTATAGAGAAATCAATTTCTAAAAGCTTTTAATATATAAATACAGTATTTCAGATCTTTCTGTCATTTAGTTTTAAATTTAAATACCATCTGCGTTACAATTGAAAAAAAAAACACATTCATTGAAAAAATGACTAATGTCATAAAATCTGTTAAATCATTCGCTGCCAGCCATGAATATACTCGTGGTTTTTTAATCTAACATTGCGAATTCATACCGGAAATTTCGAAAGAAGAATTTTTATTTTATGTAATCACGAAATGTCTCTAATTATATAAAGTAAATATTGCTATTAGTATTTTCAAGTATGAATTCGAACTTTCTAAATAAAATAAAATTCCGGTAATTTTAAACCGGCAGTGAACGCGTTAATAAATATAACATCTATCTCAGTCATTTGACGGAATATTGAATTGATTTATACGTTTTTTTAATACTAAAAATATTTCCGATTGAAAATTATTAATAAAATTTCTATTGAATCTGAACCTTATTGTAACGAATTTCACTTTTGAGATAACCCTCAAAATTAGTCCAATTATAAATACTGAATATTTTCAGATCTAATCATAGAAACTTCGGGAAAATTTACACCTGGACTAAGTTGATGGTCTATGTAGATTTGTAACCTAGAACCCACATTAGGTATTGGTATTGAAAATGTCAATGTTTGTGTTTATTTTAATATGGAAATAATCTCCTATGAAAATTTTGAAAATGTCAAATAAAAGTAAACATTTTTCCTAATTGAATGTTTCTAATTTTATTTTCCTCCTACTTGTAAAAATAATCGTAATTGTTTGTGTACTTTTTCTTTCACAGCTGTAC
This sequence comes from Maratus michaelseni, assembly GCA_963931845.1. Lineage (NCBI taxonomy): Eukaryota > Metazoa > Arthropoda > Arachnida > Araneae > Salticidae > Maratus > Maratus michaelseni. The sequence continues at coordinate 200,447,820 of OZ007596.1, forward strand.
ATATAATTTTTGTGGTTACACAAAACTGAATTCGCATGCACTATCAAAATTTACAATGAAATAAAATAGACTAAAATTGAATATGTCTTTCTTTTAATTATAAATTTAATGTAAAATGAAGAAAAAGTTTACCATTGTATATACACAATTGAAATAAAATAATTTCAATTTTCACTTTCTTCAACAGGATGCATTATCCTAAACGCAAACAAACGAAATAAAATTTAATTAATGTTCGTTTTAATTATGGAATTAAACAGCAAATAAAACAGCAATTTATCACAATATACAAAAATAAAAATAATATGATTTAAATCAGTCTTCACACTCTTAAACTAGATTAATTATTTAAAACACAAATAAATGAAACTGGGCTTAATTAATGTTACTTCCAATTATAAATTTGTCAGTAAATGACGAAACAATTTACATCGTATATGCAAATGGAAATAAAAGGATTTCAATCGGTTTTCCCATTTTTAAATGGGATTAATTCTTTTAAATACCGTAATTTTTATTTGAATAAGCCAAATGAGCAAAAATATACAGTATGGTTTCTGAACTGTGCTGACAAAATAAAAGTCTATTTTCCAATAATTAAACAGAATGAAGAACAAGAACTGAGTGATATTTTATCCATTTTTTTAACAATTTCCAACATAGTTGAAAAGTGTTTAGGAATTTGGTTTGTCTCTCTGTCTGTCTGCCATCTATCCTACCGTACTCTAACTCTCGTAAATATATTCGGATTTCCATGAAAATTTAATATGTTACTGATTTTTTCTATAGAATGTTCGGAATTGAAAATGAAGTGTGTAGCATTTATAACTCGTTTACAAGGGCACACAAAATAGTTCCTTTACGTTATGGTCTATGGGGGGGAAATCATTTCCGATGCATTTTAATGATGTTACAGTACTTCAAACGTAATGAAATTGATATGCATCAGTAAGGTGGAGTAAAACATGCTTTCTTAGGCGCATAATATACTAGCATTTATAGCTCGTTTAGTAGGATACACAAAATAATTCCTTTACATTATGGTCTATGGGGTTAAATCATATCCGATGCATTTTAATGATGTTATAGTATATACGTAATGAAATTGATATGCATCAATAAGGTGGAATAAAACATGCTTTCTCAGGAGTATAATATAATAGCATTTATAGTTCGCTTTCAAGGACGCACGAAAGAATTCTATTACATTAAAATCAACGGGAAAAATCATTTGCAAAGGATTTTTATGATGTTATATACTTCAAACATAATTAAACTAGTCGGATGTGCCAATCCCAAAACTTTCTTCTATCTCACCCAAGTTTCGCATACATTAAAAACGAATCAGCACGAATTTATATCAAGGTCTAACTGAATCTAAAGTTTTATTAAATTCCGTGCATTAGTTCTTAAGATATGCCTATCGCTAAAATCGTGTAAATCCTGAAAAATGCAGCATACCAGCGCCACATGTTGGGAGATTTCCATCAAAACCTAATCAACAACAACTTAACTTAACGTCTAACGGAATCTGATTTTGGATGAATATCCGTGCATTAGATCTTCAGAAACAGCTATAGTGAAAATCATGAAAAAAGTAGCATAGCAGTCCCACCTGTTGGGCTATTTACACCAAAACATAATCAGCACCTATTTATGTCAAGGTCTAAGAGAATCTGAAGTTTGATGAAAACCAGTACATTAGTTCTTGAAATAGAGCTATAGCGGAAATCGGCAAAAAGGAAGCCACCTGTTGGGCAATTTACACCAAAAACTAATCAGCACCAATTTATATCAGGGACTAACTGAATCTAGAGTTTTATTAAATTCCGTGTTCTAGTTCTTGAGATATCGCTATCTTGAAAATCATGAAAAAAGTGGTATAGCACGCCACCTGTTGGGATACCTACACCAAAACGTAATCAGCGTCTTTTTATGTCAAGGTCTAACTGAATCTGAACTTTGATGAAAATCAGTACATAAGTTCTTGAGATAGAGCTATTGCGGAAATCGGCAAAAATTCAGCATAGCAGCCCCACCTGTTGGGCGATTTACATCAAAAACTAATCAGCGCCAATTTATATCAGGGACTAACTGAATCTAAAGATTTATTAAATTTCGTGCATTAGTTCTTGAGATAAAGCGCCCACAATTTTTTTGTCACATACAGATAGACAGACTCACAGGCTCACAGAGAGACATTTTTTAAAAACAGTCAAATCGTGTTCAGGACCTTTTAAAACGTATAAATCCGTCAACAACCGGGAATCGAAAAATTTCATGAATCCAATACTTTATTCTTGTAGAGAGAGAAGAAAGTGATGCAAAGGGATCACTGCGGTGCACAACAACATGTTTTCTATAGATTAAGGAGTGCGTACCATTTATCATGATTTACACTTATGATATGTCGACTACTCTGACTTGTAAGAAAAGGCGAAGTTTCGATTGCGAACGTGGTTTTTGTTCAATAATAGTCAATGTGCGTAAAAGTTTTCAAGGTTATCTTTCTCAAACTTTCGATGAATGAATGTAAAAACCTCAGAACTTGTGAATCTTCGCTTCGTTTTATTATTTATGCAAATTTATTCATCTGGTCAATCGATATAGCAGTATTTAAGCGCTGGCATGCGCTGAAAAATTGGATCGGTTCTTCCCCTTGGTGGTTTCTCGAGATCTGTGTTAGTTGCCTCAACTATTACACAGCGAAGAAGGGTATCGGCCGTTGGTAAGATTAGAGTTACCTTATTTTTTGTGCTAATTGAATAAAAGAGTTTGGAGCTCACGGAGTGCCGCTCCTAGAAATCTTGTAGTTGGAGTTGCAGCTAGTTCGCCTAGTGAACTTTGACTCTCTTGTTGCAGACATTTTTAACAGACGTTTGACTTTAAACTAGGTCGTAAGTTATTTTAAATTATCTATTTACTGACATTGTTAATTTGAAGTTTACTTGTGCTTGAGTAAAGTCTTTTGGGAATTGTTTTCTTCCGGCCTGAAGAAAATTAAGCAGAGCTTTTCTCAAAATCCTGCCCTTTTAAAGATTTGAAATAAAAGTTATTTGATTTTACGCAACTTGTGCTCATTTCCGATTAGCTAGCATTGATCACCAGCAACAGCGGCGACATGGCTCTTACATACTGATGCACAAAATTATTTGGTTACATATAGATATCATTGTATGAAAAAATGAATTTCTGAATAATATTCTGTTAATGTGGGAAAGTGTTTCATAAACTATGCGTGATGCATGATTTTTCGTTCTTGTTGCGTTTGTCTGAACTTCTTACAGGTTTAGACAGCGCAACGTGAACTATCGGTGACAGATTATACTAAAACAAGAAAGAACACTAAAGAAATGCTCGACTTCACACACTAATCTCCTGCAAGAATGGATCTAATATATGTCGCCGTTTGCTTGTTATTCATTTTTTTTAATTCGTCAGCCCCTTTTAAGGCACCCTGTATCATCATAAATTAATAGATTGTTTTTAATTATCACTTTGACATTTCTCCTATTCATAAAGTATAAGCATCTGAAATGATCATCAATATTAATTTCTTCTGCAGTTAAATATTCCTTATTCATAACTTTCGCTTATGAATAATTCATAACTGAATCTGCAATTCTCATTTGACTTTTCAAACTTCCTTAGGGATTCTACAGCAGCATGCACGAAAACTGATTTAAATGAACTGTTGGAATTAATTTTGCAATAAATTGTGAAAAATCATAATAAAAATTTTTAAATAGTTTGATAAAAGTATTTTTTCTTTAAAAGGCGAGACGAGTTACAACTTGAAGCATAATTTATCTGGTTTTTACATTTAATTATTTAACTATAGAAATAGGTAAACGAACATGTAATATATATATATACTATATGGTTACATTTAAAGGAGTGGGGGAACTTGCAAAGTTTTTTTCCTTTAATTAAAGACTAAGAGTTATAAAAAAGTACGTGCAGATACAGGTCGATCCAAAAGTCAGAGAAGAAATGAAAATCCAATAATTCGAAATGTATAGACACTTGCACGTTGGATTTCACATAAATACACAAAAAGACGAATTTTTTAATTTTTTTTTTTTTTTTACAGAATGTATAGACAGAAACTTATAATTTAAAAAATATATCATGAAGAAAAAATGTGAAAAATACAGCTTAAAAGGAAAACAAATTACAAGCTTCTAACAAAATGGTATCGGCTGGATTCAAACGCTGAACCTCAGGTTTTGAAACTGGAGAAGTTAGCTCTGCGCCATTAATGCTTGAATACATCGCCACAATATTTATCACTGATATCACTTGGTGGTTTTCCCTATAGAATAGGTTGTAAAATGGTGTGAAAATTGATTAAATACCTAATCCTTTGGCTGATTTGAACGAAAATCCACACCGTTCCTGTGACAGTAGTCTATATCGTCGCCAGTGGAAACAGTGGCGATAGTAGTCTGTCCATTCCAGTTGGAAGTGCCGTTTGGGAGTTATCGTGTTCACTCAGAAACGCATAAAAGTTATAATTACCATACTTTTCTTACACTGTGTGTTCGAAAAGTACAAAATTATTGCTAGTAAAACTTGCACTTATCACCGACTGTGAGCAAAGTAGTGGTTCCAGAGTTGCTGTGTAAAGCTAGATATTCAAGCATGTCGCTGCGTAGTAAACTCCGCTGTGCCGTTGCGCAAACTGCTGACAAAACTGAAAAGCCCCTTTCTGGTAGCAAATGTTATTATTTTGGCAATGCAATTTTGGTTATTAAAACCAGGCGATTCAACCCAGGCTCCCCGGTTTGGGCGGTTTACAGGCCGGTGTACAGTACGTAGGTGAAAATCTTTTTCAATTCAAAACCCTAATATGTATTTACATTTAGTATATTTTCTTAGACTGCCCAAAAACAACACCAAAAGGCATTTTTGGTACTTTCGTGTTAACAGCATGCCTGCGGTTAATTAATTACCGCATTAGTACCACAATAGCAACCGCATGCCTGCTGCTCGAAATCAGTAAATTGACATAGTTTTCAAATAAATTACATTTTAAACAACCTTTTTCTTTTCTATTCGACGATGTAAAATTTAAAATTGTGTGATGTTTACAAGTTAAAAGATTTATAATAAAACGAAACTGATCATTCAGCTCGTTGCCACTATTGATATGACGTCAGCATTTTTTGATTTATAGCATAACTATTCCAAAGTATTTTTGTACCGTAATATCCGGCGTATAATCCGTGGATCAAACAATCATGTTTAGACCCAGAATTTTATTTAATAATTGAAGTCAACTATTTACAGCGATCTAATAAGTTACATTTTATAAAGTAAAATTTCTGGGTCGAAACATGATTGTTTAATCCGCGGATTATACGCCGGAAATTAAGGTTCATTTTTGAGAAACTGCATAGTTCTATCATCTACACTTTTTCAATCATTGGATTTTTATTTTTCTGTGACTTTTGAATCTTCCGTTACCGACTAGCCGGTATTTATACCATTTTGGATGGCCTTTATTTGTACCACTGCTATGTTTATGTTAAAACCGGCATTACTCATTCATAGAGTAAAATACCAATAACGTAACGTTTGGAAGCTAACTATGTCTAGAAAACAATTTAATCGTCAATTCAGGCCAATATACGATCAGTATTTTTAAAAGAAACACATACAAGAAAAACTTTTGATATCTCAGATTTCATCGTGTTGACACTTTTACTCTTACTGTATGTAAATGAGACAGACTTCATGGACCGTACTGCTCCTGACTTTCTTCTCTCAATTAAAGGTGCAAACTATACCCATCACCACTAAGCTGCGATGTGCCCAGTTCTCAGAACACCTGCTAGCTGGTATTTGGACCTTCTCCTCTATATATAGAACTAGCAGGCTATGCCCGCTGCGCTGGTCAATTTTCTAAATCAACCTCAAATAAAACGGAATGGTGAATTCGACCATGTATTATCAAGTAATTTGGAGCTTCACCTGGCAAACCCTTCCACATTGTTCAATACAATTCGAATGCCATTGCACTATTATTTCATCTTAGGTGTTAGACAAAATTCAGGCTATTAATTATTCAGGCTATTTATTACACCATTTATAGTAGAGTTTGGTAGACAAATGTGGCCGTTATGACCAATAGAAATTAAAATGACCTCTAGTCACCCTACTACTAAAAAAGAGAGCAATCGTTGCGGAGATTGACAATTGAATTTAAATATTGTTCGGGTTATTCATTTTCGTTTGTTAGTTCTTGTATTCCGGGTCTCTCAGCTTGGCGCTATGCTTGGTTCCGGTAGTTAAACTAAAATCTCACTCTACGTAACATTATATATTTCGTAATATACGCCATCTTCTGGCAGATCTAGTGCAGTTTTCTAAATTTGGATTCTAGTAGAGAAAATATAGTAAAAAAAAGCAATAAATTACGTGCACATAAAAAACAGTGTTTAACTTTCATATTTAAAAGAAAAGTGAATCTTAAAAAAGTGGGGTTTTAAAGACGAATTGTTTGAATAACATTAAAATTGCGTTATTTTTATTGCCTTTCATTTTATGTACCAGTTTCAATCATGTAACAATTAACCTGGAAAAAACCTCGAAATCTGATTCTGATAGAAAAATAATACTCTATTTTGCTTGAGATAAAATCTTCCTAGTCTTCCGTAATCAGGTCCACAGCCAAGTTGGAAGTCAAAGATTTGAAGTTTTTGCAGCGACATGGTTACAAATGTACTAGAGTTAGCTACAAAACGAAGTTAACTACGTGCCTAACTACGTTCCAATGTCAAATTGCTGTTTACTAAATTATAGATCTTTCACCAATAAAACTACTTGAGAATGATAAATAAAGTTAGTTAGGCAAAATTTCTAGTAATAATTATTAAGGTAAATACTTGAACCGAAACTTTTTTTTTTCATTTTTCTAATAAGCATAATAACACGGAGAAATAAATAGTCTTGAAATTTCTATTATTTTGAAGATGAGATTATTCTTCAGTCTGTTGTCTAAATAAACCCTATAATGAACATAATCCATAAATTGTCACCAAGTTTAGCGGCGGCTGTGCGTTAGCAGAAATTGCATTATAATGATCAAAATTGTATCTAATCTGAATTCCAGGTACTTTTTTAGGTGCGTTCGTAATTCTATAAATACGTAGCACCTATTGTCGTCGCTTGGTCCGTCCGTCTGTCCGTCCGTCCGTCCGTCTGTCTGTCCGTCTGTCTGTCCATCCGTCCGTCCGTCCGTCCGCATATAACAACGCAAAAACTACCCAGCCGAATGGTTTGCAATTTAAAATATATTATCTTTGCAGAATTTTGTCGAGACATTTCAAATTTTATTAAAATCGAATCAAAACTTTAGGAGATATTAATAAATTAAGAAATTTGATTTTTTTTTTTAATCGGTGCTTTTTTGTTATAGGAGCTTCCGAAGTTGAATCGTCAAGCGACCGAGATACTTACTTTATTGCAGAAATTAATCTGCAGACGATGTAATTCATTTCACAGAATTAAAAATCAGAATACATCTGAATATTTATATAACTAGCTATAGTACAAACGCACCTCATTTGTCACGTTTGACGTACAATTTCCAACTTGTTCTTATCTAGGTTAAAATGATAAATCAGCAAATATTGTTACTTGGCCATCATTGGCATGTCCAAGATTTTTTGGTTCATTTCAAGTATTGCTTGTTCAGTGATAGTAAAATAACTGACAGTGAAAAAAATAATAATAGTAAATCTTTACTTCTCCGTTTGTTTCATAATGAAAATACATAATTTTACTAATTGCTTAGTACAAATTGCGTGCAATCTTCTCCAATCAGATTTACCGTCCAAAGTCCCCTTCAAATATAAAAGACATTTCGGTACAGATGTCGCAGACGCACCAGGGTATCCTTTTGACGCCAAAATGGTCATTTTATGCCTAGGCAATCCAGCGATTTTTGTGACATTTTGCTTCCTATGGCAACCCAGTAGAGTAGATTCTGTAGGCTTTATATTAAATTAAATAACATGAGTTTTATAATAAATTAATTAGTGTGTGTGTGTTTTAAAATAAAATAATTTGTGTGTGTTTATAATAAAAATTGTGTGTGTATCATAATAAAATCAAACTAACATGCTGCTTTAGGAATCTAAGCCTAACGGGTGCAAAAGCCAGGTTTTGGGCTTTTCTGTTTTTTGGTCTTGGTTTTTCTGAGCCAAAATGGTGAAAACAAATATGGCGCTAACCCCGGTGTGTCTGCGACAGTTGTTCCAAAATTTCCAACAATATAATATATACGCTAATTGGCGGGTGACCCGATTACAGAAGATTATTACAATATTCTTTTAAAACCTTCAAAAAGAGAAAAAGAGGTATGCAAAGAAAACTAAAAAGAAATGAATGGTGAAAAACGTTTCAAATATGTGTTATAATTTACACTAAAATTTAAATATTTGACTTCATTTTTATAATATTAACTGATATTGATATAATATACATTCGAATATAAAAAATTACACTAAAAATGCTGTCGCATACATGAAAGAACACCATTTTTTTTTTTTTTTTTTAACATCGCTCAGACCGATGTCACGCTTATACCTTTTTGGTTTAAAATCAAATTGTTTGGCGACAAAAGTAAAATTAGAATCATAAATAAACATATAAAATGAAACTCACAAATACAGTCATTTTTATAATTGCAGCTGCAAGTTTTTTCCGTAAGCCACATGATGAAGGAGTTAGAGATTTATTCAAAATTAAATTTTAAAAAGAAGAACAAATCAAAAACAAAATTGTTACTCAAATTTTATCAAATCAAATTTTTAGAAGTATTTTTCTTAACCTGACGCAAACGATATATCGCCAAATATGGTTTTAATTGCAACATTTCTCATTGAATAATTTTGTAAGCATTACGAACATTCTTTTTCATATACAAATTAAATATTTTCATTTTACAACATTATTTGTCATTAAAACTGTTTTTCGTTTTTTCCCAATTAGTAACTTTTCTCTTTTATTTTTCGATGTGTTTGTATTATTTTCTAAATGATAGAATAGTTTCAATTCTTTCACCAACGATAATGGTCGCCAAAAACGACCAATGGTAACCTTTTCGTCCAGAAAAACAGAACTTTCCATCATAATTCTATAACTAATCTGCGTAGAACGTTGGATTACGTACTAAAACCTTCTCTAAAAAATTATCTATCGAACAGTGCAAGTTCCATCAATATCCATTCAGCGGAACTCTAACGGAACGAAATTCCCGTTTGTGTTTTAGGTAGATTTCGTAAGAAATACTACCTATTACATTCTCACCTAAGTTGGAAATTTTGAAAAATTTTTGCAGATCTACGCCGATCATGACTCCCAGAACCCAAAACCACCCCCCAGTTCAAAACTTTATATATCTATCTATCTATCTATCTATCTATCTATCTATCTATGTCACTTTTTTCTGACCACGATAACTGGAAAAATTCTGCATAAATCTCTTCCAAACTGATACATAAAATCAAGGGTCATAAAATCTCGGTCAAGTTCGTTAATGGTCAAAATCGAACCAAGGGGGGGGGGATGAGGGGGCTTTTTGTGAAAACAGAAAAACCCTCATAATTTCTTTATTTTTATACGTATCGAATCCGTTTAAAGTTATTATTACTTCTAGGAAAAGGGCCGAAAATTTATGTATGACAGATTTTTGATATAATTAAAAATGGCCCCAAGGGGGGGAAAAAGGGGGGGTTTTAGAAGAAAAAAAATCATAGCTTCGTCAATTCACAAGATATCAAATCCGCGTAAATTTATTATTAATCCTGTTAGTATTATCTAAAACTTTTATATTGACAAGTTTTTTATAGGACCAACCGTTATAGCAAAAAAAAAAAAAAAAAAAAAAAAAAAAATCCTTGCCGGCTCCGCCAGCAAACAAGTTATTTTTTGAAGTAGGCGGTTCCAACTCCCGCATCTTTTCGAAACTGATACATAAAATCAAGGGGCATAAAATCTCGGTCAAGTTTGTTAATGGGCAAAATCGAACCAAGGGGGGGGGATGGGGGGGGGGCTTTTTTGTGAAAACAGAAAAAAAAACAATTTCTTAATTATGATACGTATCGAATCCGTTTAAAGTTATTATTACTTCTAGGGACAGGGGCAAAAACTTATGTATGACAGATTTTTGATATAATTAAAAATTGCCTTAAGGGTGGGAGGGAAGGGGGGTTTTAGAAGAAAAAAATCAGAACTTCGTCAATTCCCAAGATTTCAAATCCGCTTAAATTTATTATAAATCCTCTTAATATTATCTAAAACTTTAATATTGACAAGTTTTTTATAGGACCAACCGTTATAGCAAAAAAAAATTAAAAACAAAAAAATCCCTGCCGGCTCCGCCTGTAAACAAGTTATTTTTCGAAGTAGGCGGTTCCAACTCCCGCTTCTTTTCGAAACTGATACATAAAATCAAGGGGCATAAAATCTCGGTCAAGTTCGTTAATGGGCAAAATCGAACCAAGGGGAGGGATGGGGGGGGGGACTTTTTGTGAAAACAGAAAAAAACCCATAATTTCTTAATTATAATACGTATCGAATCCGTTTGAAGTTATTATTACTTCTAGAAGAAGGGCCGAAAATTTATGTATGACAGATTTTTGATATAATTAAAAACTGCCTTAAGGGGGGGGGGGGGGAAGGGAGGTTTTTGAAGAAAAAAATTCATAACTTCGTCAATTCCCAACATTTCAAATCCGCTTAAATTTATTATAAATCCTCTTAATATTATCTAAAACTTTTATATTGGCATGTTTTTTATAGGACCAACTCTTATAGCAAAAAAAAAAATCCTTGCTGGCTCCGCCAAACAAGTTTGGTTTCGAAGTAGGCGGTTCCAACTGCAGCATCATCGCAAAAAGGTCATTTCTTCTGCAATTCCCGACAAACAGGCACCCCACTGTCTGCGTCTTCGAAATCTACCTGTGCCTGTAGGCCGAGCCGTCAGGGATTTTATTTTATATATAGTAGATGTGGCTGAATATTTTTTTACACCGGAGATCCTATCGCGGCGTGTCGATTGAAAACCCCTGCAACACGAAAAATTTCGTAAAAAAAGTCCGATCCGTGGATTACGAACACAGCATCTACGCAATGTAAAAATGCAAATTTAATAACATATTTTTCATGATCTGGAAGAATACTGGTATGATGATAGATAAGTTCAAAGCAATATCAAAGCATTTCTTGCCATTAATTTGAAAATTTAGCACTGAAAATGTACATTTCTGGAGATTGACCCTTCTATTCATTTCAGAAAGTTATACGTTTCTGAAGATTCTGATTGGTTCATCTCTTAATGGTGTCTAAACATAATGGAATATTTTCTATAGAGTCGAGGTTAACTATGGGATTACACTGAATTTTCGTAACCTTTTTTTAACATTTTCCAACATAGTTGAAAAGTGTTTATGAATTTGGTTTTGTCTGTTTGTCTGTCCGTGCTCTAACTCTCGTAAATATACTCGGATTGTCATGACATTTTTACACATTATTGAATTTTAGTATAAAATGTTCGGTATTGAAAATGAAATGTGTAGCATTAATAGTTCATTTACAGAGACACACAAAATAATTCCATTACATTATGGTCTATGGGGAAAATCATTTGCGGCGCAATTTATTGATATTACGATGTTTAGAACATAATGAAATTAATATGCATTTCTGAGGTGGACTACAGCTTGCTTTTACCGGAGTATACAATTCGTAGCATTTGTAATTCAATTAAAGGTACTTACAAAACAATTCCTTTACATTATGATCTCTGGGGGTAAATTGCTTGCGGTTCATTTTGAACATGTTTATGACACTTGAAACATAATGAAATTTAAAAGGATCACTAAAGTTCAATACAACTTATCTTGTATGGATGACGGAGTGCGTAGGATTTATCGTTCATGTACAGAGACGCACAAGAGAATTCGGTTAAAAGACTGACTATGATCGGTAACTGCTAGAACTGCTATTTCCGCTGTGATATACAATTTTATGTAATTTTTAGTGTATTACGTGTTGTTTACAAGTTCTGTAGATCATATACAGGGCTGCTGGAAATATTTCGAATATGGGCAGCAATTGCTAAAAATGGGTTTTTACTGTTATATATTTTTTAAATCGCTTATTTCGATATCTCATTTCATCGTATGAAAAATTTTAATTTTTCAGTAATACTGTGTGTGTCAAAAGTTTAAGCACAGCATACAATTTCAAAATGAAATTTTATTATTGACTGAAAGTTACTTTCCTTTTCACATCACCTACAAATTGTAGTTTTAAAAAGATATTTAACAGATTTATGCTTTCAAATTGATCTCAAATAATAGAATTTATCAAAAGAACAAAAATGAGTTTGTCAAAAGTTTAAGCACAGTAGTTCTTTAGTAGAACAAGAATTTTAAAAAAAAAATAATACTTGATTATTGCTCCATTCTGCTGAATTACTTTAATTATACGGTCTTCCATCGATAAAATGAGGTTCTGTATTGTTTCTGGTTCAATTTTAAACCACCGCGTTCTCAATGGCATCTTTCAAATCTTTAACTGCTTTCTAACTGAAGATCTGACTGATCTTAACTGAAGAATACTGCTTTCCATTTAGATAAACTGCATGAGTGAGAATACCCCACATATTTTCTATAGGGTTTAAATCCGGGCTAATTGCCGGACATTTCAAAACAGATACTTTTTTCGGCTTAACCCACGTTGAAGTTGAGTTTGAGGTATGGATCGAAGCATTATCATGTTGAAATAACCATGTTTCTCCCCCAAAAAACCTCGACAACAGGGAGCAAATGATTGACAAGTGTCTCTTGATAGTTTTCAGAGTTTTCACGACCACTGATGAATGCCCGAGATGTCTGTCATTGAAAGAAATAGCCCTCCCCCCATACTATTACACAACCACCACCATGTTGTCCGCTAAATATACTCTCCTAGGTTCTTTGCGGAGATCATGCCAATAGTACTTAAACCCATCAGGTCCATCAAACTTCCATTTTTTTATCACTGAATATGTCATTCAACTACTTATCACCAAATGACATATGCTCTTTGGCCCACTATGATATAGCTTCTTTATGGTGTCGTTTCAGACATGGTAACCGAGCTATTTTACAGTTTTTGATGTATTCCGATTCCAAAACTCTTCTATGAACAGTTGTTTTCGATATTTGTCTGCCAACTGCTTGTTTTATTTGTTAAAGAGAGTAATTACCAGTTGAAGCCAAGATTCTGATGCTGCGGTCTTCGCGCAAAGTAGTCACTCGTAGCCTTCCTGAACGGACTTTTCGTTTGAAATCACTACCACGAGCCAAAATTTGATGAATACCTCGTTTTGATCTTTTTAATGCACTTGCAATTTCAGAAACAGACTTATGTTTTGCTCTCATACTCCAGAATTTATCACCTCCTCTTCTGAAAATTCTTTCGACTTAGACATTTTGTATTAACTCAAAAACAACAACTGACTGCTTCTTATACACCCAGAAATCCTTTGCATGCGCAACCGCTTACATCAGTTTGTAAAATTTACATATAAACGATTTTGTGCTTAAACTTTTGACGCGGTTATTTTTGTTCTATTCTTAAACTCCATGGGTTGAAATAAAATTTAAAAGATAATATTATTGAATATGGTGTTAAAACTGGTATTATTAACATATACAAGACAGATATTGAAATAAAGTGAATATTTAAAGTTTTATTTTAAAATTGTTGTTGTGCTTAAACTATTGACACGCACTGTATTCTATTAGTGTTGGGAAGTATTTCACAATCTATTCCGGAAGCAAAATTTTACATTCTTGTTTTTCTGCATAAGGAAATATTTTTGATTTTTGATTTTTTTTTTTTTTCCAGATTAGAGCCAAAACACATTAACAACAACAACAAAAAATAGACAGAATAAATTTATAAATTGAAAATATCCTCTATGCTCAATATATATATATATATATATATATATATATATATATATATATTGCATTTTTCATAGTTATTCTAAAATGCACTGTGATCACAATTATCGTTCTGAAATAGCTTATTCCCAAATCTGTAATTTTAGACGTATAATTCTAATTGCAGGTATGCTTCAAAAGCGGTCTCCCTGTACATATTACATTATATTTTAAGGTATATTCGCAATATATTTTTTTTTTTTTTGGGGGGGGGGGGGGGGGGTTGGTGAGCATAGCTCGTAGGGGATAGAGCCCCCTAGTATTTATTAAAAAGTAATATGTTAAAATGAAAATATGGTGTAGTATAACCATGTGCAGCACAGGTAAATAATTAAATATTAAAAATAAAAATCATAAAATAATGTTGCTATAAATCCTGATAAATCATGTCCGTGGACCGCACTGCCCTAGTTTGTAAAACTTGTTGGATCTGAATCTTGCATTAAATTTTCTATCTTTTTTAACATCATGAATTTTGTATTATTAATATAATGCTTTCTAAGCTTAATCTCAGATTCTAATTCGCATGGTAATCTTGTTTATTTGTAGTTTTATTTCGTAAATTACTGCTGTCACAAGAAATGGAATCATATCCGTGGATAGAAGGTTAGTAACTGCTAAAAAGCTCAATACATGGTAGAAAAAAAAATTAATATTTAGTATGTAACAGAAGCCTGATAGTCGTTATAAACGTAGCAATACGTTGCAAGTGTTATCTGTGAAAAAATATTTAATTTTTTTTTAATTAACTGTGAAAAATTCATGAACACCATCAGTTCTGTGGGCAAGATAAAAACAGGTAAACTTATAAAATAGTAAAATAAATAGATATGTAATATTAAATACGCAGAACTTAATTCAGCATGGTTCAATCCAGTTAAATATTTAGTGTGTTATCAATAATTTACGAACAAAACATCAAGTTTGTGTACATTATTTTCGTGGACTTCATGGCTACACTGGGAAAAAAAATGTTAATTTCACAGAATAATACTTGCATCCCAGCTGCCAGTTTTATACCGTAAAATTAACAGTAATAAACAGTAAAATAAGCAGTAATACACTACCGCGCATGCGCGGCAGTGAGAATGAACGAATACAACTTTAATAAAAAATTTCTCAAGAGCTGGGGAACCGTTGGCATCGTTTTTTATAAGCCCAAATAATATAAGAAACATTTTATTATATCCTTTTAATTTTCCATTTTCTTTTCAGAAAATTTTGCACTGAAAATGTATTTTTCTTGGAGAATGACTCAATATAGTCTGACAGCACTGAGAAAAATTAAACTTTTAAATCTGAGTAAATCGATGTTTTCATTTTTTTATAAAATTTTTTGTTTCAAATATGACAACCCAACGCTTTCAATTCTGAAATACCAGAAATGCACAGAATATTGAAACATGGACATACTCAAAAATGAGCACATAGAGGTCAGTTCATACTCATTTTTGAAGCATGGACATACTCAAAAATGAGCACATAGAGGTCAGTTCATACACATTTTTGAAGCATGGACATACTCAAAAATGATTAAAATCAATTCATACTCATTTTTGAAACATGGACATACTCAAATATGAGCACATGATGTTTTATTCTTGAGTGTGTGCATGTTTTCAGAAATGAGTATATACATGTTTCAAACTTGAGTAATTTTGATTCGGAGCCATTTTGACTATGTGACATATTCAGATTTGAGTATTTTTTGCTCAGTTTTGAAAATGTCGTTTTTAGAGTGAGCTTTTGAATACTTTTAACCAATGTGAGATACTTTCAATACATTAAAGCAATTCTTAAAAAAATATTGTTTTCCTGCCCATCAACGCGAAGTTTTGTGACACATTTTTTGAATAATTTTCAAACATTATAAGCATGATACTTGCAAACATGATTATTGAAGTGATTTGTGATGGAACGCTTTTTTTCATTTTCCGATAAATAAATTAAATCCTGAGTTATAAGCGATTGTTGTCTCAGGACGGTAGTTCTATTCCTTTACTGCGCTGTTGCGTGCAGAAATTAGGTTCAAAACGGCAACTTTAACAGCATTTTCTGAATAATCTACAGCCTTTACTGAAAAAAAGAAAAAATAGTTCGTATTTATATTTTCTTCATAAGAGCACCTACCAATTCGATACATTTGCGAACAGAAAATGTATCATAATATGAATTAAAAAAATGTGTCAGAAAGTAACCAGCTAGGATTTAAGAAGAGCTATAGGGATTCGTGTAATAAATTGGTTTATCATATGTAACATTAACAAAGCTTTATTTTAATGCTTATCTATTTAATACACTTTTTTTAATTAAAGTAATCTGTTTGAATAATAACATCTGATACAAGATTTCGTAACATTTCCATAATTAAATATTGTTTGCAAATTTCTTTGGATTTCAGTGAAAATTACAAACACCGTCAATGATAAATTCTCGCAAATGTTGTCACTTCTAATTCAGGCAATTATATATTTAATGTATTTAACTGAAAAGAATTCGTGAATTTTATCATGACATTTGCTGTTAATGGGATAATCAATGCTTATAAAATTTCTCCCAGGTGAATTTCTTTCATTATTTATTTAAATAACACGTTACGAAACCTAAATAAGAACAAAAGTCATTCTTTAATTTAACGACTGTTTATCTGAGTTGTGTAAATATTTATTTAAACATAACTGAAACATTTGGCAGTTCATTTACAGTAAAGTTATGCGTGTTTATAACACTTTAACCAGGTACTTTGTTTAGTAATTTCTAAAATAGCGTTTATTTAATGGGTGTAAACAAATAAGAAAATATTTAAAAGCGAGATAATTTAGAAATCATTTTGGTCATGCAAAAATATGTTGTTGACATAAAGATGTAGAAGCAAAATTTATGTAACTAATTATGTAGTCATAAAATAATGTTGTCATGATTTATATTAAAATCTGATTATTCATATATGTATTGATCACATTTTCTGAACACCTAACTTCCTGAAACATTGTAGATAATTAATTAACGATTATACGTACAAATTTAATGCATATGTCAATAAATATATTATGACATTTTAATAATTTAAAATATCTGCTTTATTAGAACTACCAACTAGTAAAAGAATACAACAGTGCTAACTAAATTTTACGTGCGAAATAGATGCTAGCAATTTTTTGTTGTTTATTTTATTATTACTAGTACATTCAACCAACATATACTACAAGACTTGTAAGATGTGTTGATTCAACACTAGCCTCCCGGGTTACAGAACAAAAGTGCAAACCATTTTCCTTTTAATTGAAAAAGCTGCTAGATTTTTAATTTTAATATTTTTTGAGTTTGACACCAACAACACGCAAAAGAATTTTTATGTAACAATATCAATTATGGATTCAAATAAAGTTTTGAAATTTATTTAAAACGATATTTGCATATTAGCCGCATGCCAGGATTAATGAAGAACTCGCCAAAGAATTAGCTACTTATAAACCTTTATAAGCCTTTTTAATTCTAGTGATTTCAGTGGTTTAAGAACGTAGTTCAATTAAGGTAAAGCTAGGATAGTCTGCGCACAATTCAAAAGAATACCAATAAAATATCTAAATATTAATTTTTTGCTAAACTATTCAGGAATAATTTTTACTTCATTTGTTTTTTATGCATTTCCATTGCTATTTTGTTGTTATGTTGCAAATTAATAGAACAGTTGTAATAAAACCAAGAAAATTATTTTGCGCAATCTGTCCTTACAGGGTTGGTCTGATTGCGCACATGGGTAGGAGATATTGTTACTAATAACAACTACAATTAAATTGTTAACAATAATAATTACACTTAAATGACATTGCTGTAAGGTTTTTGTGAAGAAATATTATGTATTAGGAGTGAATATTTCAACTTAATGATTAAGGAATCAGAAAAAGGAAATAATTTTAAAAACGATTATAAAATTTTAATTAAAGGAAAAAAAATAAAGAATCAGAAAAAGCAAGTCCAAATAAGATTACAAAATAAAATTATGTTACTTAATAACACGTTTAATTTAAAATTAGTCCATTTTCATTTTTCATTTGTTTATGCAAATTTACCAATAATTTGCGTAATCTCTCCTAGCATGGCAACTAATGGGAACACTGCGCCATCTCTCCTAAGTAGCAGATGCGCAAACTCTCCAATTTCGGTAGGAAAGATTACGCGGCCTTTTATTTAAACATGACCTCTTCTAAAACGAACCGTTGATGTTCACATTGTTAGTCTAGATTAGTAGCTTATGAGAAATCGTTTAAGTTAAAAATATTTTGAACTATTGACATTGTATAGAAATTCTGATGAATAGCTACGAAAATTCAAGCACTTACTTTTGGAAAACAAAACAAAATAGCAATACTTTATCTTAAACGCTCAAAGCAATCAACGTGCACTTTCAAGTAGACACTCCACTACTGTTGTTGTACAACTACCTGGAGTCGCTGAGCGCTCACTCTACTCCTTCCCCTCGAACCTCTAAGTGCGCAATCTCTCCGACTGCGTCATCTCTCCTGGCTTTACCTTACATGTCTGTTAAATTTGTCTTTTATTTTATTTATTAATTGATGAAATTTTAATTTCGTTATGGAGTATTATCCGGAAACAAATGCTAAACTATTTATAGTGTTTTACGTGCAAACGACTTAATCATTTGTAATCAGTCTTCACGCGATAAACTTTTTAAAAAAATCGTGCTTGAAAACAACTTTAGAAACTGTAACAAATCAGTAAATCTAAATGAAGTTTTCAAGCAATTTCATTTGATACAACTTTTTGACGGTTTTTTTTTTTTCGGTTAATGTGCGCGAAACACACATATATAAATGACTGACTCGCTGCTTGAATGAATTTCATGCATTCTAGAGCTTGCTGTACAGCGAGTTTCATGCGTCCAGTGATGTTGTTTTCCGTTAATGTACGTGAAGCCTACATACTATTTCAAAATATTCATTTTTTTTTTAATTAAGACATCGTTACTCCACAAATTAATCCGAATTTATTATATTCCCTATTACGAGTTGGGGATTTTATAAATTAACCGGTAAATTTGAAAAATTGATAAATATTCAATAATTTATTACATTTATGAAGTTTAGTTATGGTTGTGTATAATCACCGGTAATTATACATAATCACAGGTGTATTACATTTACCGTAACATATACAAGGCTTCACAAAAGAATGGGAGTACATTTCTGGCTATGGCCTGTAATTTCTGAAATCTGATTTTCAAATGGGTTTTTCGTTTTCTAAAATGTTTGCTTAGATATGTTATTTACCTTATTAAACAGCGAAGGTTTGTTAAAGTATTCTGGAAGTGTTGGAAAGAGTTTCATAATCTATGTTTGATGCATGATTTTTCTTTCTTGTTTTTCTGAACAGGGTTTACCTCCTACATGCAAATGTTTAAATTTAAGCTACTGTTACTAATATTTCTCATTCTGTGTCACGAAATATATACTCGTATTTATTATTATTTTTAAGTCCTGTGTATTTATGAATGTTATTTCGTGAAGCTCTATTAGAATTAGATAATTGCTTATTGTTAAATTTGTAAGTCGGCCAAAAAAAAAAAATAAAAGAGAGAGAACACCCCATACATCTCCAAATTGCCACAGAAAAAAATGAAAATATCCATTCAACACGAAATTTTCAGGTTTTCTTTTTTCAATTTATGTTTTAAAAATAAGCTTAGGGGATCGTCTTCATACTAAAATTGCATCAAACTTCGAAATTCTCGATACATACATCTAATTTTGATACAATATTTGGCTTTTTCGTTAAATTTTATCCTAGTATACGAAATGGGAAGTTTTTTTTATAGAGAAGTTTTGTAATTATGACAGGTTGAAATTTGGAATCCCTAATTTTCATTTGTAATCATAGTAAAACAACTGAAATTCTGATAGTTTTTTAAGCATAACTTAAAACACAACTTAGCGGACTCAGCTGTAATTTGGATTCGCAATTTAGTCGTTTCTAGAAATTGAATTATGTCAAAACAATCATAGGCTACAATTCATATTTTTCTCAAAATTTAATTTCGAAAACATATATTTTTTTAATATTACGAGGGAAAGTCATTAAGTAAGTAACAAAAGATAATTAAATAATAACTTTCAATGAAATTCACTTCAAAACTATTTTTATTTCTCAACATATTCTCCATCAATATTTATGCACTTATATCACCGTTTTATCAGTGCCCCAACACCAGCTGCATAACATTCTTTGAGTTGCTGTCTCAGCCACATTAGGACTTCAAGTTTAATCTTTCATCATCTGTGAACATCATCTTGTTTCCAAGATGGTTTTTTAGTGCACTAAACAGATGAAAATCGTTTGGGGCTAAGTCGAAGCTGTATGGTGGATGTTGAAGAAGTTGCCAACCAAACTTTTGAATTGTCTCCTGTGTTCATCTTGAAGTCCTAATGTGGCTGAGACAGGAACCCAAAGAATGTTATGCAGCTGGTGTTGGGGCACTGATAAAACGGTGATATAAGTGCATAAATATGGGTGGAGAATATGTTGAGAAATAAAAGTAGTTTTGAAATGAATATCATTGTAAGTTATTATTTAATTATCTTTTGTGACGTATTTAATGACTTACCCTCGTAATTTCCAAAAATATGAATATTTAAACAGAAATAGATTTTTAGAAGCTTCTAATATGCAAATCCATTTCCACCGAGTAGTGTTTGATTTATATTCAAAAACTACCTTCATTACAATCTGTTTTCATGAATTATTATTATTTTCACTATACAAATAAATTTAACATTGAGAGTAACAGATTTTAAACCTTATTAATTTCTAAACTACTGGATCGAATGACTTCCCGTTTCGTATCGTAAGATAAAATGTGCCAAAACCACCAAAACTAATGTGAAAATTAATTGTTCGTGTTAAATTTTTCAGAATTTGGGACTATGAATGCGACACCCTAAAACTTATTTTGCACAATTCTGAGATACTGACCACCATCTGAGTACCAGCATATTACAAAATTATTGAAAATTAACTCTTTTTAACAAATTATATTAAAATATGAAACTTTAATGAGTGACAATATGTTCTTTAAAAACATGATGCCATTGTCACCTACAGAAGCATCTTTTCTGCAATTATGGCCACATGGTTGTAGAATAGAAAAAATGATTTTAAGAAACCTTTGATCTTCATCCAGATGACGAAGGTATAAAAAGTAAATAAAAAATATTAATTTGATGTAACTGTTTTAAAATTTGGCAATTTTCAGAATTATATTGCTCCTTTTTATTTCCAAGGTTTTGGAATTAAATTAAATTCTGACATGTTTTCACATGTGAAAAATAATATCATTTTCACTCATGAAAATGTTTCATTCATTGAAAATTTCTCTCCTAACTTTGGGAAAGATAAAATTGAAAATCTATAAAAATGTCATCATTTTTAAGCAATTATAGAAAAATATTTCAATTTTATAAAATTAAACGCATGCTTTCTTTTTTTTTAATAATGGCATTTTCATCCGTACCAATATATTGAGGGACCTATCAGCGATAAGTAGCTTTTAGGGACCTTAGGAACAGTTATAATTCCAGAAGACGATACCATTTAACAGTTGAAAATTTTTGTAAATGAATATATGAGTAAATATGGATCATTGCAAATGTGTAAATGTAAAGTGCTGTGCATGGAAAGTGTAAGATATTCCAACAAAATGAGACCTATCTTTTGTGATAAAAATTTATATAAGACCGGGCTTCTTTTTGAGGAAGCACAATATTTGAGTGAAAAAAAATTACCTGACTTTATTCACACACCAGGCGCATGCGTACAAGAAGATCGAAGATCTCTGATTTTAAGGATCGCGGAAATATCGCATTACACTGGCATTTGAATTATTATTTTTTTTTTAATTCATACACAGTGAGTCGTCAAGGCTAGATGACTTTCTCTTTCTTTGTGTGTGTCTACTTCAGATTCAAAGTTATAACCAAATAAACAACAGCAACAAAAGAAACACAACTTGCTTAGGTTAACTTGAAATACATTTTGAATGCAGCCATAGAGGTGTCATCCTGATTTGGCAGTGAGTCGATCATGCAACAGTATAGGATTCAACTGTTGCTGTCATGTTTTGAAGCTGTGAAGTAGACATTTGTCAGTGCTGACAATTTTGAATGCGGCCAAAGAGGTGTCATATTGATTTGGCAGTGAATCGATCATGCAACTGTTGAAGGGGCGAGGCCAACGAGGTAAGCGTTGAAAATCCAAATATTAGATTCTTCGAATTAATATTAACTCTAGTCTTCAACATACATAAAGAAAAGGAATAGCTTACCTTTTCTATGGTTTATCGAATTTTAGAAGTATCCACAGATTTAATCCATGAGAGCATCATGTTAATTTGAACAGTTGTGTTAATCTGAAGGAAAACTTGTAAAAAATAATATTAATTCACAATGAATAAATGGGTTCACGTAAGCACTGATTTTTAAAAATTATATTCTACATTAATTAAAATTTTAAAAGGTTTACATTTAGAATTAGATTAATTTTAGCATCAGGAAACATTTTTTTCCTGTGACTTTACAGAATAGTTGATAGTAATACACTGACTCATTTTCACAAAGTTTGGAAAGTTACAAGTATTGTTGCATCAGTTCTTTGAAATAATTTGACGTCACTAGCATATATATTTCACAAATAATTAAGGGTTTTTCTGAATAATTTTGTTGCACAACTGTAAGTTCGTAAGTTACATTTAATGATAAATAATTGTCTTTTTAAATGTTTTTAGTTCTGTAACAAGTTTATAATAACATAATCAAAAATCACAAATCACGAATTATAAACATACTTCACATTATTAGAAGAGTGACGATTATAACGAGGTAATAAATATCTACTGCTTGATAACTTGAAACTTAAGAGTCATAAATTAGGTCACTTGTTGTTTTTGAAGAGATGAGAGAAAAATTATCGTTGAGTTTTTTTCTGTGCTTGATCATTTTCTTTCTTTCTTTATTTTACTTTGAGTGGAAAATATTAAGTTGATTGAAATGAATGGATTAGTTTTCTACAATTTCCCCCTTAATCCGTTCATGGGGATTAACTAATATTTTCATTGAATTTCTGTGTACGATGAATCGAGCCTTGGGTAAAGGTTTGGTAAGTGCATCGGCTATCATTTTTTCTGTTAGAAGATATCTTAACTCAATTATGCCTTCTTCGCAATATTGTTTAATGGCATTAAATTTGTCGTCGATGTGCTTTGATCTTTTCGTGAATTTTTCTGATTCAACCATTTTTATGGTACTTTGATTGTCTTCATATAAAGTAATTGGTTTTTGCTGTGGAAAGCCTAGATCGTCTAGTAACTTCAATAACCAAATTATTTCTTGGCTAGCATGTGCTGCGGACACATATTCAGCCTCTGCTGAAGATAAGGCAATGCAACTTTGCCTTTTCGTCGTCCACTGAATTGGGTTGTTGCCCAACATTTATAATATTCCCGATGTTGATCTGCGGGTTTTGGTATCACCAGCCCAATTGGCATCAGCGAATACCTTTAATATTGGTTCTTCAATAGTATTAATTATTAATTTTAGTTTTTTAGTATGATATAGATATCTTATTATTCTTTTTACAGCTTGCTTGTCTTTTTCGCGAGGATTCTTATTTCGTCTGCTTAAAATGTTTACTGCTGCTGAAATGTCAGGTCTCGTTATTGTTGTGATATAAAGAAGTGATCCAATTGCCTGGCGATATTTAATATTATTTGGCATTAAATTATCATCATCATTTAATTTGTTATATCCTGGTTCCATTGCAGTTTCGCACGGTTTGAAATTTCAAGATTGAACTTTTTCGCTAAATTTTCAATCTTAATTTTTTGATCAAGAGAATAACCGTTAGGTAATTTTTGAATTTGAGTACCTAAATAGTTACTAATATTGCCTAGATCCTTTAATTGGTATTCTTGCTTTAGAGAATTTACGATTTCTTCTAGTATTACATCTTTGCTGGCGATGAGTATATCATCAACGTAAATTATTATGTACGATGTATGATCTTTTTCTTTTCTAGTGAAAAGACGTGTCTGCTGTACTTTGGATAAAGTTTAATTTGTTGAGTGTTTCAGCGATTTTAATATGCCAAGTTCTGGCGGCTTGTTTGAGGCCATAGATTGCTTTTTTGAGCTTGCAAACCTTTTCAGGAAATTGTTCGTTTACATAGCCTTCAGGTTGATTTATATATATTTCTTCATTTAAGTTCCCATGAAGAAAAGGTGTATCAATATCAATGTGTCGCACATTCAAATTATTATAAGCTGCTGCTAAAAGAAGTGCTTTGATGGTACAATGTTGTGCTACTGGTGAAAATGTTTCTTGATAATCTTCCCCATATTTTTGACTGAAACCTTTGGCAACTAAACGTGCTTTATATTTTTGTGTATTTCCTGAACTATCAATTTTTCGTTTGAAAATCCATCTATGATTCTTTTATTAAGAGGAGGATCGACTAGATTCCATGTATTATTTTTCATTAACGATTGTATTTCGTTTTCAGTGGCTTTGAGCCAGTTTTTCTTTTCTAGTGGATTGTTTATTTTGATAAGCTGTTTCCAGTTTTCAGGTTCTATTGTGTCACAATCGTTTGCTAAAGCAATAAAATTGTCGGAAGTATATCTTTGAGGTGGTACTCTTCTGTTTTGTCTTTCAGATCTACGAGGTTGATGTGTTTCTGATTGTTTGGGAACGTCAGGTGTACAGGGTGTGTCACCTATTTCTATTTCAATGTATTTTTTTATCTTCAATTAATTGTTCGTGTTCATCAATTTTCTCATTTAAATTGTTCAGTTTTTCTTCCAGAAATTTTACAGATCTGGAAATTATTATTTCGCCATTTTTAGTAAATACGCGGTATCCCTTTGTATTATTATCATAGCCCATGAAGATACCCTCTTCTGCTGTGTCATCAAGTTTAGATCGTTTGTGTTTGTTTATATAAGTGTATGCTTTACAGCCAAATATACGTAAATAATAGAGGTTTGGTTTTCTTTTGAACCAAATTTCATATGGCATTTTATTTGTTGACTTAGTAGGGAGCCTATTTTGGTGGTGATTAGCAGTATTTATCGCTTCACCCCAGAACCTATGAGGTAAATTTGCTTCGGATAATAGGCTTCGTGTCATTTCAATTAAGCTTCTGTTTTTTCTCGCAGCAATGCCATTCTGGCTGGGACAAAATGGAACTGTGTACTCATGTTTTATACCATGTTCCCTTAGAAAGGCTTCTGTATTATTTCCTATGTATTCCCCACCGTTGTCCGATCTAATCGCCGTCGGATATTTTCCTTGTTTGGTTTTGACCATTTGTACATAGTCTTTTATTTTTTCATAAACTTCATCTTTATTTTTTAATAAGTATATTACTGTGAATCTAGAACTGTCATCTATGAATGTAATTAAGTAATTTTTTCCTCCTATTGTGGGTGTTTTAAAAGGACCACATAAATCAGTATGTACTAAATCTAATACTTTTGTTGTTTTATTTTCGATAGATTTAGGGTACGGCGCATTTGTTTACTTTGTTTTAATGCATGTTTCACAGTTTGTTTTATGATTACAGTTATTTATTTTTATCCAACTGGCCAAGTCATTTTTAACTAATTCTTTTATACTTTCATTATTTCTGTGGCCTTGGCGTTTATGCCCAATTTCGAGGCAATCTTTATTTCTGCAATCATGTGCAATGTTTATTTTATTTTGAGAACTTTCTTCTAGTGTTTCAACTTGATATAAGTTATGTTTCTTAAATGCTTCTAAGTATATTTTTCCATTGCACGATAGTATGCATTTTTCATTTTCGAAAAATACTTTATAGCCGTGTTCTGTGGCTTTACTTACGGAAATTAAATTTGATACCAATTGTGGAACAAATAACACATTTTTAAGTGTAATTCTATTTATACATCCATCAGATGTTTTTGTCATTATTTGTGTTTCGCCGGTACCGTAAGAATTTAATGTATTCCCATTAGCAATTATTACTGTAGTTTTTTCAGTATCGTTGAATTTTGTAAATATATCCCTATCGTTCGCAATATGCGAAGACGCTCCTGAGTCAATTAACCAGGTTTTCTTAGCGGGATTGACAATTATGAATGCTGCATCTTTATGTTCACTTTTATTTATTTGTACCTTTTCATCTGTTTTTGATCGATTCATTTTATTTTTACTATCACCTTTTGTATTTTCAAAACACAACGATGTGTACTTTTTGTATTTGTATTGTGTTTTAGGTGTAGTGGTCTGTGTGTTTCTGTTCTTGAGATGCCAGCATTGTTTGTAAGTGTGGTTTGATTGTTTACAGTAGGTACAGTATTTGTTTTGCCCTTTATGATCTTGAGTGTATTTCTTTTGTGTTTTAAACACCTTTTGTGAGTTTTCAACTTGCTCACTATTTTCTACCCGTTTATTACATTCATCAGTAAGTTTGCTTTTGATGAATTCGGGAGTTAATTCAATTTCATTTCGGGCTTCGAGAGCTGTTATTAATGTATTATAACTCGCAGGTAAAGAGCACAATAGAAGTGCAGATAAATGCGAGTCGGTTATGTTCTCTCCTATTGCGGCGAGCTTATCTTTTATTTCCAGTATATTAGTAATGTGTTTGTGCATGTTCCCATTTTCGGGAAGTTTTGCACTATATAATTTTCTTAACAAATATAATTTACTGGATAAATTAGCTCTCTCGTGAATATTTTTTAAACTATCCCATGTCTGTTTTGCTGTTTCTAAATGTTTAACATGAACTATCTGCGTATCGTCTGCACTCAGATTTATTAAAGCGCGAGCTTTCGCATCCTTTTTTCTCCAATCTTCGTTAATTGGTGTAGGGGGTTCCTGAGTTACAAGTTCGTACAAATCTTTTTTTTTTATTAATAGCATATTAATTTTAAACTTCCATGTAGAATAATTGTTATTGTTTAATTTATCTACTATTTGCATTTCCTTTATTGTCGCCATCTCGGAGATCTGGTTTATACAGTTTTTAAAGTTTTATTTGTTTAAACAGTTTATTAAATTCAATTATGTTTTCTTGAATTTTTATTCTAGCATAAGAGCTGAGTATTATTTTATTAATTAGAGTCAATTATTAAACCTTAAGAATAAATTCTGAGTTCATATATTCATCAGTCTCATAATCACTGTTGAAGGGGCGAGGCCAACGAGGTAAGCGCTGAACATCAAAATATTAGATTCTTCGAATTAATATTAACTCTAGTCTTCAACATACATAAAGAAAAGGAATAGCTTACCTTTTCTATGGTTTATCCAATTTTAGAAGTATCTACAGATTTAATCCATGAGAGCATCATGTTAATTTGCACAGTTGTGTTAATCTGAAGGAAAACTTGTAAAAAATGATATTAATTCACAATGAATAAATGGGTTCACGTAAGCACTGATTTTTAAAAATTATATTCTACATTAATTAAATTTTTAAAAGGTTTACATTTAGAATTAGATTAATTTTAGCATCAGGAAACATTTTTTCCTGTGACTTTACAGAATGGTTGATAGTAATACACTGACTCATTTTCACAAAGTTTGGAAAGTTACAAGTATTGTTGCATCAGTTCTTTGAAATAATTTGACGTCACTAGCATATATATTTCACAAATAATTAAGGGTTTTTCTGAATAATTTTGTTGCACAACTGTAAGTTCGTAAGTTACATTTAATGATAAATAATTGTCTTTTTAAATGTTTTTAGTTCTGTAACAAGTTTATAATAACATAATCACAAATCACGAATTATAAACATACTTCACATTATTAGAAGAGTGACGATTATAACGAGGTAATAAATATCTATTGCTTGATAACTTGAAACTTAAGAGTCATAAATTAGGTCACTTGTTGTTTTTGAAGAGATGAGAGATAAATTATCGTTGAGTTTTTTCTGTGCTTCATCATTTTCCTTCTTTCTTTATTTTACTTTGACTGGAAAATATTAAGTTGATTGAAATGAATGGATTAGTTTTCTACAGCAACAGTATAGGATTCAACTGTTGTTGTCATGTTTTGAAGATGTGATGTAGACATTTGTCAGTTCTGACAATTTTGAATGCGGCCAAAGAGGTGTCATCCTGATTTGGCAGTGAGTCGATCATGCAACAGTATAGGATTCAACTGTTGTTATCATGTTTTGAAGCTGTGATGTAGACATTTGTCACTGCTTTATGTAATTGATTATAGACTTGGATGTAAAACATAAGAAAATAAAAGAGATGGCGCAAAGCGTTGACGATTCATCTGGAAAATAATGTAAAATACTGCTATTAAGTGAACAATGTTATAGTTATGAAGAAATTAGAAGGCAAATTAATGGAAAGATAACCAAAGGTGGCATTTCTAATTTTTTTAAGCGGTTTAAGGAGACTGTGTCACTATAAAACCAAACTGGTATAGACAGAAAAAGGTGTGCAACAGTAAGTGATAATAGAAGAATTAAGAGATTCTGCATAGCTGGAAAGAGAAAATCATTTGGATGTATATAAGGTGAAATGGTGCAAGCCAGTGTAATGTTGAGTACAAGGACTGTTCGGCGCAGATGGCAAGGATTTGGTTTAAATGTTATAAATTCACAAAAAGAGCCATTTTTATAGAGCCATATTTTACAGCCATATTTTTCAAACGTTCAAATATTAAACTGGGCTAAAACTGATGTTAACTGGACAGCGGGAGTTTGGGAAAGTGTTATTTGTATGATATAAAGATCATATACATATTTTTATAATAATTCTAAATTTATGGTTCCTTAAATTTTTCTTAAGATTAATTTATTTTTACGTAAACCCTTTCTATTTTAAAGATTAAAAGTAATTAAATTTTATCAAACACATTACAGATTCTTTTCTTTCATTTTATGCCCGGTCTTTACTTAACCTCAAAAATGTAACTTCCTTTCCAGCATGTAAATGCAGCTGCAATTATTCAATAAGTACGATAGATATTTTGACGTATCCTTTTAACTTTATTATCTGTCAGGAAAATTTAATGAAAACTACAAAATGATTTTAACATCTGCTCTGTTGTGCAAGCATAATGGCAACTTCTTGGTTTAATGTAAGTGCAGTCTTTGATTACTTTCCAACAGCCGAAATTCTATTATCTCATCAAAAGTACTCATGTCCAGAAAATCACATCTGCCCTGATTCTCATAACATCCATTGGGGCCTGACGAAATTACAAGAAATAGCCATAAGTCGCCTAGCATAGCAATCCTTTCATTTCTTCCATCTCTACACTAATATGCCAAACTCCTAACTGCCATAAATTCTTACTGTCCGATATTGTGCGAAACTGTCCGATGCACATGTAATCTTGGCGCCATAATTAAAGTGTTGGCGCACAAATGTACCGCGAAATTATATGAGATCATCTCTATCTCTCGATCTAGAAACATCAACTTTGTTTAAGTAGGGAGGCCACCCCTTATCCATCGTTATGTGTTGTCATAAAAATAATTTCCAAGAATTTGACTTCTCCTAGATGCCTTTAACTTTTAACATCCACTGGATGAGAACTCTGTGGTTTCTTGCCTGTACCAACGCATGCTAATATTACTTTGCACTGCCTTAGGATCTCCGGTATTTTGATGTGAATAAAAAATCTAATATATCCAGAAACTCAACGATTCCTGTTCTCCTGCTCATATCCAGAATCCCCTTTTCCATAACTACTCATTTCTTCTTGACAATTTGGTCCGACGAGATCAAAATCTTTCTGATTGGTACTGATGGCATAAAATACGTAAGGAGAAAAATCGAAGAAGATTTACATACAAATTGCATTACACATACCATGAAGCATCCAGTCAGTGTATTGATATGGGGTTGTTTAATATCAAAAGGTTTGATTAATGTAAATATGAATTCCCAAAAATACATAAATGAAATTACACCAATCCCAGCGAAGTGTTCCGCACGTGATCTGTTCCAAGATAATGAAGTATTTGTATTTCAACAAGGTTGTACATGTTGTATGTATTTCAACACCTCCATGTTATGTTTCTAAAGTGTATCAAAAGTGGTTTCAAGATAATCATATTCCAGTGATGGAATGGCCCAGGAATAGCACAGACCTTAACCCAACTGAAAATCTATGGCGCCGACTAAAACAACTTATTGCACAGAGCAACCCAGCAATGAAATCAATTTAATAAAAGCAATAATTCAACCTTGGTATCACATTGCAACAGCTTTAGAACTAAAATATTGGTTTTCTCCATGGGAAGGCATTGTAAGACCGTAATTAAAAGTAAAGATTATCCAACTAAATATTAACTGACACTGTGATAATTTTTGTATATCTCATTTTTTCGATATGTTTCACATTTTTCCTTTATTAACTGCTGTTATAATAAACATTTCCTGCATGAAATTTGTTGCATAACATTTTTGATTAAATTATCATTACTATATAATTTTATGTATCACTTAAAGAAAAAGTGGTGTATGAATCATCAAACTTCAAATATACACTTTTTCAAGAAGATTTCCACAATTTTAGCTACTACTGTATATTTTGACGATCTTGTTGTTGATAACCATAAGCATAGCAGAAGATGAATAACACATACAAGGTATTTCAAAAATAACTCTTAAATTTAACATTCAACAATTCATTAATTATCTATAGTAATATATATATAATTGGGATGTCTGTGAATGGTTTTCAGAAAAAAATACTTATTTCTAAGTCCTCTGATGGCTTAGTTGGCCATCAACTTTATTCTTTCTGATGGGATTAAAATAATTCCAGAATAATGTGAATAGCTTCTTGAATGACACGTATTGAAAGAGGATTATCCTGAAGAAAGGAAATTCTTATTTCATTTCAAGTCAAAATGAAAAGCTTTCATACATTGAATAGTCTTGCTAAATGTGTGTGAATTTTATCTATAACAAGATCATCTGAAGGAGTTTAAAATGTGTCAGGAAGTTATTTGAATGAATAGCAAGTCCAAAGAAGTGAATTTCGAAGTACTCTGAAAGTGGAATTACGAAGAAAAAGGGAGCGTCAATCAAAGAAGATCAAGAGAATATGCAGTGAAGAGGAGGGTGTTTTTCGCTTTCGAAGGGACAGTCTGGATTTGGAGTTCTAGCGAGTTGGCCTCGTCTTATGGTGTTCCTGAGATTGTACAAAAATGTCTTGTAAATATCATCTAAAATTTTACCATTATGTCATCTTTTTACAATTGTTGTTTTGAAATAAAACTTTTTCGTTTAATACGATATGATACGCTTAATTATATATGCGACCTCGATACCACAGTCCATTCGACTATTTAAGCGACGTATAATAATAATAAAAAACATTTAAAACTAATTTTGTATGTCTATCTATTTGCCTGTTTGGTCGGAATAGGTTCAGAAACGGTTGCATAACAAACTTTAAACTTATCAGAGGCAGATAGAGAATGTTTCTGGCTACGATCTGCAGTTTATCGTATTCCGATATCTAAATGAGTTGTTAAGAAAACAAGGAAAAACTGTGATAATCAATCAATCGACCAATCTTCCAATTCCCTAAAACTCGGAACTATTTTATCCATTTTGAGGTCTCTCCTGGCAATTGAAAGGTCTAATTAAGATTTATAAATGATGATTCTGGCTACAATCTGTAGTTTGTATCTATCCAGCCAATTCTTTTTAGAAATATTTTATATTTTTATAACCAAAGGCTATTTTTGGAGTTTTTTTCTTTCAATTTTTTTATGTAGCTTTCATTACAAAAAGCTACCGATTGCAGCCGTTCGGTGGAAAGTAATTCCAAAAGATTTTGGTATACTATTTTCACCGATCATGACCCCTACACCCTGGAAACAACCCTCCGTTCAAATGTTGATTTATATATATATATGTATTTCATATATGACATATATTAGATATATATATATATATATATATATATATATATATATATATATATATATATATATATATATATATATATATATATCATATATACATATATATATATATATATATATATAGTGACTGAGTATGTGTGCAGGACATACCAAGGTCTTGACCGAGTTCGTTGGCCAGCTTCATCCGCCATCTGGTTTCAAAATGGCGGCCAGTTAAAAAAAAATTAATTTAAACAATCAAAAAGGTGTACAAAAAATATATAAATTGAAAAAGTTGTTTCCGTTAAGTGTTATATCGTGGTAAAAGGATTCCAGAACATTTCTTGTTTTGTCTTTATCTTAAAAAATGGCTGAGATATGGCAGTTTGAAATTCTAGGGTGGCTGAGATTTTGAAACAATCTGATTTTTGTTATATTCTGTAAATCTCATGCTGAAATTCGCATTCAAATTCAGTATCAACGAAAACCGGTATTGAATCTTCTATCCAAGTATTTTAGCTTTGGGTGTTTGAGTAAATTGAGTTGCATTTTTAAAAACATGGAGTATGAGAGCTACCTTTTCCTCCCAGTACAGACCGGAAGGACTTTTTTTTAGGTCCGTTGGTAATTGTATAAGTACGTAGCACCTATAGGAGTCGTGTCTGGTCCGTCCGTCCGCATATAACAGCACAAAAACTAACCCAACCGAATGGTTTGAAATTTAATATATATAATCGTTGCAGAATTTTGTCGACTCATTTCAAATTTTATGAAAATCGAATCAAAACTTAAATATATTTATTTAATAATTTGATTTTTTTTTAAATCAATACTTCCTTGTTATAGCAGCTTCCGAGGATTAATCGTCAAGCGACGGAGGTGTATCGCCAAGTTATCTGACATGTATGACGTATATGACATTTTATAACCTCTATGACCAAGTTATAGTCACATTCTTCATTCCATTAAGTCCTATCATACGTAGTTAATTCAATGATTCATTCTGCAGTTTTTAGCATTACCATATCTAAAAGAGTTTTTGTGGAAGTAGGGACAAGCGTTAGATCTATCAATCAACTAATCTTTTATTGCTCAAAAACTCGAGAACTAATCGATCCATTTTACGCAATTTTACGGCGATTGAAAGGTCCAATTCAAATTTATAAATGATGATAATTACATTTTTAGCTCATGACTTATACATTTCAATTTTAATTTAACAAGTTGGAAATTGTAAGTTAAACGTGACATAGAAAACGTTCGTTTTATAACTAGTTTCACAATGTAAAAAAAAAAAATCATCCTTATTATTTCAGTGAAATGAATTATATCGTCTGCTATGAACGAAATGAGCATGCCTTCTTTTTTTTTCTTATTACGTATATCACGTTTACAAATGCGAAATTTTTCTCCACCAGACAGCACTGTAAAATTCACCTTGGAGATCTTGCTTTACGAATGATTACCTGCATGGTTTAATAATTCTATGATTCGCAGTGAACGAATCTCTTGTGTTTATTTACTGTAATGGATTGAGATATTCGGCTATTAACGTAATTTCCACTGATGTTATCTCAGAATCTATACATTTTTTTAATGTAACTCATATCTCAAACAACAAATTTGTTTCACAATCTTTCTAAAAATGTAAGTTTTATGCACTTTTATTCGAAAAAATAATTTTGAATAAAAATGGCCGCCTGGCATATGAAAAAAGAAGTGGTTTGCCCGTATTTGTTTTCCTCGGTCACATGACTTGCGCTTTTATTATATAGATTAAGTACGATAGGATTTAATAGAATAAATAAAACGTTTATTAATATCTTTTTAAATTTTGATTCGATTTTCATAAAATTTGAAATGACTCGACAAAATTCTACAACGATAATATATATTAAATTTCAAACCATTCGGTTGGGTAATTTTTGTGCTGTTATATGCGGACAGACGAACGGACGGTCCAGACGACGACTATAGCTGCTACGTATTTATATAATTACGAATGCACCTAAAAACTGGATTGGTAAATACTTTTCCCCAAAAACGCGAAAGAACTTATAAAGTATAAATGTAATTGAACGTGTTGCTATGCAAATAGTCATAAATGTAAAGGTGTAATAAGCGACATACGTACCAAGTAGCTCATAAATTTTGTACAGAGTAATTAAAGAATAGGCTGAAAATTCGTCAATACATGGATGGGGCCGTGCTGTCTCAAATTGTCGAAATCCTAAAAAACCGTTTAAAACTGCATTAAAGTCTCTCAGTTGTTACTTTTATTTTATTTTATTTTGATATTGAAACGCGATAAAAAAAAAAAAAATAATTGTCTGTGAAATGTGATAAAAAATTTGTATTTTCAAATTTTGAAGTTATTTTGAGAATTTTTATAGTTTGATACAGATCAACGTCATCTATTGATGAAAATTTGAATTTGATTTAATTACTGAATACATAACCTATGAGCTACCTGATATTTCACATTTGTGTTTATTATAGTTAATGTAATATTAAATTTTAAGGTAGAAAGTATTTTTTTTCAAACGTCCTGCAGTTGCATTTATTTATTTATTTATTTATTTATTTATTTATTTATTTATTTTATGTATAATCAGCATATGTCTAACATAAAAATGAAATCAATAAGCTTTTTTTTTTTTATCTTCAGCAAATAATGATGCTTCTAAATATATTACATGTAATAATAATATCATTTCCTAAAATAAATAACATAATACATAATGATCATATTTAGATTTCTTTGGTTGATAAAAAATTATAAATGTAGTATGATATTATTTTTATTTGAATGACTTGTTCAAAATAACGTACTTTGTATGAAATAAATGATTTTTTTTTTTTTTTTATGAACTGTAATACTAGCATTTACGTAATAAAGAAATGAACGGCACTTTTTTTCTCTATAGATAAGCACATCGCATAACTGCTTTAATGGTCCATCAAACTCCAGGTTGTCTACGTGACAGCCTTGTAGAAATTGCACTAAGAAGGATTACGAATATTCTGATAATAATTTTATCGATCCCGTCTCAGTCAATTCCTCTTGGAAATGTTTTATGTTTTTATAACAGGATGGTATTTCCGGATTTTTTTTTTTTTTTCATTTTCTTGACACCCAAATTTTAAATAAAGCAAAAATGAGTATAATTGTGATTGTTCATATATATTTTTTTTTTCCATTTGTTGAAAAATTATTTGGATGCAATTTCTTTTTAATTGAAAAAAATATATTAAATAAAGCAAAAAGAAGTATTGAAATGGATTGATTCATTATATATTATGGTGCAACTTTTTTTTAATTTGTAAAATATTTTTTTTACTAAGTCTAAATGAGTATCATACTGATGGTTTCATATAAAATTTTCTTTTTCATTTGCTAAAAAATTATCTTGGTACAATTTCTTTTTATATTTCAAAGTCTTAAGCAAAAATAAAAGCAAAATTTGATACTTAGCAAAAATAAACTCAAGAGGAAAATAATCATTGTTTACAATTATTATTTTTTCAATAAATACGCAATTTAAAGTACTAAGAATGTAGTGAACTATAATATAAGCTATAAAATAAAACAAATTCCATAAATATACAGTTTCCTGAGGTGAATATGAACTGTTTTAAACAAGAGGCGTAAAAAACAGTATTAAATATATTTTTAAAACATAAAATCCAACCTAAAAATTTGGGAATAATACCTTTTTTTTCTGTTATCGAAACAACAGAAAGTTTAAAAATGAACTATATATTATACATGGAAAAATTTTAAAACACTTTTATAAAACCTTAAACTTTTTAAATGTCAAGAAATGAAAAAAAGGCATTGAAAATATGTTTTTAAATATCTCTTATAGACATTTAAATATTCTGATATTTTTGTGTTTAAAATATAAACAAATATAAACTATTTCAAAATGAACATAAAGAATGACTGCATCATATTTAATTTTAAACTAACAAAAGATATTATTAAACTATGAAAGACACTCTTCAGAAATATGACAATAATTTGCAATATTTTA
Organism: Maratus michaelseni; assembly: GCA_963931845.1. Taxonomy (NCBI): domain Eukaryota; kingdom Metazoa; phylum Arthropoda; class Arachnida; order Araneae; family Salticidae; genus Maratus; species Maratus michaelseni. Next base: position 200,483,788 of record OZ007596.1, read on the forward strand.
TGTTCTTTTTTTTTAGGAAAAAAAAAGGCATTTGCAATATTGATAATCTTAAGATTTCAGCATGAAATTAAGCATGAAAATATTTGAATCTTGTGTATTTTCACTTTAAGAAAATTGTACTTTAATAACAGTAGCAAGAAATAACATGTACTGCATGTGTAATATTTCTTTCTCACTATAATCTCGTTACGCTCTCAAATCACGCGCTGTTTTCAGTACAATAGCTCCTCATTAATTTCAAATACTTTGTAAACATTATTATTAATGGTGTCTGATAAGACGTGGACAGTATTTAGGATATATGTTTGTTTAGTTTTACATTTGATAACAAAAAAAAAACTATAAAACTATAGTGGAAATGAGAAACTTTCTTTCAGAAAATAAAACAGTGAAGAAATTTTTATTGCCTTACTTATACGATGTATATCTTCTTCTAGACAGACGATAATGAAATGGTTTATACGTATATGTTATATTATAAGGGATAAAAATGTTATTCCTTTTTTTAAGTAAAATATATTCATTAGGGAATAATATATAAACATTTATATGTACAAAATTTTTCTCTACTAAGGAAATAGCTAGACAATAGTTTATTGAGAAATCTCTGTTTGTGAAGTTATTAAACGAGAAAAATACAATGATTTCCTTTTTTAAGTAAGGTATTTTGATGACATACACGTTTAATTACACCATTTTTTTTTTCGTAAAGAAAACAGCAAATAGTTTGCTATTTCTGTTAGTGAAATTATTTAAAAGGAAAAATACAGTTATCTCATTTTTTCAAGTAAGGTAAGTAGGGTATAAGGTATATAATTTTAATTGCACCAAACTTTTTTCTGCTAGGAAAACTTTTTTTTGTTAGAAAACTGTTTGCTATGAAATATTTTGCAAAGAAATCTCTGCTGGTAAAACTATTTAAAAGGTAAAATACATTTCTATCCCTTTTTAGAAAGGTCTTTCCATTAGGATTATAAGATATATACAGTCATTTTCAACAAGCATTTCTGTTAGTGAAATAATTTAAAAAGGAAAAGGCAATTATTTCCTTTTTTAAATAGTGTTCCTAATAGTGTATAAGAAATATAAATTTATTTGCACAAAACTTTTTTCTACTAGGAAATAGTTCGGAAATAGTGCGCTGCGAAATAGTTTGCTGTGATCTCTCCGTTAGTAAGAGTATTTAAGCTGTAAAATACATTTTTTTCTTTAGAAAATATTTTTATTTGGGTATAAAATATACATTCATATTCACCAAACTTTTTTCTACTGGGAATTAATTTGATAAGAAAGCTGTATTATTGCAATTATTAAAAAACGGAAAAATATAATTATTATCTTTTTACTTTCTTCTATCTATAATAGAAAATATTGTAATCGAAATTTTTTTCAACTTCCGCTTTTCAACGGATTTACACGTTTTAGGAGTCAGAGATTCCGAAAAACATGTTTTTATAAAATGTCTGTCTGTCCGTCTGTCCGTCCTCATTGTATCATCGAAAAGTGTATGTGTGAAATTATGCAGATAATTGAACCAAATTTTTTTCTATGTTTTTGGCTATAGCCTGCAGGTCCAAGTTGAATTCGGAGATATTTCGACGAAAGGTGGCACTGCGATCGCGATTTTTGATCGATTTTCACTATTGTATTATCGAAAAGTGTATGGCCAGCAGGTCCTACTTGAATTTGGGGATATTCCGCCGGAAGGGGGCGCTGTGATAGCCATTTAAAAATTTCAAACTCAAAAAGCTGTACAAAAACAATTAGAAATCCTAAAAGGTTTTTCCGTTAAATGTTCGGCCTTGATCCGAAGAATCCGGAGCAATTTTTGTTTTGCCTCTATCTGAAAAAATGGCTGAGATATACCGGTTTGAAATCTTAGGGTGGCTGACATTTTCAAACAAGACAGCAGACTTCATCCATAAACGGGTTTAATTTATGAGTTTTAGATAACATAATTTCGGCAAATTTTCTTTCACTGTTGTAACCATTGTTCCTATTCTTATATGCTTAACACTATATATTTATATTCGCCAACGTCAAATTATCGCCAAGCTTGGCGACAGTTGGTGAAATATCGCCAAATTTGGCGACAAAAATAGGTTATCATAAATGAAGCCAACTTGGCTGTAGATGACTAATTTGGCGATATTCTCATTCAAATTCAATGTTGACGAGAACTGGGAATGAATCTTCTTTAATTGGGTTCCACGCATTTTAGCTTCTAGTTTTCCAGTAAAATTAGCTAAAATCGTAAAACCAAGGAATAGGGAGGCTATTTGTTCCTGTCGGTACAGGCCGCAAGGACTTTTCGTAGTTTAGTATACATCAGTTGATCGCATCCCGGTAACCCGACGATTTCCAAGCAGCTGACGTACAACAGAATGACGAAAAATATTGATTTTTTTGGCGATGTGATAGCGAATTTTGAAGTATTAACATGATTGAGATAGAAGAAAGTTTTGGGATTGGCACATCCGACTAGTTTATATATTGTTTGCAATTTCTGTTAGTGAAATAATTTTAAAAGGAAAAGGCAATCATTTTCTTTTATAAATCGTGTTCCTAATAGGGTATAAGGTATATAAATTTCTTTGCACCTTACTTTTCTCTACCAGGAAATTGTTAGGAAGTAGGGCGTTATAAAATAGTTTTCTGTAACATCTTCGTTAGTGAAAGTATTTAACAGATGAAATACATTTTTTTTTATTCTTTTAAGTATTTTCATTAGGGTATAAAATATCTACATTCATTTTCACCAATTTTTTTCTACTGGGAAATAGTTTGGAAATAGTTTGCTAAGAAAGCTGTACTAATGAAATTATTAAAAATGGAAAATATAATTATCATTTTTTTTTTTTTGAAAAAGTTTTCATTTACGTATAAAAATACTGGGAAATAGTTTGATAAGAAAGCTGTATTAATGGAATTATTAAAAAAGGAAATAATATAACTATTATCTTTTTTAGAAAATGTTTTCATTTGGTTATATAAAGTATACATTCATTTTCACCATACATTTCTCTACTGGGAAACACTCTGATAAGAAATGATATTAATGAAATTCTTAAAAAACGAAAAATATAAGTATTATTTTTTTATATTTTGTTTACAATTTCTGTTAATGAAATAATTTAAAAGAAAATAGGCAATTATTTCCTTTTATTTCATTAACAGAAATTGCAAACAAAAAAAAAAGATAATAATTATGTTTTCCCTTTTTAAATATTTTCATTAATACAGTTTTCTTATCAAACTATTTCCCAGAAGAGAAAAGTTTTATGAAAATGAATGTATACTTTATACCGAAATGAAAACATTTTCGAAAAAAAGATAATATTTACATTTTTCCTTTTTCAATAATTTCATTAGTACAGCTTTCTTAGCAAACTTTTTCCGAACTATTTCCCAGTTGAAAAAAATTGGTGAAAATAAATGTATATATTTTTTCATAACCCCTCATCTTTTTGCTTCTTTTTGGGAACAACGGATTTCGAGCTTATTCTATCGACGATAATTTTCAGAATTTTCAAGCTATGATTTTGAGACTTTCACAAAAGTTGCTCTATATACTTAGCTAACACATTATGCATATTATATTTTGATTGCAGTCGCGCATGCGCAGTGAAACATTTTTTAGTAAACCTGCTCATTTTTCATCTAATTTTTATTATTTTTTAATTCTTATTGCAGAGTTATATGTACAATGTTATTTGTCATATTTTCTGAAAATAACTTTTTTTTATGTTAAGAGCTCTGAAAATTATAAGCAAAAAACTAGGCGAAATTTGGGACTGTTTTTACGAAAACCTTTATTTCTCTACGAGTATACATGCTATCCTCATACAAATGAACGTAGTATATTACAATAAGCCACTTATTAGAACGCCTTTGCTACATTAGTTTTTACAGGGTTATCCAAAAGATATTCGTTATTTTTCAATTTGTTGACAGTCCCCTATGGGGTTTCGTGAAAAAATCTTCGCGGAAATATATAACATATACTATACTGTTTACACACCTGCAGTTTCAGGTTAATTCCTCATGTATTTTTCTAGATAGTTAACAAATTGCCAAACTTTGGCAATATAGTGTATGTTATAGTTATTTATTTCAAGGCTCAATATTGGTAATTATAATGAATGAATATTAACGATTGTGGCAAAATAATTTCTGAGACAAAATGGCTGACAATTGAATATATGCAGCATGGGGATGATTGGGAAATTTCAAATGGGGATGAATGGGACTGCTTCATTCGTCCCTAGAAGGTACTGAATTTCTTTTTATTAACTAAATAATATTATATAAGTTGATAAATTAATAATTTATGTTAATTATTCTTTTAACATTTCCCCTTCATTGTAGCCACCGTCGTCTTCAGCCATTGGATGTTTCTGTTTATGGGCCTTTAAAGGCAAAGCTGAGATCAGTCCAAGATGATTGGCTGACAGATAATCTTGGAGAGCATATTACTATTTATAACCTTTCAACTTTTGCCAAGGAGGCATTTTTGTCAGCTTTTAGTAATAGCAACATAAACATAACCAGTGGTTTTAGGAAACTGCCATTTTCCTTTTTAACAGCAATACATTCACCGAAACTGATTTTATGCCACCTTATGCGATTGACAGTCCACATTTAGAACTTTTTAGATAGACCACAATTATTGTGTTACTGATATTTGCACATCCGTGCAACTTTAACTTTGTAATTCATTAAAATTTGAGTTAAAATATATACTATAAATTACAGTTTTTTAATGCATGATTAACTATGTTTTCACTTCTTAGATTACTAACACTGATAACAGCGATATAAGATCATATATTACAAATATAATTACATATAAGTTTATAATTATAGATTTTAATTTGGTATCATTGAATACAGAGAAGAAAATATTTGTGTCCCATTCATCCCTGCTGTGGGGATGATTGGGACAGAGAGGAACTATTTTTAATTTCATAATATATTTCTGTATAATAATAATCTTGCATAAATACTGTGCATAAGATGTAGACAAACACCTAATGTATAAAATACGATATATAATATTAATAATAACTTAAATAAAATATTTAAAATAAATATTTTTGTGAAAATGTCCCATTCACCCTCTATCTCCCCTACATGTAATCAGAATCAATTTTCTCAATACATAAGCAAACAAACACAGTAATTCATCAGTTTTGTTTTCAGAGCTACTTTTTGCATTTGGCAAAAAGTCTCACTTTCTTAAACCCGAACTGCGCCAACACTATTTTGAAAAAAGCCAATCCCTTATAAAGAAGAAGTACCCAAGTAGTCAAAATTTTACTTCTTTTGTTTGTTTTCAAATTTGAAATTATAATTATTGACTGAAATGCGCTTCCTTTTCCAAAGTGCATTGCTTCATAGTAAACCACCTTATTATCTCTCATCCTCGTACACTGCTACAGTTCCAAGAAAGTTTGTAAATTGAATGAATTTTCCCACTGATTATATACCATTTTAAGACGAAATTTTACACTTTGTTTTACCTATTTTCCCTCAAAATACAGAAAATTCCCCAAACAAACGTAAAAATTACTTGAAATCCTTCAATCTATAGCTGCATTTTCGCCAAATCACAAGGGTATTCCGAAAGCTGTGCTGCTTAGTACGTTTTCGTATTAAGAACGGAATTTTTACACATGTCCTTTTATCACAAAAAAACGAAAAATTCACTAACCCAAGATCCAAATTTCCTGAAATTCTCCCGTCAAATGAAGAAAATTTCTTCAAATAGCAGAAAAATCTCTTCCAATCACAGAGGGATTTCGGCAACTTACTGCCTCTTTTGGACAATTTTTTGTATGAGAGTTTAGGCAGGAAGCTCTCCATGATTTTACCCTGTGCCCCCATTTCTGTAAGTCGATTCTTAAGTATAGTAAGCAAAATGGTCTGAAAAACAATAAACTTCCGTTATTGCAGTTCATTACGATTCTCCATATTTTAATACTTTTACATTTAAAAAAAAAAATTGTTTGATAATACTGATTTGCTTTGATCCGGAATCGTTGGTGAAATTGATCCACCTGGGTTAACATGGTACTCCTAACACAACTTATGCAAAATTAATTATGCTATCAACATTTTGAAGATGTTAACATTTGTATAATTGCATTAATAATATTCTGATTTTATACAAAATGAAAGACATTTACTTATATATTTTAATTCAGGATTAATACAATAAAATTTATGGATAAAGAAAGTAGTGGCACAGTTGTAACATTTTTATTTTCTCAAAAATGAAGCAGTGTTACACATAAAGTTTTAAATTTCAAAAAATCATTTATAATGTTTTAATTTACTAAAACTCTCATACAGATAACATAGTCAAAAACAGAATGTATTTCAATTACGTATAGCCTAATCTTCAATTATGATCTCAAATCACGTACGGTCCTTAGAAAAGTAGCCTACAAAGATCTTATTAATTTCAGCCACGTTTAATTCATTCATTATTATTCATGATGTCTTACTATACTTAAAATGCACTTAAGGTATATGTGTTTGTTATTTTTATTCACTCAGAGAAACATTTATGAAGAATTACAAGGAAATTAATAGTTTGTTCTCAGAGATGAACGTTTAAGGTATTTCTTTTTACACGCCACTATCTAACTTATTTTATTTTCGGTCTGTGGTCTGTCTGGTTTAAATTTTACAATCGATTTTTGACCCACTTTCGTTGAATCGATTTTTATCATACTTTGCATATAAGTTCATTGTCGGTGACGCTGCAGTGTTTATAAAGTTTCACGGCCATACCTTATCTAGGTAATTTTGCAATATCAAAAAGATTATTTTTACGTTATAGATTGAATCAAATATCTAATGTACTGATTTTGCTCAAATTTTTTGCACGAGTTCATTGTCGATGACGATTTAATACTCAGATAGTTTAAGAACCGTGCTTTTCATTTGCAGGATCTAGAGGCAAAAACATTCTTTTATGTTTTTGATTGAAATCACATATCTAACGAACCGAATTTCATAAAATTTTGCGCGCAAGTTTATTGTTGATGACAATGCAACCATTAATCCGTAGATCATTAAAGGAAGCGTCATTGTCAAAATCAATGTTTTACGTTATTAAATGAAATCATGTATCAAATTAACCAATTTTGCTCAATTTTAAGCACAAATTCACTGTCGATGAAGATGTTGCTTCATGTAGCTTCAGGGCCGTGCCTTTGCAGATGCAGGACCCATGGAAAAAAAACATTCTTTTACGATTTTGATTGAGATTACATATATCACGAATCGATTTTTCTAATTTTTTGCTCGTGTAGTTTAAGCGCCATACACCATCAAGGGAAGGGTCCGTTGTCAAAATCAGTCTCTTTAACACTTTCCAACCTAGTTGAAAAGTATTTATGAATTCGGTTTGTCTGTCTGCCGTCTGTTTGCCGTCGGTCTGTCTGTGGCTGCACTAACTCGCGTAAATATATTCGGATTGAAATGGAATTGATTTATTTTATTAATATTTAATATCGCATGTTTTATATTGCAAACGAATTGTGTAGCATTTATAGTTCGGTTACAGAGACACTCAAAAGAATTCCGTTACATTACGATCTATCGGTAAAAATCGTTTCTGATGTGTTTTAATTTAATTATGTTACTTTATTTAAAATATATTGAAATTTATATATGCCACTGATGTGTACTAAAAGCGGCTTACTATAGAATATAATGTGCACAGAACTCCTCGTTAACTGACGGACACACACAAAATAATTTGGTTTACTGTACTATCTATAAGCGAAAATTGCTGGAAATGCATTTGTATTTGTGGTACTCGTTTTATAAATTTAAATAATGTTTTCCATATTACTTGGTGTGTAAAAATTCTATAGATTATATACATTGCTACATAAAAGATCTCGAGAACAGTTTCGTTTATTGACAGAAGTTATTGAAGGGAATTTTTCTCTTTTCCTATGCTTTTCCTAATTGAACTAAATTTTAGCATACTAAAAGCATATATATAAATCTATAGATCATATGCATGACCGCATGAAAAAAAGCAGATATTTTTCTGATTTTTAATGGTAAGTAGTGAAATTGGGTTTTCAAATGTGTTATGAGTTTCCGAATTGTGCATGTGTTGTACTGAAACTACAAAGAAATGCCAAAAGCCGAAAAGAAAGCAGCTTATACTTAAAAGCAGATACAATGATTTATTTACTTTGTGATCAGAGAACAGTTCTTAGGCGACTGACAAAACAGTAGCGTCGACTGTCTGTTACACACAAAGGATGCACACGCAACGAAAGGGTGCAGCGCGTGTTATAAAATGGACTTGACCGGAGAGGAGAATCTCTCTCTCTTCCTGCAACATCTCCCACATTTTGAGTGGGCATCTAAACGCTCCAAATCTTTACTTTTATTATGCATAAAATACACATTACTTATAGTACTTATATCACTTATACAATCAAAATACAACCTTACGAATTATAATATAAATATATATATATATATATATATATATATATATAGTATATGCAAAATAACAATAAACACTTCAATACATATAAAAGAAGTAAAGTGAAATTAAGTAAAATAATTATTGAAATCAAATATTCTGCATACAAAATTTACCTCACAGGTGTTTTGATAATTCAACCACTACTAGTGGTTAAAGGCATAGCCTCATCATTTGTATCTTGTATGGATTTTTCCAATTCTAATCATAACTAAGAATCGTTTGTTTTTATAAGCGCAAGTCTTATTTGGCCATCTCGACCCGCTATAACTTTTAAGACACGAGCTAGTTTCCAATAGAAACGTTTTTATTAGTATCTACAAGTAGAACAATTTCTCCTACCTTAAGTGATTTGTTTTTATAGCATTTTATAGATTGCTGTCGTAACTGCCCTAAACACTCTGTACGAAACCTAAGTATTAAAGTTTCTCTTATCTGCTGCAGATATTTAGTTCTGTTACTCAATTTCATATTATCTACATTATAAGTATCTGGTACACCTGACTGTGGAGTTTCATGTAAGAATTTCACCGGTGTTATAGAAAAGTCTTCATCAATGCCCTCTGATACATAAGTAAGTGGTGCTACTTTCTCACAGTCACACAATACAGTCACTAGTTTTTGATAATCAAGAGAAGCACGAATCAAAATATTTCTTAAGATTTGTTTTACAATGTGAATCAAACGCTCCTACCATCCGCCCCACCAGGCTGCGAATGGAGGATTAAACTTCAACTAAATTTTTTGTTCAGCAGCTTTAAAACGGAGACCATCCCAATCTGCAGTTTGCAAAAATTATTCCGTGCCTATGAAACCGATGTAAGAAAAGAGGCCATTTGAGTAAGGTGTGTAGAATTAAAAATAACAATGTTCAGAAACAAACGAATGTATTTCATACAGTCGATATTTTATCTTTGAGTCATGATCATGATACTACTCCAATAAAAGTGTGTGTTTTAATCGAGAATAAAGCTAAAGCTGAAATGGAGTTAGATACCGGTTCCGAAATTTCTGCTGTTCCTGTTAAACGTTTTCGCAGAATCTTTGCAATTAATAAAATTTTTCCGCCAGATGTTCAGTTAAGAATTGAAACTGGTGAAATGGTTACACCTGTTGGGTATGTAAATGTAGATGTTTCTTGTAAAAATAAAACTAAAAATCTTAAATTATATTTGATTAAAGAAGATAATTTTCCACTTTTATTTGGTAGAGATTGGGTATCTGCATTTAATTTGTTTCCCTCTAATTTGAAATCGGTATATGTGAACGAAATTGCGAATTCTGCTGAAAAATTGTAAATATTATTAAATGATTTTTCTGATTTGTTTACTAATAAATTTGAGGAGATAAAAGGTTTGAAAGCAGAATTTTATCTAGAAAAAGATTCTATGCCCATATTTTCCAAAGCTAGAACCTTTATTATGCTCTACGTGGAGCAGGAAATGATGAAATTTAAAGGTTACAAGATGATGGTATTATAAAACCTGTCACTAGTAGTAAGTGAGCAACTTCCATAGGTTCAGTAGTTAAGCCTAACAGTAAAATTCGTCTATGTGGTGCTTTTAAAGTTACAGTAAATATTTTTTTCAAGGTTGAATAATTTATTTTGCCTAGTGTAGAGGATACGCTAGCTACATTAGATGGTGGTTTGCATTTAAAAAAAAAAAATATTTAAATCAAGCATATCTTCAGTTACCTGTAGAGGAAAATTCACAAAAGTTGTTAACTATAAAAACTCCTAACGGCTTATTCCAATTTTTAAAGTTACTAATGGGTCTTACTAGTTCTCCAGCTATTTGGCAAAGAACAATTGAACAAATTTTAAGTGGTATTGATGGTGTTTCTGTTTTTTATTGATGATATTGGTGTTACAGGGGAAAATGATGAAATACATTTGAAAAGGCTAAAACAAGTATTAGAAAGATTACGTGAATATAATATTAGGATAAATAACTACAAATCATTTTTATGGCTAATCAAATTACATAATGTGGTTATAAAATTTATAAGGAAAGTATTCATAAAACACAAGATAAAATTGATGCTATTTTAAATGCTCCTAGACCAATAAATGTGTCACAAGTTAAAGCCTTTCTAGGCTTAGTTACATATTATTCTAAATTTGTACCTAATTTATCAACAATTGCTCTTCCTTTAAACCAATTGCTCAAAAAGAATGGGACATTTTATATTATCTCCTGTTTGCGAACAAGCATTTAAAAATATAAAAATGAGATTATTTCTGAAAGAGTTCTTACACATTTCAAAACTAAATTACCTTTAGTGTTAGCAATCTATGCTTCTCCATACTGTATCTCTGCAGTGTTTTGCATGTGATGCCAGATAACGTGGAAAAACCTATTGGTTTCGTGTCCAGAACTCTCACTAATACAGAAAAGTGATATAGCTTTGTGGATAAGGAAGCACTAGCTATTATCTTTGGTGTAAAGAAATTTGTTCAATATTTATATGGTAACAGATCTACATTATTTATTGAGAGTAAACCACTTGTGTCTATTTTTTCTCCTTCTAAGAGTATTCCTGTACTTTCAGCTGCTAGAATGCAAATATATGCATTATATTTACAAACGTTTAAATATGATATTCGTTATAAGAAAACATCCGAACACGGAAATGCCGATGCTCTTTTACGATTTTCTTTACATAAATGAAGATTTACCTCCACAATTAAATTCAAGTAATGTAATTCATGAATCTGATTTTTTTCAAATTAATCAAATTTCTACTTTACCTTTAAATTCCAAAACAATTGCTGTATCAACAAATTCATATCCTTTTTTACGTCAAATTTTTCATTATCTAATTTCTGGTTCTCCAATTCCAAAAATTTACTTTTTGGAGGCAAGCAAGAAGAATTTTCTCTTCAACATAGTTGTATTTTCAAAGGATGTAGAGTAATTATACCTAAAATTCATAAAAAAATTTAAATGATTTGCACTTTGGACATTTCGGTATAATGAAAATGAAGTCCTTAGCTCTCAGTTTTGTATGATGGCCAGAAATTGACCAAGATACTGAAGATCTTGCACGGAATTGTACTACTTGTGTCAACTTAAAAAATGATCCCCCAATGTAGATACTCATCAATGGAAATGACCTACAGCTCCATGCCAAAGAATTCATATTGATTATTTTGATCCTGATATGGGTAAAATGCTTTTCCATGTTGTTGATGCTCACAGCAAATGGCCATAAGTTTTCATTGTTCCTAATACAATTTCAGAACATACGATTACTTGTCTTTCTTCTCTTTTTGCCAGATGCGGATATCCTATATCTTTGGTATCTGATAATGCTAAACAGATTACTTCTGAAGAATTTGAAACACTTAAATAATCATGGTGTACAACATAGGTTTAGTGCTCCATACCATCCAACTACAAATGGTCAGACTGAGAGATATGTGCAAATTCTCAAACGTGGTTTAAAAGCCTTATCTTCAGAATCTGCTACTTTACAAATGAAATAAATTTCTTTTACAGTATAGAAAGATGCCTCATGTTACAACGGGGGAGAGTCCTGTATCTCTATTTCTAAAACTGCATATAAGAACAAAAAATAGATTTGATACTTCCAAATGTTTAAATTTTGTTCATGATAAGCAAAATGCGACAAATTCCAATACTAAAGTTAAAGTATTTAAAATTAACCAGAAAGTGGCTGTTAAAAATTATACTCCTGAAGCCAAGTTGAAAATTGTTCGCATTATTGCAAGAGAGGGCAAGTTACATTATAGAATTCTTGGTTCAAATATTTGGAAAAGACATGTTGATCAGATAATTAATGTCGGTTCCGAGGAACATTTAACTAATGCTCGAAATTCTGAAGAAAGTGATAAAGAAAGTCACAGTAGTGATAATACAGTATTTAATCAAGATGATTTATCTAATGCCTCTAGCGTCACTGATCTTCAACCATCTGACTCTGGTGTCCCAATTACTTCAAATCCTAAACCAGCTGGCTTTGTTCTCCCAACTACTCCAAGTCCTAAACCAAATGTCTCTGATATGATACCTTCAGTTCCAAAACCCATGGTTCCAAATATTACAATTGATGATGATGCAGATCCTTTAAAAACTTTTTCTTCTCCTTCCTTCCAACAGGTACTAAGACGTTCCACAAAAATTCGAAGAACTCCTAATCGGCTACAATATTAAATGGTGGAGAATTGTGGTGTTTTTACTTCAGAAATTAAGTTGTAGATGGCAGCACCACAAAAGTATAAGTCCTCCATCCGCTAGTGACATCTATCTTTCATATGTTTGTTTTTCACTGTAGTGCCACAGAATGTAACTGTAATTATGTTATGTCTTCATGTTGTGATGTAACGTATAATGTTCTGTGATGTTAATTAAATGTGTAAAGTTAAATTTATCCCTACACCTCATTTTTATCAAGTGTGCTACCTTAATTAATATTAAATATATAATAATTTATTTTACTAAATTGAGTCCAAAATGTCCGCCAATTTCTTTTTTTTTTCGTCAAATTTAACCAATTCGATTTCAGGGAGTTTTTGTTTAGCAACCGGTGACACCATCATTAAAGATGAGGAGGAAACAGCACTTACTGTATTGGCACTAAGGTTTGTTTTCAAACTGTTGCACTTCACCTTTAAAGTAGATATGTCGTAATATCCTTGAGCTGCCTCATATTCGTTTTCATACTCACCTTGAGTGCAGCTTTGTTTTTGAAATATTCCAAAAATGTTTCGTGTATAGTTCGGAGCATTTTATATTTTTCCTGTAGTTGGTCTAGCAGGATTTCCACATCATATACATCTGGATCACGGGCACTTATTTTTTCTTGTAACTTGTTAGCTACCTTCGTAAAAGATGATTTAGTGGCTTTTCTCTGCTGCTTTGCACTTTCTAGATCAGTCATTTTCTAACGTAATTTTTCCTCGTAAAAGAATTACGTAAATACTTAATTTAAACTTACTTAAACTTAACATTTAACTATCGGCAAAATAAGAATGTTATAATTAACACTCAGCCCGGTAGTGGAATGCCAGAATGTGACGTACTTAAACTAAAAAGAAATTCCAAAGGCCGAGAAAGAAAGCAGCCGATTGTTAAAAACCGAAACAAGCTTTCATTTACACAGTGATCAGAGAAGAGTTCTTTGGAGACTTACAAAATAGTAACGTCCACTGTCTGTTACATACAAAGGATGCGCACGCAACGAAAGGATTGCAGCGCGTGTTGGAAAATTGCCTTGACCGGAGAGAAGAATCTCTCTCTCTTTCTGCAACAGTACACTTAGACATCACCTGTCGCATTATTAAAATGTGAAATTTTGTTATACTATTCTGAATGTGTTGGAAAGCGTTTCATAATCTATGCTTGACCCATAAATTTTCGTTCTTGTTTTTATTAAAATCACATTTCTACCAAATCGATTTTTCGCAAATTATGAACAAAAGTTCATTGTCGATGACGATGTAATATTTATGTAGCTTCAGGGCCATGTCTTTTCTAGCGCAGATGTCAATTGATAATAACATTCTTTTACGTTTTCGATTGAAATTACATACCAAAGTAACCGTTTTTTCTACAAATTTTATGCACAAATTCTTTATCAAAGACAATGCCCTACTCTTGTTGTTTCAGGGCCGTACATCATCATGATCAGGGTCCTTTGTCAAAATCAATCTTTTACGTTTTTGATTGAAATCACAAATCTAACAACCCGATTTTGTTCAATTTTTGAGCACAAGTGCATTGTCGATGACGGTGTAATATTCATGTAGTTTCAGGATCGTGCCTTTTCAGGTGCAAAGTTCAGGGGCAAAAACATTCGCTTACTTTTTGGATTGAAATCACATATCTAATGGACCGATATTTGTAAAATGTTACTCACAAGTTCATTGTCGAAGACAATGCAATATTCATGTAGTTTCAGGGCCGTACATCATCAAGGTCGGAGTCCGTTGTCAAAATCAGTCTTTTACGTTATGGATTGAAATCACATATCTGACGAATCGAATTTGCTTGAGCACAAGTTCGTGATTGATGACGATGTAATATTCATTTAGCCTCAAAATCATGCTTTTTTAGGTGCAGAGTCCAGGGGCGAAAACATTCGTTTAGGTTTTTTGATTGAACTCACATATCTAACGACTCGATTTTATAAAATTTTTAGCACAATTTCATTGTCTATGACTATGTAATATTCATGTAGCTTCAGGATTGTGTAATCTCAAGTGCAGGGTCCAGGGGCAAAAACATTCGTTTACGTTGTTGATTGAAATCCGTATCTAACGAAACGATTTTTCTCCATTTAAGTTCATTGTCACTGATAATGCAATATTGATGTAGTTTCAGGGCCGTACATCATCCAGGGCAGTTCCAGTTGACAAAATCAGTGTTTTACGTTTTTGATTGAAATCACATATCTAACGAACCAATTTTGCTCAAATTTTGAAGACAAGTTCATTGTCGATGACGATATAATATTCATGTATCTTCAGGGCCATGTCTTTTCAGGTGCAGGGTCCGAGGCCAGAATAATTCTTTTACGTTTTTGATTGAAGTCACATATATAACGATTAACGAACCTCAAATATTGCACACAATTTCATTGTGAATGACAATGCATATTTAAGCATTTTCAGAACTGTGTCTCGTCACGGGCAGAGTTCAGAGGCGAAATTCTCTTTTTAGCTTTTGTTTGAAATTGGACTAAATTTTGATTTAAAAGCGTGTTACTTATTTTTTAATAAGTAAAATTTCATAATAAATAATTAAGGATTGCTATTTCAAAAATATAGTGCATAATATTTATTATATTGATTAATAAGCTAAAATTTAAATTGTTGAAGCTAATGTGATATTTGAAGTGTTTGCTACAAGTAGGAGGTAGCTCTATTTTTGACATTTTTTAGATGTCCACATTCTTGTTATAAAAAATTCGCTCAAAATAGGTACTTTTTTTTAAATTATCGGTGGCAAACTAAGCATAGGCGCATGTACTAATGCATAAGTAAAAAAAATACTTTTGACAAAACTGTAAATTTTATTTTATTATTGATTTTTTTTTATTTCCCAAAAGATCCAAAATGATCCAAAAACCTCCTTTTTTCAGCCGGCCCTTCAATTGTTAAAGATGACATTTTAAAAAATATATATTTGCACCATTGCTACAATTTATTTTTTCTAAAAAATGTTAAAATGTACAATAACTTTTCTTCAAAATTTGTTGGCTAATACATACGCTAATGAAGTTGATGTAATATTTCTAAAGTTAAAATTTATATTATATATATATTTATTTATAATGAACAGAGAAAAGTATATTCAAGTAGGTAAATTATATCCAATGGTTGGAGTATCATGATACTCCAAGCATTGGATACAGTTATTTTTTTATTAATTTAAATAAGACAAGATATTTACAGAATCGTATAACGTCAAAAATCATTCAATGCGAAATTACCCAATCATATTTTAAAGAATGGGGATACCAAACTAAGGATTTTTTTCTTCTTTTTCATTGAATGTGTGTCCAGCAGTAGCATTTTTTAAACATAATTGCCTTTCTGGACATCAGCTGGATATTTTAGATGCTAAAGACCCTACGATGAAAAACTTTACTTGTCACTCGTTCATTTTCTCACAATTTTACTTAAATAATGAATACACCCAGAACTTCAAATTTGTGTAACGATACTCATTTCAAAAATCCTAGTTAGAATATCTGATTCACACCACCATGCCTTCAAAATTGTTTAAGGCTGTTCTCAAATTCAAACTGCCTACTTTCTGACACATTTTTTAAAATTATTTTTTGTTCGCAAACGTATCAACTTAAGCACTGTTATTAAGAAACTATGTAATCCAACAATCAAACTGTTTTTTTTTCTTTGGGGGGGGGGAGGGTGTAAAAGCAGAAGGTTTTTTGGAAAAGCTAATGTTTTGAACCGAATTTCCGAACGCGATAGTGCAGGAAAGAATAAAAAAAATGGCTGTCTCGAAGCGACAATCGTTTATAACTCAAGATGTAATTCATTTATCAGAAAATGAAAAAAAAAACTGTTCGGTTACAAATCACTTTAAAAATCATGCCTGCAAGTATCATTCTTTTATATTTAAAAATAATTCAGAGAGTTTCACGTTATTGAGCGGAATAATTTTTTTTTTAATACCACCTTAAGGTTGTTAGTCAATGAGATCTGAAATTCCCCTCGCTAATCGTAAACATATGGGCGTAGAATGTATTCTTATTTTTAAAATATCTCCTCGGAAAATTAACATTTTAAACTTTTTTTCTGTGTACTTTTCTTATCTTTTCATTTTTTTTTAAGTTGTCAAAATATTTTCACATTATATACTTAATTCTACTTGAAGTGTTAAAATCTTACTCACAGCTCGTCTAAGATTTTAACTCATGAAATATTAAATTAAGCGCATATTTTCTAAATATTTTGACAACTAAGAAAACAAGTTGGAAATTGTACGTTAAACGTGACATATGAGGTTCGTTCGTTTTATAACTAGTTACACAGTGTAAAAAAATCATCCTTATCATTTCAGTGAAATGAATTATATCGTCGGCTATGAGCGAAATGAACATGGCTTTTTTTTTTATTATTACGTATTTACAAATGTGAATTTCTTTTTTCTACACCAGACAGCGTTGCAAACTTCACCATGGAGATCTTGCTTTGCGAATGATTGTCTCCATGGTTTAATATTTTTATGACTCATAATGA
Source organism: Maratus michaelseni (assembly GCA_963931845.1). Taxonomy (NCBI): domain Eukaryota; kingdom Metazoa; phylum Arthropoda; class Arachnida; order Araneae; family Salticidae; genus Maratus; species Maratus michaelseni. Next base: position 200,501,043 of record OZ007596.1, read on the forward strand.
ACGAATCTCCTGTGTTTATTTACTCTAATGGATTGAGATATTCGGTTAACCTAATTTCCACTGAAGTTATCTCAGAATCTATATCTCTCAAGCAAACAATTTTTTAAACTATCTTTCTAAAAATGTAACTTTTATGCAATTTTATTCGAAAAAATAATTTTGAAAAAAATGGCCGCCTGACATATGAAAAAAGAAGTGGTTTGCCCGTATTTGTTTTCTTCAGTCACATGACTTGCGCTTTTATTATATAGATTACGTGCTGCTATATGCGGACGGACAGACAGACAGGCAGGCAGACAGACGAACAGACAGACGAACCAGACGACGACTATAGGTGCTACGTATTTATATAAATACGAACGCACCTAAAAATGACGAGTGACGGGTCAATATTATTGACCACGTAAAATCGGAATTTCAGAACATCCATTTCTTTTTTTTTTTTTTTTTTTAAGTTTACTTATTAAAATTCGATGTCAAAACACATATGATATACTCAGAACAGCAGACTTTTATTCTCTCACTATATTCAAACCCTTTCAATATTCATGTCTATTTAAAATGTTGTTTTGAACTTTAAAAAATACTTAGGATGCAAATACATTTTTCTTTCGAAATTAGAAAATACAGATGTCTTTTATTACATCGCGCATGCCAGAAGATAAGAAAATAGAGAGATGTATCCCAAAGTGCATAACCGATGGAATAGAGAAAAATATAAAGGCGATAACCCCGAAATAAATATTTTATATTTGTTGCCAGAACGATAATTTAATCGCATATTACAAATGTCTTAGTCACCTTAACTGTAGAAACATTTTCTAGCCTTTACAAATAAAGTTGATTATTTCACCTTTCAAACAGACCCAGTTTCATTATTATTAACTCGCATAAAAAAAATCTACAGTTTCTGTAAAAGGCATTAAAAATGGCGTTTTTGTATGTCAAAGGTATCAACAAAGGCTATATGTAAGGTTCAAATGTTGTAAAGAGATACAGAAAACAGTTTTGAGATCATTCTTAAGACTGGTATATATCATTTACCACATTTCATCAAAATCAAAAATGGCGCGACACTGTCCATCTTTTGATTTTATATGGATGACCAGGAAACACGAAAATAAATTCGATACATATAGTTGAGCTATATAATGAGAGGATAAATTTATATATATATATATATATATATATATATATATATTTGTAAGAAGATGATATGTAAATAGTTGATTTACTGGAATTATATGAACAAATAGACGTTGAATAACAAATTATGAACTTTAATACAGTCCTAGAAATATAATTCTACAATACTTTACTAGCAATTTTTTTCAGCTAATATACTTCACACCAAACATATACAATATATTTATTTACCAAAAAACCAACTAGGCCTAACAGCGCCTTTACTGGATATTTCTCATTTCGATGCTTGCTTCACAATAAAAATTAGAAGATTGGCTCTTTTCCAATTTTGAAGATATTCTGATCTCTCGATCTAAACTTTTTATAACTCGTGCATTTAAATCATGGATAATAGTAGTACTAGAGTGTCAGTTAATTTGATGATTATGTACGTCATAAAGAAAATGAAGTGTTTAAACTGAAATCTTACAAATTGGTTATCCTGACTTGATGGCGTCTCGACATCAACATCTTTATTTATTATGTTTTTTCATGCCTAAACAGTTCATTTTTTGAGATTTTTATTTCTTTCTGAATATTGCTCTGTAGTTTTAGAAGCTATATATATGTTTTCCCTGTAATTTCTCTCTGCATATTGATCTTTATCCTTGGAATCTACATATATAATATCTTTGTAACTTAGTTCCAGATATTGCTCTCTTTCTTTAGAAGCTATATATCTATTGCTTCTACAACGATAAGAATTTGAATAAAAATCTCTTCCACTATAAGCTCCTTTAAATCCATGATGAGAATTATTCTTGTGTGATGGTTGTGAATTTCTTTGTTCATTATAACTAGCTTTACATCGTCGGCCCTCATAATTATAATTATTTCGACCATGATAGTAGCCTCTATTCATGTACCTAGGGGGAAAATTTGGATTATACTTTGCTTTTGAATTAGGTGAAGCACTTTCTGTTATGTCTTGAGGTATCAAAGAATCTTTAGTCTCAAAGTTTTCAGGAATCTCAGATTCATTTTGGTAAGAATTCCCGGAACTCTGTTTCCCGTATCTATATTTATTAACACTTTCCAACCTAGTTGAAAAGTGTTTATGACTTCGGTTTGTCTGGCCGTCTGCCGTCTGGCCGTCTGTCCGTGCTCTAACTCCCGTAAATATGCTCGGATTGCCCTGCAATTATTTATATGTTATAATCGTTATCTATAGCATGTTCCCTATTTCAACGGAAGTGTGTAGCACTTATAGATTTTTTACAGGGACACTCAAAAGAATTCCGTTACATTGCGGTCTATGGGGAAAATCATTTGCGGTTTATTTAAATAATGTTTCGCTATTTTAAACGCATTGAAATTTATACATGTCACTAAGGTGATTAGAAGAAGCTTAATATGGAATAGGGTGTGCATAGCACTTATACTTACTTTACAGGGACAGTCAAAAGAATTCCGTTACATTACGTCTATGGAGAAAAATCGTCTGCGGTTTATTTAAATAATGTTTCACTATTTTAAACGCATTGAAATTTATATAAAGTTCATTACAAGAGACTTACTACAGAATATTGTGTGTATAGCAGTCATCGTTCATTTACAGGGACACACAAAAGAATTATCTACTGTATGTTAACAAGAATTCCGGGAAGTGCGTTTTAAGTTACTGAACGCGATTTTAATTTTAAATCGCTTTTTGTATATTACGTAGTGTGTATAAATTCTGTAGATCCTATACAGGGAAGCACAAAAGTTCGGGAACACATTTCCGTATTATTTAACTCCAGACGGAGAATTTTAAACTGTGCTACGTGTTTCCTAACTGAACTAAAATTTAGCATCCTATGTAGTATATATACAAATCTATAGATCCTATACAGGGCTGAATAAAAGTATTCGGATTACTTAGATGTTATCTTTTAGCTTATTAAAGAGTATGATTCGTAAAATTATTTTGGAAGCGTTGGAAAGTGTTACATAATCTATGCTTGACGCATGATTTTTCGTTCTTGTTGTAATTTCCCTGGTTAAATGATTGTTTAACATATCTTTGGCCATATCTATTATTGCTTCTGTTATCAAATGGTCAATTAAAATTTCTGTTAGCTAAATTTGTAATATGAGTCAAATTCACCTCATCATTTACGCAGTCGATATTAACCATATCTTCCCAACCTCGATTATCGTTGTCTATACTTGATGTAGTTATCTCATCAATTTTGGACGGAACTTCGTTAATTTTAATGTATCCTACTCGTACTGTGTTGTCGCTTATTATTCTAATACCATCTTCTGTTACTTTTAACGTCATGCCTTCTACTGATTTTCTACCCATTATTAAATCGCAGTCCGTCTCTTGTACAACGTAAAATTTATCCTGGATTTCTATATCGTCTACGTAGACTTTATGCCAGAAAAATCCCGTTGGCTTAATTTCTTTTCCACATATGCCCGATGTAGATATATTGTCGCTGGTTAGTTTTGGCACGTTTATTGCAGTATGATATCTTGAATTGGAGATTGAAATATCACTCCCTGTATCAATTATTACGTTTGTTTTTATTCCGCGTATATCTAAGATTCTTCCTTTTTTACCATTTAACATGCCCTTATTAACTATTTTTTTTTGCGTGTTTTGGGTCTCACCTTGGAATTTTGTTTCTTGCCAATTTTGATTACGTTGCGAGTAAAAATTTGAATATTCTCGTTCTGTATTACTCGCCATGGAACATTTCGCACTCATGTGACCAGTGTTGCCACACGTAAAATAGATTATATGCGACTCTTTGCTTCCGTGATCCACACTGCGCCTATTGTCAACTTGGCGTCTTTTCGAATTGGCGCAGCCAGCCACTCTCGATCTTTTGTCATCAAAATCGCCGCTTGTATTCCTAACTTATTGTTTATTGCAAACCCTTCGTGCCGTTTCGTAATTATCTAATTTATTAACTAAGTCATCAATTTTCTTTATTACTAATAATTCCTCTATGAAATGTGTCTTTGTTTCCGCAGGTATATTATTCCTGATTTGATTAACTACAATTAATTTCGTTAATTTTTCAAAGTTATCTACTTGAAGACCTTTAATCCATTGTTGAAAATACATCTTGATCTCATAAGCGAAATCTCGCCAATTAGCCGATGGCTCCTTTTTAGATGAGAAAAATTTCAGCCTAAACTCTTCTGGCGATAGTTTGTAGCGTTTTAGTAGAATATTTTTCTGTAATCATAATCGTGAATTTCGGGTTCGTTTTCTCTCGTTATTATATTGATCACATCTAATAGCGTTAGATTAATTAAATAGGTTACCCATTCTTTTTTATCTATCCCCGTTTGCCCCATTTGCCTTTCGTACATAGCCATATATAAACTAATATCATTCGAACTATCATATATAGTTAATAATCTAAGCAATTCAAATTGCTTACCTGGATTTGACCTTGGGTTTTCATCAATGTGTTGTCTTGAATTTTCTTGTATCTGCAGTTTCTTAATTTCAAAATCTCTTTAGTGGTCTTTTTGCTCCAATTCTACTTTCCATTTTCTCTCTTCCCTTTCCATTTCCATTTGCAACCGCCAATTTCTTTCTTCTAGTTCTGCTCCTGCTTGTAATTTATTCTCTTCTAGTTCTGCTTGTAATTTATTCTCTTCTGTTTTCTCTTTTCTAGCTGCTATAACTACTTCTAAACGATCTTTTATAAAATCTTCATCATAACTCTCCCAACTTTTAATCAGCTTTATTAGGACAGGTATTGTCGGTTTTTTTGGTGCTTCAATTCCGCATTCCTCGCAGAGATTTATTAGATCATTTCTCTTAGCTTTATTTGGAGTTCCCATGTTTATCTTTCAAAATTGTACTTGGAGTAATACGGTTACGGTTTCACCTTGCTAATTCGTAACCCAACTTTTGATACTGGTGTTTTACAACACTTTAGCTTTTGTTTCCATTTCACTACTAGTTGCTTTTACTTTTAATTATCCTAGCATTGAAAGTTGTTCTTCCTTTTAATTATCCTGGCATCCGAGCCCCCATATTTGTAAGAAGATGATATGTAAATAGTTGATTTACTGGAATTATATGAACAAATAGACGTTGAATAACAAAATATGAACTTTAATACAGCCCTAGAAATATAATTCTACAATACTTTACTAGCAATTTCTTTTCAGCTAATATATTTCTCGCCAAACATATACAATATATTTATTTACTAAAAAACCAACTAGGCCAAACAGCGCCTTTACTGGATATTTCTTATTTCGATACTTGCTTCACAATAAAAATTAGAAGACTGGCTCTTTTCCAATTTTGAAGATATTCTCATCTCACGATCTAAACTTTTTATAACTCGTGCATTTAAATCATGGATAATAGTAGTACCAGACCGTCAGTTAATTTGATGGTCATAAAGGAAATGAAGTGTTTAAACTGAAATCCTACATATATATACACTAGACCCACTAAAGTCCCTTGCCACCTTCTTAACTTCGAAACGGCTGCTGCTATAATCATAAAAGTAGTATCTAGGTATAGTAAAATAGCCATGCGCTATTCAATTAAACCGCCTACGGTGCCACCTGGTGGAAAACTGCGTTGGTACCATTCCTATCTCGAAAACGGACTGACATAGGTAAAACAACTGATTTACAAAGTTATAGAGCATCATCGATTTAGTACGAAAAGACACCTTGTGGACATTAATGCGAAGAAAAGAACGGTTAAAACTCGCATTTGTTTTTCCGTGATTTCTTACACTGAGACGTGACAAAACGATGTTAGAAAGAAAAAAGACTACTAGTTATAATAATACACCTTTATTTTAGATGTTCAAACTTCTCACAGTCAGCAGCAATGCATATTTGGATCCTTAATTGAATTTCACGTTGCACACGTTGGAGCATAGATGATGACACGTTGGTACAAGCGTCCGTAATGCGTCGTTGATGGTCCTGCAATATATATGGAGGGGTGGCATACACCTTCTGTTTTATGACTGGTTGTTTCTTTCTTTCTAAGATCGTTTTGTCACGTCACAGTGTAGGAAATCACGAAAAAACAAATACGTGTTTTAACCGTTCTATTCTTCACATTAATGTCCACAAGGTGTTTTTGTACTAAATCGATGATGCTCTACAACTTTGTAAATCGGTTGTTTTACCTATGTCTGTCCGTTTTCGAGATAGGAATTCTAACTCCGCAGTGTTCCACCAGGTGGCACCGTAGGTGGTTTCATTCAGTAGCGCATGGCTATTTTACTATACCTAGACACCACTTTTATGAATATAGCAGCAGCCGTTCCGAAGTTAAGAGGGTGGCAAGGGACTTTAGTGTTCATACTGTATATACAGGGTGGTTATAATATAAGTATCTCTATTTGGAGCTGTCTGTAGCTTGCAGGAATAACCGTAATGAAACCAAAATCGGTACACTTACTATTCGAGAACGGGGAAGAAGAATGGAACAATAAAAAAAATTAATTACAATAATCGTCGACAGATGGCGCTTTTGAGTGTAACATGTAATGTGTAATATTGTGTACCGTGGAGGTGTCGCAAACTTTAATGACTTTACCGCATATCACAACATGTGCGAAACATCACTTCTGATGTGTTACATTCCGCCGTTGAGCATGTCGTGCACCACCTAGATTGTGTCTTCCATCCGAAAGGCCATGTGGAACCTGAACACGATCGGCACCGCCATGTGAAAGCGTAATCACATTCACTGTGACATTTTACAATAAATTAGGTATGCCATCCGGTTTTAAGCCTTAATTTTTGGTTCTTGTATTACACATCACATTTCACACTGTATAGCGCCAACTGTCGGTGATTATTGCAATTATTTATTTTATTCTTCCATTCTTCTTCCCTCTTCTCGAATAGTCAGTGTACCGATTTTGGATTCATTCGGGTTATTCCTTCAAGCTACAGACAGCTCCAAATAGAGATACTTATATTATAACCACCCGGTATATATATATTGGGTTGTTCGGAAAGTTCCTTCCGTTTTGGAAAATCAATTCGTACCGGTAAGTTCTGCCCGTCAATTATTAGACATTAGATATCGGAATTAATGTCTAATCATTAAATGATAGAATTTTCCGGTACGAACCAACTTTTCGAACAACCCGATATATATATATATATATATATATGTATGAAAATAAAAGTAAGTTCCAAGTGATGAAACTTCAGATTTTATCTTTTGGAACATTTCACTTTAATATTAATATTCAAAACTTTCACCCTTACGAAACAATAATTGAGAAATACCATCTGAAATTTTATTTAATAGAAGTAAATAATAATTTCTTTAAACGAGGTTGAAAATAAAAAAGTATTGCGTTACTTCACCACAAAGCATAACTTAAGCTTGTACTTTTGGCTCCATGTATGAACCACCTTGGATATTTTTAAATTGCTTAAAAAAAAAATAACTTACTTTTTTTTTACTGATATATTCAAACATTTATTCCGAATCAAAGGAGATTAATGTTTTTAAAATAATAATAATACAGTGACGTTAACTACAATAATAATAATAATAACCAGGGCTTGACAAATGCGGTCGCCCGGTCGCCAGTGGTGACCAAGTTTTTTTCTGGCAACCAAGTTATTTAATCTGGCGGATTTTTTTCCTTGCACAAAAATTGACCTAAGCAATGAGGACAAACGGAATTTTTATTCTTCCACCAATATTGAGAAATAAACTTAGAAACTATATTAAAAGAAAAAATATTTTTAACTTTTTGGCAAAAAAAAGGTCATTTAATGCAAATTTTAAAATGATAAAATCAGAATTATTTGACTAACTTCGACAGGAAAATAAGCTAAAAATTGTTTTCCTGCTTCACTATTTAGGTGCTCCCTCTCCTCGCATCAGATATAGATTTTGTAGCACTCAAATATCTGGACATTTGAAGCATTCGGCAATCAGCATTTTCCGAACATGTCGGTTACTTCAGCCTTTGCAGTATTTCTTTTTCTTTTTAATCAGAGATATATAAGTTTCATTAGGAAATTTAGTTTATATTATCTTCCCAAATTATGCCCTTTTCTAAACTCTGTAACTAATAATTTTAAACTATGCTTGTTATTATTTTTTTTTTCAATCAATTCATAAAAAAACGTTTGTGGTTTTTGAAAATCAATGAAAATGGAAGCGGGGTGGGAGATATATATATTTTACTGGTGACTGGAATTTTTTGCTGCCTACAAGATTTTATCATATTTGTAAAGTCGTGATAATAACTATTGTTATTGCGTTATTATACCAGTTATTCTACTTTAAAATAGAATAACTGGTAGTAGAGTGAATAAGTACTTGTGAACAAGTAGAATAACTGGTATAATAATGCAATAACAATAGTTATTATCAGTGCTTTACAAATTTGATAAAATCTGGTAGCCAGCAAAATAAATACAGCTGTTAATAATATTTTTGTTAAATAATTAAATGTAAATATTATTAACTTTTTGTCATGAAAGCGATTTATAGAAATAATCATAAAATAATTCGTTTCATGTCATCATAAGGACTATCAAAGTTTAACAAATTGGCTGCTAAACACGAATACTTCATTATTGGCAGTCTTCTGACAGAGGCCCTTCACGAATTATCTCGTTTTTCCAGAATAGATTTCAGGTGATTACCACGAAATAATATGATGTAAATACATGAGAATTTTATTAACTTAGTGTCTGTTAAAAGTTCATTAGTACTCAAAAAGCGTTAGAAAAATTATTTATTTATTTTGTTAAAAGATTTTCAAAATGTAAAAAAATGAAATCGTGTTCGAAAATGCCTGACCAAGAGATAAATCAAAAGAGTTCTTTTGTGTCAAAATATAAAAAATAATATTTTGTTTTTGTTTAACTCTGTACAATAAACTGACTGAAGCATGTCCGCATCCAGACAAGAGTTTTTAAAAATAGGCTTTGTAATCAACGTGTTAACCACATAAAAAAAACTTTACGAGTTAATTTTATTGATTTCGCTTTTGGTCTCTATTCATCTCTTTTGTCTAAATTAACAGTAAAATAAATCATCAAGAGAAAGAAAAATTAACTGAGATAATATCAGCTATTAAGCTGCTAAATATTATTTAAAGAAATAACTTAAAGAATTAATCCTTTAAATTAATCCTCGTTTATTTCTTAAAAAGTGCTAATTTAAAAAAAAATTAATTCCGCGAAATTTTATATTCTCAAAACCTGTGTCCCCAATATGTGTGGATTTTAAAGAATGTTCTGTACTTTCTAAATGACACCTTCAGTTATAAATATTCAACCCACAGCTAAACGATTTATAATTATAATATACAAGAACACTAACTACAATAATAACTATTATTACTATTGTTGTCGTTATAGTAGAATTATTATTATTATTATAATTGTTTATGTCGTCATTTGAAAAAATAAGTGTAAACTAACATTTAATTTTTCAAGTATTAAAATTCCTTCTTAGAAATAATCACGAAAATTAATCGATATTTTTTTCATCATAAGGACAATCAAAGCTTTACCACATAATTAAAAAACTTTACAAGTTCATTTTATTGATTTCCGAAGCGTCTCTATCAGACTAATAAAATTGGAAAAAACTAATCAAGAGTTGGGAAAAAAGAAAGAAATAGAATGGGTATCAGCGAAAAAAGCACTACTACAAAATGTTTAAGTAATTTAAGTCCAGAAATTCTGCTAATGAGAAAATGGTCGAATGCGTAAAAGAATTTAACCAATCCATTTTATGTTTAAACCGTGTCTCCATTACGAAATAAAAGTATTTATTCGGATTCGGGGCTGGTATTGATTCGGGTGGTGTGGAAACATATCAGCATGACAAAATAATATAAACGAGCCGAACGAAAAAAGATTTAAGATGAGGTTATATCGTTAAATTTTAAACACATTTGAAAAAAAAATTTGAATATTTTTTGCATGTTCTATCATTTATTTTATACGTTTTATAAGAAGTTTACCACCTTAACAACAGCAGTGTGTAACACTGGAAATGCGAGCAGGGTTAAATAAAAGAATAAGATAAATGGGATGTTGCGTGAAAATTGTTATTTTGAATCATGCATGGTAGCATACAATTATCTAGCATTAATCACTCCAAATATTTTAAAAAGAAGAGTTAATTAACTAATTAATGTAATCTAAATAATTAATGAACTCAAGTGATGTGCATTAAAGAATTAGCTGACTGAAACGTGAATTATAAATACAACCTTAAGGGAACGCGTGTTAGTACAAGAGGTTACAATATCCAGATATGTGGGCTGTGATCCTTATCTAAGTGACCTGACTTGAAATATTTTCAAGTTAAATAAATTAAATTTTAGCAAATGACCACACATTACCCAAAGTCATCCTAACAAACGTCTAATTAATCCTACTAATTCTCACTTTATAAAATTATAATTTTAACTTGGGGGCTCAGCTTCCTACTCGCTAACGCTCGCCAACCCCCGTGAATTGCGAAGCAATTCTCATTAAGACCTCTACGAGGTCCCAGCTTGCTTCACTCGCTAGTGTCGCTTAGTGTTGTTTTAGGGGAAACTCTAGCCGGAATAAGTAATATCATAAATTAATTTAACATATAAAATTGACAAATTTTCTTATTGTAAAAAAAGTAATTGAAAACTTCGTTAAAAACACAATTAAAAAGGCATTTAATTGGTGCTACCAATAGGCATAAATCATTTAAATACTGTGAAAAAATTATCTTGGAAACATAATTAATTTAAAACTCATAGCTTCTATAATATTGTACAGCACGGCTTAAATGCTTTTCACAAAGCACTACGTGATAGAAGGATAGTTTATATAAATCAACAATCATCGTTTAAAGTTTGTTCGAGGAGAAAAATATAATACAATATCTCTCAGACGTAAACACGTTTTCTGCTGTGTATAAAAGCACAGTACAAAGTTGTGTAGCTGATTCGCTGAATGCATCGCGTGACCGTAAAACGAGCCAATGACATACATCATTGAAAATTGCTACATCAGCTGATAGATGATGCTGTGTTTAAAAAATATTCCGGTTCTGAATTTTGATTTGCTGAATTAAACACACGGTCCATATAATGGACCACTCATAATCTTCGTGCTGGAAACTACGGTTGTTGCCAAATGGCAAGCTAGAAATTTTGCCTTATTTTCTCGCCACGTAAGAGAAACATATATATATTTTTTAATTCAATGGTATACAACAGAAAACTAAGTAGAAAAACCAAATTGATATTTACATCATCTCCAGTAACTAATGAACATAATACCTGATGATAAATTCTTACACCGTGCAGTGACAATGATGCCTCGTAAGGTACTTATTAAACAATAAATTTATTAAAATAACTCCTAAAAAATCGTATCACGTAAAATAGTAAAATTTCAAGTACAGCAAAATTGTTTTCTTATTTTATCATTAACAAATGTATTTTTTTAACTATTCTTATGAAAATAATTTGAATTCAAACTATATCATTCTTTTCATTTTATGTTATACAAAATCATACACTTTAACCCTTTGCACTCGCGAGGTAAATCTCACTCACCACGGTGTCCTACGTAAATCGATGCTCCAAATGCTCTGGACACCAGTATTTTAGATTGATTTTCTTCGCCCTATATCTAGGATTATTAAAGGCGAAATAAACTGTAATTGATTAGTGGTGTCCAGAGCATTTGGAGCGCCAATTTACGAGGGACACCTGGCAACACTAGTGGTGAGTGAGAGTCACCTCTCAAGTGCAAACGGTAACATAAATTTATATTCAGTGTGTAATACCATTAATTGAAAGCAAGGCATTCTTTAACTACAAGGCATTAGTGAAAAATGCATAACCCCAAAAAATTCTTTTGAGCAAATCTAAAACGATCATATTTTAATAACCATACGTTAAACATGCTGTAATAATCCTATTACTTCTTAATAAACAACTGAACGCAAGGACTGGCCAAAAATATATAATGAAATTAAAAATGGTTTTCTCACCAATCTCCATTGTTGACAGCTGGTTATTGCATCTGTTACAAATGACATTCCAATTTCACAAGCAGTTCACAGTTTTAAATTTAAAGCTGCGATCACACGCTCTATCCTGCTATAGCGACACGCTCTATCCTGCTATCAGATACATCCTCCTATTCAAGTTTTTAGAGTGGTAAACGGTCAAACACACACCATATGAAAGTTTATCTTTATAATTTCGATAATGACGAACTTTTACTGTTTGTATCTTCTATGAAACACTGTAAAAAAACAATCACGAATGTTTCTTAATCTACAAATTATAATAAAACCACGAATAAAAATATAATAATAATTTTTTCCGAGTCACCCTGGATTCTTTAGCATTTCATTACCTGTAGAAACCTCAAAAACCAATAGATTTTCAAGATTTAAAGAGGCATTTACAAAAATAAAGTTTCTTTAGCTGCTAGTAATTTTTAGAAACATTTCTGTGTAGCTTTTACAGTGCATTAATCAGTTTTCTCAATCTTGAATATCAGTTTTACGGATGCTATCAATTATCAAGAAAATATTCTCATGTTTAACAAACATGTTTAACAGACAAGCATGCAAAATTAACAGCATTAACCTTAACATTACAATCAATATTATTTTGTTTCTCTTGTATATATAAATACAGTTACGCAGCTGAAAATATTTACTTGAGAATAGTATATAGCATCCGAAAAACCGATATTCCGAGTGAAGAAATCTGATTTAATGCATTAAATTCACCTAAAAATTTGGATAAGATCACATTTTCGAACAAATTTTCTTAAACAACGTACTTTAATTTGAAATGTTTAACTTTACGTATAACTTAATGAAAATGAATAATTTCGAATAACGTAATGAAGACGAATACAATATGTATGTTGTTTTCACAAAGATAAATATGTTGATTGTAAGATCCAAACTTCAATAAATTAGAGGTGCCTCAAATTTTGATTTAAACAAAATAGTTCAAAATATATGAGACCAGAGTTATGAATTTAATAAACACCTCTAATTTAATGCAGTGTAAAAGCTACTCGGAAACGTTTCCGAAAATTAGTGGCAGCAATAAAAACTTTGTTTCTATAAATGCTTCTTTAAATCTCGAAATTGGTTTCTAAATTTTCTAAAGATAAAAGGGTGTTTTGGGAGGTTTGTGGGTGACTCAGAAGCATCTATTGCATCTTTTCTTTCGTGTCTAAATTATATTTTCGTAGATTAAGAAACATTCGTCTTTTTAGGTGCGCTCGTAATTATATAAATACGTAGCACCTATAGTCGTCGTCTGATTCGTCCGTCCGTCCATCTGTCCGCATATAACAGTGCAAAACTACCCAACCCAATGGTTTGAAGTTTAAGATATATTATTTTTGCAGAATTTTGTCGCGACATTTCAAATTTTATGAAAATCGAATCAAAACTTTAGAAGATATTAATAAAAATATTTATTAAGAAATTTGAAATAAAAAAAAAATCGGTGCTTTCTTGTTATAGGAGCTTTCGAGGTTGAATCGTCAAGCGACCCAGATACTTATTTTATGACAGAAATTAATCTGCAGACGATAGAATTCATTTCACAGAATTAAAAATAATCAAGACATTTATATAACTAGCTATAGTATGAACGCACCTCGTTTGTCGCGTTTGACGTACAATTTCCACCTTTTTTTCAGTATAAATATCAGTTTGAATTCTACTAATCAGAGCACTCTAACAAATCTTTTTCTCATTTCTCGGGCTTTACACTGCATTTTAAAACACCAAGTGGTGATTACTTGTCAGGTGGTCTGCACATTTTTTTATATTTTCGTATTCCTTTTGTCTTAAAAATAGCTTACTTCCAGCACGAAGAAACCGTTGGAAATAAGGCAAAAGCAATAACATCTATTCAACAGTACGTGTAATAGAAACATGTCTCCTTGATAACTGCGGCCCCAGATCCTTTGAGATAATTTTGTTTAAATCAAAATTTGTGGCACCTCTAATTTGTTGAAGTTTGGATCGTACAATCAACATATTTATCTTTGGGAAAACGACATACATATTGTATTCATCTTCATTACGTTATTCGAAATTATTCATTTTCATTATGTTATACGTAAAGTTTAACATTTCAAATTAAAGTATGTTGTTTAAGAAAATCTGTTCAAAAATGTTATCTTATCCAAATTTTTAAATGATAATCTGTTTTTTCTTAAATTAGTTAACTGTCCAGCTATAGAGAATACGCGTTCTGCTGGCACCGATGTCCAAAGAATACAAAGATACAGAGGGTGTTTACATATATTTAGAGCGATTTCAATAAAGGATTTAAAAAATGCAAATATTTTGTGGAGAAAAAATTCTTGCAGCATCTTATTATTTGAAATTAAATTTGAAATCCGCTTAACACTTTCAAATTTATTCTTCGTTCAAAATGACGTATGTAAACAAGTTGTAGTGGGTTGAATGTTACGTTTTTGCGCTTTCCGGAGGAAAATATTCTAATTCTACAATTTAAAAATGTTGTGAAACGCATGGTAATAAAAATTTCTAAGTGCAAAATATACATCTTTATTAATCGGAAAGGTAGAACTGAGCTGCGCCGCCAGGCACCAAGTGGCGTCCATCATTTGAAATCCGCTTAACACTATCAAATTTATTCTTCGTTCAAAATGACGTATGTAAACAAGTTGTAGTGGGTTGAATGTTACGTTTTTGCGCTTTCCGGAGGAAAATATTCTAATTCTGCAATTTAAAAATGTTGTGAAACGCATGGTAATAAAAATTTCTAAGTGCAAAATATACATCTTTATTAATCGGAAAGTTAGAACTGAGCTGCGCCGCCAGGCACCAAGTGGCGTCCATCAGGCACATCAACCTTCGCACCCAAGTCCTGATAATCGGAAAAGTAAAGCTCGTCAATCAGTACATTTACATAGAAAGAATACTCTAAATGAATATGCGATAAAGCTTCGTACTTTTTCCAATGTTTCTGAAGAGAAATCGCTGATAACAAGAAAAAATCCACTGGCACAGAAATCAATTGACATACATCTATAGCATCAATAAACAGAGTAATAAACCAAGATTTACAGCTTAAAATAGCAACTTTGCCAAAGCTCAAGCAAGGCATTTTATAGAGCCCTGTATGGAAACCGTTTAGCAGGAGATAAATGAAAATATATTGTTACCATTCATGAAGTATGAGTTTACTTAAATGACTTCCACAACAAAAAAGTCTGTTTAATATCGAAAACGTGGAGAAGAAGTTGTCTGGTTCCGACAGTGCAAAGAAAGTTTCAGTAAAAGATTTATGAATGTCACAGATTTCTCTTACAATGAGAATATAAAAATAAGAAGAGTGGGGAAAAGTGCTAAAATCAACTTATTATTCTATGAGGATAATGTTTTAAGTCCTATATTTACCGAAGGAATTCCATTTCTTTGTCACAACGACTTTCAAAGGGTGAAACTGCACCAAGACAAAGCTACCTGTCATACTTCGAAAACTACCATTCACTGTTAAAAATTTGCAACAAACTGTCCAGTCATTTGACCGTTTTTATAGAAAATGGTTACATAACCGTAAGTTAATTCTATTCTGACCATATTATTGCCCATATTATGGTCGAGATAGAGTAAAATTTCGGTTATGTAACCATTTTCTATAAAGACGGTCAAATGACTGGACAATTTGCTGCAAATTTTTAACAGTGTTGTATTCCTTATAAAAATGTAAATTGACACAGGTATTGCATACATATCTTTTCAACAAATTCCACTGCTGTTTCACCTTCGGACTATTGTGCAGTTCATCTGCTGAAAAGAGCTCTTTCTAAGCGCAAGCCCACCATGATTCATGGATTGTAGAAAGTAATGACAGAGCAATGGTAAGCACGAACCCTAGAAAATTTATGAAAAGCCCTTCTATCATGGAAAACATTATGCGGACTTGTACTCCAGAAAAAACGTTGTTACATCGAACCTTTAAAAATTTAGATTTTAGATTTTAAATGTAAAAAGATTGGCCCCGAAATCGTTCTAAAAATGTATAAACCTTCTCTGAAACCTTTGAAATGAAATTTGTAAAGTTCTGGAATATTTAACCATTAAAGGTTTGCCATTTAAGTTTCTAAAACAAATTTCCATATTCAAAAATTATGAGAAAAAAGAACATTATGACAATACGAATCTTCATTAGAACTCAGAAACATTAAAACGAAATGAGATTGTTCTCAGATTTGTGAATAATAACATGCTATCTTTAACAAAAGCGAAGCGATTGTACGGAAAATAAAAATTCGATTGACTGAAAAAGGCTAAATGGCGCTACTCATTCGGTTTGAATACACTGTATGTGAATATGACACGTGATTATTTAAAAAAGTGATCGATTTTACGTAGACTGTTACCCCTCATCTATTTTGAACGAAGTCTGGAGTAGTTCTCAGTGCTAAGAAAACTCGACTGCAAAGTATTCAAATGAATCATTCGATTCTGAAGAGTTGTCGAAAACTAAGGTTTCGATTCTTAAAAGATCTCGAATCCGCCAACGCTACTTAAAAAATCGGACATTTAAAAAATATTTAACATTTTTTGTTATTGTTGTTGTTGTCTTATGACTATTGTGAAATCCAAACTGGCTACATTCTGACATAATTTTCGATTTATTTTTGTTCGCAAACGTATCAAAATTTCATGTGCTCTTATTCAAAAACTATATAATAGAACTGGGTTTTTTTTTTCTTGTAAAAGTAGAAGATTTTCCCGAAAATAGTGTCAAAGTTGACGTTTTGAACCGAATTTCCGGACGGGACAACGCCAGAAAAAACACTGCCGTCCCGAGGCAACAATCGATTATAAATCAATATGTAATTAAACTATCGGAAAATTAAAAAAAACTGTCCGATTACATATCGCTTCAATAATCCTGTCAGCGATTATCATGCTTTCCTCTTTAAAAATGAGTCAGAAAGTTTCGCGGTGTTGAGGGTGCAGATATTTTTTTTTTTTTAGAACCACCTTAACATGCCTATAAGAATACTAGAAAACTCAATATACCCCAAAAATATATGATAAAATAAGTCTCCTATAAATCATAATGTCTAACCATACATAAATATACCAAATAAATTGCCATAAAAATAAATCCCTATTCACAGAGTGCATACAGTTCTATCACAACTTTTAATAGAATTTTTCGCCTTTATGAATCGCAGAAAAATATATATTCCGAGATTAAACTAGGTGATTACAAATTCTATGATTTAAATACGAAAAAGAAATTTTCCAATCAGAAATAATGGTGCCGGATTCCTTGGAAATTCCAAGGAGTGTACGCACCATGCTAATAATATACAATAATGACTAACCAAACCTAAATATTCCATAAAAATAAATCTTCAATGAACAATTTTAGCTGAATGCTTACTTTAAAATGTATACAGTTGTGCCAATAAAATTTCTTTCTCAAAACTTAACGATATGCAAGTACTAAAATTAATTAAAAAATGACTACAAAAAGGATGTTCATAAACCGTCTTTCGTGTTAAAGTAAAATTTGCAGTCCTATGTTACCGGTAAACCAGTTATACTTACGGTAGTTAATGCGAATAAATATAATAGTTAATAAATAACACATAAAATTACAATTAAGAAAGTTTAATTTAAACTTTAAAAAAAAAAAAAGTACTTTTGTTACTTTATATTATTCTAAGCATTCTACGTACGACTTTTTATCCATTATAAAAGATGAATGTAAATATCAAATATCTTCATAAAATATTAATGTTGTAAGGAAATTGATTATAACGCGTATTACAAATAACTTTAACACTTTATGTAGCGTTTTTTCTCTAGAGTTTGTTACTTTATATAATTAAATTATTTAAGCCATAAAAATGCTTTATCGAAATAATTGTGGGGATAACAGACTTTTTTTCGTCATAGGAACAATCAAAGTCTAACCACTACCCAAAACTTTTTTTGCAAATTCAATTTATTGATTTCCCATCTGTTTCTTTTTCACTAAACAAAACAACATAAAAACAGTTAAGGGAAAAAAAGAAAGATAATCAGCAAAAAAAAACATTTACTGTAAAATGTTTAAGTAATTTGGGTTCAGAAAACAACTGATATTCTGCTAATGAGTAAATGGTCGAATGAGTAAAAGAACTTTCAATTCTTTGCAATCAATTTTAAGTTTAAATGAATTTTCATTACCATATAAATTAATTTATTTGGATTCACTTCGTGTAGAAATTTATCAGCATGATAAAATTATTTATATGAGTTGGATGATAAGTGATTTAGGATACAGTTGATTTAAGAAAAATTATTTATTAAAATAATGTTCTATCTTAAAGAGCGAAATTAGACCTAGTTTTGTGATTTTTTTGGAAAAAAAAAAACTGAAGTAACCGGTATTTAGAGACCATTTTCAAAACTCAAAATTTCCAGACTTGCGGAATTTTTATTTTTATAAACAGAAAACTCTCTTAAAACTGATTTTTTTTCTTTTTTTTTTTTTAAGAAGAGGATGAGAAACATATCAAGGTATCCTACCATGACTTTTTCCTCCATTTATATTCAAAAGAGTAGGATCTAGATTGAAAATAAAAGTGGTAGCCGGTATTTGGTTCTATTCCTCTATCTAAATCGTTTTCATAATATTATATGCAACAGAATAAAAAAGGAGTGTTAACTTATTTTTTTCGTGGACCGAATCTAAATTTCTTAATACAATTTGGTTCTAAGGAAGTTTATTATAATGAAATCCATGTATAGTGAATAATAATCATACCTCTTTCAGCCTTGTTAAAAGCGGTTTTCACTCTTTACGCTGTAAAAATGCTTCAGAGAAATAATTATGAAAATAAATTAACTTTTTCATCATAGAAACAATCGAAGCTTAACCGCATCATTAAAAAAAGTTACGTTTTCATCAGCGTAAAAAAAGCATTATGAAGTGCCTAATGATATGATATTCGTTATTGAGACAGTAATTAAACGAATAAAATTGTGTTACTGAGTAATAATTTTACTGTTACTGCTATTATTACAACTGTCATTGTCATCATTTAAAAAATGAGCAATAATTAATTCTTTAAATCATAAAAATGTTTTATCGAAATAATCAGACAAATAAATCGATTTTTTTCATAATAGGGATAATAAAAGCATAACTACTTTTAAAAGTTTTACGAGTTCATTGTATTGATTTCTTTATGGTGTCTAATGGGCAAATAATGATAATATAATAATAATAACAATCACAGAAAGAAGGGAAAAAATGAGTACCTGTGAAAAAACAATACTAAAATATTTGTGTAAGTAATTAAAAAAAGGTTCATTCGGGGGAGCGGGGGGGGGGGACCTGTGGCGAAATCCTATATTATTATAACATGGTAGAAAAATTCTAGTTTAAAATGTTCAATTTTAAGTTTAAAATACAATATAAAGGATAATTGTTGTTTATGTACCTATTATTACTAATATTATAACAATTGTTATAATTTACAATCGAAACAATTTTGAGTAACATTTACTTTTTAATATCATAAAAATACTTCTTAGAAACATTTATGCAAATAGTAAATCATTTTTGTTTCATCACAGGGGCAATCAAATAATAACCGCATCATTTAAAAAAGTTTTGTAAGTTCATTTTGTTGATTTTCGAATCGCCTCTATTAGACTTCTGAAGAACCCGCGCAAAAAATAATAATAATAACAATAATAATAATAATAATAATAATAATAATAATAATAATAATAATAATAATAATAATAATAATAATGGTAATAATAATAATAATAATAATAATAATAATAATAATAATAATAATAATAATAATAATAATGGTAATAATAATAATAATAATAATAATAATAATGGTAATAATAATAATAATAATAATAATAATAATAATAATAATAATAATAATAATAATAATAATAATAATAAAGAAAAAAAAGGGAATTGTTATTAGAGAAAAAACATTAGTATAATCTATTTAAGTATAGTAATATCATGAAACATGTTCTGATAATGCAAAAAGTGGTCAAAAGCATAAAAGAATTTGCACAATCAGTTTTACGTTTAAATGAGTTTCTATTATAAAATAAATGAAATTATGAGAAATCACTTCGGGTTTAATTTATCTGCATGGTAAAATGATTTGAAGGAGCTGAATGGAATGTGATTTCAGTTGTAATTAAAACGATAAATTTTGACTGAACAGAAATAAATTTTCAAAAGCATATTTTGTAAGACATTTAAAAAGTTACTCTTTAAATATTTTTAGCACTGTAGATCATTTATTTTACAAGCTTTTTGATTATTTCTTCCTGGCTGCCAAATTTAATATCATTTATATTTTCTGTGTGTTAAAGAAATTGCCTTTTTGAACTTTTAATATTTAAATAAAATGTTTGTATTCAAATTCTGATAGAATTTACATTAAATGCAAAGTCTTATGTTTTTTCTTTACCTCTCTGCAAAACTTAATATTTCTTTAGCAAACATAATACATAATAAATTTATTCATTATATTTACTGAAGAAACTTATTATATTTTAAGAATTGATTATATTATGCATTTAACAATTGCAGAAAATGTAGTTGATTCAATTTAGATTGAATTTACATTTATCTCAAAGTTTTATTATTATTATTTCTTTTCTGTCAAACTTAATATCATTTACATTTTATCTACACTAAAAATAATGACTTTTTGAAAATTTAATAACGTTTGTAAATGTAAATATTTAAATTTACATTTAATGCACGTCTACATATAAGGAACATCTGTCTGATAGTTAAGGGTCTCGAGTAAACTATATTAAAATGCATTCTTAAGGTTTTTAATAAGTCTGTTATTTTCTCTAGCTCAAAAAATATGGTTAGGAAAATACTTTATTTCCTATTTACAAAACTACGTTCATTTATTTGTGCACTAAACTTTCACATAATATAATTCAATCTTAAAAGATATTATCTTTTTTTCATTTCTTTTGTCATTTTATTATTTATTATAAATTATTGTTTATTAAAAATTCCAAAATGACATTTTTTTTTCATTTGCCAATAGTTTCCGTTATTTTATATTAGTTGAAAAAGTACGAAAATTGTAGAATTCATTTCATTAATATACAATCATTAAAAGACGTTCTTCCACGATTTTATTTTCTAAATAATATTAAATTAGGCAAATTGTTTTATCAAACGTAAAAGTCTTTTTCAAAATTAATTGATTTTAAATTGCACACACTCCTTAAAATTAGGATTAAGACACTACTATTTCAATACAGAAATCTTTTCCTAATATGTTTTCATGATATTAGAAATATTACTGTAATTAATCGCAAAATTTGTAATATTTTTCTGCGATTAAATATGGCTAAAATTTCTATTCGAAAATTATGGTATAGTTCGAAATTTGAAGTTAATAAAATACTAACAGTTCCAAATCTTAGTTTCTGTACAAAACACAGTGCAAAATGTCTACACAGTACAAAATGTCTTTAAGATATTTTGTACAGTGTTCGCCCTAAACCAGGGTGTAATGTAATACAAGTAATAACAATAAAAGTAATAACTATTAATATTGTCGTGTTTATCTTTACTACTATAACAGTTATTTATGTTATTATTACTAAAAAATAATTTTAAGTATCATTTAATTCTTAAGCCATAACAACATTTCTTGGAAGTCATGTATAAAACCACTAAAGATTTGTTTCAGCATAGTGACTATCAAAGCTTAACCAAATCATTAAAAACTTTAAGTTCATTCTGATAATTTCCAAGCAGTCTCAATTGATCCGACTAGACAGAAAAAATAATTCAAGAAATAAAAAGATATAAATAAAATGAGTACCAGCAAAAATGCCTAAGTAAAAAATGTTCAAGTAATTCTTGTTCTTAAAAACTGTTTCGATATTTTGTCCTGAGATTACGATGAGTGCGTGCCAGAATTTAAGAAATCAATTTTACGTGAGTTTTCATTACGAAATGAGAGAATTCGGTCGAATTTGCACAGTGTGGAAATTTATCAGCATGATAAAAATATTTGAATCACCTGAATGAAAATATATTTACGAAGGAGTTGAAGCGATAAATTTTGGGGTAAACCCAGAAAAGAATTTTAAAAAGTACATTTTGAGGGAAATTTGAAAACTACCACTTAAATATTTTTAACACGTTTCATTATTTATTTTACAAGTTTTATTATTATTCTTTCCCTAGAAATAAGAGTAAAACTCACATAATATGAGCGCAGTTAAATTGAAAATTAGGATAACACAGCATTTTTTTCATGTCCCTTCAACATTGTAAGCATGTAATTGCAACATTTTGCAGCCATTTTTTGAAAATTTGCTTTATAAAAAACAAAATTAACTGATTGCCTATTTTCAAACTGCCTGTGATTATTAAATTTTTAACACTAAAAATTAGTTTTCAAAAAATAACGGTAGGTAATTTTTGAGGTTGGTTAAATAATCACTGAAAACATTTCATGTGCGCGAACTGCTGATTCAAATTAATGTAACATTCAGAATTTGTCTGTTCACGAAAAACCAGACATACATGTGGTTATTACTATCAATTAATATAAGTAGTATTAATTAGCAAGACTTGAAATATAATTAAGAAGTCTAATCAAAAATTTTAAATCCTTAAAAAAATTAAATTGTTGTTTTTGTTACTAGATACTATTCTAAAAAAAATATGTAGAACCCCTTAACATACTTGTGCCTAAATTTCTTAATAAAGTTATAATTAGTGTAAGGAAATTGCTCTAACAACGTCCATGTATAACGAATAACCTTCACGCTTCCTTTATCTTTATTATAAGTGGTTTCCAGTCTATTTATTTCTATGAGACACATAAGAAAAGATTTCAGAGCATCATGAAAATTAATCTTTTTTTCCCTCATTATACTGAAAATCGAAGCATAAACACACCATTAAAAATTTTAAGAAATCATTTTAATGATTTGAAAATTGTCTCTTTTGAACTAGAAAAATTAAAATGATAAAAAAGAAAATGAAAAAAAAAAAGAAAGAAAAAAGAATCAAGTAAAACGAACACTAGTATAAAGTGTTTAGGTAATTTAGGTTCAGGAAAATTGTTCTGAAAATCAGTTAACGAGGGAGTAGCCGAATGCATAAAAGTTTCGGCTATCAACTTTATGTTTAGAAGAGTTTCTATTATGTAATATTTACACGATGTGAAAACTTATCAGCATGATAAAGTGATTTGAATAAGTCGACTGAAGAGTTCCTTGAGATGCATTTGAAACGATAAATTTTGTGGTAAACGCTGAAATTTTTTCTTTTCGAAAATACATTTTGGAAGACATTTGAAAAATTGCCATTTAAATATTTCCACCGTTACTCATCATTTATATTACAAGTTATATAATTATTCTTTCCTTACTGTCTAACTTAAAGTCATTTACACAGAGTGTCCCATAAGGCCGTTCACATTTCAAAAAGTCATTTGTGGCAAGTGAAAAATAATAATTAAAATTTTCTTTGAATTATTTTTTTCACAAAATATCCTACCATTTATTATGGTACTAGTATATAACCACCATCAAATATGGCAGATTTTTGATCTGCGTTCCATTTTTATAAGACTTCATACAAACAGCATGAAGATTTTATTATTGAAAGGTTTCAATTGTAGAAAAGTACATTTTAAAGCCGGTAGATGGCACCAAAACAATCTAGGTGTCAACGATTTTAATCAGATGATTTAAATTGGTGATTAAATCATGATTTAAATCAATTGATTTTTTTTAAATCATAAGTTTACTAAATGTTTAAAATAACATTAAAAAAATAATAATAAAATCTAATATTAACATAATTTGGAAAGTTTCTATGGATATTTTACCTTATGAATAAACAAAAAAAGCTTTGAATAATTGTTTCTAAACTTAATGCCTTATGCTTGTAAAAAATTAAGTATAGTAAGTTTGTAAAAAGCTAGTATATAGCCCCCGTCAAAAATGACGGATTGTTGATCTGCGTTCCATTTTCATAAGACTTCATACAAACAGCATGAAGATTTTATTATTGAAAGGTTAGCATTGTAGAAAAGTACATTCTAAAGCCGGTAGATGGCGCCAAAACAATATTGTTCGCAACAGTGTTCGTTTGTTTATATCTGGGATTCCGATGTTTAATCTGGATTTTTAATTAAGAACTTAAAGCATTATAATAGGATATGATATGCATGTTTTATAGAAAAAATATGCTGCACAGACATGATTTCAAGTAGAAGATATTATCATTTAGCTGTCATATGCTCAGAGGGTCTGTGGTCATATGTTAGCATAGGTTTTTCATTAAG
Organism: Maratus michaelseni; assembly: GCA_963931845.1. Classification (NCBI taxonomy): domain Eukaryota; kingdom Metazoa; phylum Arthropoda; class Arachnida; order Araneae; family Salticidae; genus Maratus; species Maratus michaelseni. Next base: position 200,525,553 of record OZ007596.1, read on the forward strand.
CCTAACATGGCGTTTAACTACGGTCGATTTGCAGACCAGAGTGCCGGAATAGCTGCAGACACTTTCTTGGCTTCGGATTTTATTATAAGTAGATTTTTATGGTGCAAACCGCACTCCGGGACAAAAATTGGAATTTTTTAATGGATTTTTGAAATATGAATGGACTTAAGGGACACAAAATATGCATGCTAAAGAAATATATGAAGGAAAACAGTAATTTATTAATATTGTCAAATCCGCATCGATGGATTTCTACAATTTGCTAATATTAGTAAGAAATATTTCCAGTACAAGGAAGATATAGATTTGCCGCTAGGATACTATTACAGATGTTAATATTGTTATTAATAAACAAGAACAAAAATTCATGTATCACACATAGATTATAAAACGCTTTCAAACACTTACAGAATATTGTTAAGAAATTATATTTTTTCATACAATGAAATGAGATATCTAAATAAGCAATTTAAGTAAAATACACCACAAACGATTTTTCCTGATAGACCAAAATATAAGGTAGTTCTTTTATGTGTCCCTGTAAAGGAACTATAAATGCTACCCACTTCATTTTTAACAGCGAACATTTTATAGTGAACCTCATTAACATATAAAAATTACATATCAATCTGAGTTAGAGTGTTGCCAGACGGCCAGATGGACAGACAGATAAATTGAATACATACACACTTTTCAACTTGAATAGTGTTGAAAAGTGTTTATGAAAATACATGTTAAATAATACAAGTTATAAAAATACATGTTAAATAATGTGTGATTCTTAAAGCCATAAGAAAGATTCATAATCATGAAGTAAATCAATTCATTACACGGACATTCAAAGGTTGAAAAATCTTACATTTACTTTAAAAGTGTTTCTATTGTACTGAAATTAAAAAAAAAAAGAAACAAACAATATGAGTATCATCGAAAAAAGCATTACTACAGAATGTTTCAGTAATTTAAGTTGGTGGAATCGGTTCTGAAGCATATTTTAATGATAAAATAATCGAATCAGCGAAAGAATTAGAACAAACAATTCTACGTTTAAACGAGTTTAAAATACAAAATAAATGAATTTATTCATGTTAACGCGGTGTGCAAATTTACTAGCATGATAAAATGATTTGTATAAGTTGAATGAAAAGTGATTTACGATACGGTTGAAACGATAAATTTTATGGTACACACATAAAAAATTTTGAAAAGAAGGGAAAAGTAGGGTAAAATCGTATAGTCGGGTGAAACTGGATATCTCAGCTTTGATTGAATTTTAGCAGCCCTCTAGCGGATAATGATTAAAATAGTTAGCTCTAGTGCCAGACTTTGAGTAATCGTAATCGATTATAATCGATTACAAAAACTGTGTAATCGCACAGTAATCGTAATCATAAATTTTGGTTTCGAAGTAATCGCAAAATAATCATAATCAATAAATTTCACCCAGATTACAATCATAATCTAATCATAATCAAGAAATTTCACCCAGATTACAATCATAATCTAATCATAATCGCAATATAATGTAATCGTAATGTAATCTGTATCGAAAAGCTCTGTAATCGTAATCTTGCACAAACATAAGATTACGTCTATGATTGCACTTTTTTTTTCTTTCACTTTGAATCAAAAAAGTATTGGGCCCCTGAAACTAAATTATGTCTGTTCACGTTTTCAACTCTTGCCCATCCTTTAAGTGGGGACAGGAAGAAAGTCAGATATTATGGGGGGGGGGGGTAATAGGAATAGTTTGTCTTTAAGGGGTTAGAAGTGAAGCAAAATGCAGGCTGTAGGACATAGATAGAGGCAGTATTATTTGATATGACTTGGTAAAAAGTATGGGAATCTCGGGATGTGGTCATTCCAGGGATTATGGGTCAAAGCGAAGTCATTGAAAGGGAGTGTCGAAGGATACAACATAAAAGGGCAGTGTTGAATTCAGGAGGTGGCCCGGGGAGACATTCTCCCCCGGAGGATTGAAATGTCCCCTCCCGGAAGATTTGATATTTTATGCTTTTAATGGTTAAAAACTGCTATTCCCTACCTGGAACTGTGTAATGTCCCCTCCGGAGCCACAGAAATCCCTCCCGGAGAGAAGTGTCTGAATTCAACTCTGATAAAAGGGGAAATAAAAATGTGCTCTTCATGGTTTTATTGTCACTCATTTCAATTGAAACCCTCCCTCAAATCTGGAAATCTGGAAAGGAAGCAAATGAGAGAGAAAACAAAAGAAGGTTTTAAATTGCATACGGCAATTTATTCAACAACACATTTTTACTTTGCTTTTACTAATGCTTGTTTAGTTTTTAGTTTTCAGTATACATTAAAGAAACATCAAAGAAGAGCAGTAAAAAATTGAACACTAATTTAGTGAATCGGGGTCAGATTTAAATGACAAAGGAGTAAAATTTTTTAAATATAACTATGAAATGTGCTCGTTTTAACATATTGCATGTTTATAACCAGTCCCTACCTTACAAATTAGAGTGAAATATTTTTTCGTATTTAATTAAGTATAGTGTTTTTAAACCTAATTATAGAATTATCCTTTTATTCAAAATGTGCAATGTAATATATGTAGATAAGATACACATACAGATTAATTTTCTTGGTATGGCATTAGCAATAAAAGATGGCTTCTTTACATAATTAATAATTTAGTAAATTTAGATTAAATTTTAATAGAATCGAAAAAAAAGAAAAGAAAAGAAGGTGATTTGTCGATGAATCTTGCTTACGTAAGATTTTTGTTAGGGTGAGTGGGGCAGTGGTACTTTGTTTGTACATTATCTTAGCATAAGCATCAGAAAGGGGAGGCAACGCAGTGCCATTACCCTTCTCTGAATTTAGAAATTTAATTATCTAAATTTTCTATTAAAAAAATATAAAAATTTATTCTTCCCAAGTGATTAAAGAATACTTAAATAAATATTAAGATTAAAAAGAAATGAGAATTTTTCGTCAGGGAGAGCTGTGCTACCAGCCCTTTCCCCGAAAAAGAAAAGAGTGAACCGTTACAGTTCTCTTTTTGATAAATTTTTAGTAGAAACCTATTTTAGAATATTTAATGTTTCTTAATTGTGGAGTTTTGTTTTGTTTTCTATGCTAAAATCATTAAAAACTGTCATGCTGCGGGAATTCTAAGAATTTTTTTTTTTTTTTTTTTTAGTTTAAATCATTTTATTTTTATATTCTGCATTTTAGAAAAGTAGGATCACAAGCACATCTTTTTCAAAATCCTTAGATTTCTTTCTGCATTCGTAGCATATTTAATTAGGGATATTGATCCATATTCAAACTGTTGCTATCATTTATATGTTGACTTTTATGACTCACTTTACTTTCCTCGTTCTCTTGGGGTGTGATATAACGTGTGATATCTACGTGTGATAAAACCGGCTATTGGAAAATCATACTTTATGAACCGGTAATCAATGCTTGGATATACTTGAAACTAATGGACAAGACTGATTATCATACTTGCCTTGTTCATTTGTTAGAGTATTTTTAGGGTATTGTTAATGTTTATATTTGTTAATGTTTTTATCGTTGAAATATAAATGATATAAAATGTTTATTTTTTTTAAGCTATGAAAAGGCTCTATAGAAATAACTATGAAAATTAGGGCCTGATTAACCTTTGAAGTTAAATGAAGCACAATATCATTTTGGGACATCCTTTTATTGTGGGAATGTTTTCTAAATTCACCATACAGGGAAATTGACCAGTGCTACAAATGTTGTTCCCGGGAGTGGCTTAACAAATATCACATGTTTCATTAAATGGCATTTTTTTTTTGTTGTTTAATGTATCCCATATATACTATAGATGGAGTATATTTGTAGTATAAGGTTATTGTACCTAAATGCGATGAGATTTCTCATAAGTTTGTCACATTTAGAATATATTTCGCAGATTATTAAATATTAAATAATAAATATAAGCAAAAAAGAATTGATTATTATACTTTTAAGTCAAAACTAATTTGTTTTAAAGAAATTCCGTTATTGTTTACAATCTAAGCAAAAGATATATCACTGTCACATTTAGATCATTACTGTCATATTTACCTTAATTAAAACATAAATGAAATGCCCAATGTACTGAAATGTGACAACGCATTTTATACATGTCAATTTATCTTAATTTTATTAATTTATTTGTTATGAGTTTTTTAAGTACTTGATGCTGGATTATAATTAAATAATGAATCATTTAACATTCAAACTTTAAACACTTTTAATTTCGATAATTAATAGACAAAAAGTAACAAATAAATGACCAATACAACACTAATTTTACCAAAATAATGTTTATTGTTGTGTTTTCTACACAACTATTTTTTAAACTAAACTTTTTGCACTTAAGAGATTCTGAAACACTGTAGTTGTTCCTGGAATTTAACAATTATGGTAATGTCATTGCTACCATCTTCCCATTTTTTTCAAGTCCAGTAAACATATCCCAAAGAAAAAAAATTACTTAATGAGTATCAACGAAAAAGAATTGTTATTAAGTAATTTAGGTTCATTAAACCTATTCTGAAGCTCTATAAATGAAAAAATGGCGAATGCGTAAAAGAAATTCAACAATGAATTTCACATTTAAAATAGTTTCCATTACGAAATAAATCAATGTATTCGAATTCACATGATGTGGAAATATAGCAACATGATAACATTATTTGCACGAGCCGAATTTAAGGAGTGATTTAAGATTAGTAGAAGCTGTATAATTTGTGATAGAAGCAGAGGAAATTTTTCCAAAGCATATTTTGTGAAAAAAAACTGAAATATAACAATTTAAATATTTTTAACATATTTCATCACTTATTTTACAAGTTTTATCTTATCAATTTCTTATAGAGCTTTACAAAATACAAAGATTATGCACTAAAAAATAATTGAAATCTCATGAGGGAAAAGGATGATGCAGTCACACATAGCTCCATGACAGTTATCCACCGTTCTTTCTTTTACAAACTTCAACTTTCATCGTTCTTTCCCAAATATACCAATCTTTAACAGCGTTTTTCCAAAGTACTTTCGTCCTTCTTTTCCCTTTATATTCATCTGCAACTGGGTTTTTCTTAGGATTATCTTCATTTTCGTCTTCGAACCATATTTTTTCTAAGCAATAGTACTATCCTAAAAATAGAGAATTAAAAAAATTTAAATTGTATGTATAATCATAAAAACCATGCATAGTAACTTATGCTGTATGAATATTTCATATGTCTAATAGGAACTTGCAGTCTGTTACATGGGCGCATCATGAATTTTATTTAAAAACAGATGAATGGATTGGGCATGATGCTTCAATAAAATGAAGATCTTCGATTTCAAGACACTGCTCCTTTTATATTTTACTATGGAGCCTTACAAAAGAAGTCTGTCGTATTTATTCAACAAAAATTGATTGTTGTTGCACATTTGAAAGCACACATCGCAATTGGAATGTAATCAATCACACCTGAAATTCGACAGGATACTTGGCAAAAAATTCAGTGCCATTTTGAAATACGCGGTTCAATTAAACAAGAACACACGAAAGTATTTTGATTTGTTATATTAAATGTTATAGGTTGCTTGTTTTGGTAATATATTCATTTTTCATTTCCATGCATTATAGGCCAGTAAAAATAGGATTTTACTAACCAAAAATTCGTGGAAAGCTGGAAATAGTTTCAATAGCTTTGTTTTACATCCAAATGAAGGTATTTGAAGTTTGTCTCATTTTTCCTGGTGAGCTTTAAACGTAGCACTACAAAAACCTCAAAATTTTCGGAATTTTTTCAGCATTTCGCAAATAACTCAAAAACCGTTCACTCTACAAAAAACATCCTTGTTCACAAATTGTACAGCATACAATTTTGCTTCGATTGAGCACTGCAGACTAAAAATTGCACCAATAATAAGCGAGATATGATAAATCAAATAAGTACATTTTTCCAAATTTTTCTAAAAAAAAACTCATAAAATTGGTGTTTTGAGTACCAGTTATCGGTTAAATGAATCATTTCGCTTGCATAACAGTATAACTGCATAAATCGCCTAATGGTACTGTTTAATTAACAACTTCAAAATTTAATTACATCAACATGGGATTTTCACTAACCTTTTCAACAGATGATTGCACTTGAAATGCAGCCGATGTCCCCAAATTAAATTTAATTCTTTCGTTTGTAAGTAAATTATTTTTGAGGTGCATAAATGATTATATTTTGGAAATTCAATGAAATGATGAATATAACGCATAGATAATTGAAAAATGGAAGAATTGCATGTGTACTTAAAATTATGTATTTTATAAAATGTTGGAGAAAAATATAATAACAATAGAAAATCAAGAAAAATAATTTATTTAAAAAAATTTGTATAAAAGCAATCGTAATAAAATCAACTCAAGTTATTTGAGGGAAATACAGGGAAATCGAGCTTAGAGCGTTTTTTTGCTGGACCTTGAGTTGTCCATTTTTTTCCCTCTTACTCTAGATGGAATGCCTCCTCGTCCATATCTACTTTTTCGTTGTATCCGGTTTGTGGGTCTTCTTCCACCGCGGTATTTGTACACGACACACCTTTACAGTGGTAACATATAGTTTAGCATTTAACCTCGCTCTTCCTACAAGAACATAAACTACCTTTGCACCCCTTTGCACATTTGCATGACAGAGTGTTTAGGAGCTCTGATGGGGCAGCTACAAAGTTCGTGATGACTGGAAGTATACCATGCCTGAATGACTTTCAATACTAATTAGTGGGATTCATCACCTTTCCATTCCAAATATTGATGTGAAGAAAAGCTCTGAATGAATGTTGTTTGGCTGCGTTTTCAGTTGGCAACAGAAAAGCGAGGTTAAATCGGGTTTTCGTAAGGTATTTTGCAAATATGTTGTATCGCAATTTGCTCAGTGTTGTAGCTTCGTCGTACTGGGGATTGTATAAGGTGGCAATAAATTTCTGCCCCGCAGCACTTACTTCCTGAGGCGTAGCATATTGGTTATTAAAGACAGTTGGAACATCCTGTAGGTGAGCATGTTTTTCCAAAAGCTTAACAAATTTCAGTTTGCCCTGCCTGAAGAAGGCAGATGTAGAAACACAGCCACTAAAAGCATGCAGTAATAGGATGTTATTCTTCACAATCGGCGAGTTCTTGAAACTTAATGGTGAATACAGAACATTGCCTGACTGTTCTTTCCCAGGTTTAAAGAAGTATATCGTGGATGAGTTTGGAACAAATGCAGTCAAAAAGACAAGCAGTTCAATATCTTCCCTAACTATGATGACACGTTCTGACTGCTGATCAAGTTGGATGGTTTCCATCATGATGGTAGTATCTGCATCCTCAGTAGCTTGCTTCACAGTAAAATTGTCTTGCTACAGTTTTTCAATGAGCATTTTTATTAAACGGAGTTTATTGCCTTCATTTTCAAGGAAGTGCTCTTTTTGCATTGTGAGCAACATAGTTTCGTCAAAGTCAACACTTGCTGCAATGTATTTATTTTTTAGACGGAAACGTTCTGCAGACTTGGTGCCATGTTCTGACTATACTTCTGGGTAATCGTCAAATACAATGGTTTCAGTTTTACCATAGTTGTATTTCAAATATTCAACGTACTTGAAAATAATTGACGAAAACTTTTCTCTTGGCTCCCAACTCTCTCGATGAAGCAGGAAGCCACCATCAATCACTTGGACAGTTTGTATGGTTTGTATTAATTTTAAAGAGAGTTTCCCAAACTGTTTTAAAATTCAGAGGACGGGCGTCTGAATTTCGCTGAATTCTCAAACTGCCTCCTAAAAACTTAAATTGCCCCCGTTGGGAACCACTGCTCTATATGCTTGCTAACATAACATACATGCTCCAAAATATACATACTTCAAAATGAATATAGTGTACATTTAAATATTTATAATAATAATAGTTCTACTATTTTATACTTGGTCTCTAAGGTTTCAAAATTTTAATCATAAACGCAAATATACGTGTGAGTACTTTTGGTTTGGTTACACGAGTACTTTTTGAGTTGTTCAGAGTCAAAAAACCGAGTTTATGAGAATATTTTAGAAAAATTTGGAAAAATGTACTTTTTTGATTTATCATTTTGATCGATCTCGCTTATTATTGGTGGAGTATTTAGTCTGTAGTACACAATCAACTCAGAATTTTATGTTCTACAATTTGTAAGTAAAAATGTGTTCTGTAGAGTGAATAGTTTTTGAGTTATTTGCGAAATACTGAAAAAAGTCCGAAAATTTTGAGGTTTTTGTGGTGATACGTCTAAAGCTCACCGGGAAAAATGGGACAGACTTCAGTTCCCTTCATTTGGATGTAAAACAAAGTGATTAAAACAATTTCCAGCTTTCCGCGAATTTTCGGTTAGTACGGCTTCTTTTTAAACTAATTTTATTGGTCTATTACTTGCATTAGTTTTTCTATTTTTGAACGAGATAACCCATATCTTGGAATCAATGGCTTGTATTCCATTACGAAGACAAAGAAAGTTCATTTAAAAGAAAGTCTTCATCTAAAGACATACACTTTAAATTTCAACAACATATTCATTTATAACAATGCCTGTAGGAATATAATTTTTTTTCAAATTAACATTTTTACATCACCGGAAAAACACAATATATTTTTTAATCAAATAAAATAAAAACAGCAACGGTACTTTAATAAAGATACGGAATGTTGTGTTATGTCCAGCTTAGAGCAGTTAAAACGAGAAAGAACTGGTAGGTTGTGTCCATCACAAAAATTTCTGCTATATAAATCAAATCGTCCCCAACCAAAATTAAATGACAATCTAGTCGTTCTTGAGCTAAATAAACAATAATTGGTTTTGTAACATTACAAACTACTTTTAATTTTTTTCTCCGTTTTTTAACATGTTATAATATATAAATGAATAAATTATACATTTATTGTAGTTACACAAGGGATTTAGTTCGTAACATTAGAACAATACATATATAAATAGATTTAAAACCTTTATTCAATAGGAAAACTCTCTGTTTAAAATACATTCAATTTATTCTAAAAAACATGCATATTTATCACATTATTTGTACTACTTTTCCTTCAACTAATTATTTTTTTAAACAATAAACTCATTTTCTAATTGTCGACATAAAGTATTTAAATGTGCTTTATTCAAACATTCTTTGTAAAATTCTAAAATAGCCGTGTTATTTAATAAATATGTACTTAGAAAGCTTTCGCATAGAATAAAATTTATAAGATTTTTTTCAGTACTATAAATCAAACAGAGCTGTCTTCTTTCATTTTGAGCATCTTTTATTCATTATTTAGCTGACAATATATTTATTTTTAAGATTTGATAACTTTTGAATAAGATTACCTGCCAATCTCATGAGTTTACGAACAAATATTAATTCAAGAATGTGTCAGGATGTACCCAGTTGGGCTTTGAAAAAGTCCTTCCGGCCTGTGCGGAAGGAAAAGGTAGCTTTCATAGTCCATGTTTTTAAAAATTCAACTCATTTTACTCAAACACCCGAAGCTAAAATGATTAGAACCCGATTATAGAAGATTCAATCCCGGTTTTCGTTAATACTGAATTTGAATGCAAATTTCAGCATCAGAGTTACAGCATAACAAAATCGGATTATTTCAAAATGCCATCCACCCTAGAATTTCAAACTGCCATATCTCTGCCATTTTTTTAAGATAAAGCCAAAATAAAAAATGTTCCAGAATTCTTGTATCACGATCTAACACTTAATGGAAACAACATTTTAAATTTATAATTTTTTATACATATTTTTGAATTTAAAAAAAATTAAAAAATTAACTTGTTGCCATTTTGAAACAAGATGGCGCATGAAGCTGGCCAACGAACTCTGTCGAGACTCTCGGCCGTATTCTCCCATTCCACCGAAGTGGAACGAAACCGGAATTCATTTCATCCGAAATCAGGCCTGGATTCCGGTTCGGTGGGAAAGAACGATTCTCCCCTAATCCGATTCCGGATTTGTAATAATCGATATATTTTCCGTGGTATTCGAAAGGAAGTGACGTTTCAAATTCATAAGAAGTGTGAAAAACCAATCAGAATGAACGTAAACATATGCAACTACACATGTTTATTTATTTTTTCGTTAACTAGTGAAGATGTTCATAGTTACTATGATTTAATCAAAATAATATTTTTTAAATAAATTTGAGTAAAGGAATGAATACCTAAAGGAAAATAAAATGTTTTTCAATACTACAGGGGATATTTCAGAAAAAGATTGAAGGGAGGAGGGGGAATGTCATTTTTAATTTTCCTGGTGTATTTATTCTTACGTTAAATATGAAATATTTAAATCGGATGATTAATCAAACACCTAATCTAATTTCTTATTATTGAACTGTTTATGTCTGAGTTTTAAAGACATAATTATTATATATTCATTTGTTATAATTTTTATTAATTTTGTATTTCGATCGACAAAAAATTCATGACATTGGATCCAAAATTTAAACTTAAATTTGAACCAGTATATTTCATGATTTATGGAGAAAATATTACAAATAAATAATAAATTATATTAAATAAAGTGAATTTCTCAATGCAGTTTTTCAATCTTTACATAAGTTTAATTTATTTTTCTATTATAATTTATCTGGAGAATAAATTTATACTAATAGTATATATATGTATATATATACTATTAGTGTAAATTTACTCACTAGCTATATTATTTATTTTACAAATGTATCAGTTAAAAATAGCTACTTTTATATTTATTATACATACAAGCTTGTGGATTTATGTTAATACTATTTAGCTGAATCATTATTTTATCTTGCCACTTTAAAGCACTTCTTGCTAATTATGCTACTGCAGGGGGACTCACAATTTAAGCCATTTCCACAACCTCACATATTACCCAAGCTCAGCCCCCTCCTCTCACCCTATAAAAAAAAAACAGAATCCTGCGTACTCTACTATATTATTGAGAAACTTTTGTACTTAGCCTTAGAATATTAGTGTATGTCATTTTGATGTACACTTCTTATTGAAATAACATGAAGATGCGGATAATGCTAGCATTCTAGTATTAAAAGTCAGGCATCTGTTCAGGGAAAAATTGGGTTCTTTAAAGGACACTTCACAATTTTTTAAATTTCAAAACAGGACTCTTCTTAAAACTATTTTCCCTAAAACAGGACCCTTCACAAAACTATTTTTCCTAAAACAGGACCCTTCACAAAATTCTTTATCTTAAAAATAGGTTTTTCACAAAAATTTTCCATCTTTAAACTGAGCATTTCACAAATTAATTTCATTTAAAAGTAAAATCTGACCTGTCACTTTTACACATATAAAGAAAATATATGTATTTTAGATCCATATATCTTCTTAAAAATGTATAAACAAGAACCTGAATATAACGATCCTTTCAAATTCCCAAAATTATGACTAGATTTTTCACAAATATGAAAAACTGTTCACAATTTCACAAGAACAGGACCCTGGGAAAAAAGCCTGTACAGACCCCTGAAAGTACATTTTGTGTTACATTAAAATTGTTCCTATTCTAGTTCACATGTATTCTTTATTTATTTAAAAGTATAGTTTTTCAAATAGTCATTCCACATTTTATTCTTGTTAATGCAATTTTAATTATCTTTAATATAGTGGCGCAGGCAGGATCTTCACATGAGAAGGGTTATTGAATCATTATTCATTATAAAATGAATAAATCCATTTTTTACAGGTTAATAAAATATTTTGAGTATGAATGTGTAAAAAATGATATGTAATGAAAAGCACAAGTAGTCAAAATAAATTTTATTGAGCAGTTTTAAGGCTTCATAAAAGGAGCCCAATTTTCAATCATCAATACAGAGAGCGATAAACTGGTAGCAATATTATAGACACAGGCCTTGCCGTTAATGTTTCTCATCCTCTTTCATTAATTTTATAAACAAACATTTGAAGTCTTGAAGCAGTTGCATTCTAAAATATCTTTAGCTTTTTATATTGACTTTTACACATCATGCATCACTTTAATACAATGTTTAGTTTGCATCTTATCAATTTTTAGGTGCTCCAAGATAAGCTTCAAGGCTTCAATTCCCCCCCCCCCCCCCCCCACTTCTTATCTGTACCAGTGTGATAAATAGTATAAGCACCTTGTTTAATTTTGCTGGGGATTATTATTCAGTTACATTGAAAAATAAAATTATATATATGTATGCATATACATTTGTACATAAATTACGTGTGTGTATGTGTTTCATAACCTACTTCAGGTAGGGCAAATTTTCATGTGCTAAAATTTCACAAACAACATTCTAATGCACCAAATGTTTACACAAAAGATATTGGAGCTTAGGCTGCATGTACAAAACACTAACTAATAAACAAATGACTAAGTTATCTTGTCATGTCATTTCATAGGTGATATTCAATACAATTAAAATTCTTTTGTCAATGTATTCACTTATTGTTTGGTTGAAAATTGACTACTTTAAATGAGAAATGTTTTTGTTTTTATCATCCAAGCTTTTCAAAATTTTCTTTTTGCATATTGATTTAACTAAATAAAATTAACTAATTCACATAAGACTTTAATAAAAACTGATATTTATTCTGATAAATAATTAATATTATATGTACTTCAGTTAAGTTTTTTCTTCCTTTTATAAAGAATCAAGGTTGGCAGGTTTTTGACGGTTTATACCATGGTGTAAACCATGTTGTCAAAAACCTCAAATACTACATTGATATCTAAAATTTCACATTATATGTCACACACAGGGCTTTACAAATTTGATAAAATCTGGTAGCCAGCAAAAATTTCTAGTCGCCAGTAAAGAACACCCCCCCCCCCCTGCCTTTTCAAAAAACACAAAAGCTTTCTATGAATTAAAAAAGATTTTTTTTTAAATAACAAGTAGAGGTTAGAATTATTAGTTACATAGTTTAGAACAGTACATAATTATACTAACATATAAAGTAAGAACACACTAACATTTAACACCTATAAACCAAGTTTTCTAATGAAACTTAACAAAATTATATATCTCTGAAAAAAGATACTATAAAGGCTGAATTAACCGCCTGGTTCGGGAAATGCTGATTGCCGAATGCTTCAAATGTCTGAATAGTTGAGTACTCCAAAATCTATATCTGATGAGGGGGCATTAATGAAATATTGAAACAGGAAAACAAGTTTTTTTCTTATTTTCCGGTCAAAACCAGTCAAAATAATTCTCATTTTGTTATTTTAAAATGTACATTTAATGAACTTATTTTTGCCAAATTCAAAATAAAAGTTACAAATGATTTTTGTTTTAATATAATTTCTTAGTTTATTTTTTAGTATTTTAGAACTTTGCAACATCTATAATGAAACATTTTATGAGAATTTTAAGTTAAGATTGTAATTAACATGAGTAACAGATGCTGCTCTTGATAGAAATTGTAAGCAACTATAATTGTAAAAAAATAGGCTTTTTTATATACATAAACCGGCTCGAATAATAAAAAACTTTACGTGCTTGTAAAATAAAAAAGACAGCAGTATTATATCATAAAAAAAAAAAAAAAACGAAGATTCAAATGCAAAAAGATTCTAGGGCTCCATGGAGCGAGGCATCGCAAAAAGTTTCATTAGCAAAATAAATTGTTACCAAAAAAAAAAATTTATGCTTAATATTTGTTAAATTATTTTTTTATTTTTTCAAAAGCAGCGAATCTCTGCAAACACGCTGTACCTTCAATCTTCTACGTCATATAGACTACAATACAAACCAGGATGACGCCTACGTCAATCACAACGTACAGGCGTACACAATGTGTGGGGTGTGCAGATAATAAAAGAGCCATGTATTTTACGCGAGGGAGAAATATTTAAAATATACATATTTAATTTTATTAAAATTAGCTGTTCTTCAAATTTTAATTAAATTTTATAGATTTACTTCAAATGAATTACTTATAATCACTTAATTTAGATGTTATTATTCTTTAAAATGAACGTGATAGATTAATCAGTTTTAATTCTGAAATACAAAAATCTGATTTGAAACAAAAAAAAAACACTTTGAGCATTTTGTAGCATTGTATCGAATTTTAGATGCCGTCAGAGAGGCTAGATTATCTTGATTTCTTACATTTTTATTGAAACCTCCCCCCCCCCCCCCCCACTCTTCCCACATTGCAATCACGTGGCATGCTATAACGGAAAATAAAGACGTTTTCTGTGCATGAGATGGGAAATAAATGCCTTTTAAACTTGGCTCTTTTCTTAAATGGACGATATCATTGGTTTCCGCGGAAAAGTAAAGGTGTGTGTGTATGGAGGGGGGAGGGCACTTGTGTTCATTTCTTAGGTCAATTTTTGTTAAATAAATAAATAAAATAAAATAAATAAAAAGCCAGATTAAAAAACTTTTAACCTGGATAGAAAAATCTGGTTGCCAGATAGAAAAAATCTAGTCGCCAGTGGCGACCTGGCGACCGCATTTGTTAAGCCCTGGTCACACATATTACAACATTACATGCAATGTTTAAAATATCACTATTATTGTATATCGATAATTAATATCTTAGTAAAGTCTTATTATTAACTGCAATTTTGTAACTTGGTAAAATTTTAAAAGTAAAATTGTGTATTCTTAAATAGCAAATATAAGATTTGAAAGTGCTGCTTGAGCTGCACATTTTTTCTCTTACTTAAAATATCTTAAATCTCCTAATAATTTAAAACAATAATGATATTGAACAATATTAGAATGCCATCAAATAATGCATATCAACATTAGGGCATTTCTTAAATCTTCAAAAGCAGACAAGTGTTAGAATTCATAAAGAAAACAAAAATTCAACTGATCAGAGATTAGTTAGAAGTTTTATTGTTGTACAATGGTTTTCTTGCGATTGAAAATTCCAAAAAAACAACAATATTTTATTACAATTAATAATTAAAAAAAATTTGTAATTATTAAATTACTATAATTTTAAATAAAATATTACATAAATCATTGACTTACTTAATGTATACCTATTGTTGTTAAAATCTTTTCAAATGTATTTGAACCTGTTTTTGATGCTTGTCATGTCAAAAACTCAACCCTATAAAGGATGCTGTTATGTGGATATTTGTATTGATTTCAATTACTTAAGATAAAATAGGTTTTCTTATATTACAAAATGTAACGCATTTCAATAGTTGCTTATAAAATGCAATTGAGAGTTTCTTATTAAAAATTTTTTGTTTATAGATACTCAGATACAGATATTGTTTATGTAAATTATCAATAATATGCTAGTACTCTTGAATTAAATGTATGGGAACCTAACCCTTTGATACAATAACTCAATTTACTGAAAAGAAAAGCCAATTTACTGAAAGACACTAATATCCTGAACAGTCAAAACTTAGTCCCCCCCCCCTTTTTTTTTTTGTTTTAGATCAAGATTTAAGGATTAAATTAGATATATATTGTAAGTTCTGATAAACTCAAAACAACAATGATTTGAAAAAAAATAATAATAATTGAATAAATAAAAAAATTATAAAAAGTATATAAACAATGATTTGATTCTAAAAAATTATGCTAATTAATATTTTATATGTAACTTGTAACTCGTGCTACTTTTCATATTAAAATTTATTGAAGTGATTATTAAGCTTCTCAAAATAATTATAATTTAAAATTTTTATCATTCAGATCAGAGTTGAAAAAGAAAACTCTAGCTAAGATTTAAATCTATTTCTATAATACAAATGCTGTTAGAAAATGAAATGTTGAATTTTATGTAATTTTGATTTTTTTTTCTTAATTGTAGTAATTGTTTTCAATTAATTTATAATTCTTCTTTTCTTTAAACCAATAAAATCGCACATAATTTTTTTTTTACTTGTTGAATTATTAAATAACCAATTCATTGACGATGGCTATGATTGCTAAAATTTCATAGTAAATAATATTTTTGTGATAAATAAAGATATTTCATTAAAATAAATTCTGCACATACTTATAATTATCATATATGAGAAACCAAAAACATAATTCAATCTAATTTATATAAAGGCAAATAGTTTTTTTTTCTTTTTTTATGTTAATCAACTCTTATTTTTGTAGGTATTTAGGTATACCTTTGACTTTTCTTTAATGTACAAAGGGGCAAACTATTATATTTTAATATTTCAGAATAACTGTAACATGTCAATTAAATGATCTGTCTTGGTTCAGTGATTCAAAGATAGTATTTTTGATACTTTTCCATTATATTCCAACACATTTATGAAAGGAAAAAAAGAAAATCCCTTGTTTACACAAGAACAAAATTTGATGATATGCACCATGTGTAAAGAATTTGCAAAAGCAGATACACCAACTTTGTGAATGGATGCCCAGCTTTGCACACATATGCATACAATCTATGTACAAAGTCGAACATTGTTGTTGACATTAAATCACTTAGCACTTGCTTCAAATATTTTAATCTGGTAGATTAAGAACATCAATTTTAAACAAAAGCAAAATATTTGTGCTTTTCTGTGAAGGAGTATATAATGCTAAAAATGAATATTTGACATCTACCTTTCATTTTCTAATTTTTATCACTGATTAAGAAGCATAATTTATATTATTATAATTAATTAACAACATTATAGTTATTAATTATAGAATAATAAAAGTTGCAATAAGTCATTTCATTAGTTAAACACACAAATAACAAATTAACTATACCTATTAAGTATTCTTACATACCTCTAGAGTAAATATAATTATAAGAATGAACAGTCTGAATTAACGAAGGATTTTTCACTATTTCTCTTAATCATATAATTTTCTGCCATGCTTATCAGCTAAAAAACCAAATTAATGAAAACAAACGCATATTCTTTCATTATTTAGTTATTAAATAATGAAAAATTTGATAAAAGAATGTTTTGCAAAAATTATATGAAAAATTTTCTAAACATTAAAAACTAATGTAGAAATTGTGATTATAAGAATATATTTTAGTAAATAAGTTTTAATTTACATAATTTATAAACAAACCTCAATTTGAACATTTGAAATTTTACTCATTTTTATAGACAATGGTTATAATATAATTTATTTTAACGTTATATTTCTAATACATTCAATAATTAACAGTAAATTAATCAAAAATTAAATTAATATTTCTTTTCTTATATTATTCAGATCTATTGCATACATTGCTATCATTTCAGTAGCAGAATAAAAAATAAGTGTATTATTCAAGAGCATGTTTTCAAATGGAACAATTTTTCAATGTTTTCCCAAACAGTTGGCTTTTTATAGCCTCGAACGAAAAGGAAGAATGTTGTCCATATTATTAGTCATTTAAAAATATGTTAAATAAGTTTTGTAATTACTTTTTCTGTTGTTTTCTCAGAGTTTGTAGTGTAACATGCTATTTTTTAGAAAACCTAATTTAGCAAGTATAATGTAATAAAATAAAAAACTAGTTTGTAGGGAGCAACAATATTATTTTTGATGCTACTTCATTAAACTTATTTCCCTGTCCTCTCTTTTGGCATAGCAGTGGGACTCTTATAGTATTGCAGATTTAAAAGTTGTACTTCTTCGAGGCCAAGATGTATCCACAATCCTTCCAAAAGTAGCATTTAGTCCAAAGGCATCAAATTCCACTTGCTTGCAAAAGATCACTAATGATAGTCACTTATTATACAATAAAACTACACACTTGTGATCTTCTGAGAGCAATCAAACATCTATTCAGGCAACACAGGATCCACCAGATACTAATCTCTTTCTGAACTTTTTATGGAATGATATTCTATTTGTTGCTAGAAGTAATATCAAAAATAAAATCGATGCACCCTAGAAACTAGTTTTTTTTTTTTTTAAAGAACATTATTCGCTAAATATTCTCTCAAAACAGCATGTTACACAACAAACTATGAGAAAACTAGGGTCTACGGCAGTTTCCCTACATCTATCATAAGACTTTTGATCACTTTATCAATATATATCAGTATTTGCCTAAAAATTTATAAATATACACTTAAATCGAAGAATCTTCCACAGAGAGCATTCTATAATTTTGTATAATGAAAGTTTTTCAAAAACAGTAATAATAATAAATAAATGCTTTTGAAAAAAAAAATCAAAATTTTTATTTTATTAGATAAATACATTTAAACAGATGACTTATGCTGTAAGATAAATCTATATCTTGGAAGATAAACACATCTAAATCACAATTTAAATAAAACTTTTTTAACTCTGAAAAACATTGAATAGATAAAATGAAGTAAAAGAAAATAAACTTTTAAGATAAAGAACTTTTAAGATGCCAGCATGATTTTTTTTATTCAAGTGAAATTCACCAATTGGAAGTTTTTATTAATAATTATGAACTTTGTTTTTGCCAAACCAAAGACTGCTCACTCCAATAAGTTTTTACAAATCATTCAAAAGAAAAATTTTATATTTGTGTGGTATTCACATTAGGTAAAGTTTGGGCTTGGGGGTGTGATATTTAACTCGTAAGCCTTGCTGTTGGATCTGATACTCATGCACGTATACTTCACAGTGGACAAAAAATTGAAAATGCAACTTACAGATTATATTTGAGCTAACAAAGAATATATAACGAACATTACACACAACTGTTATACTAGGGCTTCGACATCTAAAAAATCTCTTTCTGCTTTTTAAAAAACACAAGATTCCAATAAATGCTAAATTACTATTGTAAAATGATAAAAAGATTAACTGCACTACCAAAGATTTGCTTTAAAAAAAAAAAAGTCTTATTTGAAGAAATTATTATACAACAATAACATGTGATTTTTTAATAATTATGTTATTTTTTACCTGTATTCGTTAACATGCAACATGAACATAAAAATTTGAAAATATAAACAAATAAGCGACTGAGCTTATTCCACTTGGATATTATATTATATGTCTGCATATTATATTGATGCAAGTTGAGAACTGTGAAAGTTGTTTTCAGAAAAGGCAGCAAGTATTTTTCAGCCCATACACAGGCTGTTTTCAAGTAAATAGTTAGAAATAAAGAAACTCAAGATTTTGAATTTAGAATCAAAATAGCATAATTTATTTATAACATTGCAACTGTTTATTTAGATTTTTTTTTTTTTTTTTTTTTTTTTGCATAATATAAGAAATAAATAAAGACGAAGTTAAATATAAAATAAAATAAGTATGTTTAGCCAGCATGAGTAAGTCAATGAAGATTAATTTAAATTGAAAAAATATAGTAGAATGTCCTTCTGCAATTAAAAGCCTTCAATAAAATGGCGTTATTTTTATATTATGTAGTGCATATAAAAGAAATTTTGCCCCCCAAAAAAGGGGGGGGGGCAATATTTTGATTAGGGTGAATTATTTTGTATGTTGAACAGGTAACTGTACTGGTTACATCTCAAGAAAATAACAAATCTCCAAAAAATTATGAGAGTGATAAAATTGGCACCAGTGGTCAATTAAATATTTTATGACAAATTTGAATTAATTTCTGATTTATTAGCTATTAGTATTTAACAAATAAATATTTGAAAAATAAAATTGCAATAAACATTGACATTAAGACATCAGTTCATGAAGTTAAACTCATTTTACTTTGAAAGAGAAATATAGTTCTTAAAAATATGAAAATAGTACTGACAAAAAATTTCAAATTTTAGTTATCACTTAAAAAAAATAGCCAAATATATATTTTTTAAATCATAGCAACATGTATACTAGCCAAAAGTTATTTTGATAGTATACTGATAAATGCAGAATTCTTTTTGTAAGGCTGTATAATATTTTTAGATTAAAATTTACAAAGCTGCCCATATCAAGGGGATATTTTAATTCAATGCAAAAAAATCAAATTTTCAACCCTCTTTAATTGACACTTGCTATAAATTTTATAAATAATTCCAGAGATTTGATCATATTTTTTTAAACAAATACACTTTAAATGGTGCAATGCTACTGCTACTGTAGCATTTAAATTCATTTTTAAAATATCACACGAAAGTTTGCATGTGATACAAGACTTATTAAGCAGTGAAATGTGAAAACATAAGGCAAATATTTAACTTTATTAGATTACATTACAATAATATGTTTTAAAAAGTTCTAATACACACAAGCATATAAAATATCACACAAATATGTATAGATATGTACAGCACAGGTTTTTTAGTTATGTACAAAGGTTTTTCAGAAATATGAAATTTAGTTTTAAAAAAATCTTCAAAATATCTAAAGATGTATATTTTAAACAGATACAATCAAATATTACCAAGTCTTTTAAACAATTCGGGGGGCATATCAATATTTAGATTATAAAAAATAGAGATACTTTTAATACATGTCTCTAAACAAACAAATATACGGAGTGGAAAAGAGACAGAATCTGTCATAGAAAAATTTTGAACTTATTACAATGTATAATAATATTTTACTTCATTTCAGGAGATAATATTTATTACTTACCAATTTGAAAAGAACGGAAAATAAAAATATTCACATTTTAATTATCCAACAGGAATTAATAAAAAAACATATAAAATAAGAAATAAACTCAACAAATGTTATACAAAACACATCAACAATAACTGCTTACGTCCACCATTATTAGCAAACAGAGAGATTCCACCTTCCGAAACGATATTCCGGCTGCCTCTGAGCAGCCGAAAGAAAGTAAAGGATATTCCACATTTCCGAAATGCCTGAATTCCGAATTTTGAGGGGAGAATCGCGATCTTCGAAATAACACCTGGAATCATCGAATTCAGTACGATATTCCGATTCCGCGTGAGGGGAGAATACGGCCGATTGTCCTATACACATAAACATATCACATTTTCATATCTGAATCGGTTCATAAATAAGAGAGATACAACATGACAAATATCCGATTGTTTCAAAATATTAGCCACCCTAGAATTTCTAACTGCCATATCTCAGCCATTTTGTAAGATACAGCCAAAACAAAAAAAATGTTCCAGAATTCTTGTATCACGTTCTAAGACTTAACAGATACACGTTTTTCAATTTCTGATTTTTTTGTACACCTTTTTGAATTTTTAAAAATTAAAAAATTTTTAACTGGCCGCCATTTTGAAACAAGATGGCGGATGAAGCTGACCAACGAACTCGGTCGAGACCTTGGTACTCAGTCACTTCCGAATCGGTTATATATATATATATATACTCGACTGATCCTGAATATATTGGCTAAGTATCCAACAATATTCCGTGACAAATATTCGGTCGAATTATTTGGCCAAGTACTATTCCGCATTTGGCCAACCAAATATTCGTCAAAAGGACAGTATTCCGAATATTGGTAGAATATTCATTACATCCCTAGTTAAAATACATTCAGCAACATATTGAAAATGCTGCTTGCTATAAATCAAAAAATGCTCCAGCAATATCCACGACACATGTCTCCTACTATAATACGAGCACGAGAAAACGACCTAGCTATGTTTCGAATGCGAAAAACCTCGTTTTGACAGATTAAAACAAACTCAGCGCTGTAAATGCTGCTGCATATCAAACACGGCTATAACGATTTTCACAAAATGTGGCTCTTATAATAATTCGAGCACCAGAAAATGATCTAGCTCTATCCCTATTCCAGAAAATTCATTAAAGAATTAAATTTATTTTCCTTAAATTATATTTTAAAGAATAATTAATCTAAAAATATTTGTTGCTTGTTTGCAACAAATGTATAATCTAGCTATATAGGGGAGACTGGACGATCCTTAAATGTGAGGTTGAAATAACATAGGGATTCGTTTAATAGAGGCACTCTAACCTCGAGATTGGTTGCACATGCTTTAGAATTTGACCATGTCCCTGATTTTCAGAACGCGTAAATTGCCTGTTCAAAATGTTGCGTGTACAGCAGTCGTATCTTCTTGAAGGGTTGGATGACGGTTTCATCTGAATCTCCAATTAACGAGGCTGCACAGATTCCAGCAGAATACAATGTTTTAACTAAACTGTGACTTTAACCATTTTTCTTGTTTTGGTTCTGGTGGCTTTGCAGTTGTGTTCGAAGTACTGATGAGGTGTACGTAAGTGCACGAAACGTCTTATTGATAATTTTAATTGTTTTTATGTATTTTTCAACATTAAAGTCTGTAGTTGAATACTATTGTAATGAATTTTAGTTTATCCAGACGTAATTATGTATGTGTTTTTGAATGTATAATTAAACTCACATTTAAAGTACCATTAATTCATTGCTTACCTTAAGAAAATCTATGTATGACAATAAAATATTTAATTTAATGAAAAAATAAATCATTACTTTAAGGATATATATATATATATTTAATTAAACATTTTAAAAGCATTAAAACTATTTTCTGGAAATTATACTTGAAGAAATAGTTTTTAAAATATACATATATATATAACTTAATCGTTTAATCAACTTTTAAAAAATACATACCTAAATTCTTTCTATTTTATGTAATAAAAATACCAAGTGGCACTCTCAAGATAACAAAGATATGAAAAAAGAAAATGTCCCACTTTTAAAAACAAAATGCAAATCATTAAAGAAAAGAAATTTGAAAAAACACCCAATTTAAGTTGTAACTCTTAAGTTATTGAAAAGTTCCGTATTCTCCTTGTAATTCAATTTGAATGATTATAATTACAAACCTTTGAAAATTGATTTTAAAAGAATTGGATAAACTTGTATCATAAATTCGTTATAATTGACGGCGTATACATTTTTAAAATATCATTCATAATTAGCATTAGAGAAACATTTTGTGTCATTTCTGTTCTATATAAGCTCTGCTTTGATGTAGTTTCCGATTTGTTTGTTTATATTTATTTCTCGGTTAGTTTTTAAGATTTATGTTACAAAACTAATTCAATTATATATTTGAAAAAGAAAAAAATATTATAAAAAATATATGATAACATAGCTATTTTTCGTTTATTTTAAAATGTCTTTAATTATATTCTTCGGGGAAATATTACTTGTATTTTCTATACTGCATTAGTTTTCCTTTAAAAACATATTTCTTTTTGTGTTTTATTTATTTATATTTTATTTTTATTTTTTTATTATTTAGATTTGGCAAATATTACATTCTTTGAAAATGTTTTCTGTAATTTCCGTTCTCAAATCGTTTTTTGATTATTATTTTACTTATTTATTTATTTATTTTTATTTATTTATTTATTTATTTTTATTTATTTATTTATTTATTTATTTTTATTTTTTTATTTATTTATTTTTTATAAGATAGATTCTAGTTTCATCTAACTGAATTTATTTCTATTTGATTATTATGTTGGTTTATTAAAAAATATGTCCAAACGTTTAAGCAACTCAAAGTTTCAAATTAATGACATAACTATAGCTATAAATAATTTGTACTGCTATATTTTTACTATATTTGAATAAGATAAAATTTATAGCATTTTGTTTTCTCTGTTGTACTACTAGAGTAAAATAATTTTTATACAACTTTTTATTTTAAATACCTCACAAAACAAAAAATAAATAAATAAATAAAAATTTTATTTAAAATAATTATTAAGTTAAACATTAACCCGATCGGATCAGGAATTTGTTTTATTTTTAGAAAAAAAAATACCTTTACGTTAATAATATTAAAAGTAGCTATCCCAAGATAAAAAGGTAAGGTTCGATCTGATCTAACAATCTAACAAATATAGTTATTTTGTGTACCATCCGTATGAAAAACAAGCTAAGGAAGGATTTTTGAAAACGCTTAGAAAAAGTCGCGTTACAACAGGATTAAACATAGATAACAATTTTTTTGTATTTTTTAACACTTTCCTCTGTCCGTGCTGCATCTATTGTGCCCTGTAATTTTTATGTTATTGACGTTTACTACACCACTCTTGCTATTGAAAATGAAGTGTGTGGCTTTTATAGTGCGTCTACAGGGACAGTCAAAAGTAATCCTTTACATTGCGATCACAGGGAAAAAATCGTTACAAATGCATTTTAATGATTTTACACCATTTCAGACATAATGAAATTGATATCTATTTATGAAGTGATCTAGAATGCATTTTGTAGAATATGGGGTTATGGGGTGAAAATCATTTATAATTAATTTACAGGGCCACAAAAAAGAATTCCGTTACGTAATTGTCTACGGAGAAATCTGTTTTAATGTATTTTAATTATGTTACACGATTTCAAACTAAATTAAATTCATACATATTACTAAGGTTTACTACAAGATACTTATTGCAGAATATGATGTGCTTTTATCTTTTTTATTATAGGAACACACAAGATATTTCGGAAACAATACTGCATCCGAAATACTGTCTATTAGCGACAATTTCTGGAAATGCATTTCAGTTATGCTATGAATTTTTAAGTTTAACCAAATTTTTGCATACTACGTGGTGTGTATAAAAGCTATAGTTAATATACAGGGCTACATAAAAGAATTTATAAACATTACTGAATATCAGCGGGAATTGTTTAAAGGTAGTTTTTTTATTGAGTTATACATTTTTAAGCATTTTGAAAAAATCATAGAATATTTAGTATGCTAAGAAACATTTGTAAAATATAAATAAAATCATATATAGGGCAACGCAAAGAATTGTATACATGGCCGCCTATATAATCTCTAGAAGTCTGATTTGAGTAGTTTTAAGCGTGATTTAATCTGAATTAAATTTTACCTAAATATGTGGCGTGTATAAAAATCTGTAAGTAGTATTCAGTGCTGTAGAGAGGAATTCAACTAGATTTCGGGATATTTGTTATAGTTGCTGAAGGTGAATTTTCAGTTTATTATTGGTTGTTTTCTTATTAAAGAAAATTTTAGCTTATTATGTATAATATAACCAAATGTATAGATCAAATACAGGACCGCACAAAAGAACTGAAGTACTTTTCCTGCTATGGGTGGTAATTACTGAAATCTGGTTTTCAAATGTGTTATGCGTTTTCCAAAATATCATTTTTTTTTATATTAAGAAATGTTGTGATCTCAACCAGTACTGTAAAAACTAACTTTGTACTAATTTTATTTTAATCTCTAATGCAATATTCAACATCTGTATACTAAAATATGAATTTTCAATAAACATTTTTCCTCGTGGAGAAAAGTTCCTATACTTAACGGCTGGATCGCCACGAGAGGGGGATTTCATTTCATTTTCATGTTTAATTAAGTATCTCATTTAACTTATTAAACAGCGAAGTTTTATTAAAGTATTCTGGAAGTGTTGGAAAGTGTTTCATACTCAATTCTTGGCGCATGATTTTCCTTTCTTTCTATTCGTTCGGAAAAGTAGACCACGTCTTAAATATTAAGAGTGAAACATATGTCTGAAATAAAAGAATAGCCAACAATGTAAATAGAATTAAGCAAACTTTTATTATTATTATTATTAAAGCGAGAATCTCATTGTTTCTAAGTTGCAAAGTACATATATTTCTTTTCTTTCAGTTCCGCATGATGCAAATGACAATAACAAACACATTTCTATTTCCCATCTATTTAATTGACACCTTTATATTGGATAGCATTCAAGCTGAATTTTCAATAATTCATATTTAACATAGGGGTGCGGGCAACTTAAATTTATCTTTTAACTAAAGTGTACACTATTTAGAAACATAAGTTCTTTTTTATTAATTATTACCCTAATTAGTCCTTTTCAGATAGAGATAGTGAGTGTTATTTTGTTCATGATTTCATTTTTGAATGGAAATAGTTTGAAGCTATTCTGGGTTAATTTAGGTGGTACTCGGGATGTACAATTCCTCAGTTACCGGAGCCTACTCGTTTATGGAGGGTTTCAGTACATTTCTACCTCAGCTATATAGGTTTCACTTGCGTTTTAAGGGATAATGTCTTTCCATATTTATTTAGAGTGTCCTGTTGTTTTGCCCTAATCCGGGTCATTATATATCACTATCTTTTCTTATACTTCTAAGAAGCCGTTCTATTATTTTCAAGTTGAGTATAATCTCTATTACTGTTTTACTGAGACTAGGTGCCTTTCCCAATCCCCTATGTGTCTATCTCTCACATTCATACTCATATATTAATTTGTTTAGTAAAATCCTTCAAGTGAAAAACCTCTCAGTGGGTGCTGCATTCTTCATAAAAAAAAGCATCGAAATTTTCATTATAAATGACAATTCATAACAGAATTCAACAAGGAATCATCATCCAACAATCATATATAGGCCTTTTATCACATCAATGCAGTTTTTTTTATATAAAATTTATTTTATTTATCGTGTAATGTCTGTGTTCCTCTACAATACAAATGAAGTGTTCTCCAATATGTCGAATAGCATATATATTACACAAATTTTGACTACATTCTATTTTCTCAAAATCCACACGTTACAAAGTTAACATATCTTAAAGTTTATTGCTACTAAAAAATATAGTACTTTATTTGTTGTTCCATGGCTTTCACTTGTTTACAATCATGCGAACTGACTTTTCTTGTTTTTGCACCACTATTTTGAACTAATATTTATAATCTATCCTTCTCCTCAAAAAAGCAATTATTTAACATTGTATTTTGTTTATTTATTTATTTATGTAAATAAAAATTTTGTCATTTTCTTTTAGGCTTCATTAAGTTTTTTTAGTCATTTTCGATAGTCTTCACTCCTGGTGTTTAGTATTTTCCTTTGTACATTTTCTTTTTCTTCACTGAGATGATTGTGTGGACTCTTACACACACACACACACACACGCGCGCGCGCGTATATATATATATATATATATATATATACATAGTTAATCTAATTTTAAAAACATTATCTTTATTAATATACATTTCAGGAAAAACGCATAATAAAAATATTATTTTCATTGTTGAGAAATTTTAAATAGCGCTCTATCAAATACTTTGTAATTTATCAAATAAAAGTAATATTGTAAATATTTAAATATAATTAAAATGAATTTGGCAAAAAATAAATAAATAAATAAAAAGGAAAAAGAAAACTCAGTTGCAACTCGAAGTTATAAAAAGAAATCCATTCATTGTTTGCGATTAATTTGGAATGATTCGTTTATAGCTGTACGCTATAAAAATATTAAAATTAAAAGAAAACCGAATTCTATAATGTTGTATCTAGTCGCATATTCAAGTATTACTTTTTCATTATAATTTATAGCTTATACAGAACTGGAAAAAAAATATAAGTACTCCCTGTATTCTGCCAAAAATAATCGTTTTAAAGAGATACTGTTATTAATCGGCAGGGAATAATGTATGCTACATAGAATATTCTGGGGGTCCTCTACACATTAAACGTTGTACCACCTTTCATTTTTCCAATGATAGTACTCCCTTTTGAAACTTTATTTGAGTTCCTTGGATCAAATCAGCCAGAAAAAGATATAATTCATGCACTTTTCTTAAATCTTAATAGAGTTTAAAAGGAAAGTATGTTAGGTGTTTTCCCATAAATTTAGAAAATAAATTTAAGATATTACAGGGAAAGAAACCAGGATCATTGTATTAGTAATCATAAAATTATATTAAAACATCTAAAAATATATTCCGTCATTTTTCCTGTGCAGTCACAGGGATCTGTTTAAGAAGAAACTGGGTCCTTTAAAGGACCCTTCACAAAATGTTTAATCTCAAAACAGGACCCTCCACAAAACTTTTAAACTTAAAACAGGACCCTTCACAAAACTTTTAAACTTAAAACAGGGCCCTTCATAAAATTCTTTGTCTTAAAAATAGACCTTTCACAAGTTTTTTCCCTCTTCAAACTGAACCCTTCACAAATTTAGTCATTTAAAAGTAAAATTTGACCGTAACTTTTATATATATAAAGAAAATATATGTATTTTATTCTTCTTAAAAATGTATAAACAAGAACCCGAATATAACGATCGTTTAAAATTCACAAAATTGTGACTAGATTTTTCACAAATGTAAAAAGCTGTTCACAATTTCACAAAAACAGGACTGCGGGAGAAAAGTCTGGAGAGACCCCCGAGTCAGTGAAAAAAAAACTAAATAATGGTGAATAAAATTTGCTATTTGCACAAAAATAACTCGTTTAAGATTTTCTATATTTCAAGTAGAGTAACTCTTTTTTTTTTCTCCTTTTGGCAGTATGCATATTTATTTTTGCAGGAAATTTGTAAATATTTAGAAGAATTCTTATATTTCTATAACCCTTATATTTTTTGGTTTCTGAAAAACTCGCGAAATATCAGTTAAAGCTTTCTTAGGGACTGTAGCAATATGGGAAAATGCATTTTGAGTATATTGAGTGATATTAAGACTAAAGGTGTTAAAATAACCGTTTAACAAGAATTTGTGAACAAGAATAAAAAAAACTCATCAACAAACCTGTAAATATATTATTTACTTGTTATAATTATTGTGTATGAAATAGCAGAAAATCTATTTTCAACATTAATATTAAGTATGGTGCTTTAAATTGGCTGATTTTATATGTTTTCTGGTAACTTGAAAACTAATGGTCGGAAGTGAACGATACATTTTATCGCGGTGTTTTCGCCATACGGAATTTAATGATAACAAAAAAAGCAATTGTTGTTGTTCAGGAATTTTTAATATTTAAAATTAATTAATAATAATTACTTCAAAAAATACTTATTCGAAATATGCCTTTTGGCTATTTAAAATATCATATAAAATAAAAAGTTGTGAAATACATAAAATATTGTTCAAACTATGTCTAAATAATAGACGTTTATCTTTAAAATTGATTGGTTCATTTGTCAGCAATGTATATAGTTATATATAACTAACTTATCAAAATTGAAAGAAATTGGTGGAAATGTCTATTTTGTTGCATGCGGCACTTAGATATGTTCTAAAATTATAGTGTTGCAATTCAACTTTTAAAAGTTAGGTTCAAATTTAAGATGTAAGATGATATTTTGTGACAAAATAAAGCGCATATAATTGTAAGGGACTTTATGAGAATTAAAAATCTAATTTTCTTTTCTTCATGCATTTGTAACTAATCGTTCGGATTTTTTCACGTACTGTACATTGTTTTCTCATTTAACGTAATTTCAGGTTTTATTTGATAGTTCTTCATTTATTTTTATTTTTTTAATGAGAAATTAAAAATTTATTTCATTTCATTTAATTATTGTAAATGAATAAAATAATTATGATAGAACATTTATTTTTAAGATTTTGTTTAAAATCCTTTAACTGGGTTTTTAGAGAAATATTTGCTATATTTTGTTTTTTGTGTTAATATATTTCATTATAATTATTTGTTGAATTTTTAAAATTATTGTTTTGTTTTTAATTTAAATTGTTATCATTTTTTTTTAGATTTACCTTCTGTTCTCCCATAGTTATACATATATAAAAAAGTTATATAAAAATTTTGCTTTGCTGTATTCCTTTAAATTACTTTAAATTCCGATATATTCATTATTTCCCTATTTCTTAATAATCTCTATTTCTATTTCATTTCATTTTACATTCATAACGTTTATATTAATAATTATCTTATTCAAAATCTAAATCTAAAACTTTAAGTCAATTCATAAACTTTTATCAACTATCTAATCTGTAATATTCTGAGAGAAGCTAGTTTTTCATTTCGAATGTTTTTAAAAGCCATTTTGTTATTTAATTCCACGAATCTGTTTCGCGCGTTAGACTGTTCACTTCAAAAAGCCTCCGTTGCAATGTCAAGGATTCTTTCTCCTTAGACCACTCCCTCTCGCGTTCATTAGCTTAGCCGCTCAGCTCTCGAGCGATCCTTTCATCGGTTGGTTCGTTTCTCTTCTATGTCGATTGTGTAGTTCTCCGCGCGTCTAACAAAAAGCAAGAGCACTGACTTCAGAAGTAGAATTTTTTCTTGCTTTCAAGTGTTGATCAAACGGTTATCTGGTGTTTTATATTTCGTAGATTTCTAAATTAGCTGTTTAAGATCAATTAAAATGATGTAATGATTTATAGTCAAGCCCGGGGGCTTTAGGAACATCTTCATCATGTGGGTGTGTTTCTTCTTTTTTCCTGTGCTTAAATAAACGCCTTATTTGGCCTTAAATAAATGCCTTAAACTGGATTGTTCTTTCTGGAGAAATTACCAAATGGATACATTCTTTACCTTAATACTTCTCGCCGTGATTATCTAGATCTATCGACTGCAATTTATCACCACCCTTAACAAGCTGCCAGTTCCTCATGAATTTTTAATACATACAGATAAAACCTTTCATATATATATACGAGGGCATTTCGAAAAGTAAAGAAACACCGTATGCCGGAGGAAAAGAAAAGTTTTGGCAAACAAGTTGGCAACACAGGTGTTAACCTTGAACCATTAGCTTTCTCCTCGCGGTCGTTCGGCATTTCAACGTTGATTCTGGTTGGAGTAGGTCGTGTTTAAAATGGTTCCGCCGATTCAGAATCCCTCCAAATGCGAAGTGCGCTCCGTCATACGTTTTCTTCATGCAAGAGGTCGGCGACCAGCGAATATTCACAAAGAAATTGTTTCTATTTATGGGAACATTATGAATCGACAAAATGTAACGAAATGGTGTCGTCATTTCTCTGAAGGTAGGACCGATGTTCATGACGAACAAAGAACAGGTCGGCCATCTGTGATCTCTGATGCCCTTCTTCAGAGAACGGAGGAAGCAATTCGTGCGAATAGACGTCTCAAATTGAAAGAATTGTATCAGATCATACCGGAAGTGTCAATGACAATTCCACGACGATGATGAGATCAAAGATGAAGTTGATATGTAGTTCCGACAACAGGCGGAAACCTTCTATGACTGTGGGATACAAAAGCTTGTGCCCCGACTTAACAAATGTTTGGATAACGGGGGTGATTATGTCGAAAAATAATAAATAATTCAGTTAATAAGATGTAACTTACGTTTTCTAAATAAATGTTTTTTTAAGGAATGCGAGCCATTGTATCTTTACTTTTCGAAATGCCCTCGTATATATATATATATGTGTGTGTATAAACTTTAACTTTTTTATGATAACTACTTATATTTCATATATATTAATTTTAACGAGTTTCATCGCAATAAAATGAATAAAATTTCGAATCAATGCATAATTTCAAGCTAGAAAATAAAATAATATTTAAAAAGTTTTTTTCTATATATATATAATTCCTAAACTACTTGACCGAAATGGCTTCACGTTTGGTATCCGATAGTAAAATTCGCCGAAGAGTCCTATATGATGTGAAAATTATCTGTTAGTATATAAAATTTAATTTTTTTTAGTAGACCATTTCTATATATAAATCAGGCTGCGTACAGTTCCACAATTTTTACTACTGTTTTTCCACAATTACTACCACAATTTTTATTATAATTTTATTTTTATTTAATTGTTGAAAAATATTACGACTTTAGCAATTAAAGGAGGTGATTACAAATTCTGATTTTAAAATATTAAATGGAAATTTTCTGATGAGAAATAATGGTGCCAGACTCCTTGGAAATTCCAAGAAATATACGCCCTTTAGTAGACGACCCCTTAAGTAAATTTTAAGAATAGGATTAATCAGTAGATGTTATTAATAATCGATTTGTACCAGTCACAGTTTATGGAAGACTTAGTAGGAAGTGGTGCATTTATTTTATTTATTTTCACCACTTTGCATTAAAATGAAAACATTTTAAAATATTTAAAAATAAATTAATTTCAAAAATCAATACCATTTTATTCATAAATATATTTTTTTAACCTTTAGATAATCAACATATCAACATAATCAATTTAATTTAATAAAACAAAATCAATATTTAAAGAGCACATTATAGTTTAAAATAATACAATTTTTAAAAGCTTCAATTTGTGTTTTCCTTTTTAATATACATAACAAAATAACACTTTGAAAAATATTATTTTAATTACTATCAACTATTTTTAAAATACACATTTAAATCCCTTATAATTTATCTAATAAAAATGTCAAATAGCACTTTACATTAATAAATATACGAAGAATTAATATTTCCTATTCAAAACAAAAAGAAAAAGAAACATTATAGAAAATGTATTTAAAAAAAAAATCAAACTGAATTATACTTCGAAGTTATTTAAAAATTCTATACATTCTTTGTAATTCAAATGTAATGATTTGTTTGTAATTGTAAACTTTCGAAAATTAACTTAGAACAAAAGAAAGCCAAATTCAATAAAATTATATTTGGCTTCATTTCAAAGGTTTTCTATTCATTATTATGTACAGCTTATACATTTTTAATATATCATTTCAAACCACTAAAATCAGTTTTTAATGGAAATTTTTGTGTCATTTACACTGTACTATTTTTTCAGTAGTTTCATTTTTACTTTAATATGTATATTTACAATTTATATTTTAACGTTTCTTTTAGAAAAATGATTCAATTAGATACTTTTAACGAATAAGGAATTATATGAATAAAATAATTATGACAGCATGTTTATTTTGTAGATATTGCATATTTATTTTGAAGATATAAAATCCCTTAATTGGATTTTTTGAAAAATATTTTCTGTTATTATGATAACACATTTCTTTTTAAGATGTTGTTTAATACCCTTTACATAGATTTTTGGGGATAATTTTCTGCATCATTTACTTTAGATTAGTTTTTTATTTAAAATATTTTCAATTTTTTTCTTTTTAAAATTTAAATCTTAGAAATATGTTTTCTTTCTTTTCTTCTCTTCTTTAGTTTTCGTTTATTTTAATGTATATTTAAACGAGATTATTTATATTCATAACATTTAAGCTATTTGAAGGTCCAAATAAGGTGAAATAACCATTATGCATTACAGCCAAGCTCGAGGGTAACGAGTACTTGAATTGAAAGAGGTAAAAAAAAAAAAAAAGAAATAATTAGTCTAATATAAAAATACACCCCGCTGTAATAAGAGAAACTTGCTTATAATGAGTAAAAGTTTTCGCCAACACAATCAAAATCCTTTTTTCTTTTTTTTTTTTTTTAACTTTTATTCTGTACCAAAATCAGCCATTTATGCTTTTTTTCTGAAATTTGTTAAATATGTAGAAAAAATCTTATGTAATTCGTCTCGATTGACTTTATGTACTTTTAAACAAAATAAGCCATTAGTATATTTCAGTAACTATTTGAGCTTGTTAAATTTAATTGGAACGAAAATATATCCTTTGAAAGTGACAAACAAATGGTTTGAAAAATAAATGTTTAAACCTATTTTTTAAAAAAATATTTTTTTTTATGTTAAACATGATTTTACCAAAGTCTTTTATTTCTCTTTTTTATATTTATGAATTCGGAAAGGAAAAATAGAAAAAAAAATAGGTTATAATAAAATTTCATGCTTCTAATTCAGACATTTACAATTACCCTTTAAAGGTTAGATTGGGTGAAGACGCCGTAGTTTTTGTTTTATTTTTTTTTTCTAAAATCGCCTGTTATTTTTATTTATTATTCATTAATTTCTTGTTAAAGTTAATATATTTATGTATGATTTAAAAATGTATTTCATTTTACAAATATCATAGAAAGCATAAAAAAATTTGCTTTTGTAAATGCTTGCATTTCGGGAGACAGCATACAGGCAGCCGACAAAGTGTAGACAGATATCAGACTGACAGACAGACAGCAAAGTCAGAGTGTAGACCAGCAGCAGGTAGCAGACACACATAGACATACAGCAGACTGTAGATAGTGAGCAGGCAGGCTGCAGAAAAAGTGTTGACATACAGAAGATAGCAGACAGGCAGATGACAGACACACATAGACATACAGCAGACTGTAGATAGTGAGCAGGCAGGCTGCAGAAAAAGGGTTGACATACAGAAGATAGCAGACAGACAGACAGCATACAGACAACCTGTAGAGTGTAGACAGACAGCAGATAGCAGACAGACATCCAACAAAGTGTAGACATATAGCAGACATACAGAAGACTGCACAGATAGTTAGCAGGCAGACAGCAGATAGACATACAATAGACATAGAGCAGACAAACAGCAAACAGAATGACAACAAATAGCAGAAAGGAAACATACAGGCAGTGGAGAAAGCAGACAGACAAACAGCAAATAGAACACATTCAGACAGAAGAGAGATTGTAGAGAGTGAGAAATACAGCAGTTAGCAGAGAGGAAACAGACAGACAGTAGACAAACAGGCAGCGACATATTGTAGACATATACCAGACAGACAAAGAGAGAGACAGATACGGAGAGAGCCAGACCGAGACATATAGTCCGGGGATTGGCACACGAACAGCGCAAGAGGCAGAGCCCCCTAGTATAATATAAAAACTACTCGGAAACGTTTCCGAAAACCAGTGCCAGCAAAATAAACTTTGTTTTTATAAATGTTTCCTTAAATCTCGAAAAAAATATATATATATTTCATCAGGTTCCTGAAGATAAAGAACACTTTTCGGTATCGTGGGTAACTCGAAAATGGTTATTGTTTATTTTCGTTCGTGGTTATATTATATTTTCCTAGATTAAAAAAAACGTCTTTTTTTACAGTGACTTTCTTAAAACTTGGTATGTTTTTTATTCTCTTTACTTCCGACTGTACATTAAAAAGAGATTGTAAATTTTAAATAATTCAGAACAAAAATAACCTCAAAAGCTACTATCTATTTATTTTTATATTAGCTATTACTTAAGAAAATCTATATTTAATCTATTTAATTTAAAGAAAATATTCATTACTTCAAGAATACTCTTTGAAAGCTAAAAATAATATAAAATTTTTAAATCATGAAAGTTTCTTAAATAATTCTTCAAAAAACTAATCTTCTATAAACTCTTACAT
Organism: Maratus michaelseni; assembly: GCA_963931845.1. Lineage (NCBI taxonomy): Eukaryota > Metazoa > Arthropoda > Arachnida > Araneae > Salticidae > Maratus > Maratus michaelseni. The sequence goes on from OZ007596.1 coordinate 200,560,356, forward strand.
TAATTGTTGACAAGCTTTAAAAATTGCATTATTAATTTATTTCAAATTAATTTAATAAAAATAACAGGTGACAATAATACAATGATGGTGATTAATAATAAAAATACAAAAATTAACATTTCACATTTTAAAACTAAAACGAAATTTTAAAAATTAATTTGGAAAGACAAATCCTATTATGTTGTAACTCTTCTAATCCAACATTCAGACATCCTTTTTAGTTCATTGGAATCATATGTTTATATAGCTACAAACCTTCGAAAATCAATTTAAAAGAAAAGAAAAGAAAGCCAGCTTCAATAAAGTTGTATCTGGTTTCATTTCAACGATTTTCTATTCATTGTTATTTATAGCGTATACATTTTTTTTTAATTTTATTATTTTTAAAATATCATTACTAACCGCCATAATTGGTATTTAAAGAAATCTTATTTTGTATTTTCTGTTTTATATTATTTTTCTTCTTTTGATCTACTTTCGTTTTTTATTTTATTCCAAATTATTTTTAAACACATATTATAGCAAAATATTTCAGTTAGATATTTTCAATGAGTCAAATAATTGCACAATTAAAAGTAATTATGGCAGCATATTTATTCTGAAACTATTGTATAAAATTCCGTAATTAGATTTTATTTTTGAAAATAGTTTCTGTATTTTTTTTATTTTGTGTTGTTTTTCTTAGATATAGTTCCATTTTGTAAAATTATTTTTGAATTTTTTTAATTTGAATTTTTTGCAAATTTTATTAGGTTTTTTGGAAAAATATTTTCTATCGCTTTAATTCACCTTTTTTGGAGGGGGGAGGGGGGGATTTGGTACTTTTTGAATAATTTGTTTTTATTTTTCGTTTTTATAGTACCTTTTTCACATATTATTAAACGGTTAAATAAAGGAAAATGTAATAATAAAAAAATGCAGTTATTATGGTAAAATTTTAAACAATTCTCTTTTTTTTTTAAGAAATTTTTAAAACCAAACTTCTTCTACAATTTTAAACTTTTCGTAAACTTTTTTTTTTTTTTTTTTTTTTTTTTTTTTGTATACAAGTGTGTTTCTATATTCCTAAGGACCAGATTTCCAAAAAGTTAATTGAATTGAGAAAAAATAAATAAAACGTCCTGACATCTGCATTATAAAGCTAACATGTCCTTGAGTAACGCTGACGTCATATTGATGGTGGCAACACTTGACCAATAAATTTCTCTTTTACTGCAATTTTTTAACTTCTAAACACAATTTCAATTTTTATACCGTTGAACTGAACATGAAAGAAAATGTTCTTTTAAATGCAATTTATTTAAAATCTGTATGCAAGTTACTGATTTTTTATGATTTTAAAATAATTTTCAAGCATGATTTTTTTTTTAATTATCTCTATCGCGTACAGCCCGATTACGGAAGATTAAGCCACTTGCTCTTAAAACAATAAACATAGTTCAGCATCTGTTTCCGGATAATATTCCATAAAGAAATTAAACTTTCATATAAAAAATAATAAAATAAAACACAAATTTAGGAGACATGCAATCAAACTGCTCGCTTAAACCACTGAAATTAGCAAAATAAAAAAAGGGTTGTTAATGGCGACTGGTTGCTAATGGCTAATGCTTTGGTGATTTCGTCGGCGATTAACTATTGGTGGGGCTAATGCGATAGTACTGCTTTTAATAATTTTCAATACTTTATTAATATCTAAATTTCCAATTAAATTTTCAGAAGGACTGAAACTACGCCATAAATCTTTAAATGGCACTACAGAGGATGTGAATTTCTTTTCACTTTGCTAAACAGTTTACAACCAACAGAGTAAAAAATGTGTCCAGATCGGGGATCGAACCCAGATACCTTGGTATAGCGCACCAAGTGCCTTACCAATTAAGCCATCTGGACGACAACCAGTCTGGCATTTTTCACTAATATACGTTAGCAAGGCTGCAACTTCGCAGCGCAAGATGAAATGTCAACATGAACACACTATTCAGTGGCGTACATGAGACGAATAAGTTCCCAGCATCGGATAATATATCTAAATTTCCAATTAAATTTTCAGCAGGACTGAAACTACGCCGTAAATCTTTAAATGAGACTACAAATGATGTGAATTTCTTTTTACTTTGCCAAACTTTACACTTTCCTAAACTAGTTTAGAAAAGGGAAAAGAAATTCACATCTTTTGTAGTGCCATTATTGATATTTTTCAAATAAAAATGCTTTTTGGTGTTCTGAGTGGCAATCAAAAAATAACATATTAAATGTAAAAAATCTATTAGAGTTTTCAACTACTAAAAAAAAAGGTTTTCACCTATGTTCTGTAACACGGAAAAGCATGGTTAGATTCCCTATTCTATATTAGAAGAAAGAAAAAGAAAAAAACTATTTTACTTTACAACTATATACTTTTTAAATAAACTATTTATATTATTACAAATCCCATCCTTAATTTCATAAACCACACCATAAGGAATATCAATAAAACTATCACTTTGAAGTTTTGCCAGTTTGAACATACTGACATATTGAACAAACTCATCCAATATTGACATATTGAATGAGTTTAAAGATTGTAACTTTCTGAATCATTTAAAAGAAAATGGATGCAGTAAAAAGCACTTTTCACATTTTTAAACTACCGCATTTTTACGTAATATTTACAGAATACACTAGGGATAAATATATTTTAAGCAAAGAATTGGTAAATTGATATTTTCGTAATTTTCTCAAAAATGAAGGGCAGAGTGTCTCCTGAAATTTGGATTCGAGTTTCACATAATTAAATTTACATCTGTTCATTCATTATGTTGTTTGGTTTGACGTTTCTTAAAAAATAAGCAACAAGATTTTTGTACTATAGAATATTTAAAAACATTTTATTTTTATTATACATGACGTACACTTTAAAGATTAAGACATTTAGTTTCTTTCATTTTACATTAGAGTGAAAACATTCTTGACAGCTATTTTTAACAAAAACCACCCGAAAATCAATACTTATTTATTTTACAATAACTAATTACTTCAGCGAATCTATATATAAATATAATCAATTTCGTTTAAATAATCATTATTGCAAAATCACTTTTAAAAAATCTAGTTATCAAAACATTTATTAATTTCCTTTAGAATATATTGCAAGTAATTATTCTTCCAAAAAATGTTATTTCAATTGCTGTCAACTTTAGAAATTTATTTTTTTATTTTTTTCTAATTTATCTTTTTAAAATATTAATCCGCATAATAGGTTAATAAAGTTGGAAAAAACTCATTGTTCCCCTTTCAAAAAGAAAATGCAGATCATTAAAGAAAATCAATTTGGAAAAATAAATCATAATAAGTTACAACTCGAAGTTATCGAATAATTCCAAAAACACTTTGTAATTCTATTGCAATGATTTGTTCGTAGCTGCAAGATTTCAAAAATTAATTTAAAGAAAAGAAACGATTTCAATAAAGTTGTATCAGCTTTTATTTTTAAAATATTTTCTATTCATTACTTACAGCGTATACATTCTTTGAATATCGTTTCCATCCACCATAAATAGATTGTAAAGAAAAAATTCCGCCATTTATAATGCACATTTTATATATATATATATATTTAAGGGTTTTTTTTCTGACGTTTATGTCTTAAGATTTTCTCTTTGTTTTAGTAATTCAATTGTATGACATAAATAAATAATTTCATTATATGATAAAAGAAATTACGGCATCATATTTATTTTTATGGTATTGTTTAAAATCTTTTAATTAGTTTTTTGTATTTCTTCTTATTTTTTTACAATATGTTTTTTTTTTTTTTTTTTTTTTTTTTTTTTTGTTTCTTAAACTTAGATTTTTGGCAGATTCTATTAGAAAATATATTGTGTCATTTCTGTTCACCATTAATTTTCTGTTTGATATTTAATTTTATTTGGAATTTTAAAATTAAATTATATTTTATTTTATTCATTTTATATCTGTTTCATAATTATGTCGATTTGTACGAAATTTCATAACAAGTAAGCTTTTAAAATTTTCAAATCGGTTAAACTCTTCATTTAAATTCTTTAATTCTTAATTTAATTCCTTTTTTAATTAACATAAATAGTTATTAAAATACTTATAGGTTAAAAATTAGAAACACTTTTAAATGATTTTGTCTAAAGAATAATTTCATTTATTATTATTATTATTATTATTATTATTATTATTATTATTATTATTATGTTTTTAAATTTAGATTTTTAGAAGATTCCATTAGATTCTTGATACATATTTTATGCCATATATATAATGTGTGTGTGTGAGAGAGAGAGATTAAGGTGTCAGAAGTGGGATTAAGGTGAATAATGTATAACTTCACCACAATTAATATTCTTAACTACAAATATGAACAACAAATTCTAATAAACGACAAAATATACAAATATTCGACATACTATTATATCATTATTACGTATACCGACTTCCAGTCGTTCACTAAAGACGTAGTTTTGCAAGCTTCTCTTAGCCTTGCGTAAAATAACCAATAACTGTGTCTAAAATCTATAGAACACTAGTTCACACGTTCATTGTTCATTGTTGTGTAGCGTGAACTCATATGTCGTACATCTATGATCACTCGAGCAACTTTTCCTCCACTGAGTTCTGTCACACTGAAAGCATCATGCAGAAAGCGGCGTCATAGTTAGTATATTATTATTTTTTTCCTTTTTCTTGAATTTCCTTCTTTAAATTGAGATGTTTGTATCATAATACATGTTTTAACTTCAAATACATTTAAATGTTAGTATTACGTCATTTTAACGCACTTATAGTTTTCATTTTTATAAATTAAAAATGTGCATTATCTGCTCTGAATGACATCAAATTCTTATGTGAAAATATAGTGAGTTAGTCTGAATTCTTATGGGCTTATAAAAACAAAGTACGCGTTTTTATTAGCGGGAATGCTGAACATTTTTCTAGTAGTTCTAAAGATACATAGAAAAGTATAAGATATTGATGACATTACACAGCGTCATAACACAGCATCAGTTGACACATTGATCAGTTGTGACATTACGCAGCATCAGTTGTGAACACGGATGATGTAGTTTAGTGTTGGGCGATGGCAAGATTTTTTATCAATTCTCTCAATTGTGCCAAGTTTTTTTCGATGACTCCAATCTAAAAATTGCTATTTATATCTGATCAGATCTCCATCTCACAAAGAATTGTCTACGAAGGATGAAGTCAAACAATATGTGAACTGTCAGAGACCGACACAGTCAGTTTATGTCGGGTTATATATTACTCATACACTTTTGTTAGATTTCTCCCACTCTAGGAAAAAATGTATGAAGCTCATAAAGTTGCATCGAGCATATAGAAACAGCATTCTGTTTCAGCATCGCCCTGGGGCACTCCCCACAGTGAATTTATCCTACAGTTGCAGGCATATACATTTTCCATAAGGGTCTCTTTCTTTTTTAGTGCTAGCCCGTTTCTTCCAACTGTTTTCAGTTTACCCTCCCCCTATTTATTTACACCTTAGAAAATATTGTTATAAATTTTGGATTGTGTTTGGAGCAGATAACGTGATATGTATGCATCGGGTGGCATATTTTGACATCGGAGATTTCAGACTTACAACGTTTCTGGTTTAAATCATAATTTCTCGATGAAATGTATTAGCTTTTCCAATCTTTTTTGTTAACTGATATTGGTTAGGAGGCATAGTGGTTTATGTTATGCAGTTGCATAGGCACTTTCAGGATACAGTTCCCACTTTGAGGTTTTTAATAGATTTCTTTTCGCTTTAGCTTCTTCTGGTTTTATTACCCTGGGTTGCTGGCCACAGGGAATTTATCCTACAGTTGCAGGCATACACATTTTCTATAAGAGTCCTTTTCTTTTTCGATGTTTGCCCCTTTATTTACAACTGTTTTGCGATTGCCCCTCCCCCTATAGATTTTCTCTCTTTATGTTTCACTGCTTCTCCACCCCTTCCTACTTCATTTTTCTCCATAATCAAGGCCATGGGAACTTGCCCCTACTTAATTCCCTCTTGGCCCCTCTCTACCCTTATATATATATTAAAACTATTTGTATCCTTCACTCCGCTTATGGGGTGTTCCGAACTAGACCATTAGATCGTCACCCTTAAATGTGTCTATTTTTTCTATAAGGGCCTTACTTTCTGAGATATTAAGAGCACTTCCGCCCTTCATTTTCAAATTTACCGCTCTTACCTCCTTTATATTTTTTCTGTTCTAGATTTTTATCTTTTTAGGCTCCTTGGTCTGTGCCTTATCTTTCCCTAAATTTGTGTTTTATTCGGGCAGATTTTTGCCCCCACCACCATGTGGCACTTTTGTTATTTGCATGTTGTTTGTACACATAGTATTTCTTAGTTTACTTGTGTTCTAATTATCCGATTATTATGCAACTTTCACCTTTGTACCTGTAATCAATTGTGTACCCTCCTCAACTTCGTGCTAGTTCACATCTTCTCCAGTAGAAGGGGTTCTTCCTTCCCTTTTTATTATCTTACTAATATCTGACCTCTTCCTTTATTTTACTTTTTATCTTCCTCGCTAGAAAGTGCTCTCTTTCTTGTGCTTTTTATTCATTTTTTTAACATTTGGCATCACAGTTGGTACTTTAGAACAGGGGTTCTCAAACTATGGTACGCGTACCAGTACTGGTACGCGAAGCTCTGGCTACTGGCACGCAGAAGTCCGATACTGGTACGTGGAATAAAACACAAAATGCAGCATATTATGGAATCAAAAACTTTGTCTTTATTAACTTAAAAAATTTCAAAAAAATTTCGAATGCGATTTAGGATCTGTAAACGCTTTTTCTATTTTTTTGGTACGAGAAATGTTTGTTATAGCAGACTTGCTGAAATTCGCACACACCGCTTATGATACAATCAATTTTCCAGAATTAAAAAAACATAATTATTCGATTTATATGGATAACAATTTAATTTTTTAATAAGGACCTAATTTTTAAATTAATAAATGAAATATTTTTAATTAGCGGAAGAACTGTTTTTAAACATGCTTTATAAATTGAATTATCTGAAGGTAAAGTCTGGATGCTTGGAAGTAGGAGGAGCTTGTGTGAGTAGGGGGGGGGGGGGTTAAAACAAAATAAAATTCCAAGTATAATTTATAACCCATTATTCTCTTTGTACTAGAAGAGCTTCTAGCAAGTGTTGAAATAAAAGTTTAATTTCAAACATAATTCATACGTTAATTCATTCTGTTGACTGAAATATTTTTCTTCTCTTGTGCAAAACATGTAATCATTTCCTCCTATTTCATGGAAATCAGTTTTCAACAGAGTAAGGTTATTTAAAATGGTGATCTGAAATCAAACAAAAACTGCGGTCATATGCAGTGCGGATTTGAGCTAAAGCATTGTACATATATATGTATTGAGGTGGTATATACATAAATGTATGAAGAAATTTGTAAGTGTTTGCCTACTGCACGACATTATTGTCGCATTTAAAGGTATGCAGATTATTAATACAGTTGTATTGAGTCTATGTTAAATGCGCTAACTAAGCTATGAATAAGAAATTCGTTTCTCATTTGAGACACCCTGCCACTGTCTCTCATGAGAGAGGAAAAAAGTGAACTTATTCACTGGAGTGATGGATCACTGGAGTCCACATTCAAAAGGATGAATATGTAACAGAATTTTCGCTGGCGAGAATATCAAAATACCGTCTGATATCGTCAAAGTCTGCTTGTGTTTAGCACAACATATCTCTGTGAATGTGCTATCTCCCCCTTCTTTATAAATAAATACAGGAATAAACTAAATATCCAATGACTAAAACTACCTAATATTGAGCCAGACATGGGGAAGATGTGCTTGATAAAACAAACCCATCTTTTTCATTAGCGATAAAAGCAAATTAGTACAATCAGCCTACTATAATAGTATATGAATCAGTGTGCGCCAATATGTCATTAAGTATTGTGCCTTTTGTCCTATACCAAAAAACTGTATTTGATATTGTATACATTATTAAAATTTAATAATGATACTACTTTTTACTTGAATGTTATTATAAAGCAGTCAATCTAAGTACCAATTTAATAATGTAATAATTCATTTTTAATACAATAAAACCTGATATAACGGAAACAAAAAAGACCGGAGATATATTTCGTTTTAGACAGGTTTCTTTTTACAGGTTTTCCTGTATTAGCTTTACGTTTGTTACCTGATGTTTCGCGGAAGTATGAACTTCGATTTAGTGGTACGTCGGTCTAAAAGAATGGGAACACCTGCTTTAGAACATAGAGTAAACATTGTATGAGTAAACATTATCTCATGTTTACTTTATGTTCTAAGAACCAACTGTGATGTCAAATGTTAAAAAAAATAATAATGAAAAGTTCATGAGAGAAAGACAGGGCCTTCTATCGGGGAAGATGAGAACTAAAATAAAGGTGTAGCGAAAATGAGCAAGATCAAGGATGTAACATATGCAATTAACTAAAAAAATGAAGTTAGATACTAGTAAGATAATAAAAAGGAAAGGAAGAGTGCCCACTACTGGAAAAGATGGGAACTAGTACAAACTTGAGGAGGAAATAATTACGGGTACAAAGGTGCATAATAATCGCATAATTAGAATACAAGAAAACTAAGAAATACTTATGTATACAAAAACATACAAATAACAAAAGTGCCATATGATGGTGGAGGCAAAAACTTGCTAAAACTTAGAAAAGTTGACCGAATGAAACGGAAATTTAGGGAATAATAGGGCATAGGCCCAGGAGCCTAAAAAGGTAAACTGCAGAGCAGGAAAAATATAAAAGGGGTAAAGAGTGGTAAATTTGATGATGAGGGGCAAAAATGCTCTTAATTTCTTAGAAACTAAGGCCCTTATCAAAAAAATAATGACACATTTAAAGACGACGACGTAATGGTCTAGTTTGGAATACCCCAGAAGCGGAGTGAAGGGTAAAGATAGTGTTAAAATATGTATAAATGTAGGGAAAGGCCAAGACGGAATTAAGTAGAGGCAAGCTCTCAGGGACGTGATAATGGAGGAAAAAGAAGTAGGGGAGAGAGGGGTGAAAGACGAAAAAGAGAAAATCTATAGGGGGAGGGGTAACTGAAAAACGTAAGAAACGGGTAAACCTTGAAAAAAGAAAGGGGCCCCTATAGAAAATGCATATGCATGCAACTGTAGGATAAATTCCCTGTGGGCAGCGACCCACGATGATAAAACCAGAAGAAGCTAGAGAGAAAAGAAAGAAATTAAAAGACACTAAAGTCGGAGCTGTATCCCGAAAGTCCTTGTACAACTGCCTAACCAATATCAGTTATTAACAAAGAAGATTGGAAAAGCTAATATATTTCATCGAGAAATTATAACTTAAACCAGAAACGTTGTAAGTCTGAAATCCTCGATGTCAAAATATGCCTCCCGATGCATACGCATCATGTTATCTGCTCCAAATGCATTCCAAAATGCATAACAATGTGTTTTAAAGTATATATAAACATGCGGTGTGAATGCGTTTAAAAAAGCTACGTGTGTAAAAATTGTATAAAAATACACCTGACGAACACTTTATTTAGCACCAGGAGTAAGACATTTTCTTCCATACGAGAACACCACATTTTATGCGTTCAAAAGTAGGCCCCGTTTTTGTGTTAGTTTTGCGTTCTGTATTGTGTTGCAAGGATTTGCAGTGTATGTTACAACCCTAAATTACTTGCTCCTTCCACTGTCTGAACCTGTGAGAAAATAAACTCTTCCTCGATGCGACGATCTGAGCCACCAACTCCTTGTGGTCGAATATTACTTTTATCTTTCATTAAATCGACGAGTTTACTTAATATATTATACAAAGTATTCAGCTTAGCAATAATATTATCAATATCTAAAGTGTTATTCAAAAATCAAATCTAAGAAATTATAATTCATAACATTTTCAGTAATTGGAATAAGTTGTTCAGGTTGATCATTAGGTTTACATTTGTTTACATTTTTTATAGCAGTAGAAATTTTATTTTCAGAAATAGTCTTAGGGGTATTAGAATTTTTGCTACTTATAGAAACGGTATTAGAAAAGGATGGGTTAGAAACATTATTTCCACTTACCAAGTTTGATAAGATATATTTGATTGAACTTTAGAAGTTTTTAAAGAATTATGACCTTTTTTGCTAGTAACAATCCTGCTTTTTTGATTTTCATAAGGTTTTTAGCGCAAACACCAAAATTTGCAGTATGGTTTTCCTTAGAGATCTGCACGGGCCGGGCATAGGCCCGAAGCCTGGTCCAAGGCCTATTTTCCTTCACGGCACTCGGACCGGGCCCGGGCCATACTTTTTTCTGAAGGCTCGGGCCGGGCCTTACTTTTTTCCTGAAGGATAAGGCCGTGCCTTAAATTATTTTTTCCGTACAGAGACGGGACTGGTTTCATTCTTCTTAGTCTTCACACCCCAAAATTTTCAGTCCTGGTTTTGACCCGTATGAAAATCAGTGTCTCGGCGTGGCCTGGTCCGTTCGAAGGTCAGTAAAATAAGACCTGGCTCAAAAATCTTTGCAAAACATGCATACATTTTTAAATCGCCATTATTCTACAATTAAACATTAAAATTTATTCTTTTTAAAGAATAGTATATCTACACACTTATTAAAATATGGCTAAATTAAAATATAGTAAAACGTGGGAAAAAGAACTTGCTTATGGCGGGATCCTGTCTTAAACTGAAAAATATGTTGATCCATGAAAAATGAATATACTAATACGTAAGAAAAGAATATATAATACATTTACACCTGCTAAGAAGGCAAATTATCTATAACTCATTTTTTTACTTCTCTATGCAATTCCATCTTAGAAGATTTTACTGTATAGCATTTTTCTGATTTTTAACACTTCAATAAATGGAATATGGATTAACAATATTAATGATAACTTAACACATACTTACAACAAATAGAGATTTCTTAAAAAAATAAATATTCCAGGTTGCGGCACCTCTATAAAAATGAAGATTATAAACATGAAAAAAAAGGCTAAGATAGGAATTTTTGGTTAGATCTCCCCCTACGAGGCAAATTTTTAACCAAATCCACGTAAAAATCAATGTTTTGTAGAAATTCCCTCGGGCCGAGATTTTAACTTTTTTCCGGGCCGGACCGGGCTCGGGCCGAACTTTTAACTTTTAAATCGGACCGGGCCAACATTTTTTTTGTTCGGGCTGGGCCAGGCTCGAGCCGAACTTTTAATTTTTGTATCGGGCGGGCCGGGCCGAATTTTTTTTGTATGGGTCGGGCCGGATCCGGGCCTGTAAATTTCGGCTCGTGCAGACCTCTAGTTTTCCTTACAATTAGCACATTTGCGGTTTACCCTTGCGGTTTTTAACAGAGCAGTCTTTAGCTTAATAGTTACAGGCACATTTGACACAGACAGGATTAAAAGAACGATTCTTTGACAAATGACAGTAACACCTGACAGTTATAACACTGTCTAGTACCTTTAAACTTATAAATCTCGACTTTAATCAAGAATCCATGAGCATGTTTAATGCCGAAGATATGGTTAAAATTGCCATCAGGGAAAAGATGAATCATAAAAATGGGCATAGGCTGTTTCGTTTTTTAACACTTTCCAACCTAGTTGAAAAGTGTTTATGACTTCGGTTTGTCTGGCCGTCTGCAGTCTGACCGTCTGTCCGTGCTCTAACTCCAGTAAATATGCTCGGATTGCTCTGCAATTTTTATATGTTATTTTCGTTATCTATAGCGTGTTCCCTATTTCAACGGAAGTGTGTAGCACTTATAGTTTTTTTACAGGGACACTCAAAAGAATTCCGTTACATTGCGGTCTATGGGAAAAAATCATTTGCGGTTTATTTAAATAATGTTCACTATTTGAAACGCATTGAAATTTATATATATCACTAAGGTGCATTAGAAGAAGCTTAATATGGAGTAGGGTGTGCATAGCACTTATAGTTACTTTACAGGGACAGTCAAAAGAATTCAGTTACATTACGTCTATGGAGAAAAATCGTCTGCGGTTTATTTAAATAATGTTTCACTATTTTAAACGCATTGAAATTTATATATATCACTAAGGTGCATTACATGAGGCTTACTACAGAATAGTGTGTGTATAGCAGTAATCGTTCATTTACAGGGACACACAAAAGAATTCTCTACTGTCTGTTAACAATAATTCCTGGAAGTGCGTTTTAAGTTGCTGAACGCAATTTTAAATTGAACTTTGTCTATTACTGGGTGTGTATAAATTCTGTATTTCATATACAGGGCAGTACAAAAGTTCGCGAACACATTTCCGTTTATTGACAGAAACTCCAGAAGGAGAATTTTAAACTGTGCTACGCGTTTCCTAACTAAACTAAAATTTATCATCCTATGTAGTATATATAGAAATCTATAGATCCTATACAGGGCTGAATAAAAGTAATCGGATATTTTTCCGAATATTGTATATGTTGGGAATTTCTGAAATTAAGTTTTTAAATATGTTATGCGTTTTCCAAATTGTTTACTTATATGTTATCTTTCAGCTTATTAAACGGTAATGATTTGTAAAATTATTTTGGAAGCGTTGGAAAGTGTTACATAATCTATGCTTGACGCATGATTTTTCGTTCTTGTTAGTTTTTAAGCTGGACTACACGATGCACTTGAAAATTTAAATTAAGTAGTTCCTTTTTTATTTCCTCGATTTTTACATCAATGGGAATTCCCTTAAGAAGTACTTTACGTGGGCGCTCATTCTTTCATTTGAGTCTGAAAATTTTATAATTCTTTTCGGAGAAAAACTTTTGAATAGCCATAAATTGTTCAATAATTTTAGGGAGATATTTTATGCAGTTACATTGAAATACTCTATTAATTTTATTATCAGTTAACTGATCCACTGCATCATTAATTTCATGCCAATTACTGACTAACTTTAGGTGGATAGGTTCACGCCTAGGATCTCTCTTTTTAGTGTTACAATTATCATTATCATTATCACTAATATCTACCATATTAGACAAATTATCATAGATATTTTCAGTATTTACATGATTAGGTAAAGACAAATTAACAACTTTTGCCGTTTTAAGAGGTTTAATAAAACCATCATTAGTATCAACTTCGTTAGAAATACCAGATCTTTTAAGCTTATTTTTATTACTTTGAATAGGGGGATAATGCATTTTATCAAATACAACATAAACTTTAACAAAATTATACACAGAATGATCAATAGATAATAATTTAAAAGGTTCTGAACTAACAGCATAATAGTCAAAAATCAGCCATATACCTGACAATCCTTCCAGAATGTTCTATTTTGTGGGTAGAGCACATTCGGAATAAAGTTTGTTAAGTTCTTTAGAGAGATCAATCAGTTGATAATTTATTCCTTCATGCGAAGAATAAGCTGTGATGATACATTCGTAAATCCAATGACCGTATACTTACAGTTCTTCCGGAAAAAACAGCTACACTTTAACAACTTGAACTTGTGGTAAGTTCAATGGGCTTCCCAATTGCGAAGCAACTGCACTCGCTGGCTATGAGTATTTATATTTCAAATCCTGAGACAGCAATATGGAATATCTCGTCGTAGTCCAATTTGGACTACATAAAATAAGGATAGTGTTAGGTATAAAGGTGCGGAAAATGTATGTAGGCAACACAATGCGTCGTAAGCTGTCGACGGCGGTCAGGAACTGGTCTTGAAAAATACCAATCCCGTCGATACAAACAGCCTAGAGGAAGTGACAGTTTCGGGTGTCTGAAGACGAAGTGAGTAGATACTTGAACAGTGCTTGAACAGTGAAGTAACTTTGAGGGGCTTCCTAGTTGAGACCTACTTAACACCCAGTCTATGGGTATGATGTCTTATTAAATATTGAGCCATTGAGGAAATGAAATAGACTGTAGTTTTAAACTACGTAAGAAGTTAACTAAAATAAGGAATGTTTAAGATGGACAAACTGATGTTAGTAAATAATGATAATAATAATAATAATAATAATATAAATTAAAATAGTAGGAATTGCAAATGAGGATAAATCAATTAAGTTAAGGTAAAAGAACAGTATTGTTGTAGTATAAATACTACTTAGTAAATTAAAAATAAAATAAAACAAATTAAGAATAAAGCTAAGTTAAGCACTAGTCCAAAAAAAGCATGGGGTAGGCCAATCAAACAATGGTGGTATGGCTACAAGTTTAAATATCTCTATATTAAAAAAAAAGTAACCACCGCCGCAGCAGCTGCTGTCAATGAAGGTTTTGTGCCTTGACGTCTTTCTGAACAATCATAATATCCAGACAATCATAATATCCAGAAAACTATTGCATATAAAAATATGAAAATTGGCAGTTTTATAAAGAAATGTTTGATAAACACGCTGAAGCAGACAGTTTTTAAATCGAAGAATTATTTTAAGATATATTTAATATTAAAGTTGGTCAAAATAGTTCTTTTAGAAAAGTTTTATTGGAATGAAAACTATGCACAGGAATTTAACGATAATTTAAAAGGATATAGATGACAAGCTTGCGGTGTGCAGAGTGCAATTATTTTTTTTTTATTTGGGTAATTTTTTGAGGTTATATTTCAATTTTTTATTCAAATTTTCATTATTTTCATGGAGATTTATTTCATATTTCAAAATGTCCATTATTTGAATTGTTGCCAATTTGTAAAATAGCGCACATAATAATATCCCCTTCCAATTAAAAAAAAAATATTTACACGTGACTGTCAAAAACAGAAATAAAACTTTTTAAAAAAATAATTAAATGATCTCGTGTTAAAACCAGTAATTGTGGAAAATTACGTAATAAAAAATAATACTTGCTCGAGAAATAATTTTATTATTACGCGTTCAAAGCATTATACAGAGAAACTTACGTCATATTTAAAATGCTCAAATAACAATATTTTTCCAGTTTCAATATAAAAATATATTTACACGATAGATTAATTTAGTTCGACAAAATATTTTACCTGTTATTGCAAATTTTAAAACAGCGTAAATAATAATATTTCCCTACAATTAAATATTTTTACGTTTAATGATAGGAAGAAAGCTTTGAAGAATACGTCATATAGACCAGTCCGAGGCTAACGAAAAAGACAGGCTACCGCGGTGCGTTCCACTTATCTTTTTTTACAGACCGCTAGAGTGACGTGATGCTCTTTTCGTACACCTGCATTGGTGGATTCGAGCCTCACGTGATTCCCGCGGTCTGTAAAAAAAGATACGCGTAAAGCACCGCGGTAGCCTTTCTTTTTCGCTAGCCTCGGACCAGTCAAATAGTAATAAATAGATGCAAAAATTCTGGTAGAAGATTTTATGTTTTTAAACTGTTTATGGGGATGCTAATAACAGGAATTAATGTTTCCCAACAAAATAGCTCGAGGCTAAACTGTTTGGAGCCAAAAAACCACGAAATTTTTGGGCTTTTTTCAGTTTTTTGCTTATAACTCAAAAACTATAAGCTTTTTGTGTACCATACTTAATTATAAAAAGAAAGAACATTAAATTCTCTACAAATTTTGTAATAAAAACCTTTTTTCTAAACCCATTATTAAGTGTGCTACGGCTTTTTGAAAATGACACTTTTTTTCAACTTTTTGGAAAAACGTAAAAACCAACTTTTGACACCATTTTTCATTCATTTTATCCTCTTTAACGACACTTGTTTATATTACAGGTGTTTCCATGATATCTATAACGATTAATTGCAAATGTAACATTGTAAAAAAATTGACAAGATTGTAAAATATTTTTTATTTAGAACTTAAGTGGAGAACATTAGTAGTAGGTATTTACATGAATCTAAGTAAAAAATACGTACAGTAACATTTTTATTGTACTTAGTAACGTCTGGAGCGCTTTTTGGTTGATGGGCCTGGTTCGTCAACATCAGTTGGTGGAGCAGACGAGCAGGTTGTTTGTTCTTCAACAGCTTTGATCTCCTTCGAGCTTCTTTCGACATCATCAACATAGTCGTAGAAGTCATCGTCGTTCTCGTTGTTAGTTTGGTCGACAGTTTCCCAGACATCAGCTTCATCATCTTCTTCTTCTGGGTAAATAATATCATCCACATTTTCACAGTTCACCCCGTTACAGTTTTTGCAAATTGCCGAGCACTTCAGTCCTGATTTTCGACAAGAGCATGTCTTACTGCACCCCTTTTTACAGCTACATGAAACAACATACAGCAAGGATTCAGGTGCTGGGTTTTGGCACATTTGAACTGGCTGTAAGAGACCGTCAGACCTGCGAACCCACCTTCATTCTTCAGGAGGGATGTTGTTTCCCAGCCAAGCTTGCACCTGATGGTAACATCGAAGGAAATGAAGGTGCGCAGCCTCTTGCGTTGGTGGTAGTCTTGCAAGATGGACTTTGCTTTTTGTGCAGATTTCGCAAATAAATGGAACCTCAAGGTATTCAATGTCTGTGTGGTGCCTATGCATCCACTGTACAGTACGATAATGAATTCTTCTCCAGCCTTGATGATTTCTTGACGGGTAGTCTCTGGTGTATTGAACACACAGGCTATTTCCTCAAGCTGCTCATGTTTTTTCAACGTAATACAAAACTTTGATTTTCCATGTCCGAAAAGAGCGGATGTTGTATCGCATCCGCTGATTGCATGAGTAAAAAAAAACATTTTTGAAAATTCAAAAAAATTTTCTGAATGTAAGAAACATAACTTTTAACAATAGATTTGAAGGAAACATTTCGAGGCCAATATATTTTGTGAAGAAGGTACCCCCCATCAACAGTAAAAAACTTATTTTTTCCGATGATATCCAGATTGTTTAATGGGATGAATGCACTGTAGAATGAGGATTTTGTGCATTTTCTCATCCCTTCGTCGGAGAACAGAGACATCGGATAGGGAGCAAGTTCATATGTTAGTAGACGCTGCATTTCTTCATCACTCTGTTTCATTAAACAAACCCTTTGGAAGAGAGTCAATGGATGAACAAAAGTAACTGTTTTTTCCAAAAAGTTGAAAAAAAAGTGTCATTTTCAAAAAGCCGTAGCGCGCTTAATAATGGGTTTAGAAAAAAGTTTTTGTGACAAAATTTGTAGAAAATTTAATCTTTTTTCTTTTTATAATTAAGTATGGTACACAAAAAGTTTATAGTTTTTGAGTTATAAGCAAAAAACTGAAAAAAGTCCAAAAATTTCGTGGTTTTTTGGCTCCAAAAAGATTAGCATCAAGAGATTTTGTTGGGAAACCATTAATTCCTGTTATTAGCATCCCCATAAACAGTTTAAAAACATAAAATCTTCCACCAGAATTTTTGCATCTATTTATGACTTTGAATGGACTTATAAGTGACGAAAAGAAATTTTTTCGGGATAGGAGGCGAAAAATAGGCCAATTTCTGTGAAGTTGAAAAAAAAAGTGTCATTTTCAAAACGCCGTAGTGCGCTTAGTAATGGTTTTAGAAAAAGGTTTTTATAACAAATTTTGTAGAGCATTTAATGTTCTAGCTTTTTGTAATTAAGTTTTGTCCACGAAAAGTTTATAGTTTTTGAGTTATAAGCAAAAAACTGAAAAAAGTCCAAAAATTTCGTGGTTTTTTGGCTCCAAAAAGATTAGCATCAAGAGATTTTGTTGGGAAACCATTAATTCCTGTTATTAGCATCCCCATAAACAGTTTAAAAACATAAAATCTTCCACCAGAATTTTTGCATCTATTTATGACTTTGAATGGACTTATAAGTGACGAAAAGAAATTTTTTCGGGATAGGAGGCGAAAAATAGGCCAATTTCTGTGAAGTTGAAAAAAAAAGTGTCATTTTCAAAACGCCGTAGTGCGCTTAGTAATGGTTTTAGAAAAAGGTTTTTATAACAAATTTTGTAGAGCATTTAATGTTCTAGCTTTTTGTAATTAAGTTTTGTCCACGAAAACTTTATAGTTTTTAAGCTATAAGTAAAAAACTGAAAAAAATCCGAAAATTTCGTGGTTTTTTGGCTGTAAAAAGTTTAGCCTCGAGATATTTTGTTGGGAAACCATTAATTCCTGTTATTAGCATCCCCATAAACAGTTTAAAAACATAAAATCTACCTGATTTTTTGCATCTATCGGCTCTTTTTTCTGACTATTTGACTGGACTAATATTGGAAACGATACATTTAAAACGTCTTACTGATAACAATTTTTGGTACTCCTCCATTATATTGTTGACAACTTTAAAGTAAATAAAACTATCGCCAAATTATTCGCCAAACTCGAATGATCAAAAAGCAAATGGAAGAATGTTCCCATTGGTATCTAAAGCCCCACTTATTAAAGTGTCCACTATCAGTAACTTTAACCCCTTAATCGTCGTGCCCGAGACATTCACGGGCAGCGTAGGTTACGCCTGTTTTATTCAGATTGTTTGATTCCCACCAGTTTCTTAAAATAGTGTTATTGGCTTTATTCTTGCATTATTTTATCTGTCTATTAAATAAGACGAACATTTCTACTTAAAAAACTGGTGGTAATCAAGCAATATGAATTTTTAAAAAGTAGCCTACACATAAAGGGCGCGACGATTAAGGGGTTAAACAATAAAATTTACAATACATTAATGAAAAGAGGGAAAAAAAGTAATCTTAAATATTTATTTATTTACAATATTTTTCTTATTTATCCCCTCAGCTGATGGATAAGTGTTTATGACGTCAGTTGAAACGGATCTGTTGTGCGTAACTATGCATAGCAACATTTTCTCCAACGCTTCTTTTAATTTCATGGCGCGCCGTTTCAGGCCGTTATTATTATTTAAATTAATGAAATAACTAATAAATGGATAAAATATCATTAAAAATACAGATAAATGTCGAATAAAAATCTCTTGATGACATAAAAAACAAGTGTAACGCATCTGATGTCAATTGAATGTGACGCCACGGTAACGCACGTTTAGCGTTAAATCCTATATTTTGGCGTCTGTTTTTTTTCTATTTTGGATAGTGGTCGACGGGATAACGAATAAGTACCCAATTTTTTATAACATCATTATAAAATTCCCTGATGCAGCGACATTTTTTACTTAGCCATTTTACACAAGTTAATTTTCGAATGCTTAATTGATCTTATTTAATCAATCACGAAAACAGTTGTTAGCTCTTTGGACAGCAGTTGATTCGGCCTTAAAATCCCTCAGTGAAAGGAAAATGAATGGAAACCCGATTACAGCAGATTGCCACTGTTCGCTTAATTATAATGAAATCTTCCATAATCATTTTAGAGTTGATCAAATTAGCGTGTTTTTAGAGTTTGTCAGAACGAGGGTTGGAAAGCGTAGCTCGTAGGGAGCAGAGTCCCTTAGTTTTAAAAAATAGGAACTCTACAGAGCCATATATATATATATATATATATATATATATATATATATATATATATATATTACACAGTTTCTAAAATTTATAAGAAAAAAAAAAGAAGAAAAAACAGTATGGTGAACTCTAGTTCAAGGATCCAAAATAGTTGAATATTTGGGTCTTTTGTGGTGGTGAGGTTCGAAGGCGTCGTAGTCAGATAACTCCGCTATTATTTCATTAGGAATATCTTAAAGATTTTCATTAATTTTTTTGAGATATCATTAATTATTTTTCTGAGGGTTGGAACAATTAAGTCCCTGCTAATGGTGCTGTTGCGCAGGTATCGTGAAGCATTGCGTATGATTCTGAGATTTTTGTTGTGCAGTCTAGTAAGATTGTCCATAGAAGTTTTATAGGTAAAGCCCCAGACCGGACAGGTATAGATAATGATAAGAAAGATGCAGAAGTTGTAACGAAGAAGCTTATTATAGATGTCAAGGGTTTTGCTATTGAGAAGAGGTTTAAGTGCAATCGAAACTTCGTAGACTTTCCACCTGATGGAGAAAATATGTTTGTTCCAGGTTAATCTTGGGTCGAGGATGACCCCTAGGTACTTGGCTTCATTAGATCAGGGAGTAGTGGTGTTATTGACAGTAATTCTATTGTGATAGGTTATTTTTCTAGATAAGTATACAGCAGAGGTTTTATTTTCGTTGATTTTGACGCACCACAGGTCACACCAGTCCAGGAAGGCGTCGATATGTGTCTGTAAGTACCTGTATCGTGTATATGGGTGGTGAGCAAACACGTAGAAGGCAGTGTCATCCGCATAAAGTGCAATATAAGTGTAAAGTGAGAGTGGAATATCGTTAGAGTACAGGTTGAACAACAATGGGCCAAGACGAGAATTGTGTTTATGTGAACGTGCAAAATGCGATCGCAAAGATATGAGTATATTAAGTGTATAAGTCTGGCATTAGTGATGGGAGTATTCGAATACAAAATGTCTGTGTTCTCGATTCAGCCAAGTTCTCAAATGATCTCGATTTCAGGCAGGAGTATTCGAATACAAGTCACCTGGCATCTGTATCGGCGACGAAAACTGCTGTTTTTGACTGTATTCAGTATTCAGTTCTCATAGCTGGAGTTTTCTATGGTTTCATACGATGCGCCAGCGAATGCTAGTATTCAAATACTAGACTATTCAGCGCTGTTTGAAACTTTTCTCCGGAATTTTAGGGCTAGCAGGATGATCAGCACTATTTTAGTTTAAAATTTCTGTTTTATTTTTTCAAGCGTACAATCAATTTAACTAATATACATGTATATTTTTAGTTAAATCGATCATATGGATTTTAATTTAAGAAAACGATTATAATGAATAACATTCTGTGAATTTGCATTTAAGAATCGTAAATATAATTTTTTTTATTAAATTTTTAAAAATTTTACGATCAGAATAATTATTCATAGTGGAAAATAAAATTGCACGTTCGTAAAAAAGAAAAAAATTATTGATTTCGCTAATTAAAGACAAATTGCTTACTTTTACGGGCGTATGCAGGGGAGGGCCGGTTCTTCGCCCTCTAAATCTTAGAAAATAATAAGATATAACTTGCAGTGCTAAGAGACATGGACGTCGGCAGAATTATATCGTGGAACGGGCAAGATTTGGAACATGTGTGGCAATGGCCCACGGTCTAATCTGCTTTTAAAATTGCAGAATATAAACAGGAAATAATCTAAACTAAGATTTTTTTGTCAGAGTCGGGGTCTGTTTACCAAATAGGCCCGTGAAGCCCGAGCTTACCCACTGAAATACAAAGGGGCCCCCAAATTTACCTTAAAAACTAATTTTATGGGGAAAAAATTCAGTCAAGGTAAAAAATATATTTTTTTCCTTAATTATAGCTCTACTAAATTTTCTCTTACATTATTATTGACACATTTATACTCTTTTTTTTCTGTTGATATAATAAATGGTATAAAAACAGTGATTAAATGCAACTTACTTTAATTTTTCTTATGTTTTACATTTTAATTTCAAATGTGCTAAAAATAACAGAAAATTTAATCTGGATAAGTATATATTGTTTATATTCATAAACAGTGGAGAAATGATATAAAATATGGAGAATAGGCTATTTAAATAAAGGGGAAAGCAGTAATTAACATTCAATGATACCAAATTTCTGTTGATAAAATAGAACCAAAATTGTGTTGCAGCCAAACATAAATTTATATCAAATATTTCTTATCCCTGCATTATTCTTTGCATTGGCAAATTCTGCAATTTGTAAAGCATAAAATACATTTTGAAGTTCAAATATTCGCACCTGTTCCATATTTGTAAATTAATTTAAAAAATTAATTTGTTATGGATAATTATGTCTATAATAAAATATTTTTTTATATGTATATAGGTAGTTAGTTTCAGTTTAATATTAAAATTGTTGTTTACTCGAAATTTTGATGGTAAAATTTCAAAATGTTGAAGCATGATTGGCAGAGTAAAAGGGGGGGCCTCCTGTGTGACGTCGGGCTTCCCCTACTTCTAAGTCTTAAGCGGGCCCTGGTCAGAGTTATCATGCAAGGCAATTTTTAAACATATCAACATAAAAAGCAATACAAGAATTTATCAATTAAGAAATATTAAATATAAATAGGTTTTTTTTTACCAACATGTTTTTAAAAAGGAAATTGAAGCAGTTCTTTTTTCCGTCAATGGGCTTTGCCACCCTGAATCCTTTTTTTAAGATAAGTTTGAAACACATGAACATTAACAGGAAAACAAAATTAAAAATAATCTTACCCTGGCAGGGGTGGTGTAGGGTTCAATAGGATAGAGTTATCCTGGCAAAATATTCTTGTTTTTTTTTTTTTTTTTTCTCTAATGAGAATCGTAATAGTTATATCAAAATTCAAAAACATTAAAAAGAAAATAAATTGTTCTGCAGCTGTAAATTATAAAACGTTATCATAAACAAAAGAGAAGCGTTTGTACGAAAAATAAACATTTTATTTGCTGAAAGAGGCGTTACTCATACTTTTCTAATAGACTGATCTGAATCTGACACGTGATTATAAAAAAAAAGGCAAACGATTTTACGTAGTATAAACATTCGAAGAGTGAAACAGACGAATTGCCGTCCCTCATTTATTAGTTTGAAGGAAGTCTGGAGTAGTTCTTAGTGCTACTACACTTGAATACAAAGAATCGATTCTGAAAAGTTTTCGAAAACTAAGGTATCGATTCTTAAAAGATTTCGAATCGGTCCATCACTATCTGGCATGGAACTTGAGCTTAATTAGTTTGTATGTGTAGAAAAGGGGTCTTTTTATACCAATCAGCAAATAGAGGAGGCGGAGCTTCGCCAGCAAGCCGGGAAGTCCGACAGACTAAGATGGGGAAAATATAGCTATTTACAATTTTACAATTTAAATACAGGGTGATTTTTTTTTAAGTTGTGAAAGTAAAACCCTATAACAAAAGAACCACTGATCCAAATGACCTAAAATTTCACCAGTATGCTCCCAAAGCAATGGGAATTTTTTAGACGTGGTTAAAAAAAATTAAAATCGCACCGACAGATGGCGCTGTAGATGCAGTAAAGTAGGGAGACGAACTTACGCCCGGCACACAAACATTGGCCATAAAAATGTGAAGTACGCACACCTCGTGCTCAATATTCTACGGAAATCCTCGCAATGACTGCGCCACTGACGAATACATTATCAGAATATATACAGCGCAGCAACTGCTCTTAGGAGATTTAGGACACTTAAGAATTTAAGAAAAGGTCCAATGACGACAGAGAGCCTACGGAAGATGGTTTCTCAAAGTATCGTCCATTGTTTTCCTTCCACAGACGATAGTCTTTGTTTCTGCTACCTTACAGCGCCATCTGTCGGTGCGATTTTAATTTTTTTTTAACCATGCCTGAAAATTTCCCATTGCGTTGGGAGCATACTGGTGAAATTTCAGGTCATTTGGATGAGTGGTTCTTTTGTTATAGGGTTTTACTTTCCCAACTTTAAAAAAAATCACCCTGTATATGTGCAAGAGAAATATAGTAAAAAATTTATTTTCAAAAAATAGTGGTGAAAATAGAATATAAAAATAGTCGCCAGTGGCAGTTCTGAATTTATATTAATTAAACTATAAACAACTTCTACGATGCTGTTACAACAATACAAATTAAATAGCAGAAAATAAAAATATATATAAATAAAAAAAATGGATACTTTATTGGAAATTTTTATTAAAATTAAATCTAAACCTTTTAAAACTGATTTTTGCTGAAAAAAAAATTATTCCAGTATTATGTGCTTCAATAAAATATTTCGTCAAAATATTAAGCTTCTGAAGAGATTAAATGTGAAAAAATGTATAATTTTAGTTATTATTTTAATAAAACGTTTTCTAATCATTTGTTTCCATCAATAACTTATACAAATATCAAGCATCGCCATTACTTCAATAAAAATATATATATTCATGTTACACTAATTCAAAATCGTAAGAGAAAATAATAAAAAGTAATTAGAAAAAATAAATTTACTTTAGAAAAATTGTAAATACATTATTTTTATCTTAATTGAAAAAACTGGGTTTATAAATTTTACAAAACATATATCTCAATGTAATTTCAAAGAAACATTAAAATATGGGTCAAATTTTCTATTACCTGCTAAGAGAATTTTGTCATTGTGTTTTACTCACAGCATATATCTATATACATATATTTTTTTTTTTACCAGATGAGCTTAATTGGGATTTTTTTTCTCAGAAATTTCTGTCATTCCTACCTTTTTTCCTTCAACTATAAGAACATTTTATTATTATTCTCTCATATCATGTAATCTCTCATATCTTAAACTCTGTTTAAGAATAAAATTATTCCATTTATACTTTTACATACAAATCATAATATATTCATGTTTGTACCATTTATTGTTAAAAATGCAATTAAGATTTTTTTTTTTTTGACTAGTCCAAAAAAGTGTAGTTATGAAGATAAATAATTTTATTTAAAGAAAAAATGTATGGAAAATTTTTCTTTTTTGAAATGCACAATCAAAATAAGAGAATTAATACTACTTTTTAAAATACACTTTAATTTTTTTTTTTTTTTTTTTTTACAATAGTGCTGCTAATATATTATTCTTGATAATATACATCTTTTAAAAATGTTCAATTTGTACGGATTATAACATAAAGCTATTTTACAAAGAAGGGTATGTTATTAATTTATAAAGATGGGCGTTATTTAACAAAACATAATAATAATATTGAATTAAATCTCATTATTCAGTAATAGATTAAAAAAAAGTTACTGTTAATTTTAGAACGCTTTATATGAAAGAATTAAAAAAAAAATTATATAAAAAAAATTAACATTAATCAAAGTAAAACTGAAAAATTTTTTAGAAATACATATTCCCATAGTAATGAAAATAAAATTACAAAAATTGTTTTCTAATTTAAAATCTCATCTTAATCCTAAACAAAATAATTATATTACCAGAGAAGAAAAATTCTTCAAAAGCATATAAAACGCTCTTGAAAGATTTCAAGAAAAACAAGTTGGAAATTGTACGTCAAACGTTACAAACGAGGTGCGTTCGTACGCACGTTTTAGAATTAAATTCATGATATCCCGTGCGTAGAACGGGTTAAACAGCTAGTTAAGTATATATTTTATGACACTGTTCATACAAATATCTTAACTAGTTATATAAATATTCAGATATATATGTATCAGCTAGTTATATAAATATTCAGATCTTGATGATTTTTAATTCTGTGAAATGAATTATATCGTCTGCAGATTAATTTCTGTCATAAAATAAGTATCTCGGTCGCTTGACGATTAAACTTCCGAAGCTCCTATAACAAAAAAGCACCGATTTAAAAAAAAAAAATTCAAATTTCTTAATAAATATTTTTATTAATATCTCCTAAAGTTTTGATTCGATTTTAATAAAATTTGAAATGTCTCGACAAAATTCTGCAAAGATAATATATTTTAAATTGCAAACCATTTGGTTGGGTAGTTTTTGCGTTGTTATATGCGGACAGACAGACAGACGGACGGACAGACAGACAGACAGACAGACGGACGGACAGACGGACGGACCAAGCGACGACTATAGGTGCTACGTATTTATATAATTACGAACGCACCTAAAAAGCGAACGCACTACTAACTCTTATGAAAGAAAAAACACTGGACTTTTCTTTCTATCAATCGCTCATCATCATAAGAGACGGTAGTCTCTTGAGTGACGCAGCGAAAAACCGAAAACCGTAAGCCCAAAACCGAAGATTCCGTCACTCTCATATATACAGCTAGCAGGACTTCAAAGGAAAATCGAAACGCCGACATTTAATATTTCAGTAAATATGAGGCATACCGTTTCGATTTTTTCACATTAGTCTTATATCTATGGCCTAACTCTATCCTGAAATTTATAGATTTCTACATGCAGTAGATTTTGAGATCTGGAAACCAATTTTTAAGCGAAAATGGAAAATGTAATGGTGTAATCAGAGGTGTTATCTCGAAAATGGATCGAACGATTTTTTTTAAATTAATATATTATATTAATCGCTTTTAGATGAAGAGAGTAAGATTTTGAGCTAACGTAGGAAAACTCTTGTTTTTTATATAATCCAGCTTCAAAATCGGACTCTTTTCTTATGCTTTTTCTGGTAGACTAACATTAAAGATTTTCGGCCTTTTCACCCTTTTTTATTCCTGCGCGGTCAGGATGTTCATGGGTATCACGGTTATAGTTAAAGGCGATTTCGCAATCATATGTGGCTGAAGAACTATTTAGATTTTTTTTTTTTTTTTAATATGAAAACAGTTTATTATACATTCCAAAATATGTATTAAATTAAATTATGGTTAAATTTTTTTTCTTTCTTGTTCGGATGCAAATAATTCATATTTTTAATCTGCATTTGGTAGAAAAATGAATTATCTTTAATTTTAAAAACGAGAAATTCGTAATTACATGTATAAAATTAGATTGTATTTATTATTGGTATTTATGATTTCAAAATTTTTAATAAGAAATTGTTTTTTTGCTAGTATACAGTGGGCAAAGTCTCTAGCCATGCCAACCAACCAATCGGTTGATTATCTGACTGATAGTTTAGCCACAGTAGTTTAGCTTTGGCTTAGCTGTTATTACTTATTATTAGTTTGTCTTTGGCTTGGCTCTTATTTATTAGTTTGTCTCGACAGCTAAAATTTCACATTTTATAATTTTTATATCAATACTTCAGGTAAGAATGCTTTTTAACTTGATTATTTCCTGTATTTATAATAATTTTTTGTTACTAACATTCTTATGTTTTAATTCGTGCAAAATTTAAGATTGGCGAAAAAGCTGTGTGAAA
The DNA here is from genome assembly GCA_963931845.1 of Maratus michaelseni. Lineage (NCBI taxonomy): Eukaryota > Metazoa > Arthropoda > Arachnida > Araneae > Salticidae > Maratus > Maratus michaelseni. The sequence goes on from OZ007596.1 coordinate 200,587,098, forward strand.
CTGCTAATCTATTTTATTAATATAGTATTATTGATCAATAATACCGCACAGATGTCATATATATACGCACCACGTTGGTGCGATTTTTTTCCTCCGCCGGCGAAATTTTTTTTTTTTAATATTAGTTACAAATAGCATGCAATAATAGCACGTGGATTTTTTTTATTTCAATATAAAAATAAAATAGCGTAACTAATGAAATAGTTTCTATTATTAAAAAAATAAATAAAATAAATAATTGATAGTTTGATGTAAATAAATATTGATATACATAAAAAAATATATCAGTTTATTTGTTTGTTTTATTAAGAATAAAATTTACATATTTATATTTTGCTCTGTCAAGGGTCGATCCAGGTAAAATTTGGGGAAAAATCAATTTAATAAAACGGAACTCTTCACAAAAATCAATTTGATAAAATGGGCCTCTCCATAAAATTCTTTTTACTAAAATAGTTCCTTTCACAAAATTCTATTCCATAAAAACTTACTATTTATTAAATATTTATTATTTTGTGATGTTTTAAAATGTGTAATTTGTAAACAAACAAGTTCACTTGAGAGGAAAATTTCAGCAAAGTGATTGTAAATGTAAAAAGTTTTTGTTAATAAGTACTTTGTTCTAATTTGAGTAACTGAATTTCAACTTTTGTTACAAAATGTTATTTTTCACTAAAATATAATAAATTTCACAAAAGTAACCTTTACTTTTCACAAAATGGGCCCCAAGAAAAATAACTGAACAGATGTGTTACACTCACGCTAAAATGTAAACAAAAGATTGACGACTGTTTGGATGGCACGATTTCCAAGACTGCGCCAAGCTACTAAATACAAGCTTAATAGCCAGGTTGCCATAAAAGAAAAAACAGTCCCCAAAGTTTGGAGACTTTTTTCTTTTTTTTAACCGATTAAATTTTTTTTTTAGCGTGAGTGTAAAGCATGCATCGACCCTTGGCTGTCCTCTTAAAAAAAAATAAAAATAAACGCAGTTAAATAAATGTTTCCTAAAAAAACCCACCCTATTACTACATAAAATATTTTACTAAAGTTTGTTTTGTTCTGTTTTTCCGCACCATTTCCAATAATAAAAACAGTTAAAAATACCTAAGGAGTGCTTATTTAGTTTTAAAACAAATTAACAATTGCAGAATTCTGACAAAACAGAGCTTCATTTTTACAGATTTTGTTATATAAGAATTTTAGAATGACCTACATAAATTATTTTTTATGCTAAACCATTAATATGTACTAAAATGTTCCATTTTCAATACAAAATTCAGTACAATCATCATTAAATATATCACTTGCAATAAGCCTGTATTATGCATTGAAATGTATTTATTTCAATAAATTGATTTATCTTTTGTGCCATGCTGTCGAAAATTCAAAGAAAAATTTATGTAAATGGTTTTTTTTGCATCATACTATCCATTTGCATACATTTCACTTAGTTTGGATACTATGATGCAAAATAAACCTTTACATAAATTTTTCTTTCAATTTTCGACAGCATGGCACAAAAGATAAAACAATTTATTGAAATAAAGAACCTTTTAGTAGCTTTTTCGCCAATCTTAAATTTTGCACCCATTAAAACATAAGAATGTTAGTAACAAAAAATTATTATAAATACAGGAAATAATCAAGTTAAAAAGCATTCTTACCTGAAGTATTGCAATAAAAATTATGAAATGTGAAATATAAAAATTTAGCAGTCAAGACAAACTAATAAGAGGCAAGCCAAAGCTAAACTATATGAATAAGTGATATAAGCATAAGCAGATCCATAAGCAACCGATTGGTTGGTTGGCATGGCTAGAGACTTTGCCCACTGTATACTAGCAAAAAAAACAATTTCTTATTAAAAATTTTGAAATCATAAATACCAATAATAAATACCAATCGAATTTTATACATGTAATTACGAATTTCTCGTTTTTAAAATTAAAGATAATTCATTTTTCGACCAAATGCAGATTAAAAATATGAATTGTTTGCATCCGAACAAGAAAGAAAATAAGGAGACTCATAAGGTTAGACCCCTTGACTCATATTACCTTTATTTTTAACCTCATCGACAAAATTAATACTTTTTATGTACCGGATTGACAATACATTTTTTTATCGCCCGATAGACAAAATTCTTGATTTTTATGCACCCGTTTGATGAAATTTGGGTTTTTTACGTGCAAACTTAACGAAATTAATGTTTTTTCATGCCCGATCAACGAATTTTTTTTTATGCAAGCGTTTGATGAAATTTGCGTTTTTCATTTGCTAATAAATGAAATTCATGATTTTTACCGGCCTGTTTGATGAAATTTATAATATTTTCTCCCCCTATCGAGAAAATTCATGTTTTTTCTGTGCCAATCGATGAAATTCATGATTTTTGCACATTGATCTACGAAATTCCTGATTTTTATGCTGCAAAATGACGAAATTTGCAATTTTTTCAGACTAATTGGTATCTAATGCAGTTTAATTCATTCGACTTGACAATTTTTATGCACCTCATCGACAAAATTCATACTTTTTACGGGCCGGATTGACAAAAAAAATTTTATTACCCGATTGCCAAAATTCTTAATTTTTATGCACCCGTTTGAAAAAAATTTGTGATGTTTACGTGCAAACTTTACGGAATTAATGATTTTTTCATACCCGATCAAAGAATTTTTTGATTTTCATGCGACCGTTTGATGAAATTTGCGATTTTCATGTGCTTATTAATAAAATTCATGATTTTTACCTGCTTGTTCGACGAAATTTATGATCTTTTCTCCCCCTATCGAGAAAATTCATGTTTTTTCTGTGCTGATCGATGAAATTCATGATTTTTGCACATTGATCAACAAAATTCCTGATTTTTATGCTGCAAAATAATGAAATTTGCAATTTTTTCAGAGACTAATTGGTATCTAATGCAGTTTAATTCATTCGACTCGACAATTTTTACGCGCTTCATCGACAAAATTCATACTTTTTACGTGCCGGATTGACAAAAAAAATTTTTATCACCCGATTGCCAAAATTCTTGATTTTTATGCACCCATTTGATGAAAGTGATTTTTACGTGCAAACTTGACGAAATTAATGTTTTTTCATGCGCTAATAAATGAAATTAATGATTTTTACCCGCCTGTTTGACGAAATTTATAATCTTTTCTCCCCCTATCGAGAAAATTCATGTTTTTTCTGCGCCGATCGATGAAATTCATGATTTTTGCACATTGATCAACAAAATTCATGATTTTTATGCTGCAAAATAATGAAATTTGCAATTTTTTCAGAGACTAATTGGTATCTAATGCAGTTTAATTCATTCGACTTGACAATTTTTACACACCTCATCGACAAAATTCATACTTTTAACGGGCCGGATTGACAAAAAAAAATTTTATCACTCGATTTCCAAAATTCTTGATTTTTATGCACCCGTTTGATGAAATTTGTGATTTTTACGGGCAAACTTCACGTAATTAATGATTTTTTCATACCCGATCGTATAATTTTTTGATTTTCATAACGACCGTTTGATGAATTTTGCGATTTTCATGTGCTAATAAATGAAATTCATGATTTTTACCCGCCTGTTCGACGAAATTTATAATCTTTTCTCCCCCTATAGAGAAAATTAATGTTTTTTTTGTGCCGATCGATGAAATTCATGATTTTTGCACATTGATCAACGAAATTCCTGATTTTTATGCTGCAAAATAATGAAATTTGCAATTTTTTCAGAGACTAATTGTATCTAATGCAGTTTAATTCATTCGACTCGACAATTTTTACGCACCTCATCGACAAAATTCATACTTTTTACGGGCCGGATTGACAAAAAAAAATTTTATCACCCGATTGCCAAAATTCTTGATTTTTATGCTACCGTTTGATGAAATTTGTGATTTTTATGCTACCGTTTGATGAAATTTGTGATTTTTACGTGCAAACTTGACGAAATTAATGTTTTTTCATGCCCGATCAATGAATTTTTTAATTTTTATGCGAGTGTTTGATGAAATTTGTGTTTTTCATGCGCTAATAAATGAAATTCATGATTTTTATCCGCCTGTTCGACGAAATTTATGATCTTTTCTCCCCCTATCGACAAAATACATGTTTTTTCTGTGCCGATCGATGAAATTCATGATTTTTACGCTGCCAAATGACAAAATTTGCAATTTTTTCCGAGATTAATTGGTATCTAATACAGTTTAATTTATTCGTCTCGACATCGACAGGATATATTGATTTTAGTTTCAAAATTCACCACCAGGGGCCGCTTTCCTCTCTCGGGTTCTATGTGCCCAATCACCACGCAGTATGGCTTATTCGACTTGAAATCCACAGCCTCAAAGATTTCAGCTATTTCTGCATAGTACAGAGTGCGCCCCCTGATGGTGGAAGATGGAACTAACGGATTTTGCAGCTAACTCGAGTTCTATGGGTCCAATCACAATGCAGTTTGGTTCGACTCAGCATCGACAGGATATATAGATTTTAATTCCAAGTTTCACTACCAGGGGGCGCTTATCTATCTCGGGTTCTATGGACCCGATCACGACGAGGTATGACTCATTCGACTCCAAATGGATATCCTCAAAGATTTCAGCTATGTTTGTATAGAACAGAGTGCGCCCTCTAGTGGTGGAAGATGGAACTAACGGATTTTGTAGCTAACTCGAGTTCTATGGGTCCCATCACAATGTAGTTTGATTCATCGACAGGATTTATCGATTTTAGTTCCAAAATTCACCACCAGTGGGCACTTTCCTTTCTTGGGTACTATGGGCCCAATCACGACGAGGTATGGCTCATTCGACTCTAAATCGACAGCCTCAAAGATTTCAGCTATGTTTGTATAGAACAGAGTGCGTCCCCTGGTGGTGGAAGATGGAACTAACGATTTTTGTAGCTATGGGTCCCATCACAATGCAGTTTAATTTATTCAACTCGGCATCGACAGGATATATCGATTTTAATTCCAAATTTCACCACCAGGGGGCGCTTTCCTATCTCGGATTCTATGGGCCCGATCACGACGAGGTATGTCTTATTCGACTCGAAATCGACAGCCTCAAACATTTGAGCTATGTTTGTATAGAACAGAGTGCGCCCTCTAGTGGTGGAAGGTGGAACTAACAGATTTTGTAGCTAACTCTATTTCTATAGGTCCCATCACAATGTAGTTTGATTCATCGACAGGATATATCGATTTTAGTTCCAAGTTTCACCACCAGGGGGCGCTTTCCTATCGGGTTCTATGGGACCGATCACGACGAGGTATGGCTCATTCGACTCCAAATCGACAGCCTCAAAGATTTCAGCTATGTTTGTATAGAACAGAGTGCGCCCCCTGGCGGTGGAAGATGGAACTAACGGATTTTGTAGCTATGTGCCCCATCACAATACAGTTTAATTTATTCGACTCGGCATCGACAGGATATATCGATTTTAATTTCAAATTTCACCACCAGGGGGCGCTTTCCTATCTCGGATTCTATGGGCCCGATCACGACGAGGTATGGCTTATTCGACTTGAAATCGACAGCCTCAAACATTTGAGCTATGTTTGTATAGAACAGAGTGCGTCCTCTAGTGGTGGAAGGTGGAACTAACAGATTTTGTAGCTAACTCTATTTCTATAGGTCCCATCACAATGTAGTTTGATTCATCGACTCGACATCGACAGGATATATCGATTTTAGTTCCAAGTTTCACCACCAGGGGGCGCTTTCCTATCGGGTTCTATGGGACCGATCACGACGAGGTATGGCTCATTCGACTCCAAATCGACAGCCTCAAAGATTTCAGCTATGTTTGTATAGAACAGAGTGCCCCGCCTGGCGGTGGAAGATGGAACAATCGGGTTTTGCCATGCATTTTCATACTTCTAATTGTGTTACTCTCTCGCTGTGTAATTTAAAAGTTGAGTCTTTGATTCCTCTCCCTGGGCCACCACCCTCATATTTTTATTGGGGTCCAAGGGGTCCTTTTTAGCATTTCTTTAAAATTTTATTCTAATGATTAATTTATACCCTATGCTTAATTTTGACTAATTGACATTTTCATCAATAACCTTAAAAAAGTAATGATATCAGTACAAAAACCCTTAACGGGTTAAAAGTTGTGACGCAGCACTTTGTTTTGGCTCTATAAATTTTAAATATGGGTCTTAAAAGTAATGATATCAAATTTAAGTGACGCTATGTTAATAATTTTTTTTTTAATCATAATTTTCTTTTTAGTTTTATATATATTCACAGGTGCAATTATTATCTTAATATGAAAAAATATATAGAACTTATTCGCTGATGCTTTTTCATTCACATCTCTCATGAATTCAAAATATGGGTTTTAAAAGAAATGATATCAAAATTTGAGTGACACCTTGACGTGAATTTAATAGGACTCTTTTAAAATTTAATTTAAATTATTTTTGGTTTGTGTTCTAAAGTATATTTACACATACAAACAATACTTTTAATTTTTCAATACACTTTTAAATATATTACTTTCACTGAGCCTATATTATGTATTGAAATGTATTTATTTCAATAAATTGATTTATCTTCTGTGCCACGCTATCCAAAATCATAAGTAAAATTTATGTAAATGATTATTTTGCATCATATTATCCACTTGCATACATTTCCCTTTGTTTGGATACTATGACGCAAAATAATCATTTACATAAATTTTACTTATGATTTTGGATAGCGTGGCACAGAAGATAAATCAATTTATTGAAATAAATACATTTCAATACATAATATAGGCTCAGTGAAAGTAATATATTTAAAAGTGTATTGAAAAATTAAAAGTATTGTTTGTATGTGTAAATATACTTTAGAAGACAAACCAAAAATAATTTAAATTAAATTTTAAAAGAGTCCTATTAAATTCACGTCAAGGTGTCACTCAAATTTTGATATCATTTCTTTTAAAACCCATATTTTGAATTCATGAGAGATGTGAATGAAAAAGCATCAGCGAATAAGTTCTATATATTTTTTTCATATTAAGATAATAATTGCACCTGTGAATATATATAAAACTAAAAAGAAAATTATGATTAAAAAAAAATTATTAACATAGCGTCACTTAAATTTGATATCATTACTTTTAAGACCCATATTTAAAATTTATAGAGCCAAAACAAAGTGCTGCGTCACAACTTTTAACCCGTTAAGGGTTTTTGTACTGATATTTCTATACAATCCTCTCCGTAGAGGTGATTAGATTTGTCTCTTTGTCTTTCTCTCTTTAGGATTTCCATACCCCAAACGCAGATATTGTGGGAGTGGCTCTAATCTGGACAAGACATTGTTTTTTTGCTCAACGCTTGATGGAACTGCTTTCACATAGATTCATATTAGTATAAATAGTCTTCATTGACAGCAGTAATATTTCAGTTGAATCTCGTTTTCAAGCTTGTCAAAAGTTTTTTCGTCTCTCCAACATCTTGTAATGTTGTTCACAGATATGTAATTTTAAAACTTTAGAATTGGTTCTGTTGGATGATGAGAACCGTATTTATTCATATCAATAGATGGGAATTGGAATCGGATAAATCTTTTTATAATGTAAAAGCATGCGATGGAGAAGAATTAGTAATTTAATTTTATAATTTAGGTTGTATTTGTAGATTGTTAAGAAGCAAGGAGAGAATGTCTGACATCTTTGGTCACAGATGATATTGGTGTTTTGATATGTGATATGGATGCAAGTTTTGACAGCTTTTTGTCACACAGTTTTTTTTTTTTTTTTTTTTTTTTTTTTTTTTTAATGTGAAAAGGGGAAATATATTCTGCATACACATGTTGCTTGACATTTTTTTTTTTTTTTTTTTTTTTTATGCAATAACTATTTCATGAGACATTTATTTTTTTACTTTTTGTCATTACGGATTTTTGTTAGAAAATGAGAGCTAGAAACTTTTTTTCGCCTTGTGATCGTATTTTATGCAAAAAGAGAAAACAAAAAGCATCGCGTGATTTATGCGCTCAATTCTTTAATTTTAAGACTAAGTAAATAATTTGAAAACGTATTCAGAGAAATCATGCAATGGTAATTTTGATAGTAAATACAAATGCTAAAAATGAAAACGGCGAATTTTTGTCACTGTTCATTCATCCAAATTTCAAAGGGGAATATTTTAATTGATAATTTCATTTAAAACTAAAAAATATTTATTACTGGATACTAAATTTTTAATACATGTTATTTTTATATATCATGCTGTTATTGGAAACGTTCTGTTTACTATTCGATTAAAATCGATTAAAATATACGATTCGATTATAGTTCGATTAAAATATACAGTTTATCATCTATCTAGTCTGGTCAGTCAAGAAATTATCAAGCATAGGAATGTATGTTAGTAGTAAATTTATCTGAATTTATGAATTTTCAACCTAAAAAGTTAAGACTATTTTTACACACAACTGCAACATTTGAAGTGACATTTTGAATCAACCTTTCGAATGTGAGAAACGATAAACGAAAACTTTTGTCCCCTTCCCTTATCTAGAGATGTTTTCAGGTATTAGATGTGGATATGTTTCTTCATTTTGCTGGTGAGCAAGCCAAAAGTACGTGGGGAGGATAGGGGTGTAAGAGTAGGAGAATGACAAATCTGGAATGTGCAATTTTTATCTGCTTCAGTAAAGAGATAATACAATTGGATATTGAATTTTTTTTCCCCACTGCCTATTAAAAAAACTTTCAAGAAGCGATAAATAAAGTGAAAAATAATTATTTTCAAAAGTTTATTTTGATCATTCGTAAATATTAACTTTATGTTTTCAATCTAAACCTAAAATCTTTTAAAGATATTAATATTTCCAAAATATAAAATATGCAAAGTGCTAACCAAAAATCTAAAAATTGTCCCTCAAGTATAAAAAAATTACCTAACACGAATTAAAAAAAATGCCCTACTTTCAAAAAAGGTCTTAGTAGAGTGCAAAAATTCCTTACAATTTTAACAAATTTCTAAGCTCTGGTAATGATGTCAAAATTTATAGGTTATTGTAACCTGTTCCCAAGCTGGAGGCGTAACGATAAAACTTGATAACATAAATAAACTATTTTTGGTATTTCTATTAATTTATAAAGTGTGATTCAATATAATAAAAATCTTACTTTTAATACGATTATTCAGCTAAAGAATTATTTTATTTTTAATTAATGATAGGAAATAGGTTAATTTAATTTTTTTAATGCTTTATTTTTGTGTCTGTTGAATTACTTTTATTTTAATATTGTTTCAATTTCCATTTAGTTATTTTTTCTTTTTAACATTTAATTATAATAACGTTTAATTAACTTCTTAATGCTATTTCATAAAAATAATTTCCGTAATTAATATATAATGCATACAGAAACTTTAAGTAAATAAAGCGTCTTTTAATCGTTACTGTAGAGATGGTTTTAATTAAAATTGTTAACTTCATATTTTTTCTCTGTTATCCGAAAAAATGCACATTCATTCAACTATAATAAAAGGCTGAAAGTCTAGAAAATAATTTTATTATCTGTTTTTTTTTTCGCATAAATTTACAATAATAACATACAATAATTGTTTGTTATTATTATGTTATTATATGTTATTGTAATAATTTACATTAATTACAATAAATAAATTTACATAAATTAAAAAAAATGAATTTGCTTTTCGTATTTATAGAATTTAAAAATATCGACCAACTCGTTTCATTTTGAAAATTTTAATTAAAAATAGTATTAAAACGGAATTAAAAATAAATATTTCTGGTTTCCAAAAATAAAAATTTTTACGCATTCACTCACAGATTTGTATTTTAAATAATCGTTTAAACAAGCTTTATTGGTGTTTAACCCTTTCAGGGACAAAGTACTTCTATTCGTAAAATGCTGAAAGGATTGACTGACACCAGATTCTATAAACAAATTTATTTGAAAATAAGTAAATGTTTTTCTTCACGTACTTAATGAAAGGAAAATTTTCATTCCAAAATTCTGGTGTCAATATGGCATTGAGGGATTAAAATTAGGTGGTCCAAAAATAAACCACCGCCGTTGAAAGGGTTAAGGGGGTGGTGATAAGGGAATCCTCTATTAATATTTTGTATCATTATTTCATCGATTTTTTCATTTGAAATTATTAATATTATTTAATTAAATTTATAGTTACTTAACATTTCATTCTATTCCAATATGTATATTATAATAAAAATATATCAATTACAATTTTAATTCTATACTATGTCAATAAGGTTTTTATTGTGATAGACAGTTATAATAGTGATATTAGATTAGCTTCTCAGCTCTTTAACTTTTGCATAACTTGTAAATATTTTTAATTGCCATTATTATTAGATTAAAAAAAAATTCTTATTTCTGTTTTTCTTTAACCTTTTAAAAACTGAAACGTAATAGAATTCAAAATAGGGCAAACGCACGAACGCTGAAATATTGCTTCGAGATTTATTTCACCCCTTTCTTCTGTCTGCATACTTATCAGCAGTATAATAAGAAGGCATGTACCATCGAAAGTGGAACCTCCCTAATATCACTAGTACAAAAGGATCACCGCCCGTTGATTGCAACAATCCCTACTCTGCGACTAACTGGATATTTACTGGGGAAGAAAATGGAACAGCTTTTCCGCAGGCGATCGGGCGGTTTGGCAGTAGTCTGCTTGGCCGTGCGTCTTCGACGGTTTAATAGCGACAAAGTTAAATCTACTCTTGGATTTCATGTAACACATATTCCCCTTTCTTTCAATTTAATTCTATTTAGTTATAGCTAATTTTTTTCAATTTATTTCGTATATAGAAAATTTAATAACTATAAAAATAATAATAATAATAATTTCGACTCTCTTTAATCGAACTTGGATAATTAAAAATGTTATTTAATTTTAAACTTGGATTTATTCCTGTTGAAAGCCGCACTCACAACAACATTGATTGAAAACGGATAAAGCCGTACCATTGCATTGAAAGCATAGACCTTCTAATATATATATTTGCTCTGAGGTTGAAAGCTAAAGCTTTTTTTTAAGAATTCATGTTTTCACTACTAAATATGCATATTCTTTTGCAAAATTTTAAAGAGAGCTTGCATAGAGTTACATTTATAACAGATTGAAATGTCAGAGAGTTCGGAAGATGAGAACTATTTTTTTGTTGCTATATTAAAAGAGCCGACGCAAAAACAAACAAACAAACAAAAAAGTGATAAGAAAACATTTCTTTTACAACTAGATAAAAAAAAAAAAATTCACGAAATTTTTACACGGGCTGTAAAACTGTTTTATTTATCACCAATAAAGATTTCAAAGAGTTCGGACAAAAAGAACTTTTTATTTTAAAACTATGAAACGACACTAGGAAAAAAAAAAAAAAACAAGAAAATGAGCGCTTTTATCACTAAATATCAATATTTTTTTGCGAATTTTTCATTTTAAAATGTAATTTCATACAAAATCGGGTTAAAGATATAAAATAATAAAAACTTGATGTTTATTTTTTATTTTTAAATAATTTATTATCACGGGCCTGGGCAACGCCGGGCGGGTGTCAGCTAGTACATTTATTGTACAAACAATGTTTTTGCGCCATCTTAAAAATATAATTATGATGCTAAAATGAAATTTTATCGCCATTTTCGATATTTTAACAAATAATTAAAATACATAAACAAACATATTTAACAAACCTAAGAGGCATTTTGGTGATTAATAATTGTTATTGTCAGATGTGAAAATTGCAAACAATTAATAAACAAACGAAAAAACTTACCGAAAATACTTGTGGGAATCTCAAGAAATTTATATCTCATATAAATAGAATTTAAAATCATAAAATGTAGAAGTGGTCCTTATAAAAATGCAAAAAATTATACTCTTTATATAAACCGTTTTTGTTTTTAAATATTTCCGAAATATATATATATATATATATATACAAAATAGAAAAATATCTATAAAAAATGCACAAAAAATATATTTACACAATGTTACATACAAAGAAAAATATCGTTTAAAAAATGCTACCGCAAAGACTGAAGATCGCAACAACCACATCGAAACATTTATCTCCAAAAACAACTCGCCAAACAAATTGGCACAGGTTATGGGACTTTTCCCTTTAATTCATCAAACAATAACTAATTGTTACTCCAAAAATGTAATCATTATCATTTATTTTAAATGTTATTTTAATGTGATGACAGAAGGACCTTTTAAGATATGCTTTTTTTTTTCAGAATGTTGCATTCCCTTGAAGAATCCAATTAGATTATTCATGCCAATGAAGTTTCACTCACTTAAAACGTTAAAACTCTCCAGGCGTGGACGATTTTTCGTTTTCTTGTATAATATTTTTATTCGCTATTTATAATAGTTATAAGGATTGTATTAATGAAATGTAAAAAGAAAGCCAAAAATTTATCGGATTCAAAAATAAGAAATAAAATAAATGGATTGGTTTCGAATGTTTTTTTTTTTTTTTTTCAATTTGAACTTTTGGATTTTAGTCCACTCCCAAATAATTACTGTTATACAACTGAATATAAATTGTATATTATAAAGATTATAGTAATATAATATTTATAGTAATAATTATTATAATATACTGTGAAATATTGTATATGAAACTATATGTTATAATTTTTAAACGACTCTCGATGTTTAAAAAAAAAATAGATTCAACGAAGAAATAGCACCTTCCGACGCTTAAATACCATAAAAAATTTAGGCAACGTAAAAATAACGTACCCCATAGAATTGTATAGAATAAGTGAAACGCGATATGAGCGTTGCCCGCGGCTGGGGGGAGAACAACATAATTTTTTAATACTTTGCTAAATATTGTAATCAGTTTTATAAACAAAAATGTTTCCAGTTTATATTAAAAAGTTATAATTCTTTTTAACCTTGGTAACAAAAAGACCAGCAACAGAAAGATAAAAAGTGATATATAATTCAATTCAGAAAATTGTAAATGTACTTTATAATGTTTATTTAAAAAATCATTTTATTTTGCTTAAATAAACATATTAACAAAGAGTAGTAAAAATATAAATGATTTAATTTTTAACTATAGAGCTTTCAATGTGAAACATGAGATTTGAATACATGTGCAAGTCCCTATATTATTATTATTATTATTATTATTATTATTATTATTATTATTTTATTCAGGAAGTTTTTCTCAGATTTAACATTTATTGACAACTATTAACATTTGGCATTTATTAACATTTTAATACGAACTAGCAAAACCCATGGCTTTTCTCGCGTAATTGTTCAAATATGTCAAATGGTATTCGTGTGCATATTTTCATTAGAGGATATTTTACGGCTACAGATGATTGAAAAATTACTAATTAAGTCACATTTTGAGTAACCTTCATTCTTAGACTGCACTGTAAAAAATGACCAATGTTTCTTATTTTATGAAAATATGCTATAACCACGAACGAAAATATAATATATTCTTCTGAGTTATGCGAAATTTCAAATAGCATATTACATTGTCTTTTGAATCCCTAGAAACGAATACATTTTCAAAATTAAAAGAGTAATTTATAAAAACAAATTATTTTTAGCTGCCCGAATTTTTCAGAAACGTTTCCGAAGGGATTTTATAGTGTATTAATTAGTGTTCTCAGCCTGGAACACCTGTTTTTCGAATGCTATCAATTCTGAAGTAAACATTTTCATGCTCAAAAAAAGTTTTTAACAGACAAACATGCAAAATTAACAGCGTTAACAATAACATTAAAATTAAGATTATTTATTTACTCTTTCATGTATAAATTAACTTATGCGGCTGAAAACGTGTACTTGAGAATGGATAACATTCGAAAAACAGGTATTCCAGCCTGAGGACACTCATTAATACACTATAAAAACCCTTCGGAAACGTTTCTGAAAAAATCGGGCAGCTAAAAATAATTTGTTTTTATAAATTATTCTTTAAATTTTGAAAATATATTCGTTTCTGGGGATTCAAAAGACAATGTAACATGCTATTTGAAATTTCGGATAACTCCCAAGATTATATTATATTTTCGTTCGTGCTTATAGCATATTTACATAAAATAAGAAACAATGGTCATTTTTTACAGTGTGCATTAGGCGAACATAAGACTTAAATGAATTGAGACGAACTAAAATTAATTCCAAATAAACCGTAATTTAGATTGTATTTTGAAGGTTTTGTGTTCATTTCGTTTTTCATTTGAAATCTCGATTTTTTTTTTTTTTTTTTTTTTTTTTTTTTTTAGAAACCGTTCTTAGGAAATATTTAAATTTTAAAAGTAACCCATAGTTCTAAAAATATTAAAATAGTATACTGCCATAGAAAACACACACGAGTTCTTAATTTTTATAATTCTAGCTTATCAAGAAGTGAATTAAAAATCTATTATAAAATTCCATCTTTACATACAAAAACAAAATTGAGTTAAATAAAATAATGTAAAAAAGTCCTTCCGGCCTGTACCGGGAGTAAAAGGTAGCTTTCCTATATCCTCGTTTTGAAATTTTAGCTGATGTTACTCGAAAGCAGCAAGCTAAAATGCAAAGAATCCGATTACAGGAGAATCGTTAGTACTGAATATGAATATGAAACTCAATAAATTAGCCAGCTCTAGCCAAGTTGCCTCCATTTACGGAGACTTATTTTTGGTTGCCAAATTTGGCGATGTTTCGCCAAGTGCGTAATTGGTCGCCAAGATTGGTGACAATTTGACGCTAACGGATATGAATGTAGTTTTATGCGTATGATTTGGAAAATGACTACAACAATGAAAGATAATAATTTGCGAGAAATCGACTTCACTAAAACTCATTAATTAATCCCAGATTTGTTTTAATCTGATATCTTGTTTCAAAATGTCAGCCACCCTAAAATTTCAAACTGCTATACCTCAGCCATTTTCTAAGATAGAGGCAAAACAAGAAACACTCCAAATCCTTGTATCAAGGCCTAACACTTAAGCAAAAGGTAAATTTGAATTTCGAATTTTTTGGTATATTTGTTTTTAGTTTTAAATCTTTTAGTGTTCGCCATTTTGAAACAAGATGGCGGACCAAATATATATATATATATTGTTGTGAGCTCGGGGTTCGAAAGGATTGATGCCAATATATAAGAACAATCAACAGGTTTTATTTACTCCAAACAGTTCAATAAATACACCAATATCTTTTCAAAGACACAAATATTCAGTAATCTTCAAATCTAATAACAGCACAGCAAAATTTCACACAGAACAATATAGCGTATTGTTCAATACTAAATCGCTCATAGACAACACAGTTCTCAATGCAAAGCCTCTCGTGCGCATTCAATCGCATTTGACAGAGAACTAACTGAACTGAACTGGTGGAGGTCCCTTATATAGACTTTAAAGATAACTGTAGAATTTTCCAGAGCTTTCGGATGCTAGAAATTACCAGAAAGTGCTTTAACTCTCGATAGCGTACCCCAAACGAGAAAGGATCCCAATGTAAAGGTATAAGGGGGGGTTGCACAAAAAGTCGCCAAATCCGTCGCCAAAACTTGGCGACATTTGGCGATATATCGCCAAATTTGGCGATAAAAATAAGTCGCCAAAACCATCGCCAACTTGGCGATAAACCCATTCCTTGGCGATTTTCCAATAGAACTCCATTATAAAACCGATGCTGTAAGGTTGTGTTTCTTGCAAAGCACCTGAGGCCTTTAGCATTGAGTTACATGATGCTCAATAGGAAATACATTAATAATACTGCAATTTTCACAATAATAAAATAAAATAAATTAAAAAGAATGAAATATTTACAAAATTCATAACAATATATATATATATATATATATATATAATATATATATATAACAAAATTTAAAATTTATCGCGATAAACCAAAGTATTTTTATTCCATCCTAGTCTAACTTACTCTATAATATTTATTTCCTCCGTTTATTAAAATATTTTAACTCTATGTATTCCGAAAAAACCTCGTATCTAAATTCAATATTTCAATGGCTACTAATTAGTTCAATAAATCGCGTCTTTATCTTTAAATTATAAAACTCCCTAATATTCATACTTTAAAAAACCCGCATAATTCCCTTTTAATTTTCTAAATTCCTAAAAAGACTGTATTTATTTTAATCAGTTCCGATATTAAAAATAATTCGCCAGATCATAAAATCTTTTTCTTATATTAAAATGTCAAAGCATTTATTCTAATCCCATTCTGGCTATGTTCCAAATTCGATAAACCATTTCTCTTTTTCTTTTTTTTTCTTTCCCTAAAAGTCAAAATCATTCCATATTCTCGAACCAATTAACTAACGATAATCAATTAATCTAAAACACTCTGGGTCATAGCTAAATCATTGAACATCATGGAACTTTCGAGAATTATCTTTCGCGCCAAAAATTAGCGGAATCCATTTTATTACCATATTCTGGAGCCAGCGCAAAGAATCCCGGTTAGATCCCAGCTCACGATTGGCGCACGTGACCATGTATTCCTACTCTTACTGAAAGAATATATCGTCGCCTTTTCCGTTTCGGAGAGCATTCTATTCGGAGATCCGAAGATGTGATGCACTGATGAAAGCTAGACGTATTCGTATAAGAACATTCGAATAGAGAGACGCTAGTTCGAAGTTTGATTTGTTAGGTTAATGATGGAATCTCTGCCTGGTATTGGCGTGGAGTCCAGTATGTTTTTTCTTATATGCCTGCGGAATGTTTATTTTAAATAAATGGCCATCGTGCTCTGCTGTAGTGGGAGCCGTGATTGAAACGAAAAGAGGACTCGAGTGAAAGCAGATTCTTCCCTGATATCAATTTAAGCTTCAGAATAAAAACTTCTGTGTTCTTGAATGAGATGCTTAATTATGATTACGTACACACGCCATCTAATATGGAGTGCTGGAACTTCCTGTTCGGTTGATTATGTGAAAAGAGCCCATCTTATTTTCAAAAAAAAACATTTATTAAAAAATGTTACTACTCAAGCAACTCGGCCTTAAAAATCACCACAGAATTATTTTAGTCGGATAGGATTTTTTTTATCTGTGTTTCAATGGATTTCGAGTTTAATTTTTGAAGGAATTATCGAGTGATGGAACATTTTCATACTTTTTTTCTGACCGGAGACGTCTTTTTACAGTAAGCCAATGCACGAAAGTTTCGGTGATAAAAAGATTTCGTAAAGTTGATCCTAAGGGATTAGGAAAGTGTACAACTTGGTATTGTCAGGAAATCTTCTTGTGAAAAATGTCCAGAATGACTGTAAGTTGGTATTTTTATTTATTGATATTTTTATATGTTGATATTTACTACTTGTTATTTTTTAAATATTTTATTTTTCTTGTTCTTCATTGTTTATTTAATAGCAAACTAAGTTTTAATCTACTCTGAAAATTACAGGGTTTAAATGCTATTATGTGTTGATTAGATTACTGTTTTAAAAATTATTTCTGTTGCAAATATAGTTGTATACAAATATTTAAGTGTTGTTAAGGTTAATTAATTAATTTATTTGATGATTTAGTATGATACGTCATCGTAATGTTAAAGACAGCGGTATAAATTTTATATTTTCATGTTTTAAGAACAGATATTCTTAAAAAAAAAAAAAAAAAAAAAATTCTATTATTTTTAAAATATTACTGAGATCGTAAATTACATATTTATTTACTATTTTATCTATTTCGTTATTTGTATGGTATATAGTGTTATAAGTTTAATATTTAATGTTTTTAAGATCCGGATATTTAAAAGAAGATCGAGTTAACTCTTTTGTTAGATTAAATATTATGGCAGAACCAAAATTTATAGCATTTGATCCAGATTTAGGAGTTGAGATACAAGCGTGGTTAAAATACTTTGATGATGCTTGTGAAAAAGAAAAGAAGGATGATGATTGGAAGTTTAAAAATATTTCTCAAAATTTATAGGGAGAAGCTCTTAAGATTTACATTAATGATTGCCTTAATTGCACTAAATACGAACAGATAGCTGATATCTTAACTGAGAATTTTATTAGTGTAAATATCCCGAAATTTTCTGATTTTTCTGCTTTGAAATTGGATAGTTTAAGTAACTTAGAAACTTATTTTAGAAAGAAAATTGAAATTGGTAGGAAATTGCATTTATGTGAAACTATATTACTACAAGGATTAACCGATTGTTTAAAACCAGAATATCAAAATTATTTAATTGTTAACCCTCCTGAGAGTACGACAGAATGGTATAGAATTGTTAAGCAATTTGTGGAAGTTTCCACCCCTGCTGTTACAAGTCCATCATTACCAAGTAAACCTAATGCAACTAATTTTGACATTCCTCGATATAGTGTGCAGCCTAATAGACCACATTTTCAACAAATTAATACTCCTAGGCATTGGATTCAGTCAAATCGGCCCAATAATCAATTTAATTCTCCTCGAAACTGGGTTCCTCGACCAAACTATAATTTTCAAAGACCTAGAAATTTTCAAAACAGAGTACAAAACAATTATTTTCAGAACCAGTACCCATCTAGGCCATGTAGAATTTGTGTAAACAAGGGTGTAATGAATGCTTTTCACTGGGAAAAAGAGTGTATTTTTAATAACAACTCAACACCCTCTGATACTCTTCTAATTGGTACTCCTAATGTTTGACAATTAATTGTGTATGGATATACGAATAATTATAATTTACCATGTGTCGTCGATACCGGCTCAACTATCGCAATTTTACCACTAAAGTTTGTTAAAAAATTGAATGCTAAAATTGAAATTGTTCCTCCAGTTACTATTGGTCAGGCAAAGGGATTTTTACAAATTAATCAAAAGTGTAGTATTCTTCTTAAAGTGGGTAAAATCCAAAAATATGTTAACTTTTTAGTATGTGATACAGATTTAGATTACTGCATCTTGGGGTTAAAAGAATGTTCTAAATTTAATTTAAATATAAATTGTAAGAATTGTACAGTAAAACAGGGAAGGAAGATTATAAATAGGAGTATATCCATACATGATGAGAGATCACTTCATTTTAATACTGTAACTGTAAAAAAACTACAACAAGGTAACGATAACTTGATAACTTCTGATTGTGACAGTTTGAATTTATTTAATGATGGTAACTTGATAACAACTTATAATGAAGATATTATTTCATGTAAAGATGAGTTATTAACAAATGGTGATAGTAATGAGAGTTTAAATGGATATAATGATGACAAAGTATCACCATATACTAACGAAAATTTTGTGAATACTCAGGACTTTTTTGCAGCTAATTACAATGATTGTAACGTGCAGCCTGATTACAGAAGTTCAATGACTCCTCAAAATTTTCGGGATATTAATGATTATGATTCAGATTTAATTGGGGAAATAAATTTAATTGAAAATGGGGATTTAAGGGAAATAGTTCAAAATTATAGGGATATTTTTGCAAAACATAAATATGATGTGGGTAAGATAAATATTGAACCACAACGCGTTTTACTAAAATCTGACCTACCTATATCTTTGAGGCCCTACAGAACTTCCCCCTTAGAAGAAAAAGAAATAAAAAATCAAGTTCAATCTTTATTAGCGGCTGGTCTCATAAAAGAAAGCAATAGCCCTTATTCTGCCCCTGTCACCTTGGCTATGAAAAGAGAAGAAGGCAAAAAGACCCGACTATGTATAGATTATAGGAAATTAAACGCAATAGTTAAAAATGATGCAGAACCTTTACCTCGTATCGATGAAATTTTAGACAAATTGAGTAGTGCCCAGTATTTTTCCACTTTGGACTTAGCCTCTGGCTACTGGCACATACCAATACATCCATCCGATACAGAAAAATTAGCTTTTGCCACCAATTTTGGCCTCTTCGAATGGCTGGTGCTCCCCTTTGGTATAAAGACAGGGCCCCCGATATTTAATAGAACCATTAGAAGAATCCTCAATAAGTATAAAATTGATTTTGCTTGCCATTATTTCGACGATATCATAATTTTCTCCTCCTCTCTAGAAGAACATTTAAATCACTTAGCAAAAATCTTTGAAATCTGTAAACTTTTAAACCTTAAACTTAAACTTTCTAAATGTAAACTAAATCAAAATAAAATTAATTTCTTAGGCTATGAGATCATCAATGGGACTTTAACTCCAGCTAATACCAATATTGAGACAATTAAAAAATTGAAACCTCCCTCTAATGTTAAAGAACTACAACGATTTTTAGGTTCCATTAATGTTTATCACAAATTCATAGATAAATATGCTGAAATTAGATACCCCCTCAATAAATTACTTAGGAAAAACACAATATGGGAATGGAACTCAGAATGTCAAAACTCTTTTGAGAAATTAAAAAATACTCTAATTGCAAAACCAATTCTAAAAATTTATGACCCAAAATTACCCCTCCACATGTTTGTAGATGCCTCTCAGGTAGCAGTAGGTGCAGTTCTAAAACAACCAGGGAAAGATAATTTTTTGCATCCTATTGCTTACCATTCTAGAATATTGAAGAGTTATGAACAAAATTACTTTATAACTGAATTGGAATGCCTTGCTATCATAGATACTCTTGATAAGTTTTATCACTATTTTCATGGTACTAAATTCACAATCCATACCGACCATGCATCTCTGGTATGGTTAAAGAATGTTAAAAATCTAAGAGGTAGACTTTTTCGATGGTCTTTAAAACTTAGCATGTTCGATTATGAGATCAAGTATCAAAAAGGTTCTACAAATGTCGAAGCGGACATGTTGTCACGAAATCCTGTTGCTTATCTTAATCAACATGTAAGTTTATTATTGGACAAAAAAGAAGTTATAGCGATGCAAGATAAAGATAATGTTTGTGACAGAAAATACAAAAAAGAGAATGGGATTATAATTATTCAGAGAAAAGGATTCAAAAAAATAGTAGTACCAATGTCACTCAGGAGAAAATTATTACATATTGCTCATGATAATTTTGGACACTTAGGTATACAAAAAATGCTTAATTTAATATCTCCAAACTATTATTGGCCCAACATGACAATAGACATTACACAATTTGTTAAACATTGTGATACATGCCAGAGAAATAAAAAACCAAAACAAAAAAGATTTGGCTTGTTAAAAGCTATGCCAGCCACAGATCAACCTTTTGAATGTCTTTCTATTGATACTGTGGGTGGATTTAATTATTACAATTCAACAAAAAAATTCTTACACATAATAATAGATCATGCAACTAGGTTTGTTTGGGCTTTTCCATCCAAAAGTGTTACTACCGAAACATATACAAACTGTTTAAAACAAATTTTCAATATACAAGCACCTAAAACAATACTTAGCGATAGACATAAATCTTTTAGGTCTCCAAGATTCAAAAAATTCCTCAGAAAATATCATATTCAACAACGTTTTACATCATCACATCACCCCCAAACCAATGGTAAGGTAGAACGAGTTAACCAGACTATAGTTACTAGACTTAAATGTAAAGTTAATTCCATTTCTTCTAAAATACCTTGGACTAGATTATTAGACCAAGTCATCCAAGAATACAATAACACACCACATTCCATAACCAAATTCCCACCTGCCTATTTATTTTATGGTCAATTATCTTATGAATCTCCTTTAAAACAAAATTATTACCCTCCTGTTAATAAAGCACTCAAAATTGCAAAAGCGCGAACTTGTGAATTCCACCTTAAAAGTAAAAGACTCTATGATAGAAAATTTGTTGAATCTCCACTAGAAATACAAGATTATGTTATTTGTGAAGAATTTAAATATCCTAACACTCGAAAATTAGAACCTACTTTCTCTGGGCCATACAAAATAATAAATAAACTTTCTGATGTGACCTATGAAATAGACAAATTTAATTATGAGACTAAATTAAATTCAGTTATTGTACATGTGTCTAAATTAAGACCATATTTTTCACCAAATAATTTCAGACTATTTCATGAGCAACCCAAACAACAAGCAAAACCAACACAGACATCAGAATCACCATCACAAAATCAAACTAAAGTAAAAACAATAGAGTAAATTCTAATTATTTAAATATCTCTTATTACAATAGTTTTCAACATTATCAGGTATGTTCTTGGTGCGCAACGAGAATATTACTTGTTTTTGAGAGTTTTTGAGGTTGAGTAGACACCTTATGCAGGCATAAGATGTGTATTTTGATTTTAGGAATTGTCAAATTGATGTTGAAAAATGAAATTAAATGTTTTAATTCTATATCAAAATAAACTATTTTTACTTTATTTACTTTTTCTTAAACCAATTGTTTCAAAAATTTAATATTATGTTATTTACTTCAATAGATAATCAAATAGTAACCGTTTATAAGTATTTCTATAATTATATAAATGATTGGATAGTGATGATGTGATTTTACAGTGATTGTTTTGTGTGACAATAGAAAATTAAGTATTTAAACAAAATTGCCTTTGTATTCCAGTTCTCAGCCAAAATTAACATCTTTTATTGTTATGTATTGTCTTTATTTATTCTAAGTTTGCCAAAAAAAAAACAACTCTCTGCATTTAGGATATGAATACTTATAACTTAACAGTATAATTTTGTAAAAGGGTATCAGAGGAAAAATTTATTGTAAGGAACTACTGGTTGAGAGTTCAATTTCTAAATATTTAGATTTAAATTTATTTGGATTTTGAAATTATTATTATATTTTTTTTGTATACTTTCGACTGGCAAAAATACTTTCTTATCTGATTAAAAAATAGGAAATTTATTTATTTGATATGTAATTATTTTATTCCTCAACCAAAATTTTCCCTAACAATAAATAAACAAACTGTGATATTTTCTTAAATTATACAAATGTTATTATAATATTATTATTTCTACTATTGAATTATATTATGAATTAGTACATATGTTGAGAAGTATTAGTTATATTGAAAGTTATTATTGTTATGTTTATGAATTGAATTTTATTATAGCATTTATTTATATTATTGAAGAGTTATAATATTTATTAGTGAAAAAATGTTTGACAAATATTAGTTAAAGATGTTGGGATCCCAACAGAAATATAACAAATCCCAACAGAAATATAACAAAGATAACATATTCCAGGTATGAAATAAATGACCAAGAAAATAATTTGATAAACAAACCTTTAAAGGTAGTTTCATATTACCAAAAGACATGCTTATTATGTAGAAAAATTAATGTGATGCTTAACAGAAGATGTTGTGACAAGTGCTAGCATTATACAGTTATTATAAAGTATTGGTAAAAATGACTATAGTTTTAAAATTTGATGGGAAAATGTCTCTATTTTCAGCCTTTACATAAAAATGTATTTTTAAGAAAGGGACTGCAGTAATCATTTTTCTTTTTTTTTAAACAAAATGAGGACTTATCACGATCCAAGAAAGAGACTGAAATAAAAAGTTGTATCTAATGAACTCAAATTTGAATGAAGTCGAATTTTTTTTTAAACTTTGTTTTAACACTTTGCTAGTGACCACTTATTCTAAAGCTTGTGAACTTGGTAACAGCAAAATTTTGTTACTATTATTATCCTGTTTTTCTTGTTTATTAATATTTATTATTTATTCTTATTATATTTTTCTTGTGCACTTACAAATGGTAAGTGAGATTGTAACATTTTTGTATTTCAGGGAGATCTTCTTTCACGTCCTTCTTCAAAATTGTTAACTTCCAAAATTATTATACTTCGTTCTTTTTAAGTTCTTCTCTTTCGCCAATGCCAGTGCAGGCTCACTCTAAACAACTTTAAAATTTAATTTTTTTTTCTCGTCTGAAACCGCCGTTTATAAAACAGCTTGTTCAGTCAAGAGTTTTTAAGGGGGGGGGGGGGGGATAATATAACAAAATTTAAAATTTATCGCGATAAACCAAAGTATTTTTATTCCATCCTAGTCTAACTTACTCTATAATATTTATTTCCTCCGTTTATTAAAATATTTTAACTCTATGTATTCCGAAAAAACCTCGTATCTAAATTCAATATTTCAATGGCTACTAATTAGTTCAATAAATCGCGTCTTTATCTTTAAATTATAAAACTCCCTAATATTCATACTTTAAAAAACCCGCATAGTTCCCTTTTAATTTTCTAAATTCCTAAAAAGACTGTATTTATTTTAATCAGTTCCGATATTAAAAATAATTCGACAGATCATAAAATCTTTTTCTTATATTAAAATGTCAAAGCATTTATTCTAATCCCATTCTGGCTATGTTCCAAATTCGATAAAACCATTTCTCTTTTTCTTTTTTTTTCTTTCCCTAAAAGTCAAAATCATTCCATATTCTCGAACCAATTAACTAACGATAATCAATTAATCTAAAACACTCTGGGTCATAGCTAAATCATCGAACATCATGGAACTTTCGAGAATTTTCTTTCGCGCCAAAAATTAGCGAAAACCATTTTATTACCATATTCTGGAGCCAGCGCAAAGAATCCCGGTTAGATCCCAGCTCACGATTGGCGCACGTGACCATGTATTCCTACTCTTACTGAAAGAATATATCGTCGCCTTTTCCGTTTCGGAGAGCATTCTATTCGGAGATCCGAAGATGTGATGCACTGATGAAAGCTAGACGTATTCGTATAAGAACATTCGAATAGAGAGACGCTAGTTCGAAGTTTGATTTGTTAGGTTAATGATGGAATCTCTGCCTGGTATTGGCGTGGAGTCCAGTATGTTTTTTCTTATATGCCTGCGGAATGTTTATTTTAAATAAATGGCCATCGTGCTCTGCTGTAGTGGGAGCCGTGATTGAAACGAAAAGAGGACTCGAGTGAAAGCAGATTCTTCCCTGATATCAATTTAAGCTTCAGAATAAAAACTTCTGTGTTCTTGAATGAGATGCTTAATTATGATTACGTACACACGCCATCTAATATGGAGTGCTGGAACTTCCTGTTCGGTTGATTATGTGAAAAGAGCCCATCTTATTTTCAAAAAAACATTTATTAAAAAATGTTACTACTCAAACAACTCGGCCTTAAAAATCACCACATATATATATATATAGTATATATATATATATATATATATATATATATATATATATATATATATAAAATATCAACATTTGAACGGAAGGTGGTTTTGGGGTCTGAGGGATGATCGGCGAAAATATAACGAAATTTTACTTTTTGTAATGAAAACTACATAAGAGCAATGTAAAACACAGTTGAAACAAATATTCCAAATTAATTTTGGAAAATAAATTAAATCTATCTCCTCGCATTTTGTATGCACTATTTACTGATAACATAGGTACATATTTATAAAATTTTGGTTGGACACATTCGAAAACAGGATTTAAAAAAAAAATTCTGATGTTGTTTCCGTTTGATATTTATTCCTGTTTATTTCTTAATTCATTTAATATGTATTTTGTAAAATAAATAAATAAATAAATCCTCTTTTTCAGAATTACAGTTGTAATTGGTTGTTGTCAGTCTAAAGATTTTTTTTTATTTATTTCTGATTTTGTTTCCGTTGATATTTATTCACGTTTATTTCTAGATTCATTTAATATGTATTTTGTAAAATAAATAAATCCTCTTTTGCAAAATTACAGTTGTAATTCGTTGTTGTCAGTATAAAAACATTTTATATATTTTTTTATTATTTCTTTAATTTAGGCCTGTTTTATAAAGAAAAATATTTTGTTTGTATTTTCATTTTTATAATAGAACTATCCCATCGTTTTCACCTTTATAGAACAATATATTTTTTTCAATACTGAATTTAATATTGCCCCACCAGTGGCTGAGAGGTTGTGCTCTCGAAGCTGGTAGACGGGAGGTGTTGGGTTCGATCCCAATCGCGCCCGTCGGCCTAATCGTTCGGAGTGTTCGTGGTTTTCTTCGAGCCGTGGATTTATCCATGCGTAAATACGGATTAGGTTCCCTTAGAAAGACCCCCACGAAGGGCACTCCCCCCGGGCCTATATCCCTAGTGTAGATAATTGGCCGTCAATAATCAACCCAACCCAACCCTGAATTTAATATTAGTATAATTTTTCTATGAACATAAATAATATTATTTGAAAAAAAAAAGAAAGAAAGACTATACAAAATGCATGCTTTTATAGTCCATTTAAAATGCAGGCGAATTAAAAATATAACTATTTTTTTTTAATTAAGATAATGGTTGTTTAAAGTAATAATTTTAAGAGTTTTTGTCCAATCTTTCTATCATAAGACTTTTTTAAATATTTAAATTATTTATTTTTTATATTATATAATATCAAGCACTCAAATAAATTTAATAAAAAAATCAAATGTTAGTTTTAGAACAATTCCGCAACAAAGTACATACCAATAAAACAATTAAAGTGCTGTTGTAATTCGCGGTTTTGAAAACCTTACCCGTATCATTTGTAACTTAGAATATTGGAATTTGATTATAAATTACTGCCGCACAGAAAATAATTTAAAGAAAAACGAAAAATTAATTAAATCAAGATATATCGCTTTTCTATTTCCTTATTTTCTTTTTCTTTCTTTCTTTTTTTTTCATCTTTATTTTTCCTTTGTTTTATTTTTTTTCCTTTTGTTAGATTTTCTTGTTTTAATTTTTATGGATCAAAATTTGGTATTTTATATTTATAATTGAAAGGTGCAAGTCGGAAAAAATATCTTATATTTTCTTATATATCTTATATTCCTTATCTTCTTACATCTCTTTTATAACAATGATTTACCACGTTTCTAAATAATCTGTTTTTGTATGTTATTTTCATTATTAAATGATAAGGCAAAATGTGTGTGTGTATAATTAATGTGTGTGCATATCTTTTTATTTTAATTAAGATACCGTTGCTTAAAGTAATAATTTTAAGAGTTACACATTATATATGTATATGATGTCTATATATTATATGTGTTATATAATTACATATTATGTGCACATATAATATATGTATAATATATAATATGTGTATTATTATACATATTCTATATTTCACATATTATATATTACACATAGTATTATACATATTATATATTGCAAATGTTATATATGTGTGCATTATATGTGTAAATAATGTGCGTATAATTAATCGAGATAAATGCACCTTGATTAATTATACACACACATACACATATATATATTTGTGTAGGTGTAAGGAAATATTCATCACAACCAGTAGAGTAACCATCACCAACCAAGGCTTTTGCACTGCAATCGTTGAATTATTTGCTAATACGTTCTACCAATACTTTTTTAACTGCAATTTTAATCAAACAACGTGTTTTAACGAAATGTAAGCAAACTATGTCAAAATCCTGTTCAAATACCTTTCAAATGGTACCTAATTCAGTTATGTGCATTTTGTATGTGTATAGAAAAAGATATGTTGACATGAGAAATAATATATAAGATTATATTTTAATGCTGTTTCAATGACCCGTTTTCGAAAAATGCAACAAAAACGTCAAAGACACTGTTTAAGAAAATTAGCATATAGCTGCAAATAGATAAGCCATGTAAAAAAGGATCCAGTAATAGAAAATCCAGAAAATAAAGCAAAATATAAAGAGTAAAACACTAAAGGAGAAACCATATAGAAAGAATAAAATACCAGCAAAATTTTGTGTGTAGAAAGAAAAGTTCTTTCATTTTTAGGTGCGTTCATAATTATATAAATACGTAGCACATATAGTCGTCGTCGGTCCGTCTGTCCGTCTGTCCGCATATAACAGCGCAAAAACTACCCAACCGAATGATTTGAAATTTAATATATATAATAGTTGCGGAATTTTATCAAGTCATTTCAAATTTTATGAAAATCGAATCAAAACTTAAAAAGATATTAATAGAAATAGTTATTAAGTGATTTGAATTTTTTAAAAATTGGTACTTCCTTGTTATAGCAGCTTCCGCGAAGATTAATCATCAAGCGACCGAGATGTATCGCCAAGTTATCGGACATGTATGACGTATACGACATATATGACGTATATGACATTTTATAACCTCTATGACCAAGTTATAGTTACATTCTTCATTCTATTAAATCTTATCATACGTAATTAACTCAATGATATCCCATGATAGATAATGATTCTATGGTTGCCAGGGTGATTACGTCCTATTTAAGATAGAGTCATATTATTTCCGTATTACTGAATTTAAAAACCGAATTTGTACATTAAAAGTGTTTAATTATATAGCAATCCTATAATATACCGACAGTTTTTTGGATAGATGTTTCCGGAGAAATAGATATTAAATAGAAAAATAGTCTAAATATGGATTTCAAGTTCTGAAATTTTTAAAACTAGGCTTAAGTTTCCCATTGGAAGTCAACAAAAGATAAAATGTTGCCAACTTAAAATGTACTTATTTTATTACGGAAATTAATCCTATCATAATAGCAGACGATATAATCAATTTCATTGAAACTAGTTATAGTACGAACGATGTTGTCACGTTTGATGTACAATTTCCAACTTGTTTCATTTAATTTTTCTTTTCAATTACAGATTTTTCTGTTCCTATTTCGTTACTCTGTTAAAACGTAAGAGCCAAAATAACTCAAGTTGAGCTGAAATCCACTCATCTCACGATTTGAAAGTCAGCTTCTCATGAAGAGTTGAAACAACTCGAGTGAACGAGTTGTTTTTAAGCAACTCATGATTGAGTGATCTGTATTTTACTCATACTTGAGTTAAATCAAATCAATGAAGGTTAAATCCAGTAGCAATTGAGTGATTTATAACTAAGTCATACTTGAGTGAAATGAAGTCCTTTAAGACTAAATCCGGTAGCACTTGAGTGATCTGCAGCCAACTCATATTTGAGTTGATAATTTTATTTTCAAAAAAAAAAAAAAAAGTAAGTTGCATGTTGAATGTATACATATATGTGTACATTCAACAATTAAGTGAAAAGTGTCATTTTATATTTATTTATTTTGTTGTTGTTTTTGAGCTGCTTGAACTATATACCACCCCCCCCCCCCCCCCTTGATCCAAAAAGAGAATTTTAAAGGAATACTTGAATAGATAAGAATTTATGCTGTTTTAAATACTTTAATCATGGGTTTTTTTAATATATATAAAGATTATGTTTTCTATGCAATATTATTAGATATATTGCATGATATTTTTCAGTTTATATCAATATTATCATTAAGTGTTTTAATCCTAATAATATTTAGGAATATTCACACAGTGAATATACGGGAATGGAGATATTTACCTTATTTTTAACAACATATGATAAAAAAAATATGGGATTTATACAGCTTCACAAATCAAGTATATTTTAAAATATTAGAAAAACAGTATATATACTAATAAAGCTACTTTTCAAAAGTTTTCGTCAACATGAAATTGATATTCTAAAGCTTTTCTTATATATTTGAGATACATTTAAAATAATCTAACTCTCAGCAACATAAAATGACTCAAACTTATGTATGCGCATTCGAAAAACAAGGCAGGTCAATAAAAATATCCAGGAAAAATTTCTTCAGATTGAGAATAAAATAAGAAATATAATTTGTTTACTTTAAAACAATATTTTTAAAGTCAGACAAGTCAATTTCCAATTTATAGTATTATGAAAGTTAGAGTTCTGAAACATCATTAAAAAATATCTATAAACAAACGCACAGTACCGCCGAGACATTTTCTTTAAAAGATTAAATTGCTACTAAATGCTATTTATAAATCATATTTATTGAAACAACATTAAAAAAAACTTAAAATGAGAGGCAAAGGATTTGTATAATTATATTTTAGAGCATTTTTTAATATTTATCCTTCCAACTCAAAAGATCTCTAAAAGTTCGTTCGTGTAAATAGTCCTAAATGTTAGGGTTAAGACATATTTGTTAAAAATATTGATATAAACTGAAAAATATCACGCCATGTATAAAATAACAATAAATATAAAACAGAATCTTTATAAAAAACATTATTAGAGTATTTAAAACAGCAGAAATTCTTACCTTTTCAAGTATTCCTTCTTTAAAATTGCCCCTTTGAACAACGCGAATAATACTTCAACGGTCAACAACGTGCTGTAGCCGCGTTAACTACACACACCAGACGACCAGACGGAGGCAAAATGCTTGCCTCCACTCGATGACGTCACACGCCTGTCGTCTGTTCAGCGAATGGTCACGTCAGCCGCATTGGCATATCCGCTCGCCAATGAGTGCTTTTTTTATCGAGATGAGTTGTTTAGTATTAGCTCTTCTGGAGTGCATTAGAAAAATAAAAATTCAAATCAAGATGAGTGAAACGTTTAAAAATCAACTCATTCACGATCCAATAAATTACAGCTCTTTTCTGAGAAGCCAAATCCACTCTTTCGTTTTAAGAGAGTACGTTCTCTTCATAATGTTAGATGATTTCACTCAAATAACTCAACTTAAAAACTTTTATTCAAAACTGAAATAATATTAAAAGTTGAGGTAAGATATTCTATGAAAGTCACTGAACTCTTAAAACGATAACTATTAAATTAGAGTGATACTTCCACCAAATTTTAGCTCCTAAATTAAATTATTAAATTATAGTTCATAAATCAAACTGATATTTTCATCGAATTCAAAACTTAATTCTCTACTGAAAGTAATCCTACAAGAATAAGATTCTTAATATACTTAAACATGATCCAATGAATTTAATAGCCACTTTTACTGCAGAAACTCTAATAAAACTTCCTACTAAAATTCGTAAATCGCTAGAAATTAACGTACTTCATATTCCTAACGTAGATTGCTAACACCAATGAATTCAAGATGTCTTCATCCTTAAGTACGTATTTGAACAACCGCGTGTCAATTTGCAATTTCATAATATAGTCTTCTTGTTTCAAAACCCGCTTTTCGCTAATATCCATTGATACTTAAAAATTAAAGTACTTTGGTAGGACAAAGTTCCATTTAGCAAACAGAGTTAGTTTACGAAGATCACATCCGCATTCAAGCAAAACATTTGTATTCTGTAGATGCTTCCGTTATACTTTCATTTTTTAAATGGTTTTTCAATCTGACACTCTACGCTATAAATATATATATATATATACAGTGAAACCTCCCTGAAAGACCACCTCTATAAGGAGATCACCTCTCATAAAGACCGTTTATTTATGGTCTATAATTTTTGGCTATAAGCTCAATGTTAATTTTCCTCCATTAAAGGACCACTATTTCCCATTTCCCTCCCTGAAAGACCACTTTTCATTTAAAGAGTAGAATTACTTTCCTTTATATGGGGAAATCTAGAAATTCTACTCATCTCCAGAAAATACGTAAATTTACTTTCTTAGACATAGATGAATCAAGGTTATTTCTTCCACGCCCTTCTCCTGTTTAAGAGAAAAGTGCTGGTTCTTGTGTATGTTTAATATCATGCATTTAATGCCACTATGGTTACGGAAAGACAAGTTTGTCTTGGTGGGAGAAGGGCTATTGTCGTCTTTCCTGGAATTAAGTAACAGACACCTGTAAAGTGCAGGAGACTTTTTTAACCGGTTGAGTGTGTGTGTTATGGGGGAGGGTCCAGGTTCCAGTTTATCTCAATTTTGTTGCTTCTCTTGGAAAGATTGACAATGTTCGTTGTTATCACTTATTTTTGTTTAACAGTAGAAGTTTTAACACTAGCATGATGGCAGATAATTCAGCGAAAATTTTATGCACACTTTGTGATCGTGTGTTCACAGAAAAAAGAAATTTATATCAGCACATAAGAAAATTTCATCGAATGAAAACATTGACCTCTAGAAAGGAAAACGGATTCAATGTTCAATATGTAGATATTTCTGCATCTGTATTAGAGATCTGCATCAGTGTTGAATTCAGACCCTTTTCTCCGGGAGGGATTTCTGTAGCTCCGGGGGGGGGACATTATAGAGTTCCGGGCGGGAAATTCCACATAGTCATATTCAAACAGATCATCCAGATGTAAAATTATATTTTGAAAAGGATTGATATATGATTTTGAAATAGATTGATAGAGTTCCATATTTGTTAGAGATGATACTAAGACTCATAATTTGTTTAAAGATATCAAAGAATGTTTAGAAACAAAAATTGTTAAGGAGAAATTGTTAAAATCAAAGCAAACTACAATTAATTCCTTCTTTAAAGTTGTATAGACATGAAATATAATAAACTAATTCAATAATATGTATATATAATATATATACATATTGTAATATGTATTTCACGAAACTTTACTTTACCCACCACCTCTATTCAGAGACCACCTCTCTGAAAGACCAATTTTTTATGGTCTAATGGGTGGTCTCCTTAGAGAGGTTTCACTGTATATATATATATATATATGAGGACGCTAGAAGCGAAGGGATACAAGTAACAAAATTTCGATTTGGTGTAAATTGAGTTCAAAGTTTTGAGTCAATAGTAATTGATTGAAATAATTATGAAACTGTCGCTTATTTCATAGTGGTTTTTGAATTCTTATTTCAATAACTGTATAAAGAAGGTGGAGTACATTTTTTTTAAAATTCATAATTAATCCGTATTGATAACAAGGGGTACAAATTTCGAATGCTTAAGTAGTTCACCTCCAAAACGCAGCACATAATTAAAAAATCACTGATATTTATTTTGCGTACAAACAAATAGACTTATTTCCAGATCGCCTGTGCACTTAGCTCAGTTTTTTCAATTTTGTCACTTATACCCCTTGGCGTCTGGGGTCCTTATATATATATATATATATATATATATATATATATATATATATATATATATATACCGGGTGATTATAATTAAAGTTACGATTTCAAAAATCGATAATTTTAAAACTACTGGTCAGAATGACTTGATATTTTAGCAGAACAATCGTGAGGCAATGGAATTTTGTTTGGCGAAGGAAAAAAATAGTTCCAAATTGTGCCGATAGATGGCGTTGTCAGGGTAATGTCAGGGGAAAGACCAAAAATGTATTCTTGAACCCTTTCCGGCGCGGTGTAAATTTGTTTGCAAAATGATGAAATAATAGACTGACACCGGAATTTACAAACGAATCCATTAGTAAAAAGAAACTTGCTTATTTTCTGGTTCTTAATGAAAGGAAAATTTTAATTAAATATTCTTGGTGCCGTTTGTCAGTTTTAGAATTAAAATTGGGTGTCCTTTTTTGTGACCACCGCCCGTTAAAGGGTTAAACATAGGAATGATGTTGACAAAAGGAAAAAAATAGAGTTCAGAGATTTACTAAAAATTTATTAGCGAAAAGACAAGACTACGTGTTTACAGCGACGACAGCGATAATGACAAAAAATGAAAAAAAAAAGAGCTTCATGGAACAAACACCTTACTGATTATTAAGGCATAAGTTGCTCAATATGCCCTCCGCCTTGTTCCGCTACTAATTGGAAGCGCAAAACGGCATGCTCCACAACAGATCGGAGGGTATCTGTACTAATGCAATGGGTGTGTTGTGTGATGCTTGCCTTCAAGTCGGCTAGATTCTGAATCCGCCCGCTATAAACAACATTCTTCAGGTACCCCCAAAGCCAGAAATCACACGGGTTTAAGTCGGGGGAACGTGGCGGCCACGTTGTTGGAAAATGGCGGCTTATGAACCTATCATCTCCGAAATTATCACTCAGTAGCTGCTTCACAGTAGTAGCAACGTGCGGAGGAGCGCCATCTTGCATGAATATTATGCGATCCACACACTGACGCTGTTGAAGTGCCGGAAGAACATGGTTACGCAAAAGTGCTTCATACCGCTTGCCAGTAACTGTGCAGGTAACGGGACCCGCAGGTGTGATCTCCTCGAAGAAAAATGGACCGACGATAAACGCTGTCGTTATTCCGCACCACACAGTGACCTTTTCAGACTGAAGAGGTAATGGCTGTAGCTGGGACGGATTCTCGGTCGCCCATATCCTGCAATTTTGCGTATTTACAGAACCTTGCAAATGAAAGTGGGCTTCGTCAGACCACAGAATGTTCCATGGCCATCCGTTGTCCATTTCCATCCGGGCAAGAAATTGTAGTGCAAAAGATTGACGTGCTTCCAAGTCAGCAGGTAGCAACTCCTGCACATGAGTTATCTTGTACGGATAACAGCGTAAGACGTTCCGTAGGACTTTACGCACCGTGCTGTTCGGCATATCCAGCATTCGGCCAATCCCCCTTGCACTGCTGATTCCAGCATCACTGTCAGTATGTTCCTGTAATGCTGTAGCCACATCTTCCACTGCCGCAGCTGAAACTGGTTTCCTTCCTCTACCCCGTTTAACGTCAAATGAACCGGTCTCTTCGAATTTAGCAATCATTTTTTGCAGCCCATTTGTTGTTATTGGACCTTTTTTATGGATTTTAATGTCCGAAACTTCCTAATAGCTGTAAGTGCACAGTCATCGTTCTTATAAAAAAGCTTCAAGAGCAGAGCGCGGTCCTTCATAGTCAGAGTCATGATGAAGCATTCAGGCAAAGAGCTGCTGCTCTGCATTTTTATGGTTGCTATGTCTGCGGTGCGCATGTCACGTATTAGTAATTTGCATATCTTCAGACAATGTGAACCCAGACAGCGCCATCTATGGGCACATTTTGAAACTTTTTTTTTCCTTCGCCAAACAAAATTACATTGCCTCACGATTGTTCTGCTAAAATATCAAGTCAATCTGACCAGTAGTTTTAATTAAAATTATCGATTTTTGAAATCGTAACTTTAATTATAATCACCCGGTATTTAATTAAAATTTTCCTTTCATTAAGAACCAGAAAAATAAGCAAGTTTCTTTTTACTAATGGATTCGTTTGTAAATTCCGGTGTCAGTCTATTATTTCATCATTTTGCAAACAAATTTACTCTGCGCCGGAAAGGGTTCAAGAATACATTTTTGGTCTTTCCCCTGACATTACCCTGACAACGCCATCTATCGGCACAATTTGGAACTATTTTTTTTTTCTTTCGCCAAACAAAATTCCATTGCCTCACGATTGTTCTGCTAAAATATCAAGTCATTCTGACCAGTAGTTTTAAAATTATCGATTTTTGAAATCGTAACTTTAATTATAATCACCCGGTATATATATATATATATATATATATATATATCATTGTGAAAAGCGGATTACGTTTAGAATATACATATAAAAAAATCCTTCATTCTTCACGCGCACACACACATGATAGCAATAACTGTTGCTATTAATACGATATTAATGAAGATTATTTAAATTAGTATTAGCTAAAAACTATAAATGCGAAGTTAAACATTTTATTTAAATAAATTATTTATTTTTAGTACTTAATTCATTTTTTTAATTGGATAAACATTTATTACAGGATTAATTGCTTCAACACATTAATATTTTAACAAAATATAAAGAATAAGTTTACGAACAGAATAAACTTACAAAATATTTAGTTTTATTAATTCTGTGAAAAAATGTTTTTTTTTTTTTTTTTTTTTTTTTTTTCTGACGAACATGTTTTTAATCAATTATCTTTCTAAAATATAAAGCAGTTCCAATCGTTTAGGAAAAACATAAATATTTATCTTACAATGATTCAAAAACATAGTGAAAATAAGTTGAAAAGGTTTTGTACTTTCAAAAAGTGTATTTATACATTCGCTCTTTCTTCATAGAAAATTTTTTTGCAATCTCATCAGCTTTAAGAATTACATAATATAGAGAAAAATTAAAAGAAACATAAAAAAATTGAGATAAATTATCCTTACTTTCTTTTATTAAAAATTTTTTATACTTATTATTTACTCATAGCATACATGTTATATCTGACCAGATAAGATTAATTAGTATTTTTTTTTCTTTTCAGACTACTATGATTTTTATCTACAATGATATTTTATGTATTATTTTCTCGTATCATATAAATATTTCTAAAATTCTTAATTAATGAGTAATTAATTCGAAAATTATTTTCTGTCATATACGTTTCTCATTTTTTTCTTTAATTTTAATCTCGGGTTTCGTTTAATTACATTAAATTTCATTTCTATATATTTGATTAAAGTTATCTTATTTCTCGAGATTAATTTCACGGAAATATATACCATCGTGAAATTTTCAATGCATAAAATAATAATTATAGATAAGTTCGATACGCAAAAATCGACCATTCATTTTATTCCAAATTTTTCATTCTTTTCGTTTTTCATGTATCATTTTTCATGCACAAAGATGCGGGCAACTTCAATTTTAATTAGTTCCGGTAAGTCTAGAGAATATTTTTAATCTTTTCTGTTTTACTTTTTGAGATCTAGTTCAGAAATATATGTAATTCGTTATAGTTTCACTTTTGTAAACAGAGTGAATGTATTTTCATATATTTTATTATTTGTTTTAATGTTGAATAATCAGCTAAAATCGATACTACTATTTCAGAGAACCTATTTATATAAATTAATAATTTATTTGATAATAACTTATTTAAAATACATATATAATATTTTCTTCGTTTTTTTTAATTAGAAACTCCTGAAATTGTTGATTTTATTTTCCTTAATACATCTATCAAAACTTAATTTTTTTTTAGAAAATACTAATGAAGAGATTATACTGCAAAACTTCTGAAAAGCCTTAATTCCTTTTTTAAATAACAGAATGAAATGTAACAAATAAAATGAAAACTTCCAATTGGATAAAGTAGATTGTTAGCACCGAAGTATTCAAGATTATTTTCTCCTTAAGTACCTGTTTGAACAACCACCTGACAATCTGCATTGGCATATATAGTCAACTTCTTGACTATATGTTTCGGGACTTGAAAATCCCGCTTTTCGCAAGTCCCAATCAATATTTAAAAATTAGAGAAATATTAGAGAACCTTGATATACAGAGTTCCATTTACGGACACAAAAGAAGTTTACGATGACAACACATCCACATTCAAACAAAATATTCGCATTTTATTTACAAACAAAACCTTCCATTTAAAATGCAGGCAAATTACATTATTAATTTCAACAACATATCTTGAAAGGAGTAATAAAATATTAAAACAATAACGCTTATATCCAAGTTTTAGCCAGTTATGTATATATATATATATATATATATATATATATATATATATATATATATATATATATATATATATATATATATATTGTTATTTAAATACATTTAACTGCAAAGTTCAAACTCAACATCATTTTTGATTTGCACAAATAAAAAATAATATATTACAATTAATTTTTTTTTTAAATTCTAACAAGTCGATGCCCTACAAAAAAATTCAACTAGAAATGAAAAATCATTTGTAAATTACAATAGCTATAAAAAATACCTGAAAAAAAATCGTCTGGACTTTTACGGTAATATCAGAATAAATAAAATTTTCTTTTTATCCGTTTCGTTTAATCCTTTGCAGACAATTACCACGTTTTGAAATAATTTCTTTTCCAAATTTAATGCATTTTTTAAATATTTATCACAATTTAAGTATTTTTAAAGACAATTACCACGTTTGAAAAAATTTCTTTTCCAAATTTAATGCATTTTTAAATATATTTATCACAATTTAAGTATTTAAAGAATATATAATATGCTAATTTATACATTCTTCCAGTATTGTTAAAACAATTTACGTAAAGAATATATTTAAAGGCGATTTTGAATGCAGAATTTATTTAGAATATTTTTGCGATATGTATCACACAATTAGTTCCATATTTAATAAACTAAAAATGTCGATGACGGTAATGATAAATATCTTAGTATTTCAGCAGTTAACACATTTCAATATATTTAGAACAAATCAAATATTAAAAAGATACATTATTTTGTTAATTTTTTCTTAATCATTTAAATTTTTTTAAATAGAAAATGCAGCTAAAAAATGCATTATTTCATAAATACGATAAATAAATAATTAAATATACATAAATGTAAACAAGAATCATTTTAAAAAGACGAGATATCAAGACTTAAAATAGTTTGGATTTTCATCAACAGAAATATTAGAATAAAAATTGCGCAAAAACTATAAATTTTCACGAAAATATCGAAAATGTAAATGGAATTTTTAGGAAAATATCAAAAAGTTCAAAGATGCAGAATTCATAAATCTGCATAAAACTTATAACGCGAAAAACATATAAAATTTATTAAAAAAAAGGTAAAAGTCACATGAGAGGACAGAACCCTCATCTCCGGCTCTCAAATCGCGCACGCTAGCACAGAACCACGAAGACCTCGTTTAAGATTGCGAACTAATGGGTATTTGAAATGAATGCTGAACTTTAACCCGAAATTTCTCGAAAACTAAAGCCCATTTGAAGGAAACCTTTGACCTTAGTTAGGGGTATGACCCCTACAACATACTTTAAAATCATCAAAATCTGTGCGCATCATGTTTGGCGGTCTCCTTGTTAGTTTTAATTTTGGATAGCTGATAAATTTAACTGGTTAAACTTCCACCAAATTTTAGTTCATAAATCAAACTGATACTTTAGATTAAATTCTAATACATAAATCAAACCGATATTTTTATTAAATTATAGCTCATAAATCAAACTGATATTTTCATTAAATTCAAAACTCAAATCTCTACTAAAAGTAATCCTGCAAAAATAAAATTCTTAATATCACTAAACGTGATCCCATGAATTTAAAAGCAACTTTTACTACAGAAACTCTAACGAAACTTCTTACTAAATTTCGTAATCCTGCAGCAACTAATGTACTTAAACTTGCTAACAAAGATTGCAATTACTAACGATGCCTAACACCGATGAATGCGAGATTTCTTCATCCTTAAGAACTTATGAGAACATAAATTGTATCGGGTCTTCTGGTTTCGACAATTTTATTTAAAACCCATTTGAAAAAAAGTCATCATCGACTGGTAAGCATTACCATAAACTCATTAACGTGTATTAATAGAGTATTAAATTATATGGGATGAAGGTATAGCTTCATACCTACTTTGTGAGGGCTTAATTTGAAATCTTTAAAATAAAATTATTCTTGCTAAAAATGATAACAGTACAATTAAAGGCCTATAAATACCTTTTAATAAAAATATCATAGCCCTTTAAATGGACTGTTGTTACTTTTAGAAAATATGGTTTTATTTTAAGCAATTTTCTTATATGATTGAAATCTTTAGTTAATATTTTTGGTTTTCAGTGACTTTATGTTGATATTGTGTTTCAAAGTGGATAAGTGATTGAAAATTAGAATTCTGATGAGAACTGCACATAACATTGGTAACTAGCACTAGGATACACGGTACTTTCATCGTTCTGATAGTACTTTTAATTTTTTTTAAATACCAATATTTACTATTTGAAAAAAAAAAGTTTCCTAAAATGTTTTTTCATATTTTTTCTTCCTTCAGACAACGGTCAATCGAGCGCGATTAGAATCAATTGTGAGCAATGCGTTGGGTTCCTATATTGAACTCTTTATCACCAAAGCCTGTTACTATGACAACAATGTGATTTTAACTTTGCCTTATGGCAAACTTTTTTAATATATTTTTTTTCTTTTTTAGTGGCTCGATGCAAAAAGACAAACAATGATTTTCGTTCCGCCTTTTAAAAACTTAAATAACTGAAATTTTTTTGTTGCGGCCCATTTGCTTGTCGCAATCCGATTTCCTCTCATTAGGCTTGGGCCGAGTCTGGGCCTATTTTTTCTCAGCAGACTCGGATCGGGACGGGACCAGCCCATTCCGAGACTAGATAATGTAATGTGATTGAATATTTCTGTGCCGAGGCTCAGGCTCGCGATTTATTTTTCCCGGCTCGACGAGGCAGGACCCGAGAACCTCCGGACACATTTGCTAGTTCTTAACCCGGGAGAAGTCGCATGGGGTATGACATACCCCGAGTGCGTACGGATTTTACAATTATCACCACTACTTTTCAAAAAGTAATTTTTAGCGTGTTTTATCCTACAATTTGTAACATTTGTCACTGACTATATAAGTTGAGAATTATTGTTTGTATTTATTGGTGACAAAGTAAAAACTATTCATACGCTAGATATGCGCGATTTCTCCCGGGTTAATAAAATTAATTCATTAATCAATAGTTTCATTAAAAGTTTTAATTCTGGAAAATTGATTAGGCTCCAAATTATAACCCATAATCGTCTGCAGAAATTCAAACTAATTCGAAGGCATTTGAACGTGGTAAATTTAAAAAAAAGGCATTATTCACTTTTCTCTATATTATCTTAAATCTTGTTTAAAAATGAATTTGTGTTACTTTTTTGTTTGTTTCTTTCTAAATAACAATAAATTAATTTATTGTATTTTATATTAAAATTTTGAAATTTAATTGACTAGTTTAGAAAAATAAGATAAATAATTGCATTTAAAGGAGTTATATAGAGTTGCAAGCTCGGTTCTTCACAATTTCTTCCGAAAAGCTGTTCGAGAACATAATTCAGTTTTCTCTTAGAAATAAAAAAAAATAGTCTGCGCATCGTGGCCATCAAAATAGAACAAAATAGAAAAGTGAAAAAGGAAAAGAAAGAAGAACTCAGTGGATCAACAACGCTGCGCAGAAATTTTGTTACACTGAGTTTCACTTATGTGGAGCCAAAAAAACAAACGGCACTTGTTCACTTTCCCAACAACCATTTACAGCCGACAAAATGTGTTCCCAAACAATGTAATTTAATTCCAATAATGTATAAGCATGATGTCACACTCACTGTTATTAAATACAGTGTTGCACATCACTCGTGATGTACGCGAGGCTAACGAAAAAGAAAGGCTACCGCGGTACTTTACGTGTATCTTTTTTTACAGACCGAGAGAGTCTCGTGATGCTCAAATGCACCAATGCAGGTGTACGAAAAGAGCATCACTTCACTCTAGCGGTCTGTAAAAAAAGATAAGTGGAATGCACCGCGGTAGCATGTCTTTTTCGTTAGCCTCTTGATGTACGTATACCATTTTTATTTAGTCAGTTATTGTAATAAAAGATATAAACTAATTTCTATTTCCTCTGATTTTTTCTCGTATTTTGAAAAATTAATAAAGATTTTGTGCTTTTCATCTACAGAACAGGATACGATAAAGTGTTTCCAAGATTATGGGATTCTGCTATAAAAAATAGTGCATTAATGGGCCCAATATAAGAGGCTATCTACAAACGGTCAAACTCTCGGTATGAAATGTGAAAAACTGTTACAAGCTAATATCTACTAAAGAGGGAACCTGGTTAGACAGCAAAATTATATTTGTGACTGCACAAAATTTTTCTATAGGTGGTATTTTTCTAACAGTTGGTTTTAAGTAACAAGATAGTCGCTTTAAATGGACCGCTGCAATTCTGCCGTTAATTACAGAAAGAGATGCCATCTACCGCTGAAATCCTATTCATCGGAATGACGTCATTTGTGATTAGAAGAAACACCCGCCTTCCACGTGCTGTTTCCAGACAATTTTAATAAAACGTAAAATTAGCTGTATTGATCTAATTTTTTTCCTACAAAACGCAAGAGAATACATTAAAACTAAAGTAAGTTGTTATGTTTTCATATACATATCTAAATTCATGTGTGTATTGCTGTAAATTCATTGCTAAATTCATGTGTGTATTGCCGTGTTTCTACACGGATTTGTTTGCTTTCGTTTTTAGCACTTTCCAACCTAGTTGAAAAGTGCTTATGACTTCGGTTTGTCTGGCCGTCAGCCGTCTGCCGTCTGCCGTCTGTCCATGCTCTAACTCCCGTAAATATGCTCGGATTGCTCTGCAATTTTTATATGTTATTGTCGTTATCTATAGCATGTTCCCTATTTCAACGGAAGTGTGTAGCACTGATAGTTTTTTTACAGGGACACTCAAAAGAATTCCGTTACATTGCGGTCTATGGTGAAAAATCATTTGCGGTTTATTTAAATAATGTTTCACTATTTTAAACGCATTGAAATTTATATATATCACTAAGGTGCATTAGAAGAAGCTTAATATGGAATAGGGTGTGCATAGCACTTATAGTTACTTTACAGGGACAGTTAAAAGAATTCCGTTACATTACGTCTATGGAGAAAAATCGTCTGCGGTTTATTTAAATAATGTTTCACTATTTTAAACGCATTGAAATTTATATATATTACTAAGGTGCATTACAAGAGGCTTACTACAGAATAGTGTGTGTGTATAGCAGTCATTTACAGGGACACACAAAAGAATTCTCTACTGTCTGTTAACAATAATTCCTGGAAGTGCGTTTTAAGTTACTGAACGCGATTTTAATTTTAACTCGCTTTTTGTCTATTACGTGGTGTGTATAAATTCTGTAGATCCTATACAGGGAAGTACAAAAGTTCGCGAACACATTTCCGTTTATTGACTCTATTTATGACTATTAAACTCCAGAAGGATAATTTTAAACTGTGCTACGCGTTTCCTAACTCAACTAAAATTTAGCATCCTATATAGAATATATACAAATCTATAGATCATATACAGGGCTGAATAAAAGTATTCGGATATTTTTCCGAATACTGTATCTGTTTGAAATTCCTGAAATTATGTTTTTAAATGTGTTATGCGTTTTCCAAATTGTTGACTTAGATGTTATCTTTTAGCTTATTAAACGGTATGTTTTGTAAAATTATTTTGAAAGCGTTGGAAAGTGCTACATAATCTATGCTTGACGCATGATTTTTCGTTCTTGTTGTTCTTAGTCTTGAAATTAAGTTTTTTTTTTAAAAAAAGGCGCAGTTGCCTTAATTGGACCAATTTCAATTGCTTTAATTGGACCAGTTATCTATACTAATATTATAAAGTAGTAAAGATTGTTAGTTTGTTTGTAGGGGGTAATCTCTAGAAGCACAGAACCGATTTCAAAAGTAATGGTGGCAAATTGATGGTGACAGTCCCTGCTCCAACATAGGCTATATTTTATGTGGGTGCCACTAACACCAATGGGGTGCAGAAGCGAAAAACGTTCTAAACTTTCGATTTTTTTTATACTGAAGGATCTAGAAACATGAAATTTGGCATGGTAGTTATTTATAAGATGTAAATGCTCTCTAAGAACAAATTCTAGAAAAATTCGAAATTTAAAAGGTGTGAGATGAGCGAAAAGCGTTCTAAAAACATTCTAAATTACAATTTCTATGGAATCTCTGGTACTACAGTACCGTTTTCAAAAGTGATGGTGGCAAATTGATGGTTACAGTCCCTGCTCCAACATAAGATATATTTTATGTTGTTGCCACTAGTTCTAGGGGGGTGCAGGAGCGAAAAACATTCTAAAATTTCGATTTTTTTATACTGAAGGAGCTAGAAACATGAAATTTGGCATGGTA
The DNA here is from genome assembly GCA_963931845.1 of Maratus michaelseni. Classification (NCBI taxonomy): domain Eukaryota; kingdom Metazoa; phylum Arthropoda; class Arachnida; order Araneae; family Salticidae; genus Maratus; species Maratus michaelseni. The sequence goes on from OZ007596.1 coordinate 200,630,379, forward strand.
GTTACTTATAAGATGTAAATGCTCTCTAAGAACAAATTCTAAAAAAATTCGAAATTTAAAAGGTGTGAGATGAGCGAAAAGTGTTCTAAAAACATTCTAAATTACAATTTCTATGGAATCTCTGGAACTACAGAACCGTTTTCAAAAGTGATGGTGGCAAATTGATGGTTACAGTCCCTGCTCCAACATAGGATATATTTTATGTCGTTGCCACTAGTCCCAGGGGGGGGGGGGTGCAGGAGCGAAAAACATTCTAAAATTTCGATTTTTTTTTATACTGAAGGAGCTAGAAACATGAAATTTGGCATGGTAGTTACTTATAAGATGTAAATGCTCTCTGAGAACAAATTCTAAATAAATTCGAAATTTAAAAGGGTGAGATGAGCGAAAAGCGTTCTAAAATATTCCAAATTACAATTTCAATGGAATCTCTGGAACCACAGAACCGATTTCAAAAGTGATGGTGGCAAATTGATGGTGACAGTCCCTGCTACAACATAGGCTATATTTTATGTCGGTGCCACTACCACAGGGGGGTGGAGGTGCAAGAGCGAAAAACGTTCAAAATTTTCGATTTTTTTTATACTGAAGGAGCTAGAAACATGAAATTTGGCATGGTAGTTACTTATAAGATGTAAATGCTCTCTAAGAACAAATTCTAAAAAAATTCGAAATTTAAAACTGTGAGATGAGCGAAAAGCGTTCTAAAAACATTCTAAATTACAATTTCTATGGAATATCTGGAACTATCGAACACTTTTCAAAAGTGATGGTGGCAAATTTTTGATGACAATCCCTGCTCCAACATAGGCTATATTTTACGTCGGTGCCACTAATCCTAGGGTGGTGCAAGAGCGAAAAACGTTCTAAAATTGCATTTTTTTTATACTGAAGGAGCTAGAAATTTCAAATTTGGCATTGTAGTTACTTATAATATGTAAATGCTCTCTAAGAACAAAATAAAATAAAATCGAAATTTAAAAGGGCGAAATGAACGGAAAGCGTTCTAAAATCATTCTAAATTACAATTTCTATGGAATCTCTGGAACCACAGAACCGATTTCAAAAGTAATGGTGGCAAACTGATGGTGACAATCCCTACTCCAACATAGGCTATATTTTATGTCGGTGCCACTAACCCCAATGGGGTGCAGGAGTGAAAAATGTTCGAAAGTTGCGACTTTTTTTGTACTGAAGGAGCTAGAAATTTTAAATTTGGCATTGTAGTTACTTATAATATGTAAATGCTCTCTAAGAACAAAATAAAAAAAATCGAAATTCAAAAGGGTAAAATGAGTGAAAAGCTTTCTAAAATCATTCTAAATTACAATTTCTATGGAATCCCTGGAACTACAGAACCGATTTCAAAAGTGATGGTGACAATCCCTGCCCCAACATCCTTTTTAATATAAAGCTATGCGTTGCTGACGACAGAGTTTTTCGCTAATCTTTGCCACAGATTAATTTCAGAAAATAAAACATTTGAAGTTACTGAAAAAAAATAATAGCTCGAAAAGTATTTGTCAGAAAATTGTTAGACAAACTGTGTTTGAAAGTTAAAAAATTGTATATTTCTTGATATAAATTTCAAATCTAATGATTATGCTATTTTTCAAATATTGAATTTCAAAAATTACCAAATTTCACGATGGAGTACCATAGCGAAACCTTCACGCGTAAAAAGATAATGATAAGGGCGACGTGTCCTGACGTGTATATTGGCTATAGCACGAGTCACAAATTATAGTAGCCTTATTATTCTGTTAAAATATAAAAGTGAATTATGAAATGTCAATATTTTGTTTGATTAAAAGTTTGTTAAGAGAAATTGACCAGCGTAGCGGGCATAGCTTGCTAGTACGATCATAAATTTGAAAGTAAGTAATGAATTTCGAGGGCTGTTGCCTTCTTTAAACCCTTAAATACATATTACTTAGAGGTACAAGAATCGTGGCTTCGAACTCATAAAGGTTTATGTCTAACAACTTTGCAGGTCCTCCAGTTTTTAACTATCTCTTACAACAGAGCAGTAACCGTTGAAACCGCCGCCCAAGCTTCTAAAGGAAGCGGCATTTGGCCTCCTAACAGGCATGTTTTTAAAAGTCATCATTTGCAGCTACTTCTGCACTTATTTCTGACGACGAGATAGGCACTGCAGATAAGTCTGTTGATTCTCCTGCTAGTGAGATTTCGGAGTTAGAGTCAGTAATCAGGAAACCTATTAAAAGTAGGAGAATAAAAAAAATGATGAAAACGACACAGACAAACAGTCTGGGAAAAAAATCAGTGACAGCAAAAGTTATCAAAGATATAGAGCAGTTCACATCACGTTACTTTTACCGTAAAACGTTGAAAAAACTGTAGGACACACAAGTAGAAAAAGCATTAATAAAGGTACCGATATCTGTCCTACGGCCAAAAACCTCACACCTTGTCACCTTGCACACCTCTATAGGAAAAGGAAAGAGTAAGTTGTGAAGAGATTGACCCGCAAGAAGGTTGCAGCTACAAAACCCCCAAAAAGTCAAAGAATCATTAAAAAAGTTATCTCGCTTGCCAAAATTAGTTAAGTCAAAGTAAAGAAGGAGCCAAAAAACAGCTGTGTTAACATCATCGCCATGTAATGTATACCTTGAAATCAAAAGACAAAAGACAAACTCTCAAAGTACAAAAACAATTGGAATATCAAGTTTTAAAAAATAGGCGTAATTCAATTAGAAAGAAAGTGATAGAAGGGAAGAACTACAGATATAAGGTAAAGAAAACTTCTGTTGCAAAAACAAATGTCTAATGATTCAGAATATAAAAAGAAAAATCAAGATAGTGATAATTAGTTTTGTCTAATTTGTAAGAAAAATAAAATAGCAGAAATGATTCAGTGTTGAGATTGCCAAATATGTTTCAATGTTGTGTGCGCTGGAATAAAATATGAACAAAAGAAATTCATGTGTAAGCCTTGTATCACTTCTTGCATTATATTCAAGTCACTTGCAATTAGTTCATAAATTCTATTCTTAATTACTTATAACTTTGATTTATATTTTGAATACAAAACAAAAACAAAAAAAAATACTTAGAATATAATAAATTATAACACCCTGTAATAATATATTACTTTTAAATGCTAAAGGTGTAAAATTAACAATATAATATAAATTAAAATAACTTTTATTAGTTGTTTTACATGTTTCGACTCTTTCCGAGTCATTTTCAAAAACAAAATGAGATTTATATTATGGTGTTAATTTTACACTTTAGCATTTAAAAGTAATACAAAATATTTACATACAAAAACAATACATTTTGATTTAAAAACAATTACTCTTACTTTCAGACATTTGATTTCTTTATAGTATTTATTTGCTGTTGTTTTGTTTGATTGTTTCATTATTCACAAACTTTGATTTTAATAAAATTAGTTATATTCTCTAATCAATAAAACAGCCTAATATTGTTTGGCCCAATTTAGGAGACTGGGGGGTAAAACTTAGGCGATCAGTCGCTGTATTTGGACCCCTTTTGACAAATTTTTCAAATTAAGATTTTCAAAAGGAAATTGTTTTAAAGATTTATTTAGTTAGTAGATGAATAGATTGACCCCGTGTAGTGATATTTTGCAGATGTTCCAAAAATGAAGTGAGTTACACCCGAAAATATGTGAAGTTGTCCAAATTCGGCTACTGTCCCCTATACAACACAAATTGGCATATCGAAAATTAATATGGGTTACACGAAACTAAAGAAAGATATCATTATTACGTTCTTACGTCACGCTTATGCTTCATTGGCGTTAAGTAATACTGATTGGTGACATGTACCAGGTGATTCAAATTAAAGTATCCCTGTTTCAAACGCTATGGAGAGACAATACATGAACGTAACGCTTCCATATTTTGAGGATTGGATATGTATTTCAGACCATGGAAAAATTGTTGGTGCAATAAAAAAAATTTAGCTACAAAAATGGTCGATAGGTAGAAATGTGATTGCTGTGATCGTTGTTGTGTAATGAATATATAAAGGTACTATCCATAAACAACATCCTACAAAGTGTCATGATGTAAATTTATTAATTCATACCATACTCATACAAAGTCTTCGTAAAACAACTTTAACCCATTCGCGACGAGCGTCCTTTACTGAATTTTTAATCTTTTATCACTGGTTTTTCAAAATAGAAATTTTGGCCACTTTAATCCCAGAAACGGTTTAATTAAATAAGGCAAAATTTTCAATTAAAAATTACTGGTAAGAATTATCAAGGATTATAAGCACTTTATGCGTAATGTATACGCGGTGCTCGTCGTGAAGGGACTAATAGCATTATACGTTTCTTCAACGACAAATCCATTGTGTTCGTTGCGTAATGTTCCGAACAGTTTCGTACGACTTTTTTTTTATATGAGGCTCTTTCATGCTCAAGGTATTCAAATTTTGTCCTCTGGTGTAAATAGCTAATAAGACAGAGATTGGACATTGACGAAATGTCCGTCATCTCAGTTCCGAATTCGTTGGAACATTAAGCTCGAAGTCTTCAGGGGCCCGGTCTGAACGCGTCTGAACGCTGGTCCGTAACGCTGGCTCCTAACAGTCTCGTACACTGTTAAAAATTTTCAGCTTTTGCTGCAGACACGCTCCACCGCTTTTAGAGAAAACGGTTACTTTACGTTTTATGGAGCATTTTTATTAGTAAAAATAGAGATATTCTATAAAAGCTGAAGACTTTAAACAGTGCAGGGAGAGGGCATGGGGGCGTTTGACGCGATCGCTTCCCGAGACGAACATTAAGCTCGAAACCGCAATAGTGGTGCGATAACCTCAGACCCCCCGAGCCCAAACCTTACCTCCGCTTTTCTCTGAATTTTACTTATCGTACCTGGCTTTTCAATTTTACTGGTGCTGTCTCTGTTTCACGTCTGGACATTGCGCGAGTGTGTCGGGGTAAAGGGCATGGGGACGTTGGATGGTCGCGCGACGCCTCCTCCGTGAATTCGACGGCTTCTCTGGTGTAGAGATCCTACATTCAGGGTCACCACTAAGGTGCAGCTATCGGTGTCTTTTATCGGCCATTCCTGTTGTTAATTTTTATTTCATCAGTCTAAGCCGCTGTGGTCGACCGATGTATTAAACGTCCCAGCCCTCCCAAACCCGCTATTTGGTGTCTTAAACTTATTGAGTTTTGCTTTGAAAATTTTCCATTGAGATCGGAGCAGCCTTCCTAACAGTCTCGTCTGGAGGGGGCGGAGGGGGCGAGTAGTGACGGCGGGCTTCAACCACCCGCCCCTGATCGCCGCCGAGAGCAGAGAATGACGAAGCCGCCATGGTCCTACTATATATTAAACTCCCCGACCCTCTCTTCCTTTTTACTGGGTGTCTTAAACTTATTGCGTTTCACCTTGAAATATTTCTGGGGAGATTTTTCTTGATCGGGCAGTCTTCCCAACAAGTCTTGAAGGGGGTGGGCGGTTTCGCCTGTTCATCGAGTGTCATCGTCTATATATATAAGTTAAAGACCTGACAGTGGAGATCATCATCGCACACACCAAATTACTGAACCTAGAAACATGCAAATTGGGGGAAACATACTTCTTAGGATGTAGAGGCGCACTAAGAAAGGATTTTCAAAAACTCCACCCTTAAAAAGGGTAAAAAAGGGAACAAACTTTTAAAAAATGCCTTAAAAATCAGCCATTTCAGTTATGTGACAAATGATAAATTTTTTTAATGTATTTTTGCATGCTGAATCGAATGATACTAAGTACATTTTTAAGTCCAATAGTTCGTGAAATATTGCATATAATGTCTAATTTGGCGATGATTTTGGCGCCAAAATCTCGAAATTCTAACAGTACAGGATCGTGGAAACAGGGCTGACCTCAGTTAGGAGGGAATATTCATGTGAAATCCCTCTCCACCTTTCATGAAAGACTCCATACGAAAGACTCTTACCTCATATGAAAGACGTTTTAGTGACTAGTGAGAATCATATTGTTCAAGAGATGACTTGGAGGATAGAGAAAAAAAAGAGTTAGTTAGCTGAAAGCGAAGTTGCGAGTAGGTTGTACTCGGGAGAGGTCACAGTTTCCTCTCAACCTTAAAAGACGGACTCTTCAGTCCGGGAAAGAATTTACATTCAGGTGATTGTTGAATCATCGGACAGAGAAACTCTTTCTCTGATATAACTGTGAAGTTGTTGTGTGACAACTTTGGAAAGCGAGCGATAACATTATTTAATATTGTTCGAACATAGGCAAACTTTGAATCCCTTCCTGTATTTTCGAAGGTGATTGACCGATTTATTAATCCGGTACTTTTCGTGAAGGGTCAGACAAATCTGACCATCTTTCCCGCTACTACCTTTGAAGGAGAAATGCTGTCGCCGTTTATCTATTGAAAACACAGACTATTGTTAGTGCTGGACACTTTTTTGACTGCCAAAGAATTATAAGTTGAATGAACTCTTAATGTTTTTGTTGTGCGATCCAGTTAATCAAGAACCTGTAACTTTTATTTATTTAAATGGTAAATTTAATAAAATTCATTTTGATGATTTGCTGGAGCGGTACATTTTAAAGGCTCCATGCTACCCCTTTAATCCCTAACATCTTGGACAGATCACAATATTATCCAAATCGTCACGTGCTCCAATCTTATCCTCCTCCATGGCGTCACGTCCATGGGTTGTCTTTCCATAGCATTCCAGACTTTAATTACTTTAATTTGAATCGCCCGGTATATTGGTGGTAAATAGCGGTCAACGAGAAAATAAACCAGTACCAAACAAACAAACACAAAATCAGCTGATTTTGTTACGATTTTCATTCATTCCATTTTAAAACGATTGATTGTGACGATTATGATTTTACTTGAAAAGCAGGTTAATTATATGTATCAAATATTTATGTTGTAATACAATTATTCAGCTACATTTATCAAAATCAGACGGGAAATCAAACTGAATAAAACTGAAATTTCTTGTAATGAAAACACTCCATGCATTTTGTGTAAATCGAATAATGCATTTTATTTATACCATTCGAAAAAGTATTGATGTATATTTTGATTCATATTTTGTTTTCTTTTAAATTATTTTACCAAATAATTTAAAAGAAAACAAAATATGAATTGAATCAAACTTTATTTGCCTTCATTATATGTATTTTCTATTAGTTATATTTACAACATACATATTTTTTAAATATTAATCAAAAATGCATCAATTATATTTTTGAAATTTTTGTATTTTATTTCTCTGTTTTATTACTTGAATTTTAAAATGTTATATTTTTTCTATTAAATCATTTACTTCTTTTATTAATGTTTAATTATAATAATTTTAATTAATCTCTTAACCTTTGTTTTATTAAAATAACTCATACGGAAATTTCAAATGAATAAAGCAACCATGATGTATTATTTTAACGAAGAAAATTTTTAATTAAATTTCTTAATTCCATACTTTTCTATTTCTCTTTTCAAAATTTTAAATCTAATATTTTCTATGCGTAAAAAAATAATAATAGATTTAATTTAACTATAATAAGCAGATGAAAGTCTGGAGAATAATTATATCCTCTGCATTTTAAATTGTCTTCACTTTTAGTTTATAAATAAAAATATTTCATTTAATGTTCTTTTTTCTTGAATTGGAAAAAGATTAATTCGTTTAACTTTTTAAGTTTAAATTAAAAAGCGAATTAAGGTCGATATTTATTTCCAGTTTGCGACTTTCAATATTTTTAATATTTAAAGAAAAAGAAATATGTCTTTTGCTGGAAAAGAGACAACGTGGAATGTTTGATGTTTAACCAGTGTTAAAATTTTGCGATTTCATAACATATAAGTTTTTTTCTTTAAATAAAAAAAATAAAAAAATAAATTAAAAATAATATTTTTATACTTTCTTTTTCCATTTAACTCGTTTTTTACTCCTCATCAATGCCCAGCATCAAGACAAAAGTGGAGTGTATAATTATGATGAAAGGCCTATGCTGCACTCGGTGCTTAATCACGCGTTAATCGATGCGTTAATCGATGCGTTAATCGATGCGTTAATCATCGCTTTAATCAATGACATAATAGATTTTTACTCATATCTGTAAAATTTAAAATTTGTAACACAGGCCCTCCATTCAAAAATAATTTTAAATCCTGGAAACCTTAAAAAAAAAAAAAAAAAAAAAAAAGGCATTTTCAAAATGTTTTCAAAGTGTTTTTTTTTTCTCATTACATTACTGAGTTTCGCTAATAATGCTTTTGTTAATATATCTTGGAGTTCTTCACTTCTAATATTGTTGCAGGCATCAATTATCTTTTATTTAAGATATGTTATCGTTCGGGTTTCTTTTTAGCTGCGATATTTCACAAACTTGTATTTTTAATTTGATATATAGTCCCTATTCACAACGGTAAATTTTTGATTAAACATAACTCTTTTATTTTTAAAAATACAGATATGCAGCTTTTTGTAATGATCTTGTAGGAAAGGGGGGGAGGAATTTTTCTAATTGACCAATTTTGTCCAGAGAGGTCGTTAAAAAATTAAAAAATTAAACTATTTTTTTAAATTAATACGATGACTTTCTCGTTAGCTTTCATAGCTTATGTTTTTGTGTCCTATGTTTATGTACACTTTTGCGATTTACATTGCCTACTTATGTCCAAGAGATAAAAAAGACGTTTCAATCTTTTTGGTACACTTTGTATATTTCTATCATTTAGAGATAAAAAAATTTAAAAAGTTGTAAAAGCAATTTTTGTTGGATTGTTTGAAAAAATATTTTTCGTTACTCTTTTGTATAATTTTTTTTCAATAAATTGATTTTCAATTTTTATTTATTCGTACATATTCGTGTTTAATTTTTAATCAAATGTCTTTATTTATATTTTTTACCATTAATTTTATGTAAATAAATCATCTAGGAATTTAAAGCGAAATACAATGTCTATAATGCGTTATTGAAATACCCATAAATCTTCCATTTTTATCTCCCTCCTTTTTTTTATAACTTTTTTTTTTAAATATTAGCTCAGACCATCATAATTAAAATTTTTGGAAAACATATTCCCTATTTTTTTTTTCATAGAATTTTCTTTAAGCATAGTGTCAGATTTCAGCTTAAAGATTTATTTATTTATTATATTATTGATTTTGATTCATTTATTTATATCAATTCTTGTTTAATTTTTATAATCTATTTTATGTAAAAAGTTCACCTAAAACTTTTAAAGGATTAAAATAACAATAATAAATGTATTCAATGGTCTGAAATGTACTATTTATTTTATTCTGTATTGCCAGTCTTTTTGTTTTCTTTATCTCTTTTTTAATACACAAAAATGCGGATTTCTTCAAGTGCTATTATCTCTATGTGTCTAGATATATTTTTATTTCTTCTATATTTTATGTGGCTTAAATTATTAACTTCGGTAATTAAATTTATCTCTTTTTTTATTTATATAGAATGAGTGTACTTTTTACATTCGCCATAAAAAAGTTTCTGTAAATTCGTAAAATCATTACTATTTCAGTGGAATATTTAAAAAAATAAATTTAATCAATTGAAAAAATAATTAACATACATATATAAAATATTTTGTGCATACATTTTATAAATGTGCTGAGTTGACTTTGCGTAAAATGTACTTCGAAAACTTAATATATTCTTTAAGAAAACTCGAAGTATGAACCAAAGTTTGAGCCGAAATAAAACTTTTGATAATCCCTACTTTATTTTTGTACTAGCTTATTCACCTGACGTTGACCAGAACCTTGATAATAAATTTAATTATACCTATTATCAGTGTTGAATGATTTTATATTTTTAACGAAAATCTCTCCAAACGAACCTATTGTTAGAGGCCCCACTGCCTTAGGCGGCGTACACCTTCAAATTTGCATTATTTTATATTTTTAAATGAAAATCTATCCAAACGAACTAAGGGGCCCTCGTTACAGTGATTGCCGATTTAATTTTTGACATTTAGATACATTAAACTTTCAATTTTGACTAGCAGTTCCTGAGAAAACATAAATAAATATAAAACGCCCCCCCCCCCCCCCTCCCTCTTTAAAAACTCAAAAGGATATCTCTCTCTGTTGAAAATGTAGAGGTTTCGCAACGCATGCACAAAACCGAAAACACTTCAGAATATGTTCTAAAGCAGAATTAAAACAAAAAACTATATTCAAGGAGAGAGAAAAAGAAGTCTGGTGGATTCGTGCATTGACTTCCAGTAAATATTTCTTTTTTGATAAAGTAAATATTAATATTTTTTGAACCGAAGACGTCATTAGAAAAGAAAGGGTAGCCAATTTAAGTGGGCATTTTGACGGGGTTTTTTGTTTTTTTTAATTTGCAAAACAGATGCAAATTTTTAAAAATTGTAGAAAAAAACGAAAAATCTCTAAAACAGCATTCGAAAAATAATTTTTTAATAGGGTTAATATTAATATTTTTTTTAACCGAAGATGTCGTTAGAAAGGAAAAAGTACTCTGGTTAAGTGGATAATTTTTATTTTTTACTGTTTCTTTAAGATTAGTTGGATGCAGATTTTTAAAAATTGCAGAAAAAACGAAACACTCTAAAGCAACTTTCGAAAAATAATTTTTTTGATAGGGTTAATATTAGTATTTTTTTAAACCGAAGATGACGTTAGAAAGGAAAAAGTACAGTGGTTAAGGGGGTAAGTTTTATTTTTTCTATTTCGTTCAGAAGGATGCAGATTTTTAAAAATTGCAAAGAAAAAGAAAAAATGCGAAAACAGCATTACAGAAATATTATTTTTTAAATAATTATTTATTTTACCGAAGACGTCGTTAGAAAGAAAGAAGTACCCTCTGTAAGTGGGTATCTTTTATTTGTCGTATTTCAAACAGGACAGCGGGTGCAGAGTTGAAAAAACACGAATTCGAAGTACGGAATATATATATATTTCAAAAGGTAAAGAGTTAAATATGGTTAACAAAAAAAACCGTTAGAGAGAAAAAAAAAAAGTGCAATAATTAAATAAGTATTTTTTTTTCTTTTTTTTTTTTGAAGGGAAAAAAAGAGAAAAGAAAGAAAAAAAAAAGAGAAAAAAGGAAACTTTGTTTTGTTTTTTTCGTTTTTTTCTATGTTTGCAGAACACCAGAAAGCTTCGGAAATCGTCACATAACCACGATCGTCGTCAGAACGCTATTTTAAGATGATGGTTTTTAATTAGTATCTCGGTTAATTAACAAAAAAATATAAAAATCTGATCATCAGATACATTTAGACCTGGCCTTGGACTATCCTCCTCCAAATTGTCTGACCTCTCAATGCAGTAGATTTTCTTCCCATCGCCGAAAGCCACACACACGATAAACGGACAAACATCTGTGCTTTATTAATATAAATTCATTAAAAGTTTAGAAATTTCTAAATACTTACTTATATTAGTTATTTACCTTATGCTAACTAATATAAGGTAAATAAGTAGTATACTAATACTATCTTATATTACTTTTTTAATACCTTGTTGTTCTTAATGTAATTGAAATAATCTGCTTATAAATAAAAAAGTAAAACACATTAAAATTATTACATTTAAGTACACAATAAAAAACAATTTCTGAAAATGCGTAAAATCAATATTACTTAGAATATTTTTTAAATGAAATTAATTCGTTAAAAATTAATTAACATGAATTAAAAGTTTATAATTTGTAAATACTTACCTTATACTAGTTAAACAAGAAAATACAAATTATTAAAGTAACTTAATTAAATGTGCTATCAGTTTTTTTGCTTAGGTATATTTTTTTTTCATTTAACATTTATTGAGATGTATGTCTAGTTTCATTTAATATTTTCGCTTCATCAAATTATACATTATTCACGAAAATATAGCCGAAATTGTTCGTTGTGAGTCTAAAACATTTTTATGCCCTTCCCCACTTAATCTAACAAGAGAACATGTTTTGGTGAAGACCACACCTAGCATTGAGACCTGGTGCATTTTATAGACATATAGACAAAAATTAGACAACCGATAAAAAATTTCTATAAAAATCGTATTTTAGTATAGCGGATGCGCCAAAAGTTCATTAAAACCTTAAAAATTAATTAAAAAGAAACGAATGATGCTACAAATTTCGGTTTGCAGAAATGGGATTAGAGGGAGATAGGATTTTTTTAATAACAAAAAAAGTTGTAGTGGAGCAAATTACCGATAGATGGCGCTGGCATACATAATATGAAGCATGTGTATGCAAATTAGACTTACAGTAAAAGACCCATTTCTGCGAAGCGTCTGACAAGCTTCAGTATCCCAGCACATGAAACAGGCTCTTTTCTCGTCGTTAGTCCTTTTGCCATGCGAAATTTTCGCAATGCGCCAGTTGCTGATTCCATGTTCTTCTAAAAGGGTTTAACCAACAGCGCTTGATCTGGTGACAATAGCATACTGCTGGCATCGAATGAAGAATCTGTGCGCATTGAGGGGTTTTATTGGCAGCCTGATTTGCAGAAATCTGCTTCATAAGCATGCAACGCCATCTATCGATTATTTTTAACCAAATTTTTTTGTTATTATTAAAAAAATTCCGATCTCCCTCTAATTCCATTCCTGCAAACCGCAATTTTTTAGCATCATTTGTTTCTTTTTAATGAATTTTTAAAGTTTTTACGAACTTATGTCACACCCGGTATATTTTTGTATACATTTAATTTTAAAATAATGAATTTTGAATTGTTAATTTCACGCCAAAAGCGAGATAAGTCGCCAAATAGGGTAATACGAATCTAAACCTCTACTCACATACAGCAGACGACTATCTTTCGGCCAGGCTTGCGGGGAAATATTCTACGGTAACGAATAAAGCCAATTTCGCTTTGCCAAAAATTCAATTACAATATTTTATTTTTTCAAAATGAAATTCGTAGGTTCTTGAAGGAATTTTTAATCATTTTTCAATACTTTCTTTTATTATTAATTTTGTGTTTTAAAATACTTTAAAAGATATTTCATTATAATAGTCCGATAAGTGGTCTCAAAAATTACATTTTCAGACAGTTATGCTGCTGTAAAATCAATAAATACGATTTTTGCAGCCAAATTTTATAGGTTCTCCAACTTTGGCTTATAGGGTTATAAAATGCACCAGGTCCCAGTGCTAGGTTTACGCTTCACCAAAAGTGGTTTCCTTGTGAGCCTACTTAATTAATAAACTGTTTGTGTGTACATTAAATCTTCAATTGAGTTAGACAATTGGTTTATATTTTACTGTAAAGTATTTTTCTATGTTGAATGTAATTCTAATTCAGTAACGGTATCTTATGAGCATAAATATTTTTTTTTTTTTTAAAGAAAGGAAAAGAAAAAGGAATATCTGCCCCGAAAATACCTGCTATAATTTTTTTTTCTTAAAAATACACATAAATGAACAAAATTTCTTAAAAATGCGCTTCATTTTAATCATTTGTTATTTAAAATTTTTGGTATATTTTCTTAATTTAAATATTTTATTTATTTTTATATTATTTAAAAAAAGAAAAGAAACAAGAAAGAAAAAAAAGGGGGAGGAGTTAGTTTAATAAATATGTCAAATGTTTACTTTAATTAAATTCAACAACGCAATTCAAATCAATGAAGAAAAAAAAATTCAGCAAGCAATTATAATAATGTTGTTATTCGAGGTTTTCAAAGCATCGCACACATTCGTAAGTCAAGTGGAATATTTGAATTTGATCATAACTAGAAATTAATATTGATTAGAAATACAATTATGAAACGGAAAAGGAATTAAATCAAGTTTTATCTGTTTTCATTACAAGGATTTTCTATTTTACTGCTACTTTATTTCACTTAATATTTATTTTTCAATTAGTTTCCCAATTTTCTTTCATTAAAATAATTCAGATACAGATCTGAAGTTGATAAAATATTTATACACTTAAGTTAATTACAATGAAAGTTTTTTCCTATTAATTATTTTTTTCATTCGTAATCCTCTTTATTAGATTTTCTGAAAACTATATTCTCTAATTCTTATTTTATATTAATTTTTCTTTAAACACAGTTTCTGTTATTTAATTTTACATATTTTTTTTTAATTATTTATTTACATCTTTTCTTATACGTATTCCAGAACTTAATTTTTTTTATTCAACCATAATTTTTAAATAAGTTTTAATTAGTAAATGAGCATACGTTTTTACAAGGTTTTCTTTTTTTTCAATGACGGAAAATTTCATACATAGGGGATAGTAGGGTAAAATTGAGTACCTAACAGTTTTCCTTTGTTGACAAAAGTCTAGAAGGGCGGAAAAATTAGAACACTCCATAAAAGTGTTTGGGGACATTTGGGCTATTGAAAAACCACACTTGTTGCCACAGGAAATTTCTTCTCTACTTGGGAAAGTCGTTTTCAAGGACCATCTGAAACATCTCCGAATTTTAGTGGTAGAGTGAAACCGGATACTATTCAGAAATTAGCTTTTTACACTTCGAGTAACATAAACCTTTATTGTAATAAATTTCGAATCAAACTTTATAACATATATACATTTTTTAAAGTCAGCAACTTTTCTTTCAGGTTTTCAAGCAATTTTTAATGCTGTCATGCAGTTTTTAATGTTGCTCTCTCAGCTTTTACTTCTCGTATCCGCTGCACTCCTCATGTGCCCACTCTTTGCAGACTAAACATTGTATCCATCCGTCACTACCTGTTGAGTGAAGAAACAAATCATTGCAGAATTCAATGCAAAACCGTTAGTACCCGGTTTTGCCTTCACTACTTCATCGTGTGCACTACACTCGACCAAAAATCAACAGGGTCGTTCTCCTGGATAGCTGGATGTACACACTTCTACTTGGCATCACAATATCGTGTGAAACTATAGAAAACAGTGACTTAATTACCTGAATCGATCCGTCAAACTGGATTTATTTAACAGGTGGTCACCCGTGTTAAATAAGTCCAGTTTAACAGAAAAGACGGCGAAAAATTAAAACTTTTAAGGAGAATTTCTTTCCAATAGCACTGCACGGACACAGAGATTAACTCACTTCATAAGCCGATGGCACACTGCTATGGGACGCTAAGGGATGTACTTAAGACGAGTGCTGTCCACAGGGCAGCAACCAACAGGGAGAAAACAGGGTAGCCGGTTTTACCTTACTCTCCTATATGTGTGTGTGTATTAATCATTTTGAAATTTTCATATATTTCATAAGTAAAATTTCGGTTTTTCCTATTTATAATTGATGGGGTCGGGGCAAGAAAGTGCCAAGCCCCATTTTTGGTGAAATAAATCTAACACTGTAATCCGTTGCTTAATATTGTAAATTATAATATCCAACATATAATTTGTTTCTAATGTCACTTGGTCGCAGCATATGTGACAAGTTTCGTTTTGCCCCAGATGTTTATGCCGTGAATGAAGATAGCTAATTTACAAAAAACGTAATAGTATAATATCATTAAAGTAATGTCATATTGTTACTCAGAATATCTCAAATGTTGCTAAGACATTGGCGAAAAAACTTTAGGTTATATATCTTGATTTGAGTATTTGATCAAATTTTCAAATTGAAATATCCCAGAATTTCAAAAATGTGGATTCGCACTCTCTTGCCCCGACCCCCTCAATTGATGATTACAAGTCAGGTAAACAGTTGTTATTTTTAGCACTAAATTTTCCATATATTAAAAGTGTACACTATAGGTTTCAGCGTCCTGTATATGAATGAGTTTTTCTATGTGTTATTTTCATATATAATCACATAAAAGTTATATTAAAAATCACTATAAGTTTGGATTTAAATTTTTAAATACAAATTTCAATACCAATATAAGTCTATTAATGTCATACAAACAACCATGGATTGCGCTAAAAAAAAAGTTATATATATATATATATTTATATATACATACACAGGGTGACTTTTTAATCGAGAGCAGACAATATTTAAAAAAGGGCAAAAACATAATGTTGATCCAATCCTATCTCTTACCATTTCCGACTTATACGACTTAAGAAAACTGTTTCAAGTTAAAAAAAAAAAAAAAAAAAAAAAAAAAAATTTTGGAGGTTTTTGAAAGACTTACATAAATACACTACTAAAATAAACACATGTTTAGAAAGAGCAGAAAAAAACTCTATCAATTAACCCCATTTTCACCAGAGTATCTGGATTTAACGGCGTGCTATAGGCTCTGAAATATTGTGGAATAAATGCGTTGCCCAATAAAACCGAATTGTCTTCAAAATCAGTGACTCGCAATTTCGCAAACACCCTTCATGCTATAATTGGTGACATTTACAAAACATTTGTCCATTCCACCAACTTTCAAATGAGCTTATACAATAAACGATATGAGTGGTCTATTTCAGAAGAAATTTATCCTTTTATTTTGTAATACCGTCACTGAAATCGGAGTTCGTTCATACATTCTACAAACGATGGTGGATAAATGGAAGGTGTGCAAATTTGTCGCTATCTGCATATGAACTCTTTTGGATATGCAGACCCCTTCAAACTCGCGGGAACAAAAGGCCGTAGCAATGCATCATGCATTCTACACGTATTTCGATGGTAGGTACGTTGAGCACATTTAACTTGATTTTCTTATTAAAATAAACTGTACCTCCCTTACATGTAGTATTATTATTAGTAAATACGCGTCTGCCTAATAATGCCACACTTTTGCATGCAATTAGTGGCGTATTTAAGCTGGTGGTTGGATATTTAAAAAATCATATTTCTGGGCTTCTAATAAAGTTATTTTTTTATGTGTCACAGCATTTCATACTAAATCGAGTACGCTCTTGCAATTGACATTTTTTAGGTGCGTTCGTAATTATAAAAATACGTAGCACCTATAGTCGTCGTCTGGTCCGTCCGTCTGTCCTCATATAACAGCGCAAAAACTACCCAACCGAATGGTTTGAAATTTAATATATATAATGGTTGCAGAATTTTGTCGAGTCATTTCAAATTTTATGAAAATCGAATCAAAACTTAAAAAGTTATTAATGAAAGTTTTCTTTATTCTGTTAAATCCTATCATACGTAACCTATATAATAAAAGCGCAAGTCATGTGACTGAGGAAAACAAATACGGGCTAACTACATCTTTTTTCATATGTCAAGCGGTCATTTTTATTAAAAATTATTTTTTCGAATAAAATTGCATAAAAGTTACATTTTTAGAAAGATCGTTCTAAAAAATTGTTTCACCCAGAAAAAGGAATTGATTAAAACTACAAAACATGTTTTGTTGAGTACAATTTGGTTGTTTTAGCAAAATTCAAGTAAAATTGAACCATTTTACTTGCATTAACAAAACATTTTTTGCTGACGATACAAAATGTTTGATTGGAATTGCAAAAAAAAAAATTTTTTTTTGTTGATTCAAACAAAATTTCCATTGACCTATATTTAAACAAAAAGTTTTGTTGGGTCAACCAAATTTTTGTTGATTCAACAAAACTTTTTTCTGGGTGTTGCTTGAGAGATCAGTTACATTCAACAATTTCTAGATTCTGTGATAACTACAGTGGAAATTAGGCTAACCGAATATCTCAATCCATTAGAATAAATAAACAGAGGAGATTCGTTCATTATGAGTCATACAAATACTAAACCATGGAGGTAATCATTCGCAAAGCAAGATCTCCATGGTGAAAAAAAAAATCGCATTTGTAAAAACGTGGTAATACGTAATGAGAAAAAAAACAGGCATGTTCATTTCGCTTCTAGCAGACTACATAATTTATTTCACTAAAATAATGAGGATGAATTTTTACATTGTGAAATTAGTTATAAAACGAATGCACCTCATATGTCATGTTTAACGTACAATTTCCAACTTGTTTGATATTTCGGACAGTTTACCAGAAAGGAACGCTAACTCCGCAGTTTACTACTAGATGGCTCTGTAAATGGTATCATTGCACAGCACATAACCACTTTACTATACCGAGGTATAGTCCGTAGATCAGGAAATGGCGGTTGGACCTCCCTCTCCGGAACAGAGTCCATTTCGAGGAAGGCAGGATGGGGTTGGGGGGAAGGGTTGCTTTAGGACAAAAAAAATCGCCAAGTAATACCTCTCCCGATATTCCCATGCGCTCGTTTCGCCAGACCTGTTTTTTCTTTGATCAATAAGCAGCGTATTGCGTTTCTCTCTTAATTATTATTATTATTATTAAACTGTTGTTTTCACAACAAACTTATTTTTATATAAAAAACTAATTGTTATTTACGTTACAATCTGCAATGGCTCCGAATGGAAAAACAATTCGTTCGAAAGAAAGGATGATTGTGAATAAATCACAAAGTTTTTTGAAAAAGAAGCAGAAACTTTTGTCTTCTTTATCGCAAGCACAAAAGCTGTTGGATAATCCAAAAATTCTATTTGAAGTCGAAGCCCACAAAAAAAATTTCTTGACCCAACCCGAAATCCTAATTAAAAGAAAATTACCCCCCCCCCCCTTTTTTTAAACGTAACTATGGAATAATAGTCAGCAATGTATAATATGTCTAAAATCAGTTTTATCATTTATTTAAAAAAAAAATATAAATAAATACTCATTCATATTCAAATGCTATACAGTTTTGAATTTGAATTTTTTTTTTTCTGAATTGCCTTTTGTAAAGTCGTGTACCCGAGCCCGAAACAATTATATTTAACCAGACCCACAACGAAAAATAAATTAGTCCCGAACCATAGAAACTTAATGAAGCTCATAATTTGAAACCATTAATCTAGATAATACTTCTAATTTATCTTACAATGTATGTCATATTTTGCATATATTGTTATTCTACAAAAAAAAAAAAAAAAACAGAAAGAAAAAAAGGAAGAACGAAGAAAAAAAGATTAAATCTTGATATCTCAAATCTCTTTATATATTTTCTCCACTCTTCCGTTGAAAATCGGGATGTAAAAATTTATTATACTACGGGATTTGTTAGGCAAAGAACGTGTATATTTTTTTCATTAATTCTGAATCTTTTAGTATTTATTTTTTAACTATAAAGTTAATTTACAAAAAAAATGCTATTACAACAAAACTGAAATAAAATTTTACAAACTAAAAGAATTCATAAAAGTTAGAACTACATAATTAGAAAAAAATCCCTGACGGCTCGGCCTACAGGCACAGGTAGATTTTGAAGAAGCAGACTTTGGGGCTCCTGTTTGTTGGGAATTGCGGAAGAAATGACCTTTTTGCCATGATGCGGCAGTTGGAACCGCCCACTTCGAAACCTAACTTGCTTGCAGGCGAAACCGGCAGGGATTTTTTTCTTTTCTTTTTTAATAAGGGTTGGTCCTATAAAAAACTTGTCAGTATGAAAGTTTTAGATAATATTGAGAGGATTTATAATAAATTTAAGCGGATTTGATATCTTGTGAATTGACGAAGTTAAGATTTTTTCACTTCTAACACCCCCTCCCCCTTCGGGCCATTTTTAATGATATAAAAAATCTGTTATACATAAATTTTCGGCCCTTTTCCTAGAAGTAATAATAACTTTAAACGGATTCGATACGTATCCTAATTAAGAAATTATGGGTTTTTTTTCTGTTTTCACAAAAAGCACCCCTCCACCCCTTGGTTCGATTTTACCCATTAACGAACTTGACCGAGATTTTATGCCCCTTGATTTTATGTATCCGTTTGGAAGAAATTTATGCATAATTATTGACGTTATCGTGTCCATAAAAAAGTGACATAAATAGATAGATAAAGTTTTGAAATGGGGGTTCTGGGTTCTGGGAGTCATGATCGGCGTAGATGTGCAAAAATTTTTCAAAAATTCCAACTTAAGGGAGAATGTAATAGGTAGTATTTCTTACGAAATCTACTTAAAAACAGCCCCGCTAGCAAAAGGGAGAAAACGGCGACAAAGCTTTAAATATGGCAAACTACACTTTCCCGCGTTAACAGTTTGACCGTTCGGGAGCTATTGGACTCGTCCACTTCTACGTCATGAATGATTGACAGGCGCCATCTCCTGAACGACGAACATTATCATGCTCATGACTATAGATGTGAGCTCGACTTTGACAATGACTATGACTCTCACCGTTTTAAAGTTAACAGCAATTTAGTGCGCTCCCTGTATATACATACATGTACATATTTAAAACAATATTATGTTTTTTTTTTTCTTTAATGCCAAATATTTAACATTTTATCTCTTTTTCATTATGAACATATTCTGCTATTTATTATTTGAATATAACGCATTGTATGTATTAAGTGCTTATTCAAATAATTTTAAATATATTTTTAAAAATAAATAAAATAAGAATTCATTTTTGTAATTTTTTCTCCTACATATAGTTTTAGCTGAATATTTATTCATTTTTTTGTTCCTGATACATTTCTTAACTTTATTTTAAAAAATAATAGTTTACCTGAAAATTATATGTATAATTTATCACAAGGTATTTCTAGTTTTTTGAAAGCTTTTATTAATTTAGTATTTTATTTCTTTTTCTTTCTTTACATTTTATAATTCAAGAGAATAGAAGAAATACAAATTGATTCAATCACGCGACTGCGGGTTCATCTGCGATTTTTTTTCTACTTGTCCCTAGTGTCAATTTTTTCTCGGACATTAAGCCATTAAACAAAATTGTCTTCTTAAATTTGTTGATTATATTAGTACTGACAATATATAAAATATGGAGAAAAACACTTAAAAAGGAAAATTTGATTTTAAACTAATGCAAAAAACTTTAAGTAAAAAATCAATTGAAATTTTAAATTAAAAACCAAATTGTTAAATCAAGACAATTTTTAAAATATCGATCCAGCTTTATATTCCTTTTACTTTACTACAAAAAATTTCATTCCTTTTGGGGCGAAATTTCGGACACTTCTCAAAATTTTATGTTTTTAATCTTTGTCTGGTTATTTAAAAAAAAAAAAAGAAAAATCATGCGTCAAGCATAGATTATGTAACACTTTCCAACGCTTCCAAAATAATTTTACAAATCATACCGTTTAATAAGCTAAAAGATAACATCTAAGTAATCCGAATACTTTTATTCAGCCCTGTATAGGATCTTTAGATTTGTATATATACTACATAGGATGTTAAATTTTAGTTCAGTTAGGAAACGCGTAGCAAAATTTTAAAATTCTCCGTCTGGAGTTAAATAATACGGAAATGTGTTCGCGAACTTTTGTGCTTCCCAGTATAAGATATACAGAATTTATACACACCACATAATAGACAAAAAGCGAGTTAAAATTAAAATCGCGATCAGTAACTTAAAACGCACTTCCAGGAATTATTGTTAACTTACAGTAGAGAATTCTTTTGTGTGTCCCTGTAAATGAACGATGACTGCTGTACACACACTATTCTGTAGTAAGCCTCTTGAAATACACCTTAGTGATATATATAAATTTCAATGCGTTTAAAATAGGGAAACATTATTTAAATAAACCGCAGACGATTTTTCTCCATAGACGTAATGTAACAGAATTCTTTTGACTGTCCCTGTAAAGTAACTATAAGTGCTATGCACACCCTATTCCATATTAAGCTTCTTCTAATGCACCTTAGTGATATATATAAATTTCAATGCGTTTAAAATAGTGAAACATTATTTAAATAAACCGTCAATGATTTTTCCCCATAGACCGCAATGTAACGGAATTCTTTTGAGTGTCCCTGTAAAAAAACTATAAGTGCTACACACTTCCGTTGAAATAGGGAACATGCTACAGATAACGACTATAACATATAAAAATTGCAGAGCAATCCGAGCATATTTACGGGAGTTAGAGCACGGACAGACGGACAGACGGCAGACGGCCAGACGGCCAGACAAACCGAAGTCATAAACACTTTTCAACTAGGTTGGAAAGTGTTAAAAAAAAAGAAAGAAAGAAAAAGAAATTTCTCGTGTGATGCAAACATTCGTGTATCATTTGAAAGAGAATTTAATACCTACTGAATTTAATGGAACAAAAAGAAAATTTTCAAATGCCGTTGCCTTTAACACCAATAGTAAAACAACTTTGTTTAATTAATTAATTAATAACAAAACTTGATTTAAAATATTAATAATTAATTCATATTTAATTTAATTTAATTTAATTTAATTTAATTTAATTTAATTAATTTAGATAATAATTTAATTAATTATTTGATTTAATTAATTTAATTAAAAAAACACAAGTCTGTATAATTTTAAGAAATAACACGATAATTACTCATCATAAAAATTATTAAAATTATTCGTACACCGTAAAAATAAAAGAGAGAAATTTTTTTGATATAGCAATAAGATTTACGAAAATAGAATATAACCTCTTCCGAGTTACTCACGAGTCTGGAAAGCCTTCGAGTCTGGAAAGCTTTCCTTTATCTTAAGGAAACACAAACAGAACCAATAGATGTACGAGATTTAAAGAAGTATTTTTGAAATTAAAGTTTCTTTTGCTGCCCGTAATTTTCGAAAATGTTTCCGAGCACTTTTTACAGTGTATAAATCAGTTTTCTCAACCCGATATCAACAGGAAATATCGGTTTTTCGGATGCTAACAGTTCTCAAGTAAACATTTTTCTGTCCAACAAATATGCTGAATTAAAGCATAAAATAAACATTATATACATGAACTAACTTGTCGGATGTGCCAATCCGAAAACTTTCTTCAATTTCATACATGTTAATGCTTCAAAAAGCGTAATTCTCTTAACTATGCATTTTAGAATCCAAAAATTCAGCATAGAAGCGTCACCTGTTATATGATTTATATGAAAACCTAATCAACACCAATTTATTCCAAGGTCTACAGAATATGAAGTTTGATGAAATCCCGTGCATTAATTCTTCAGATATGAATAGTGCTCAAATCGTATAAATCCTGAAAAATGCCGCATAGTAGTGCCACCTGTTGGGCTATTTACGCCAAAACCTAATCAGCAACAACTTATGTCAACGTCTAACTGAATCTGAAGTTTGACGAAAATCCATGCACTGGTTCTTGAGTTAGAGCTATTGCGGAAATCGCTAAAAATGCAGCATAGCTGTGCCACCTGTTGTTCTATGTTACTTTGTTTTTCATAGTGAAATGAGTTTATCACGCATTCAGAGAATTGCACTACTTCAAACTTATTTTAAATGTAAATCATATGAAAGGTGCAAAGATGTTTGGCTAAATAAATATCCAAATGATGCAATACCGAGTGAAGATACGCTATACCGGCTCGTTCGACAATTTCGTAATACAGGTTCGGTGGAAGACAAGCACAGGAGTGGAAGCCCGAAAGTTGTTACACCAGCCTTTCTGTAAAACACTTAACGAAGCACATTGCGAACTCCTCAAAAATCCGTGAGAAATGGGTGCATCTCGTGGATCGACACATAAGGCTTTGAAAGCTTTGCATTTTCGTGCTTATCGTGTAAAAATGGTACAGAAGATAAAGCCACGGGGCTTTGAGAAGCAGCTTCATTATTCCGGAGATTTATTCGAAACAACACACAGATTTTGGACAAAATATTTTTCTCCGATGAGGCATATGTTTTCATTTAGGCGGTTACTTGAACACGCAAAACTCTTGCTTTTAGGCGACGACCAAACCCCATTCATTAATGCAAAAACCTTTACATTCTCAAAAAATTGGCGTATGGTCTGCTGTATCACGCAAAAGGATCGTAGGACCTCTGTTTTTCGAATCAATAGTTAGTCGTTCTGTATACTGGAAACTTATCCAGCAATTTGTTGCATTGTTAGAAGTGAATGAACGAGATCCTTGGTTCCAACAAGATGGTGCAACATGTCATGCAAGTAATGAAACCATGGACATGCTTGAAGAATTTTCAATGAATGAAGAAGACTCATCTCAAAAATTCTTTGTCCACCTCGATCCCCTGATCTGAGCATCCCGGAATTTTTTTCTGTGGGGATATTTAAAACACAAAGTTTATGCAAATAATCCTCAAACAATAGATGATCTGAAAATTGCCATTACTCAAATGATAAAAAAAGTCACTCCCAGCATGCTAAAACGCGTTTCTACAAACATGCGCAAACGAATTCCGCTTTGCCCCCTAGAAATGGATGGACATTTTGAACATTTATTATAAATATAAGTTCAGTATTTTTTCCTACGTGATGTTAAAAGTGCTTTTTATCATTAGCATAAAAATAATCGTTTAAAGGCTTGATGTTTTGTGAATAATAAATACATATGTCGTCAGTACGGGAACTTTTAGGACACGCGCTATCAAGGTCTAACAGAATCTAAAGTTTTATTAATTTCTGTGCATTAGTTCTTGAGATATGACTATCTCTAAAATCGTGTAAATTCTGAAAAATGAAGCTTGGCAGCGTCACAGTTTGGGCTATTTACAACAAAACGTAATCAGCCTCTATTTATGTTAAGGTCTAACAGAATCTGAAGTTGATAAAATTCTGTGCATTAGTTCTTGAAATATAGCTATCGTGAAAACGTGAAAAATGCAGCATAGCAGTGCCACGTGTTTGGCGATTTACAACAAAAACTAATCATCCCTAATTTATATCAAGGTCTAACTGAATCTAA
Organism: Maratus michaelseni; assembly: GCA_963931845.1. Classification (NCBI taxonomy): domain Eukaryota; kingdom Metazoa; phylum Arthropoda; class Arachnida; order Araneae; family Salticidae; genus Maratus; species Maratus michaelseni. The sequence continues at coordinate 200,654,926 of OZ007596.1, forward strand.
AATGCTATTAAATTTCGTGCTTTTGAGATAGAGCGCCAACAAAATTTTTGTCACATGCAGCCACACACAGACAGACAAACAGACTTGCAGACATTTTCTAAAAACAGTCAAATCGTGTTCACGACCTTCTAAAGCGTATAAATCCGTCGAAAACCTATAACGTTAAAATTTTTCATGAATCCAATATTTTCTTCTTGTAAAGATAGAAGAAAGTAGTAATAATAAAGTGAACATAATAAAATATAATATAATAAAATGATAACATTAATAAATTCTATTAAGGAGCTACATATGTCCACTTGAGAATTGACAACAAAATAATAATAATGTTGACAAAATAATAATAATAATAAACATATATTTAAAACAAAATAAAAAAGATACTGCGTGTTGATACCAGGTTAATAAAACTGATTAATGCACTTTAAAAACTACATGGAAACGTTTTCGAAAATTACAGGAAGCAAAACAAACTTTCGTTTCAGGAATGATTCTTAAATCTCGGAAATCTATTGGTGTATGAGGTTCCTCAAGATAATGGAATACTTTTCGCAATCGTGGGTAACTCGGAAAAGGTTCGTAAACCTTCTTGCTAAATCAAGAAACATTTCTCATTCTTACATTTTACAAAGTACCATCAAAACTATACGAACAAATGATTTTTCTCTTAAAATGTACTAAAGTACAAATGCTTTCTGAATTCAGAGACAGTTCTAACGACGTCATCTGTCGATGATATTTTTGACTAAAATGTGAAAGCTTAGTAAAGAAATTCTCGACTTCACCCATTAAGGTGATTCTCAAATTCCCTGCTGAATAAGGCGAGACTTTCTGACTCATTTTTAAACATAAACGCGTAGAATTAGCAAGTTTAACTACGAAAGCGATTTGGAATCGAATATCGTTTTCTATTTTTTGATAATTAAATTAAGTATCGAGTTATAAGCGATTCTTGACGTGTGACAACAATTTTTTGTTTTTTCTCGAGCTACGGTTCAAAACGCCGACTTTGACAGTATCTTCTGAAAGATCGTCTACATTTACCAAAAAATGGAAATCGCCATTCGATTACATAGTTTCTCAATAGCTGCCCATTTCATGCATTTCCGATCAAAAATGAATTCAGAAATGTGTCAGAAAGTAGCTCCTTTCGATTTGAGAACAACCTTAAGGCTGTTGGTCAGCCATATCTCAAACTTCCTTCTCCAATATTAATCCTATGGGATTAGAATGCAATGCATTCGTATTTTCAAAATTCTACATCAGCAATGTGATGGATTGACCATCAACTTGGTACTTTCTATTGGGATTAAGATAATTCCAGAATAATGTAAATAGTTTCTTGATTGGCATCCATTGAAAGAGAATAATCCTGATGAAATAAAATACTTATTTTCATTTCAAGTTTAAATGAAAAGCTTTCCCATCTTGAATAGCCATGACAACTGTGTGGTCATTGTATCTATGACAAAGTCTTCTAAGGGAAGTTAAAAATGTGTCAGGAAGTTATTTTGTATGGATAGCAAGACCCAAAGAAAGGAAATTCGTAGTGCTTTGAAAGTGGAAGTAGGTGAATGGAAGGGGATGTCAATCAAAGAAGATTATGCAGTGGAAAGAAGTAGTTTTTCTTCGCTATATAAAGGAGGCTGGTTGGTGGGTTCAAAAGAGAGAAGAAAGAGAGTTTCTGACCTGGTCTTGATGTTGTTCATGAGATTGTACGAACATGCGTTGTAAATATTCATCATCATTTCATTTTATTGTTATTTTGGAATGAAGTTTTTTCGTTTAAAACGATATGAAGCGCTTGATTATATATATGTGCGATCACGTTACCACAGCAAATTAAAAAGTTTAACTTACGTTTTCTGTATACTCTTCTTGAAGGATCTCTCTCTCTTTTTAGTTTATAAAATATTTCTAAAATACACAGGGTGTCCCAAAAAGGAGTACCTATTTTTAAAAATGAATAAGAAACAAACGAATAGAGTTATTGAATAAATTCTTGTAGGAAACTGTTGTGTGAAGTCTGGAATTTTGTTTAGAGTACTTTATTATGTTAGTTAAAATTCTTACCGACAGATGGCGCTGCGACTACTGCATTCATCAGCAATAGTTGAAAATTAAATGACAATATTTTCAATATGTCCTCAATTCATCACAATAACATGCCGGAGTCTTAGAATGAACTTTCACTGACCACATCTGCTTCTGTCTGGTCTTCACGCATGCTCCGTTTGTTCATATATCCACCAAAATGTGCTGTAGCGCCATCTGTCGGTCAGATTTTGAACTATCATAATAACGTTTTCTAAACAAAATTCCAGACTTCACACACCCGTTTCCTGCAAAAAAAAATTTAATAACTCTATTCGTTTGTTTCTTATTCATTTTTAAAAATAAGTACTCCTTTTTGGGACACCCTGTATGTTTAATTTTATATTTTATGTGTTAAAATCTTAATGAGGCTGGCCATTTGTGAGTAAGAATTTAACACGTCAAATAAATTAAAATATAGATAAAAATGCTGATACAAACAGAACACAAAAGGGCTTATAAAATCATTTTAATATAAAGATCGATCAAGATCTACAACGATAAACAAACTATTCTCGCAAATTTTTGAAAATAAACTTGAAAAACATAAATCACGAGATCAGCAGTAATAAAAGCAGTTGCTCAAAATAGTCAACTTTAAACGTGGAAATTAATATTTCCTTATTGCTTTTTTTTGAAAAAATACCTCGTGCCAAATTTGAGATAATTCAAATAAGGCTGATTCATTGCAAATGGTCTCGTTATGCATACAGATTTTTATTGATTCATGGATAATAAGATGATTCGATGATAAGATGGATGATAAGATGATAAGTAGATTCTTTTCTACAAATAAAATTAAACAGCTATTTTAGAAATATTTTGTCAACTAAAAACAAAGGGACATCATTCAAGAAAAATGTAAAGCAGAAAGAAGTTAAAAATATTAATTTATTGATAAAAAAAATATTAAATACAAATACATTGCAAGCCCATAGGATTAACGTTGAAGAGGGGAATTTGAGATCTGACTAACCAACATGCTTCATTCTTCTGCAAAAACAACTTCATTGGCGGATCTCCATTTACTTTTATTGGATTTTAAAAACCAGTCTGTCCACATTATGATAACTTGTAAATACTATTAGAAATTTTTACTTTTTACTTTTTTTTAATGAAATGCATCATATACATGCATCGATAGGAAATTTTCATAACTTTTTGAGGGTTCGAAATATTAATTTCTAAAAGTATTTCTTTTTATCTATTTAAACTGGTAAAGTATTTTATTGCTAAAATTATTTCATTTACCAATACTACTTGAGCTTTTAATTAAAGAACTTTCAAGATGCATTGATGCACTTTCCCCTTCCTCTTGAAAATTCAGCTGAACAAGCTTTTCAATAAAAGTCATTAATAAGTTGCATAATTAAGATTTCAAAAAGTCTTTATATTACTGAATTAATTAAAGTGGAATATGTGGAAAGATTATAGTTAAGTAAAAGTAAATAGCGAGAGGAAAATATTTCCGATTTATTATATTTTCATCCTGAAAAGAATATTGAATGTAATATTGCTTTATATAGTCTGGTCATAAAGTTATATTAATACCAGGCGTTCCAATCCTGGCTACCCTGGTTAATGATAAACAATATACTCCGTAGTGTACAGAACGTAGGTGAAAAGCGCTTTTATTTGAAAACTCTAAAAGGTTTTATTCACTTAGTATATTTTTTAAATTTTTCACCAACGACACCAAAAGCCATATTTGATTACTTTACTTTCGTATTAGCCGAGGAATTAGAATTCCCGGATTAAAGTGATATGACTTTTTACGAGTAAAGTAAATTGAATCAAATTTCATGTGTGTGTTAAGTTAATTTAAGGTTATATTACACTGTTAAAAATTTGCAGCAAACTGTCCAGTCATTTGACCGTTTTTGTAAAAAATGGTTACATAACCGTAATTTAACTATATTCTGACCATAAAATGAGCAATAATATGGTCAGAATAGAGTTAAATTACGGTTATGTAACCATTTTTTACAAAAACGGTCAAATGAATGGACAGTTAGCTGCAAATTTTTAACAGTGTAATATACTGACTTCTAAATAACAATTATGAATACGTTAGGTAGTGATTCGTAATCTTTTCTACATTGCTTCTTCCCTACCTAAAATAACTTGCAAAAACGCCACCTTTATCGTCTTTTTTTTTCTTTCTTTTTTTTTCTTTTTATGTTACCAATAAGTACACTGAAAATTCCCAGCACACATTCGGAACACATATGAAACATTTTGATTCAAAAAAAGTGTTTCAGTTACCTTAATGTGTACTGAAATGTGTTCCGAATATGCTCCGTTATAAAGAAAGCGTTCCGAAAGTGTACCGAAAATGTTCTGATCAGGATATTTGTTAAATCTAAACTTGAGAACACGTTTGAGAACAGATTGGGAGCACATATGAAACACTTTGATTCAAAAAAAGTGTTTCAGTTACCTTAATGTGTACTGAAATGTGTTCCGAATATGCTCCGTTATAAAGAAAGCGTTCCGAAAGTGTACCGAAAATGTTCTGATCAGGATATTTGTTAAATCTAAACTTGAGAACACGTTTGAGAACAGATTGGGAGCACATATGAAACACTTTGATTCAAAAAAAGTGTTTCAGTTACCTTAATGTGTACTGAAATGTGTTCCGAATATGCTCCGTTATAAAGAAAGCGTTCCGAAAGTGTACCGAAAATGTTCTGATCAGGATATTTGTTAAATCTAAACTTGAGAACACGTTTGAGAACAGATTGGGAGCACATATGAAACACTTTGATTCAAAAAAAAGTGTTTCAGTTACCTTAATGTGTACTGAAATGTGTTCCGAATATGCTCCGTTATAAAGAAAGCGTTCCGAAAGTGTACCGAAAATGTTCTGATCAGGATATTTGTTAAATCTAAACTTGAGAACACGTTTGAGAACAGATTGGGAGCACATATGAAACACTTTGATTCAAAAAAAGTGTTTCAGTTACCTTAATGTGTACTGAAATGTGTTCCGAATATGCTCCGTTATAAAGAAAGCGTTCCGAAAGTGTACCGAAAATGTTCTGATCAGGATATTTGTTAAATCTAAACTTGAGAACACGTTTGAGAACAGATTGGGAGCACATATGAAACACTTTGATTCAAAAGAAATGTTCCAGTTACCTTAACGTGTACTGAAATGTGTTCCGAATATGCTCCTCTAGTGTTCTGGAACACTTCTATCAGGATATTTGTTAAATCTAAACTTGGGAACACATTTGAGAACACATTGGGTGAACATTTGGGCACACTTGTGAAATCATCGCCTTCAAAAAGTGCGCTAGAAAGTGTGCTTGAACAAAAGAAGTGTTCTCAGAAGTATTCTAAAAACTGTTCCAAAAAGTGCGCCGCAAAGTGTTCTAAACAAGGTGACAAAATAAGTGTTCAAAAATGTGTTCTGAAAAGTGTATAAAAATTGGCAGTGTCTGACAGAACATATTAAACAAAAACATTACTGTGCTAATTAAAATTAAAATTTTATTTACATGCAACAATATGTACAAATAAAGTGAATAATAACTGAGCAGAGTATTTTAATAGAAATTTATTTCTCCTTAATAAAATTATAATAATACACACTGAAGATTTTTTTCTAAATTTTTAAAAATAGTACATAGAAAGCTGAGTCTGCTTTGGATTGAACGAACGATCGATGTTTGGTTTTAACGGTTCCGGTTCCATTCTCTAGCCGTTCTCCAAAATACGGCAATTTCATTAAAGAAATATTTATTTTCAAATGATTTATTTATTTTCTACACAGGGAGTTTCTAGTATTCAGTATTTTAGTTTTCGGGTAAATCATAATAAATTAGATGTACTTCTCAAAAGAATAAAAATAAAAATAAGTCATCACATGCTCTTTGTAATATCTATGCATTTTTCTCCTGGGATCAAACTCCAATTAAGGCACTTTGGGACACTAAGCGCAGAATTCTTTCAGGTCCTCCAACTGCTAATATAAGTAATCGCGAAACTCGGCATTTCGGAGCTAGATTGAAAAAAAAAATTAATTTTACATTTAGTATATTTTTTACACTTAGTATATTTTCTAAAAATTTCCCCAACGGCACCAAAAAGCATTTTTACAATACATTCGTATTAGCCGCATGTCAACAGTTAATCGCTAAAAATTTAAGCAATTATAGTATCTTTTTGAATTCTGATTATTTCCGTGATTTAAAGTATATAAATCAATTAAATATCAGTTAAATTTGTGTTCTATTTATTTATTTGTGAAGTTTTAATTTCATTTGGCACTTTACTTATGGAATATTACACTGAACCAAACAAATGCTGAATTATTTACATTGTTTTAAGTGCAAACGGTTCAACTTCTTTAATCGAATTTTATGCCATTTTTTGCCTCTCTAAAATATTACAAAATTAAGCTATAATGAATAAAAAATCGCATTTGTAAGTAATTTTTTTTTTTTTATATTCGATGGTGTAAAAATCGAAAATGTACGATGTTCAGAAATTAATGAATTTGCTTATAAAAGCGAAATTGATTAACTATTTTTTATTATTGAATTAACAGTTGATTTTAGATCTTTAACGTGTAAGACGTTAAATTATATGTACACTAATCGGGATTTTAAACGTTTCTTTTATGATTTTTCTACATATAACATAAAACAGTATGTATGTCGCATAATTTCGTCATAGAATATTATTTACCAGCTTTTGCAATATTAAATACATAATACACACACACACACACACATATATATATATATATAGCACACAATCGGTTTTATGCATTTTTGGTGGACATAAAGTTTTAATTGAAGAAATCTAATAAGAAATGAAATATATAATTAAAGTAATTATGTAGTTGATGTGTGAAATTTTAAATATTTATAATTTTGCATGCAACTATAATAACATTATACAGAGTATTGGTAAGTTTGGGTACATTATGATATTACAATTCAAATTCATTGATTAAAATTAGCACATAAGTATATTATAATACATAAGTATATATATGAAACATAATTACTTGAGAAAACCCTAAATGTCACATATTCAACAACATAATACAATGAAATGTTCCTTCCTCCCACCTTAAAATATTATTCAAAACACATTACTTTATTTACATTAAAAGCAAGCTTTTATTTTTCTGTATGAAAAACTTCAATTTTTAAAATTGTTGTGACAAACATTTTAATACATTAATACTAAATATATCAACCTGTCAAAATGACCGCTTTAAATATTTGTTCATAAAATTTTTACTTTAAATTAAATGTCAAACTAAAATTCATTAAGATACAACTAAATGTAAATATATTGCTTGAAGGTGCGTAAAACATACATAAAACATTTAAAAGCACATTAAAGTCCTTTTAAAAAGTTCCAAAACGTTTTCAACCGAAACCCGGTCATCATCAGTGGAAAAATTAAATTGTTGAGTTGAGTTGTTATCTCTTTGCGTTTTTCTTGCTTGCCCGGAATAAACTACTTTACTTCAAGGGTTTGGAAATAACGTGGGATGGGAAAGGTAATCAATGATGCATTAATTCATTCCAGACTGCGTGGATATCATATGATAATACATCGTTACAGACTATTTCTTTTTTAGACATTATTTCTAGAGACTCTCTTATGATTGCTTCCAGGTGATTATTTGTGCGGAATATAATTTTGGATATATTGAAATCAACTTTTATAGGTTCAGTTTGCGCTAATCTTGCTAACGCAGTGTGAGGTCTATTTAACACTGCGTTAGCAAGATTAGCGCAAACTGAAACTATAAAAGTTGATTTCAATAGATCCAAAATTATATTCCGCACAAATAATCACCTGGAAGCAATCATAAGAGAGTCTCTAGAAATAATGTCTAAAAAAAGAAATAGTCTGTAACGATGTATTATCATATGATATCTACGCAGTCTGGAATGAATTAATGCATCATTGATTATACCTTTCCCATCCCACCTTATTTCCAAACCCTTGAAGTAAAATAGTTTATTCCGGGCAAGCAAGAAAAACGCAAAGAGATAACAACTCAACTCAACAATTTAGTTTTTCCACTGATGATGACCGGGTTTCGGTTGAAAACGTTTTGGAACTTTTTAAAAGGACTTTAATGTGCTTTTAAATGTTTTATGTATGTTTTTACGCACCTTCAAGCAATATATTTACATTTAGTTGTATCTTAATGAATTTTAGTTAGTAAACAAGGTGAATTTGCACTGAAATTTTAACTTTTATTAAATGTCAAAGTTCACGGGTAAGATTTTGAAAATTCTTATTTATATATGTATCTTACAATTATAAAAGATTTCGTTTATTGACTCAATTTTTAAAAAAATATGTATGTGGTATACCTACATATATCAACCGGTCATTTTGATCGATTGGTAGTTTCAGTGCTAATGTTTATAATTTAACAGGATTACACGAATATTTTCAAACAATTTTACCGAGTATTAATACAGCTTTATATACTTTTCATTGTCTTTCCGGGTAAGTCCATATTCTTAGCATTTTACGTCGATTTGAAATTTAAGATTTTACTTTGCATTTTTGTGTATTTCCCTTGAAGGAGGTGTGGCCAGAATTGGCAGGAATCGAACCAGGGACCGCAGACCAGCAGACGAGTTCTATAATACCGTGCAAAAGGCTAGATCAGTTGCATTTTTCTAGAAACTCGTTTCATTTTTCGTGCAAGATGACGTCACCACAGTACAGATTTGATGGTTAGATGAGAATTCTTGTGTTGTAAATCCAAAGTGTTAAATTAATTTAAAATTATATTAATAGATTAAATCCGAAATAACTAATATGAAAATGTTAGATCAGAGGTTCTCAACTTTTTCTACATCACCCCTCCCCTATCTAAGATAACTTGCGAAAACGCTCCCATTCTCCTCCATTTTTTTTCATTAAGAAAATCATGATAACATGCATTGAAGATATTTTAAACAGTGCATATAAATTTGAGACCTGAGTCTTCTTTATTTACTTCTACTTATAGATGTTTCTGATATTCATTATTTTATTTTTCTGGTGAATCATAATATATTAGATACACTTCTCAAAAAGAAAAAAAACCTAAGTCATTAATTATTCTTTGAAGTATCTATATGCATTTTTTTCTTGAGATCAAGACCCGATGAAAGTACTTCGGGATAGAGGTCTTCACGGGCCAGAGACCCGTACCCGGTTCGTCAAAATGAAGACCAACTTTCGAACGGGCCGGGCCGGCAGAATGAAGACAATTTTCTAACGGGCCGGGCCGATTGAAAAAATAAACGGGCTGGTCCGGTCCAATAAAAAAATTAAACAGGTCTACCGGGCCAATAAAAAAATTAAGATGATATTTTTACTATTGTATATACATTTCATTGTTATCTCCTCTTTAAAAAGTACTAACTTTTATTAAGTCTAATCATATCGGAGTCTATGTATGTTTCTGGCAAAAAGTTTTATATTGTTAAGAGCCTACACAAGTCACGGGAAGAAACACTCGAGCTAATGTTGTCTATGGGAAGGTTCTTGACGGATTTCTCGCTCGACATTTTCAATTTCAGACCCGGTTGGAACCGGTTCTGAAAGTAAAAGTACCCTTATATAAAAAAAACTGGAACCAAAATCGGAAAAGAAAAAACTAACAACGTTAGGGATCGGCCTCAGCTATCCTATGCAAAAAAATCATTTAAAAATATTAAAATGCGAGAGAAAAATCTGTCAAGAACCTTCCCATAGACTTAACATTAGCGTTCGAGTTTCTTCGGATGACTAGCGTAGACTCTTAAAAAGCAACGTGGTGGTCGACTTCTTCATTTGATGGTTCTACAGTCAGTCAGTTCTTACCTGTAGAGAGATGCAAAAAGTTCTTACCAGAAGATAGACGTAAAAAGTATAACAATCGTCATGACAACTCTGATTATATGCATCATAAATCAAGATGTAAATTTGTTACTGGCATGTTAGAGCACTGGTTTATGCCAGGGGTGAGCCAAATATTACGAGTTCTTCCACAGACGAGCATGATGATAGACTTTTGACACCTGGTGAACCTCAAACCCTTCATAAAAGATATCCATTATGCCTTCCTCTATGATCAATCAAAATCATTTGAATGCTATGAACTCCTCAATCGCCGATGGTTTGGAGGAGATCTCCAATGCATCAACCAATACTATAAATTCCTCAATTAATGCTTCTAATGCAAATTATAACTTAAACTTCCCAATGATCAACTCTAACACCAAAACTCTTATTCAGAATAAAATTTTGAAAGATAGAGGAGACCCCTGCCTAGAAACAGCAAGTGATATGTTTGTGGATCAGCTCTTCAACTACATTTCGGCTCACTGCAATCGTCATGTAAAAGGAGCTGTCGATGAAGCTTTAAGTATAAAATCTTCCTTAAATATACTTTTGAGTGATTGACTTCCAAACTTAAAGAAAAGAAAAGAAAAATGAGTTACAAGATATATGTCAATTTCCAAATGAAAGCATTAAAATAGAAGATGCAGCTCTCAAAACAAAACTTCGATCAACTAAATTAAAACTTAAAAAACTCACAGAAGATAACATGAAAAACGAAACGAAAAGAAAACCAATGAAAATCTCGAGAAAGAAATGTATTGAACTAAAGAAGAATTCGATCAAAAATTAAACATAAATGAGGAAGAACGGAACATGAAGGGAAAATATGTTACAGAATTAAGCTACTCATAGATGAATTAAACGAAAAATTTACACTTACACAAATCACACATTTTTGCTTAATATTTGCAATCAGAAAAAGAAAATGATATTCAATCCCTCAAACATAAAGTTAAAAAATTAACAGATGAAAAAACCAAAAAATGAGAAATCTCTAAAGGACCTTAAAGATGGAAATAAAAATTTCAAGTCGACTCAAATTATCCATGAATTAGAAATGTTACCAGGTTTACCAAGCAAAAACTTATAGACCTGGAAACAGATGAAAAAACCAAAAAATGAGAAATCTCTAAAGGACCTTAAAGATGGAAATAAAAATTTCAAGTCGACTCAAATTATCCATGAATTAGAAATGTAGTCGCTCAAGCAAAAACTTATAGACCTGGAAATTTCAAGACAAAAAGTTCCAATCTTTACTACAAGATCTACACTGTTAAAAATAATCTGAAATTCACGGGTATTTTTTTCCTGAATTTCACAGAAAAAGTCCCTTTTCACGACAAAAGGGCATTTTCCGTTAAAAACAGAAAATTTCCTCATATTTCCTGAAAACAGCGGAACAGACGGAGAAGAAAGTGGCCAACGGAGATATTCCGTTATCTGCTGTATATTTATTTTCAATGTTTAAAAAACTGACATGTTGCAGCAAAGAAAAACTAAAATTTCGAGTTTATTTAAACGAACAAAAATTTTAATTATTATTATTATTATTATTTGGAATTTAAAAAAGCAACAATTAATTTTCCCATGTTTTAAAATTATTAGCAATTTATTTTTTAAAGTTATAAAAAAATATTCACAGTTAAAATATATTCTAAACAAATAGGTGCTTAATATATATATATATATATATAATAGGTAAGTGAAAAAAAATCGATTTTACTCAAAAAAGCAACAAACAAAAATAATGCTTTCGAATTTAAAAAAAAAAAAAAAAATCTCATTCCTTTCAAATTATTCGCAATTTGTTTTTTAAAGTTATAAAAAACACTCTCACTAAAAATATATTCTAACCGAACACATTTAAAAAATCTATAAAAGTTGAAAAAAATCGATTTTCTCAAAAAAGCACACATACTTTATCGAATTTAATTCAAAATATAATATTCATATGTTGCATCTAACAATCAAATTCAGAATATGTATAATTCATGTTTTAATCCTCTATTAATAATAAAGTTTTCGGTCATAATCTTATAACAAAATATCCCCCAATAAATTTCAAAATTACCAGGTTTCTAAACCCCAGATTGTTTAAGTTCCAAGCCGCGATTTGAAGAAATGTAGTATCATCGTTTCAATATCTTATTCTAGCAAGGGCCCAATGGTCTTGCGGTAAAACACTTGGCTCGAGACGTTATCATCTCTGGTTCGAACCCCCAGGTCAGCCGAAAATATTCTTGAAGTATATTAAATACTCCCGATATAGTCAACAGATGGCAACACAAACAGAAAGGTAATTTTTTTTTTAAACCGAGGTAATTCAAAACGGAAAGTTACCGTTTCTTCAAACGGAGATTTTCTTTCTATTATCTTTCAAAACGGAAAATCTACTAACGGAACGGAAAATACCCGGCAACTTTGCTGCCAGTAGTTTTACCGTGAATTAACGAATTTATTTTTAACAGTGCATTCTTGAGTCAAAAAGAAATTAATAAAATGAATCAAAAGTACAATATTATTCATGAAGAAAATAAACTTTTACAAACGGAACTAGACGAACTACGGTCAGTTCTGGAAACCCAGAAGACAAAGATAGAAACTAATATCGGTTCCGAAAAACAATCACAACACAAAAAAAACCTATTAAATGAAAATAATAAAAAATAGACAAAGCTCATAGAAATTAATGAATCAAACAACAAATTAAAGAAAAATACAAGTAAGCACAAATTGAGTTCAGTTTAGAAATACAATCCCTTAATCAAAAAAATAGTCAACATTTGGAGGAAAATGTTCACTTCCAAAAAGGTCTCAAGTTATACAGGAAGTTATACAACAAGTTATGCAACAACTTTTAGTGCAAAAACAGCATCAACAACTTCAATTAACACTCATTGGGGTTGATATAACATTAATGGCATTACAATCCTTATTGGGTAAGAAATTAGCACACAGGTAAATGCAATAGCAGAAAAGTTAACCTCAGTGGAACACTTACAAAATTTATTGCCCGCTTGTAAGTTTAAAAAAAAAAACATTTAATGTTCTTAGCATTCGTTCGACGTGTTCACGAAACATGTTCAGACAAATGTTTTGCATCTTTGCATCCCTAGCAACCATATTGAATCTTAACTCATTATCTCCTCTATTTCTTATCAGTTATGTGGAGAGTTCTCAAACATTCGTTTTTTATGTCGAATAGGTACATTTATGACTCATTTTTGATTTAAAAAAATATATCCCTATGTGTTATCCAGATTTTTCTCATATCCGGATTACTCTAGTCCACATTAGTTCGGTTATGGGAGAGTCTGCTTACTTTAAAATCGTGAAGCAGATTAATAAATATTGTGTCCTCACATTCTCTCTATATATTAATGTATTTAAATATACCAACATTCTTTGAGTTTTTCCCATTTGATCCGTTTATTTTGAAAGTGCAGAAAGTTATTGGTGGATATTTAATGCTTTGCGATCATCGGAGATCATCGGACAACCGCTGCGGCTTCGAGCTTAATGTTCGTCTCGGAGTGGGTGGGCCGGGAGACCGCCGAATTCAATACCGAAAAAATTTAAACGGTAAATTCCACAAATTTAATGCTTCGAATAGCGGGAAGGGTGGGGCTGGGGGCTCTCAGATCATCGGACGACCGTTGCGGCTTCGAGCTTAATATTCGTCTCGGGGCTTAAAGATATTCATAAGCAGTAACAGACTTATTTTGTATTTTTGTGGTCTTATTTCAAGTAAATTTAACATCCAATGACGGTTATTCGTGTTGACTGAAAAAAATCATGTATTTGGTATGTGTCAATAGACTTACCTCACTTTCAAAAGCAATGATTTGTTGAAAACGTTGATTTTCGTTGAATGGGATGTAATTATAACAACAAAAACATTTATATTTTATTTTATTTATTTAAATATTTCATTCGTCTTTAGAAAAGTTACAAAAAAAAAAAAAAAATAAGTATATATATATATATATATATATATATATTGTTTTTTTACGAAAAAGTGAAAAAAAAATATTCAGTAATAATTTGTATGCATATAATTATAAATTATGATAAAACAGTGTTTTACAAGTATTGAAAATTCCTCACAGATGTAGTAGTGCGAAATTCTTATTGTGATTGTTAATATCAGTGGCGGCTCATCAGGGGTTCATAATGACTTTACTACCAAAAATTACGCATAGTGAATTTCACCAAATCTAATCGTGAAATGTTCAACGGCTAATCAACAGTCTCAGCTAATAATGCAAATAAAGTGGTTGCAGTTATCCGTTCCAAAGAATGGCTAATCAGACCAAAACCTCTGTTTAACCCTTAACTAGTATAGTGGTATCATTCAATAGCCATGTATTTTTCTACTAATGTAATATCTTATCAATCAGTGAGATTCCAATAAAAATAATAAAATATATCAGTAATATACTTATTGATTCATTTAACTGACGAATACAATAATATAATAATACCATTGTATATAAACGCATAAAAACTTTATTTTACTTAAGTAAGGTGTCATACAAAATATATGTATAAAATAAATAAACCACTGACATGTTTCGGTTTCATTCGAGATAAAAAAACCGTTATCACAAGAATACAACATCAATCAAGACGGATGACACTGGACAACGAAATATATAGAACGTACAAAACACATAAACGCTCTCTATTATCAATCATGAAAAGAAACCAAAGACATCGATTTAAGATTATTTACTCCCGTGGCTCCCCCTATTCAACCCTATTCAACCCTACTTTGGTCCTGCAAAAACAGATTTATCAAGATTATATTTGGGAAGAGGATTAGAATATTGTTTAATGACAGGAAATTAATTTTTGTTTCAAATTGCTATCTAAGTCTGTTTTAAGGGAGTCCATGGAAATCTATACACGTAGAAGTTTTGTCTGCAACAATACCTTTTCCTATAATATTCCAAATTTATGGGTGAAATTACTAAATAAATATTTTTAAAGAAATCTTGAATAGGGGGAGCCACGGGAGTAAACAATCTTAAATCGATGTCTTTGGTTTCTTTTCATGATTGATAATAGAGGGCGTTTATGTGTTTTGTATGTCCTGTATATTTGGTTGTCCAGTGTCATTCGTCTTGATTGGCGTTGTATTCAACGTTGTGATAATGGTTTTTACTTCGAATGAAACCGAAACATGTCAGTGGTTTATTTGTTTTATATGTGTATTTTTTATGACACCTTACTTAAGTAAAAGAATTTTTTTATTTGTTTATATATTTATGAAAAGGTGAAGTTTTCTTTCAAATTTTAGGATTTAAAAAAAAATAATACCATTGTATTTATAAAAAATAATTGCTTTTATTTATTTATTTTTATAAGTTATAATATTAGCTGGGAACGAAATGGCACCATGATGCTTGTTCCGTATCTATTGGCGTTGGAACATTCCCCCCCCCCCTCTTTTGTTTTCTGGCAACCCGTTAATGTAACCTTGTATGTGAAGTAGATGTGCTCGGAACTCGGTGGCGACAAGCCGCCGTTACTGTCTTTCTCTTTACCGTATTTATTAACAAAATAAATACTATAGTATGATATACAGTCCATTTTTTATCTAAGTTCGCACAACTAGTACGAAACCTCCGCACATTTTTGGTCCTAAGCGACTCGGAGGTAATCAGCGCATCTTCATTGTTTTAACGAAAAACTTGTGATTTCTTTATCTTCAACAAGAAGATCAACAGTATGTCGGAGGCAGTAGTTACGACTCTAAATCGAAAGCGCGGCAACATAAAGTCTCAGCTCACCAAAATATCCAAAGCGATTAATGAAGATACTTTCGAAATAGCTGAATGGCAGTCTCATTTGGAGTGTTTAACTAGAATACAAGAAAGGTTCGAAATTATCAAGGAGGATTATTATAAAATCGTGAAAGAGGACGATTTTGAACAAACAGAGGAGCAACTGTCTCTACTGGATGAGGACATTAGAAAAATAGAGGTAAGTCTTAAAACCTCTATTAAGAAATTTTATTGTGAATCTAATGTTAGCGCTTCTTCAAGTAATGATATAACTGTTAGTAATCATAAATCAATTATAAAACTCCCCAAAATTCCATTACCGGTTTTTACTGGAAAAATTGAGGAGTGGAGCATTTTTAAAACTGCCTTTAATACGCTCATTACTGAAAATTCTGATTTAAACGAAAATGAAAAGCTTTTCTATCTCCGTGGTGCTTTATTGGGGGAACCCAAAAGCATACAAACCCCAGACGATAGTTATACGTCTCTCTTTAGTGCATTAGAACAACGGTATGAGAACAAAAGAAGAATAGTAGATTGTCATATAAAAAATATTCTCAACTTGTACCCAATCAAACATGAATCCGCAAAAGATCTTCGAAATTTATTAGATAGTGTTAGAAAGAACTTAAGAGCCCTTAAAGTTTTAGACTATGAAAGAGATACATTCTCTAACGCCATATTATTAAATATACTTTTAGACAAACTTGATCGAGACACTCGTAAACAATATGAGCTCACGTTAAAAGATAACGAGGTTCCTAACTTTGATGAATTTCTCGTATTCTTAGAACGAAGATGTCAAATCTTAAATAGCATCAGTGTTAGTTCTTCATCAAAATTCAATTCTAACTCTGACCGTTCTAAGTCTTTATTCATGAAATCTGATAAAACACAGAATAAAAAGTGCAGTCTATGCTCTGAAATCCACCCGTTGTACCATTGCGAAAAATATAAGATTATGAAATTAGCAGATAGAATAAATATTGTCAAGAAAAACAAACTTTGTTTTAACTGTCTTAATTCTTCACATTTATTGTCATCATGTGATTCAAAAAATACTTGCTTTGTTTGCAAATCAAAATTTCATCATACTTCCCTACATAAATATTCAGCGCCACAAGCTGATCATTACGAGGTCAAATCAAGCGTCCCAGACACAGCGACGACTGCTTGTACGCCAAGAGAGAATTTTGAAAGCGATACTCCCAAACATTCGTTTTTTTCTCATGGAAACAATAAATCCGTTTTGATAAACACGGCGATAATTTATATTACAGATTCTAATGGGGTTAAAAGACCGCTACGTGGCATTTTAGACTCTGCGTCAGAAAGTAATTTTATCTCATTTCACGCAGCAACTTTCTTGGGATTAAAGAAAGAAAAAATTTGTATACCGATTGCGGGTTTGAATGATTCAACAATAAATATAAAGGCAAAAACTGCAGTTTGCTTATCTAACAAAAGCGGGGATTCTCAATGGAATATTGATTGTCTGATCACTCCGAAAATAACAAATTTCAGTCCGTCTATAATGATAAGCATTTCTAATTTGAGCATTCCACAAAACATAAAATTGGCGGACCCTGAATTCTTCATTCCGCAAAAAATAGATATACTTCTGGGTGCCGAATTGTTTTTCGAATTTTTGAATGCTGATCAAATGAAACAGAAAGATAATTTAATTCTGCAATCAACTTGTTTTGGATATCTGGTATCTGGTAGTGTTTATGATAATAATATAAAGCATAATGAAACCCATTGTTTTCTAACAAAAAATTTAGAAGCACTCAATAAGACCTTGACCTCATTTTGGGAAATAGAGAATGTTGATCATTTAAAGCCATGCAGCAGTGACGAATTAACATATTGCAATCAACATTTTGATAAAACGCATTTTAGAAAGGAGGATGGGAGATACGTAGTTGAAATGCCGTTCAAACCAGAAACTTCTGAAACTAATTTAGGAAATTCTAAAAAAATCGCATCTAAAAGATTAGATTATTTGTGGCAACGCTTAGAGCGTGATCCAACAATGAAAAATTTGTACATAGATTTTCTAAATGAATATAAGTATTTGAAGCACATGCATGAAATAGAGGAAAATAGTGATTTTGAAGACGGTTTTTATTTACCTCATCACGGAATTCTGCGACCATCAAACAAAACTACCAAACTGCGCGTTGTTTTTGACGCAAGTGCAAAATCAACAACTGGAAAATCTTTAAATGATATGTTGTATAAGGGAGGGGTGCTTCAGGAAGATCTCTTTTCAATATTAGTAAGATTTAGAAAGCACATTTACGCCTTCACGGCAGATATAAAACAAATGTTCAGAATGATAGAAATTAACCCGTCGCAGCATAAATTCCTAAAAATTCTCTGGAAGGACAGTAAGTCATCGCCTGTCAAAGTTTTCCAACTGTCAACCGTTACCTACGGGACCGCCTGCGCCCCATATCTAGCAACCAAAACTTTGCAGCAACTTGCTTTGGATGAAAAAAGGGACTTCCCATTCGCTTCAAATATTTTATTGAATGATTTCTATATGGATGATTGCTTGTCTGGTGCTTCAGATTTAACCCAGATGCAATTAATTCAGCGAGAATTAACGCAACTTCTCCTAAGAGGAGGCATAAGCTTGCACAAATGGTGCTCCAATGGAGTACAGTCTAAGGATCAGGAAATATTTCCCCTTGACAGAAATTCCGAGGAAATAGTGACAAAAACGTTAGGAATGCTATGGAATAGCTTCAGTGATACATTTACCTACAAGGTAAACATAAGTGAAAAACAAAACTTTACTAAAAGAGATGTCCTTTCACAAATAGCTCGTATCTATGACCCCCTTGGTCTACTTGGACCGGTGATAGCAAAGGCAAAAATCTTCATGCAACAACTGTGGCTACTCAATGTGGATTGGAACGAAAAACTACCTCCACATGTTTCTCAGCAATGGGAAAACTTCATCGCAACATTACCAGAATTAGAGGCAATTAAAGTGCCAAGGTGTTTCTTCAAAGTGAACGTTAAATCTGTGGTGCTGAACTGTTACGCAGATGCTTCTTCTAATGCGTACGGTGCAGTCATATATATTCAAACTATCTCCAACACTAATGAACTATCTAGTCAACTTCTTTGCAGCAAGTCCCGTGTTGCTCCGACGAAAGTAATGACAATTCCTAGATTGGAATTAGCTGCATGTCTTCTTCTGACAAAATTGACTAACAAGGTCTTAGAGGCCTTAAAACAACCTCTCGACTCCGTCCAGTTGTTCTCTGATTCAACTATAGCACTAGCTTGGATTGAAACTCCTCCAAATTTGTTAAAGACATTTGTGTGCAACAGAGTGTCGCAAATTCAGCAGTTATCAAAAAACTATAAGTGGTCTTACATTCCATCCGAGAGCAATCCAGCTGACATGGTTTCTAGAGGACTTGACGTAAAAGCTCTTGCTGCTAGTGAACTGTGGTGGCAAGGTCCACAACTTTCAACTGTTAGTGAACAATCTTTAGAGACTATTCGTAATCCAGATATTCTGTGTGACAATTTTTATGTAAATGAACTGAAACCTCCTGCAAAAATGACACTTTTTAACATTAATGACTCTAAGTTTATGAATGATTTATTTAATTTAACTAATAATTTTTTTAAATTAGTTAGAATTCTAGCCTTTATTTATAGATTTATTAGAAATTGTAAGGAGTGCGATAAATTAAAAGGTCCTCTTTCTGCCAACGAGATCCAGAAATCGGAAATTTACTTATTGAAATACATTCAGGTAAAGTATTTTACACATGAAATTGATGCCTTGAAAAAGGGTTCTTCAGTCCCTCCTGCAAGTAAGTTAAAATTTCTGAATCCTTTTTTAGATTGTAATGAATTAATCAGAGTAGGTGGGAGACTCTCACATGCGAAAATAAATTATAAAAGCAAATATCCCATAGTTTTGCCAGCAAAGGATAGGTTAACTAAACTTATTTTTCAATACTATCATCTTCGTGATTTTCATGTAGAACCCCAGGCTCTTTTGAATACTGTACGTCTAAAATATTGGCCACTCAGCGGCAGAAACATTGCACGTAAGGTTGTGCATGAATGTGTACAATGCTTCAAAGTTAAGCCCATAATGGCTAACCAGCTGATGGGGGATCTCCCTCCTGAGAGAGTAATACCTAGCTCTCCCTTTTCTAATGTCGGATTAGATCTATGTGGACCCTTTGAAATAAAATACAAGGGCCAGAGAAAGGGTACCCTCCAAAAAATCTATGTAACTATATTTGTATGTATGGTCACTAAAGCTGTACACTTGGATTTCGTTTCAGACTTAACATCTGAAGCAATAATTGCTACTTTAAAGCGATTTTTCTCTCGTCGTGGGAAAAGTTCAACAATTTTTAGCGACAACGCTACAAATTTTGTTGGGGCTTCAGCAGAACTTAAGCGTCTACGAAAACTTATGAATAGCGAAGAAATTTCTAACCTTTTGGCATCAGAGGGCAGCTGCTGGAAATTTTCTCCTCCTAGAGCACCCAACTTCGGTGGCCTTTGGGAAGCGGGAGTTAAGGCATTTAAATATCATTTTAAGAGAGTAGTGGGTTCAGCTCATTTAACGTTAGAGGAATTTCTAACGGTAATTGCACAAATCGAGGGCATATTAAATTCGCGGCCACTTTCTCCTTTGTCGTCAGATGCCGACAGTTTTGAAGTATTGACTCCTGGTCACTTCCTCATAGGAAGACCGCTTAATGCGCTTCCAGAACCAAATTTAATTGAGGTAAAGGATAACTTATTAAACAAATGGTAAAGAACTCAAAAAATGGTGCAAATTATATGGAAGCGTTGGCAGAATAATTATCTTAGTTACTTACAACAACGAAACAAATGGCTATTCAAAAAGCCAAATATTTTGCCAGGTATGTTGGTATTAGTAAAGGAATCGCAACTTCCTATTTGCACTTGGTCTCTAGGCCGTATTACTAAAGTAATCCCAGGTGCTGACGGACACGTCAGAGTAGTAGAGGTACGGACCGCGAAGGGCATTTTTAAAAGATCTGTATCTAAAATTAGTATTTTGCCCATGATAGATAATGAAATTAATGCTCAGTAACTATTTAATATTTTTTATTATTATTATTATTATTCTTAATTGTATAATTATTGTGATGGTTTTTTTAATTGCTTATAATTGTATCATGTTGTTTTCTTTATTATCTGTGTTACATTTGTTATATATTGAAATACTTGTATTATTTCAACGCCGGGCGGGATGTTCCGTATCTATTGGCGTTGGAACATTCCCCCCCCCTCTTTTGTTTTCTGGCAACCCGTTAATGTAACCTTGTATGTGAAGTAGATGTGCTCGGAACTCGGTGGCGACAAGCCGCCGTTACTGTCTTTCTCTTTACCGTATTTATTAACAAAATAAATACTATAGTATGATATACAGTCCATTTTTTATCTAAGTTCGCACAACTAGTACGAAACCTTCGCACAATGCTAGTATACATACAAAAATTTCATGACATGAGTTAAGGTTTGAAGAGGAAACCGAAACACTAAGAATTTCCAAACTTAAACCGAGATTCGAACCTTTTGATTTGTAGCCAGCATTCTAATTACCACATAAGAAAACAGATATATTCACGATCTAAAGCAGAATATTGAGAGTGCATAGAACTCATTATTCTGATGGACTGATGGAAAGAACGATTAACTTAGAACATAGTAGTGATAACATAGAACATAAGAACTGTTAACATAGAACATAGGACTGGTAATACAGAACATTGAACTGGTAACATAGAACATGGAACTGATAAACATAGAACATAGAACTGTTAAGATAGAACATACAAGTGATAACATAGAACATAAAAGTATTAATATAGTACATAGCACTATCTACTTTGCATATTGCCATAAAATGGTGAAAAATTGAAACATTGTTAAATTTTCCCCATGATCAGGAGTTTTGAAAAAATCAAATGAGAAATGTTTTATATTTAGTGCTTCTGCTGCTTTTTTGCAAAGTTGAACGGCAATTTTCACTGTGTATGTTAGTATCGCTACAAAAAAATAGGTCAGTTATTGGGAAACAATACAGAATATTCCGTATTGAAAATCGTGTTTCCAAATTTTTCATATATTTTGGAGCACTAACCAAGATATTTAATATACACTGCTCAAAACAATTAAAGGATATTGCAGTTTTAGGTGGATTTTGTATCTGGAAAACTTTTTAGCTGACTGATACATGGTCGACAGACATAGTAGGTTATATGAGAATAAATTACACATGTTTGGCAGAAAAAAAATGCATTTTATTGCGCATTTGTGTACAAAAGAAAAAAAACACAATTTGTGCATATGAGAAAAAAAGAATAAGAAAAGGTGTTTTCTTCAAAGAAAATCATTTTCAGTAGGGGGTATGGTTTCCACGGGCGGCCAGCAACGTTGAACACCTTTGAAGCATGGACTCAATGAGGCTATTAATGACGAGTTGGGGTATTCTGCCCCACTCTTCCAGAAGAGCTCTTTCCAGTTCTTGGAGAGTTTGTGGGGGTTGTTGGCGGCCAGAAACTCGTCTTCCTAGAGCGTCCCAAACGTGCTCGATTGGATTCATGTCTGGAGAACACGCTGGCCATTCCATTCGAACGATTCCTTCCTCGAAAAGGAAATCCTCCACCAGGTTTGCACGATGTGGCCTGCAGTTATCGTCCATTAAAATGAAGTTATCTCCGATTGCTGCAGCGTAAGGGACTACAATAGGTCTGAGGATCTCATCCCTATATCGGCGACCAGTCAGAGCTCCATCTCGAATGATGTAGAGGTCAGTGCGCCCGTCAATGGAGATGCCACCATACACCAACACTCCTCCACCGCCAAATCTGACACTTTCGTGCACGAACGCAGGATTATTCCTACTGCCACGGTCCCTCCAGATGAAAATACGCCTATTATTAGGATGCACAGAAAAACGGGACTCGTCAGAAAACAGAATATTGCTCCATTCATTTCTCCTCCAGTTGACATGTTCGGTTGCCTACTCCCTGCGGTCGCGACGATGCCTTGATGTTAATCTAACACATACCATCGGTCGGCGAGCATACAGACCTACAGCATGGAGCCGGTTTCGGACAGTCTGAGTTGAAATCGTGGTGCCTGTAGCCGAGCGAAGGTGTTGTTGGAGAAGAGTAGCGTTCGTGTTTCGGTGTCTCCGAGCTGTTAACGCTAAATACCGATCTTCATTGGGCGTTGTTGCCCGTCTACGACCTTGCCCTGGTCTTCGGCCTGCACATCCACTCTCCAAAAAACGGTTCCAGATCCTGGAAATGACACTTTGTGACACTCCAATGGCTTGCGCTACTTCGGCTTGAGTTTGGCCCCCTTCTAACCTACCAACAATTCTCCAAGCTTCTGAATCTGTCAAATGACTTCGCTGAGACATCGTACTCATCGAAACAAAGCAATCACTGAATGCCGATCATCCTTGTCTTCATTCTCTTTTATCCAGTTGAAAGTCAAATTTCATTCGCTGCCGCTGAAGCGACGTTTTTGACTTCGAACTCAAAATTTGCATACTCCACAGTTTGAAAACCAGAAAAATTTGCATTTGTGATTCTCTTCTTCTATTTTCGGCAAAAAAAATTTCGTTTATATCTTTATTTTATATAAAACTTCAAATATCCTTTAATTGTTTTGAGCAGTGTATGTCGGTCTTTGGGCGATAATTCCTTTAAATGCATATAAGTAACGTTATGATATTTCAAGCTCATCTATGTTAATTATGTTTACTGTAGAATGGACTCTGTTAAGAATTATGCGTGTAGCGTTTATAATTATTTTCCTGTACAGGATAAAAGACACATAACGGTATATAAAAAAAATTGTGTAAAGAGCTATTTTCTGAAATTATGCTATTTGAAATTCATTGAATTTGGTATAGACACGTACGTTCTCTGGATATCAAATAATAATTTTTCTTCAGCCTGTTGAAAATAATTTTGTATTTCATTATCAGAAGCAAATTTGATAATCATGTGCTCTTGGATTTCTTATATTACACATTTAATATTTATTTAATTTAAAACTTAAGTTCCTTTTCAAAAGATATACAAACTAAAAGAAAAAAAGAAAGAAAGAAAAAGAAAATTAGAATTGAACACACACACAGGAGAATACAGGAAGTCAAAAACGAACTAAGAAATATTGAAATCATGAAAAACATTAATAATTTTTTTGAAACAATGAATATTTTTTTAATACGATGTTTTGGTAATTTTTTAAACATAAAATAAAGTTTTTTTTGTTTTGTTTTGTTTTCTAAAGAAAAAGGTAAAACTGTGTTTGCATGTAAAAAATATTTCTATGTTACATTTCATACTTTTCATAATTAATTTCCCGAAACATGTGCCACACAAAAAAAGAAGAAACACAATTAAAAAAAGAAGCAGAATTATTTTTGGTTTACTTTGTTGCACAGGTGTAAAAAATTAACATGAAATAAATTTTTCTATTTAAACGAGGATATAAAAAAATAATGCTGAAAATAATTGATGAGAAAACTATTTAAAAGGATTTTTTTTAACAGAATCACCGTCTGTTTCTTTTTTCCATATTATATGCCGAGCTATTAAAATATTTTAATTTTTACCGTATTTACTTTGCTTCACTTTTTTTTTCTGTTCAAACGTTTTAAACGTTTAGCTTAAATATTTAATTTAATACTTCATAAAACTCAAGAGGGAGGGAGGTTCTACAGAGATAAATATTTAACTTTTTTCTTTCAGTTTTTAATCAGTAAACTTTTCACAAGATTTGTTTCTTTTAGTATTTACTTTTTCATGCAATCTAGATTTTGGAACTTTGTTCAGAATATCCTTAGTACAAATTACTGTGCCAAAGAAAAAAAAATAATAAAACTGTTGCAATATTTTTATTTGACATAATGAATACATATTTGACAAAATAAACATTAGATGAAAAATTTAGAAGCAAATATACGATGCCGAAAATTATTTTTTAATTAAATGAAATTTCTTAACATTTTACAAAATAGTTTAAAAATGCTTATGGTTTCGATTTTTCTATCTCTCTGTCTGCCCCCTTTGTGACAGTTTTTACTTCATACACATTGAAGTTTTATTTAAGTGGACTCGGTATCCTTTGAACTAATTTTTTTTTAACACTATCGAGCATAGTTGAAAAGTGTTTATGAATTTGATTTGTCTGTCTGTTCGTCTGTTTGTCCGTGATCTAACTCGCGTAAAATGTAATTGATATATGTTTATAAGGTTTACTATGGCATTTTAGGTATTGAAAATGAGGTGTGTAGCACTTATAGTATGTTTACAGTGACACTCAAAAGAATTCCATTACATTATGGTATATGGGAGAAAAATAGTTTCAATGAATTTTAATGACGTTGCCACTATTTCAAACATATTGAAATGGATATACATCACTGAGATGTACTACAAGATCCTTACTATAGACTATGGTGTATTCAGCATTTATTGTTCATTTACAGGGACACGCAAAATAAATCGGTTACAGTACATTCTAAGAATAATAATTATTTGTTTGTTTCCAATTGTGTTATGCGTTTTTAAATTTAACTTTTTTTTTTGCAGATCATTTGGTGATTATAAATTATTTAGATAACATACTTCGAAGTTATTATTATATATTAACGAATTTGAGCACATTTCCGTTTATTGGAGGAAATTGCTGAAAGGGAATTTTCAACTGTGATACGAGTTTCCTAACTGAACTAAATTTTAGCAAACTATGTAATATATACAGTAAAACCCGTTTAAGAAGTTCCCGCTTAAGAAGTTTTCCCGTTTAAGAAGTTTATATTTTCGATTCCCATTTTTTTTCTATTCTTACAATGTTAAAATAACCCGTTTAAAAAGTTTAGTTCCAAACTTTTTCCCGCTTAAGAAGTTTTTTTCTCCCCTTAATTTTACTTTCAAAACACCTTTACTTCAGTCTTTTGAGGGATTTTTCATCCCCATTCTGTACTGGAAAAGCATTTCTCTATATTCTTCGCTATTCAAAGGGCACATTTAAGATTGAAAAGGATTGTCGTCACCTTTATTTCACCTTCATATCAGTTTGTCTGATGAAATGTAGAGAGAGGGTAAGTCCGAGTCCCTTATGGCTGCAACAATAGTGACTGATAAGGGATTAAAGAGAAATGGTTTGCTCCTACTCAGGGGTAGTTCTTTAAGTTGACCAGTTGCTTTCTCTTAGAATAGAGTCTCTTTCACCCCTTTCCAGGAATGGAATGAACCAAAACTATGTTTGGTTCATTCCAAACCAAAGCTGTGTTCAGTTTGGCTCATTCAATCTGATTTTGAGTGAGTTTAAGCGTCAAATCTCTCTTGGAAAATTCACGAAAAAAATTCTTATTTATTTTTTCCTCTTCAAAATGTCGGACAAGGGAATTAAAAGAAAGGCCTTGTCAATTGAAGACAAAATCAAAATTTTGAAAGAAGTTGATAGCAACCCAAACGTAACAAAAGTTGAAATTGCTAAGAGATTGAATATGCCAGTGACTACTCTGAATGGAATTGTAGCAAAACGCAATCTTATATTAAACGACTCCCCTGATAAATCTCGAAAAATTAAAAAAGGAAAAAAGGAAAATATGAAGCTATGGAAGAAAAATTATTACTTTGGTTCAAGCAAGCTAGATCCACCAATATTCCTATAAGTGGACCTATTCTTAGAGAAAAGGCTGAGGAAATTGCCAAAAAATGGAGATTGAATTTGCGCCTTCAAATGGATGGATTGATAGAATGAAAAAAAGAGCTGGTTTAAGTTACAATTCTATAAAAGGTGAGAGTAAAAGCGTCGATCCACAAGAAATCGAAGAATGGAAACAAATCCTACTAGATTTGATAACCGGCTATCATCCTAAAGATGTCTTTAACATGGATGAATGTGGGCTTTTCTATAATCTTTCACCGGATAAAACGTATGCATATAAAGGTGAAAATTGTCACGGATGTAAAAAAAAATAAGGAACGACTTACAGTTTTATTGGGTGCAAACATGGACGGTTCCGAGAAATTGCCAATTTTGGTTGTTGGGAAATCCAAGAAACCCAGATGTTTTCAAAATGTGAAATCACTGCCTTGTGATTATGAAAATAACAAAACTGCGTGGATGACGATTACAATTTATGAAGCCTATTTGAAAAGATGAAATGTTAAAATGAGGAGAGCTAAACGGAACATCATCATCTTTGTAGACAATTGGGCCGCCCATTCCAAAGACACGAGTAACTTTACTAACATAAAAGTGCATTTCCTACCACCGAACTCGACTTCGGTTTTGCAACCGATGGATCAGGGAGTTATTAAAGTGTTTAAGCAGCACTATAGAAAACGGCTTGTGAATTGGATGATTGAAAAACTGGA
Source organism: Maratus michaelseni (assembly GCA_963931845.1). Taxonomy (NCBI): domain Eukaryota; kingdom Metazoa; phylum Arthropoda; class Arachnida; order Araneae; family Salticidae; genus Maratus; species Maratus michaelseni. Next base: position 200,682,104 of record OZ007596.1, read on the forward strand.
CAATACTGGAGAGATAGGAAAAGTGAACGTTTTGCAATCTATTCATTTTATTTTATCTGCATGGGAGTTAATAACGCCATCTGTAATTGCCAATTGTTTCCAGAAAGCAGGATTTTTGGAAGGAGAATAAACAGAAGAATATGAATTGGACATTGAAGATGATTGGAAGACGTTACAAAGAAGGATGGATTTCACAGCATCGTTTGAAGAGTATGTGTCAGTAGATGACGAGATATTGCCATGTGAAATGCTTACAGTAGATGATATTTGTGAGGTTACAGAAGATGAAGAAATGAGTGAGACTGAGGAAGAGCACGTGGAAATTCCTAGTTTTTCGGATGCTGTGAAAGGACTAGAAACATTTCGCCGTTTTATCGAAAGTGTTGAAAATGTGCCTGAGGAAATTTTTAAAAACTTAAGACAACTGAACTGTTATCAACTAAAAATTGCCGAGAAAAAACATAAACAAAAATCTATAACCGATTTTTTCTGTAAAAGCATATCATATGATGCTTAAAGAGAAATGTCCCCTCTCTGTCTTCAAACATTGGATTAAATAAAGAGTTTCTAAGGTAATTATGCATTTTTACTTGATTGACAGATTTTTTAAAATGTGCAAATCAGTTTAAATTTCTTAAGTAAAACTCGACTTTCTATAAATTTATTTATTATTTTAACAATGTAAAATACCTCTCCTGACTATGAAAACTTAAACTAATGATTGTTTCAAACATTCTTAATTTCCCGTTTAAGAAGTTTTCCCGTTTAAGACGTTTTTGCCTTCCATTCCCTTGGAAAACTTCTTAAGCGGGTTTTACTGTATTTAAATCTATAGATCATGTACAGGACTGCACAAAAGAATTCGGATATTTTTCCAACTATAGATAGTAATTTCTAAAATTGGGTATTCAAATGAGTTATACATTTTCAATTTGGCTTCTGAGATATCACCTTTCATCTTATTAAACAGAGAAATTATGTTACAGTCTTCTGAATGTGTTGGAGCGTGTTTCTTAATCTATGCTTGACGCATGATTTTTCTTTCTTGTTTTTACTTGAACATTGTGTAATAACTTTTTGTCATATTATTAAATGGTTTGATGAAGGAAATGTGTTTAATCAAGGAAAAAGGCATTTCTTATGATAAATTTAAAAATTTTAATTTTTTATACAAAAAAAAGAGAGAGAGAGAGATAACTTTAAAACTACATTTATCCTGCAATTTAAAATTTTTTTCAACATGATTTTTTTTTCTTACAAGCGTGCTCTATAACTGTAAAGACCAGATTTTCAAAAAGCTAATTAAGACTTAAGATAAAAAAAAAATGCATGAAATATGTAAAAATAGAGCAAAAAGAACCAGAGCGAATCCACTTAGCTTTCGTAAATAAATTATTGGATGCCTGTGGAATTTAGACGGATTACTGAAGCGGAATCGGAAAGTCCTACTGAAAACAATTGTGTAAATAATTCTTTTACAACAACGCATAAAAATTTTCAAATAAATCATAGTTCTAGAGGCAGTATCGCTAATTTTTGTATATATGATGGACTAGATGGGTACCATAAAGATTTCCGGTACTTTGGATATTTCATTCGGCAGAGTATTATACACAGAAACAGGCTAAGCTAAATTAAACAAATATGATTTTATTAAATAAATAGAAGTCGGAACAAATTTGTTATTATATTAGGATTGCCATAAGCACGGTGCAATTTCAAAGAGATGGCAGCAACGCCAATCAAAATAAGGCGTTTTTTATCTAAAGGATCTGATATCACAATAGAGATTTTAAAATACAGCAGGTATTCAAATATTCTAGGTTTCGATATTTTAAACATGGTTGTTCACAAGTTCGTATGGTTGTACACTGTTAAAAATATAAGCAAACTGTCCAGTCATTTGACCGTTTTCATAGAAAACGGTTACATACCCGTAATTTAACTCTATTCGGACCATATTATTGCCCAAATTATAGTCAGAGTATAGTTAAATTATTGTTATGTAACCGTTTTTATAGAAAACGGTATTCTCTATTGGTATTACTCTAACGGTATTTTAAAATCTCTATTGTGATATCAGAGTTCACCTTTAGATAAAAAACGCCTTATTTTGATTGGCGTTGCTGCCATCTGTTTGAAATTGCACCGTGCTTATGGCAATCCTAATATAATAACAAATTTGTTCCGACTTCTATTTATTTAATAAAATTATATTTGTTTAATTTAGCTTAGCCTGTTTCTGTGTATAATACGCTGCCGAATTAAATATCCGGAAATCTTTATGGTACCCATCTAGTCCATCATATATACGAAAATCAACGATACTGCCTCTAGAACAATGATTTATAAGAACTATATTTAGGAACTATATACTACAACTATATTTAGGTTTCGCTATTTTAAACATGGTTGTTCACAAGTTCGTATGGTTGTACACTGTTAAAAATATCAGCAAACTGTCCAGTCATTTGACCGTTTTCATAGAAAACGGTTACATACCCGTAATTTAACTCTATTCTGACCATATTATTGCCCAAATTATAGTCAGAGTATAGTTAAATTATTGTTATGTAACCGTTTTCTATAAAAACGGTCAAATGACTGGACAGTTTGCTGCAAATTTTTAACAGTGTACAGTACAATTAACTCAATTCTTACACTTTAACTTATCTCGAGGTGAGTTCTGTGCGGTTTGTAACGTAGTGTGTTTACGTAGTAATCCCAAGTTAGTCACATTATTAAACCGCCTCATGTAAGTCCATCCAGACGACAATGAAAATAAAAAGGATCACGTTAAAGTTTTCTTCTTCTGTAATCATTGAAATATTTTTATTTCATATGTTCTGTTTAATTATCCGTTTATCTATAAACTCTGAAGAATTATTTTACCCAGTCACATCATCTTCATAATACAAAAAAAATAATGAAAAAAAAATTCCGAAAATTTATTTGTACAATAAATTGGGCAAAAATACAAATGCATTTTCAAAAAACTTTCTTCTGTGAGGATTAATTTATCGTCTTTATTTAAATAAAATGTACTAATTGATGCAATTTTAATTATTTTCATTTTCATTTACTTTAACTAGTAACTATGATTTTTAAAACCACAATCATTACTTAAATTACCCCTAAACATTTAAAATAATTAACAATGCATTTTTCTTTGGATATTAATTAAAAACTGCTTTGTTTTTTTTAAACGCGATTTTTTTTTCCTCGTAAGATAATCTTTCTTTTATTAGTTTTTCTTATTGTATTTTTTTTAATGACAGTTCAAGACGTATTTATATAAAGAAGGTTTACTAATATGTATAGTAGTTTTAATATAATTATAATACTAATGTAATAGAATTTAATCTACCGATGTAAAACAGGTCCGTTTGTTTGTAGGTGCTCTATAAGTGCCCACACTGTGTGACAGATCGGGACCATCTGTGGTTCAAGGAGTAGTTGGGGGCAAACGCTAGCTACCAACCAAACTATTTTTTTAAGGTGCGTTCTTAATTATATAAATACGTAGCACCTATAATCGTCGTCTGGTCCGTCCGTCCGCATATAACAGCACAAATACAACCCAACCGAATGGTTTGAAATTTAATATAGATAATCGTTGCAGAATTTTGTCGAGTCATTTCAAATTTTATGAAAATCGAATCAAAACTTAAAAAGATATTAATAAAAGTTTTCTTCATTCTATTAACTCCTATCATACATAATCTATGTGATAAAAGCGCAAGTCATGTGACTGAGGAAAACAAACACAAAAATGGCTGACCACTTCTTTTTTCATTTGCCAGGAGGCCATTTTTATTCAAAATTATTTTTTCGAATGAAATTGCATAAAAGTTACATTTTTAGAAAGATTGTTCAACAAAATTGTTTGTTTGAGAGACACATTCAAAAAGTATAGATTCTGCGATAACTTCAGTTAAAATTAGGTTAACAGCCCAATATTTATCTCAATATCCATAAAAATAAATAAACACAACAGATTCGTTCATCGTGAATCATATTAACCCATCGAGGTAATAATTCGCAAAGCAAGATCTCCATGGTGAATTTTGCAGCGCTACCTGGTGTCGAAAAACAAATTCTCATCTTTAATCGCTCATAACAGACGATGTAATTCATTTCACTGAAATGATTACGAAGATTTTTTTACATTGTAAAACTAGTTCTAGTAAGAACGCAGCTCATTTGTCACGTTTAACGTACAATTTCCAACTTTTTTTTTCGAATACTTATTACTTATTTAATATTTTGTGCAAAATTTCGCAGAACACTTGTCAGGTTTCTTAGAATCAGCTGCAAGAGTTGAAAGCTATTCTTAAGGGATTAGCATATTGTATGTATTGTATATGTATCTATTGTGTACCGTTAAAGGCGTCCTTTAGAAAATCTTAATCCGAAGGGTGGCGACTTGGACAGAATGAAAGAAGTATTTCCATTGCAATGTGGTCTTTCAGAGATAAGAAAGCTATTGCACTCTTTTATTTAGGAGGACAGGTCCGTCAAGAGGGAGGAAGGGTTGTGAAGGACCCTTGGAAACAGAGGAGAAACCCCGTAGAAAGAAGGGTGTTCTGAAGTTTACGAGAGAGAGAAAGTTAGTTCTAACGTAGGAAGCGAAGGTGTAAGGTCGTTCAGAGTTGGAGCTCTGAGACCGGTGTTGAGTTCGGACGGAGCAGCGAAGTGTGAAGGTTGCTCGGGGAATGAGCGCTGAGAGCGTGTGTGAGATTAATAGAAATCTCAGTGTGGAATAAATGAACGTAGTCTAACGGTACACGTAAAGCGTTTCTATAATTATTTTGATTTAATATTAAACCGGATACTTTACCTCCGAGTTTAAGTGTAAATATTGTTAATAAAGTGTTTGTTTAAGTGTAATAGAAAGAGTTAGGTTTTTCTTGAATATACATCACGTATTGTGTCCGATATCACGTATTCATATCGGTGGTGGCAGCATATCAAAAGACCGGATTATATTTCGAAGTTGTGTGGACGGAGAAGTGGAATCCGACAATGTTGGCAGTGACGGGATCTGAATCACCGAAGACCAGTGGCAGTTAACCGTGTTACAGAGAGTTTGTGCCGGATCGCCCAGCGGAAGTGTTCGTGCCCTATCGTTGTAGACTAGTGCCAGATAGCCGTGTTACAGAGAGTTTGTGCCGGATCGCCCAGCGGAAGTGTTTGTGCCCTATCGTCGTAGACAACCAGTACCAGCTAGCCTATCGTCATTACAGTGAAGTGAATTAGTGGTGGTGTTAGTGTAGTGGTGTGCGTAGTGTTTTTTGTGCATTGTGAAGCAAGTGCAGTGATTGTGGCCCGAGAGTGCAAGATTTACCCTGTGGAAAAGTGAGCAGAGAATTGCCCAGCGAATAAAGTACGAGGTAAGGTCTTTTGATCATTTTACTCTACTGACATTCTCGAACCTACTGTTTTTTATTGTGTATAATTTATGTTAATTGATGTGCAATATAATAATTGGTCTAAATCAAATGAGATATTAACAACCATTTTACACTATTGTTTTAAGAAAAGGATCTTATATTAATTACTAGAAGTGATTTTCTAATTGTTTTAAACGGATAAGATTAATGATTAAAATTAATGCATTGTGTTAATAGTTGGAAGGAATAATTGAAATTTCTTAAATTTAAATTATTATTAAAGTAATATTTAAATTAAGTGATATTGTTTGCTTTAAGTTTGAAATATTGATAGTAAATGAGGAAAACAAATTTGTGTAGAATTTCAATTAAATTGAAAAAACCTTCAAGGAAGAACTGAAGGCCCAGAGAAAAAAAAAGTGCTGTGATTTACTTTTTATTGTGAGAACAAATTTTGAAATTGAAATATTTTATTGAGATTAAATTTAGGAATTTATGTGTATTTCATGCAAATTTTTGTTAGGTGGATATTTTTATGTAGTGATTGACATCAGTGTTTTATTCAAATTGCAACGTATCAGTATTATTGTGTAAATTGTATTTTATTATTTAATGGTATAAATTTAAAATCTGTATTGCATAATAGTAAAATTGAGATTATTGTTACTTTGTTATTGGAAGCAAATTGTGGGGTATCATTGTTTAAGGAAATTTATTATTGTATTATTACTTATTTGAAATATGTTAAATAGTATAATATGTGGAGGTAACTTATGAGGGTAGGATTTGAGGAAGTATTAATTTGATATTGTGATTAAGTATTATTGTAGGGTGGTAATAGTTATCAGTAGAAAGTATGGCTTTCTTACTAAAATTAAAAAGGGTGGATCTTCAGGCGATATGTGGAGAGTTAGGAATTGAGGTCTCGGAAGATGATACCAGGTTTAAGCTTAAGAAAAAGATAGTGGACAGCGACGAATATGAAGAGGGAGCCGTTATGGAATTATCTAGCACTATTGTTACGGAACGCTTAGAACAAGAAGCGTTAGTAGTAGAACGGGAAAAGTTAGAAAGGGAGGAAAAGTTACAACGAGAAAAGTTAGAAAGTGAGGAAAAGTTAGAACGAGAAAAGTTAGAAAGGGAGTTAGACCGTCAGAAGTTAGATAGAGAAGAAAGGGCTGAAAAATTGAGATTGGAACATGAGTTAGAGTTGGAAAGGATAAAGATTCAAAGTCTGGCTAATAACGCTAATGGGACTAGAGAATCTAATCATGAGAGTAGCCTAGAGAAATTGATTAAAAGTGTTAAAACTTTGTCTATCAAAGTTCCAGAAGGGACTGAGGGATGGAATCTGTTTTTTAGCAGTTTAGAACGAGCATTCCAAACAAAAAATGTACCGGAAACCCAGCAGGCCGAAATTTTACTAAATATGCTATGGGATAAGGCCGATAATTTGCTAATATACACGACTAGAGAACAAATTGAGAGTTATGAGAAGTTAAAGGAATTAGTTCTAAGGGAACACGAGCCGACACCGAAGGCGTGTTTGGAAAATTTCAAGAAGGCTAGAAGGAATCAAAATGAAACTCATGTATTATTTGTGTCGCGTTTAATAGCAACGTGGGAAAATTACTGTAAGATTAGAGGTGCAGATACGTATGAGAAGGTTAATCAGTTAATTGTCACGGATAAGTTGTTAACTACTCTAGATGAGGAAACCGCGACGCATATTGGATTAACTCAGCACAGTAATTGGTTAGAAGTTTCTAGAATTGCTAAGGAATGTGATAATTTCTTTGATGCTAAACAAAAATCTTATGCGGTAACTTATAAGGGTTATAAAGGTAAAGAAATGTATGTGAATAATGAAGATTCTAGAAGGGCAAAAGATGAGGGATTTAGTAGTAATTGGAGACAAAATGGGAATAATGAAGTTAGTCCATTTTTGGGTAGAAAACCGGAATATAAGAAACCTAATGATACGACGCCTATCTGTTTCAAGTGTTCTCAACGAGGACATGTTCAGCGATTTTGTACAAAAGGAAATAATGAGGGAAGTAATCAAATTAATAACCGACAAGAACCAAGGGCTAGTATCAATAATGTCTCAGTGCGAGGAATTAAAGAATTACCAAAGGGAGCGAGTATGGCAAGAATCGGAGCAAGAGGGAATTGGAGAGCTAAAGTTATTGGAGAGAAGTTAAATAATCTCGAGAAAGTGGAAGTTAGTGTAAATGGGAAGATAATAAAAGGATTGGTGGATTCTGGTTGCCAAATTAGCGTCGTTCATAAAGATTTAGTACCAGCAGAAAAATTAAGAGGGGCTGGTAGCATATATTTACAAGGGATATTTGGTAAGGCAGTGAAATCGCCATTAATTCAGTTACCTTTAGCTATTCCAAAACGCGGAGAAACTAATGTAATTCATCAGCATGTACTTTGCGCGATAATTGATAATAGTAAGGAACAGGTAATTTTACATCCTGACGTGGCTAATGAATTATCAGGGTTAAACAACGAGAAATCATTAAGAGAATCGGTAGAAAGGGAATGTAAGGAAGATAGTAGGAATAAAGTGAAGGAAGGGGAAAGGATTAGGAATGATAATAATAACCGTTATGTCGTAGAAACGAGATCGGTGAAGTTGCAAAGTCATGAAAAGGAAAAAGCCGAGGTAGAGAATAGTAAGATTAGTCAAGTTACGGAAAGTAGTCTAAATGTATTTCAGGAATCCCAAATGAATTGTAAAGATTTAGAGAAAGCTTGGGAATTAGCTGAAAATGATAAAGGGTCTTACTATCTTGTTAATGAGTTATTATATCATAAAGAGAAATTGGTAGATGAAACGGTAGCTCAATTAGTAATACCTAAAATTAGAAGGGAGGAAATTCTAAAACTAGCGCATACCTCCTTATATGGAGAACATCAGACGGTTAAGAAAACGTTAGAAAGAATCGAGCATTCATTTTATTGGGAAAATATGGCGAAGGAAGCTAAAATATATTGCGAATCATGTGTAGAATGTCGATTAACAAGGGAAATGAATGTGAGTAATAAGGAGAAAGAGGAAATATGTCGACCTGCAGTTATAGTTGAGTTAGGGGACGGGAGTAAGAAACTGGTGTATCAAAATGAAATGAGAGCATTTATGGCTAAAAATAAAGTAGTCGATATTGTCTTGGATAGTGACGGGGAGTTTGAAGACTGTAGGAAATATCTGTTGTTAGACCGAGAACGACCTGAAAATAAAGACAGGAAGGGATTTGAGATAAAAAGGTTAACAAATATTCAAGTTGGGGACATAAAATCAATCTTAAGGAAAAATAAGGAATTATTTATGGGTCCTATCGAACTGGTAGAAATGGAGAAAAATCGGATTGGCCGTAAACCGGAAAGGGGTAAAATAAGGCAGAAATTGTACAATGTTATCTTCACGTACAAAGAGGACTTGGACAGGCAAGTGCCTGATTGGTTAGAGGAAAATTTAATTAAGACCTCAGAGGCAGAAGTTAGCCATTCAAGCGGGTGCATTGCGGAAAGGGATGTACCAATTAAGTTAACGAGGAAGCACTGGAAGGAAAAAGTTCCGCCTCCAGCAATCTCAGCCTAAGGACTGACATTAAAATGACATAATACTAGTGTAATTTTATTTTTTTTTTTGTGTATTTATAATTGTATGTACATCTTGTGTTTATAACAGTGTATTAGCATATTGTGTAATTTTTTTTTCTGTATTTATCACATTAGTATATGGTTCATTAGAGATGTCAGTAGTTAAATTTTCAGACACCTTGAAATATTTATGTAATTGTAGTAATGAAGAAACCTATCAAGGAACTGTTGAACTCTTCTCAGACATTACATAGTTTGAGGAAAATTAGCCCCTAAAAGGCATATTTTCCGCTAAGATGGGGGGGTGTCAGGTTTCTTAGAATCAGCTGCAAGAGTTGAAAGCTATTCTTAAGGGATTAGCATATTGTATGTATTGTATATGTATCTATTGTGTACCGTTAAAGGCGTCCTTTAGAAAATCTTAATCCGAAGGGTGGCGACTTGGACAGAATGAAAGAAGTATTTCCATTGCAATGTGGTCTTTCAGAGATAAGAAAGCTATTGCACTCTTTTATTTAGGAGGACAGATCCGTCAAGAGGGAGGAAGGGTTGTGAAGGACCCTTGGAAACAGAGGAGAAACTCCGTAGAAAGAAGGGTGTTCTGAAGTTTACGAGAGAGAGAAAGTTAGTTCTAACGTAGGAAGCGAAGGTGTAAGGTCGTTCAGAGTTGGAGCTCTGAGACCGGTGTTGAGTTCGGACGAAGCAGCGAAGTGTGAAGGTTGCTCGGGGAATGAGCGCTGAGAGCGTGTGTGAGATTAATAGAAATCTCAGTGTGGAATAAATGAACGTAGTCTAACGGTACACGTAAAGCGTTTCTATAATTATTTTGATTTAATATTAAACCGGATACTTTACCTCCGAGTTTAAGTGTAAATATTGTTAATAAAGTGTTTGTTTAAGTGTAATAGAAAGAGTTAGGTTTTTCTTGATTATACATCACGTATTGTGTCCGATATCACGTATTCATATCGGTAGTGGCAGCATATCAAAAGACCGGATTATATTTCGAAGTTGTGTGGACGGAGAAGTGGAATCCGACAACACTGTAAAAAAAAATCCTGAAAAAAAAAACAGAAATCGTACAGGCAATCGGGACGCCATGCCAGTACTATTGCCGTATTTTAACGGAAAAAAAATTCCGTAAATTCCAGGAAATTTTCCGTGATTTCAGAAATATCCGTGTTTAAATTTCCGCTTTATAACAGATATCTTCCGTATTTTTTAGAAAGTTTTCATGTAGTTAAAATCTACAAAAACAACTTTTCAAAAGTAAAAAAAGCCAAGCTTAAAAAAAAAAAGTTGTGGCTAAAAAATGGTGTGATATCAAATTTCCAAGCTATTATATTACTTATTTAACTTTTTTCCATTAAATAAATTATCATATATATAAGTCGAATGCCTACGTATATGTTAATAGAAATCGTTTTCTCCTGTACTAAATACATCCTAACGAGTTTCTGAAAATTCAATTTTTTTCAAATTATGCATGATGGGCTTGGCGGCCATCTTTGCATATTATTCACAAAATTCTAAGCACCCAAATCCGTAGTTCAAATCCGAAGTTCAAAATTGTTATTTAAGCAAATATTTTAAGCGTTTCATTTATAGACTTGTATGCTCTGAAAATTGTGTCTTAAGATAATGATGACTTATCTTAAAGATTCATCTTATGATTTATTTTTAGAGTAATTAATAATTTCAAACTAGTAAAAATCAATTTCTCAAAATATCAGTCTGATCTAATTTATCTGTCCGTAGTTAAAATCTGAAATTCGAAATTGTTATAAACATATTACATTGCAAACATATTACGCTTTTACTTTAGAAATTTGGGTGCTTAGAAATATGGAAAGATGGTCGCCAAGCCCATCATGTATAATTTGAAAAAAAATGAATTTTCAGAAACTCGTTAGGATGTATTTAATACAGGAGAAAACGATTTCTATTAACATATACGTAGGCACTCGACTTATATATATGATAACTTATTTAATGGAAAAAAATTAAATAAGTAATATAATAGCTTGGAAATTTGATATCACACCATATTTTAGCCACAACTTTTTTTTTTTTTACGCTTGGCTTTTTTTACTTTTGAAAAGTTGTTTTTGTAGATATCATTTCTTTTTTTTAAATAGATTAAACATAATTTAAATAATCTAAACATGACAAATAATTTAAAATTACATTTTACTTTCAGTCATTGTTTAAAGGGTTTACTAGAAATGCCAGTAGATTTTTCAATTAAACTAATTACACTCTTAAAAACAACATACTAAATGTGGCTTGTTATAATACTTGTTATCCTCCGTTAAAAATATCACTGACTTATCCATGAAATGAATAAAAAGGGAATACGTACATAGCGTGCCAGCGCTGCATTTGAAATCAAACGTGATATCACGCTCTTTTATTATTAGCACTAGCTGGCTTCGCCCGCTAGCGGGCCCCTAATTTACTTCGGGGCCTCGAATCTTGTAAAACCTCGAATAAGATAAACGTCGAACCGAACGAACCTCCGATCTTGTTAGCGCTGCCTTCGGCACCGGATAATCCCTTAATTTGCACATCGAATAGTATAAACCTCTAACCATACGAACCTCCAACACGGGTCCCCGCTGCCTTCGGCACCGTATAGCAGACGTGCTCAAGTTCCATCTTCCACCACCAGGTAGCGCAATCTGTTCTATATGAATCTCGGGCACTGAAATCGTTAAGGCTATAGATGTCGAGTCGATCGAACCCCATCGTGATCCTGCCCATTGAACTAGAGATAGGAAAGTGCCCCCTGGTGGTGAAAAACGAATTAAAATCGGAAATCTCTATGGATGTCGAGTCGAATGAGCCATACCCCGTCGTGATGTGCCCCCTGGTGGTGAAAGGTAATCGCTTTTGGGGGGCAAAGTGGGGGGATGAACACTGGAGATGCATAATAGGATAAAGCGGTTACAGACTTTTACAACGATGTATCACATGAGGGGTATGTGCAAAATTTAGAAAATACCCCCCTCCCACTGCATAATATGATTAAGCGTTCACAGACCTTTCCAACGATATATCACATGAGAGGTGTCGGCAAAATTTAGAAAAGTGCCCCCTTTAGAGGGGGGTGAAAGTGGGAGGATGGACCCCAAAGATACATAATATGAATAAGCGGTCACAGGCCTTTCGAACAATATATCAGATGAGTAGTGTCGGGGGGGGGGCGCAAAATGTGGGGGTGACACCTGTGGTGCATAACATGAATAATTGGTTACAGCCCTTTGTAACGATATGTGACATGACGGATATCGTTAAAATTTAGAAAAGTGCCCCCCTCCCCCTTTGTGTAGACAAAATGCGCTCCACCCCTCCCTATAATTTTTGACGCGGCTTTATTTTTAAAATTTATGTTATGTGTTATAAAATATCGCAAAGTTTCAAACAGATAGCCTTATTAAACTTCCTAGTTTTGTTCACGCTCCTCCCCATCCCCTCCCCGAAATGTGACGCGCCATTCTTTTTTACAATTTTTTTATCATGTGTTATAAACTATCTTAAAATTTAAAACGGATCGCATTGTAATTTAATATATTTTCTGAAATTACTATTATATATAGAATAATATAGAAATAAACCCTCCTTTAGCTTGTAATTAAGATATATGAACAATTTTTAGAATTTCTGAAAGCTGATTTACATTTATTCATTTATTTATTTATCTATTTAATTATTTTTTGTTTATTTATTGATTTTTTGCGTTACCCTGTGCATGTTTGGAATTTCTTAGTGATTTCTTAGATTTACATTATTTTATTCAATTAAACATTGTACTGTTACAATAAATTTAAATGGAAACTTCACTTCTAAAACAAAAATAATTTAACAACTGGATTTCATTAATTTATAGGAAAATGACGTGAAAGGTATTCCTGCGAACGAAATGCCTGTCCTCTACAGTGTTTTTTTTTTTTTTTTTTTTATAAATTTTAAATGCCGATAACTCTTAATGTATACATTTTAGAAGGTACGTCTTCCCTCAAAAACGAATTTATTTTTAAAAATCTTTCTAAAAACGTAAATTATATATTTAAAATATTTTTTAAAGCATAAACACTACGTCTGATTACTTTATTTTACAATATTATAAGAACGCGCATTTTATCAGACAATTAAATACACTAAACAAACATGAGTGAAAAATTGACCTGGGCCAGGACTCGAACCTGGGACCTTATGCGTACCGTGCTGACACTCTGCAACTGACCCACCCAGATCGATATACAGGTTGATCAGAAAATGAGTATACATTTGAAAAATTAATAATTCACGGTATAATGTAGGTAGAGAGGTAAAAATTGGTACACATGCTTGGAATGACATGGGTTTTTATTGTATCCACAAAAAGGTGCATAAAATAGCCAACAGATGGCGTTTTGTGTGATAAGAAAAGCAATAATTATCATAACAAATTATGACAAAGCAAAGACGATGTTCTTCAGAACGAATGCTCAACATGTCCACTGTCATCCCGCAACAATAGCTGTAGCCAAGGGACAATGTTGTGCACAGCACTGTGCAGCATATCTGTAGTTATGGTGAGAAATTGGCGTTGGATGTTGTCTTTTAGCATGCCTGTTGATGTCGGTCGATCGCGGCAGATTCCCCATTTTGATAGTAGAGCTTCACTAACATTGCCTTTTCTGGTAACGTCAACATGCTGCGATTGCTGGTGCATCTGATTCTCTCTCTCATTACAGCTCCTTTTATACACGATTCTCAGGCAGAGTCATTGACGTTTTGCTGTTCAGTGCCATCTGTCGGCCTTTTATTTCTTAACCTTTTTTTTTTGTGTGTGGTTACAATAAAACCCCATGTCATTCCAAGCATGTGTGTCAATTTTTACCTCTGTACCTACATTATTCCGTGAATTATTAATTTTTGAAATGTATTCTCATTTTCTAATCACCATGTACTTGACTGGCAATTTCTCATACTTATTCATGTTGGAAACAGTTATCTGCCACAGTTTGCAATCATATTTAATTGTCTGATAAAATGTGTGTTCTTATAATTATGAAGTTTATTTATTTTTAAATATTTTCAGAAGAAAATGGCTGACTTGCAGATGAAATTTGATGTGGTTATAACCTGTAACTGATTTGTGCTATTATAATACAGATGGTACATGGTCGTTGGCGGGTTTTATCTCTGTTTTGGCATAATTTTTTAATCGCCAAGTTAATTAACAGTTTTTTGCTAATTAAGGATAGAAATTAATTTTTTTTTACACTGGATTTTGTAAAAGCACATAGATTACGTAATTATTTGTCCAAAAATGCAATCTTTTTTTTTTATTCTGCCCAATATTAAGGCCTGTAGGTTGTTTGAAAAAAAAAAGTTTGACGAAGAAAAAAGTGATCATTTTAAGTAACTCGACGTTTTTTTTTTTTTTTTATCTATATCTCTGTTTATAAATCACTTATGAAGATGAGTTTGGTCTTAAATTGAAGAAATTCTTCATTAGATTCTTCTAGTTTTCGTTTTTTTTTTCTGCGACGCTTGGTTTATTTGATATCTGATATTTTAATCTGGCGTGTTTTGTCGATTTAACATTGAGAAGTTGTTTTCTGTAAGTAAGCATTAGCGGTCTTTAGTCCAGTTCTTGGCGTTGTTTGTGTGGCTTTTTTTTAAGCTTGTCTTGGCAGAGCGACCGCCCTGCTTGATAAACTTTACAGGACCAAAAAAAAAAAAAAAAAAAGAAAAAAAAAAGTTACTACTTCTAGATACTAATTACATTTTGAAACCAAATATCAATGCATCTTTAAATAAAGATAGAAATGAAAGATCAATAATAAAATATTAAATTGCTTTTACATTCATTAAAAGTATCTGATATTTTTTTCGAAAATTGCAAAATAACTTTAATTTATTTCTACAAAAAAAATTAATATATTTTAAATTCTTTTTAAAGAATTGAATTATTATCTTTAAATACGACACATACTTCTATAATTGATTATTAACTTTTTGTGCGTAATTTTGAAAACTGGTATTTCAGTATTTACAGATGAATTATTTTTTTATAAAAGTAGTAATTTTAACAGTGTATGGTTATCTATATTAATAAAAAAAAATCGCTCAGTGTGCGTGTCTGTCTGTGTGTTTGTTGGCGGTAACTAGCGAAATCGACAGCACCTAGAGATCTGAAAATTTGAGTGACGATAATTCAAGGCAGCTCTTGATGCACCTGAGGTTCAGATTTTTCATTTTTTCAAAAACAGCCGAGATACCAAATAAAAAATCTATTATTTGTCGAAATGGTAAAAGACATTAACGATTTCATAATCTTAGACAAAAAAATTTCTCATTTTCGCTTATCCTCGAATATTAAGAAAACTATTTGAGGCATTGACTTGAAACACACAGTATATGCATACGTATTTTATTTTTCTGATTCCGAATATCGAAATTTTGTGAAAATCGGCCGGTAACTTTTCTAAATATTTGGAAAAAACTGGTCCGATGTAATCAAATTGACCCATATGGAAGAGGGAGTCGTATTGAATTTACTTCTGCTTCGGGGCACGTCTCTCTAATTACTTTTCGAAACGAAAGAAAATAAATTTCAAAGTCAAACCAGAAAAAGGTGCCATTTTGTTTCTGTTTCGAAAGTTAACGATATTTGTAAATGTTAAAGGTCGTTGGTTTAATTTTGAAAGGAGAAGAGGGCTGTTCGGTCGTAATTGAATTATTATGTTAATGCTAAAAGATTTTGCAGCGCGTGCTCAGCACGCCTGCTATACGGTGCAGTTGACAGCAGAGACACATATCGGAGGTTTGTTTAGAGCAGAATGCGCCCCTTGCCGGTGTAAAGTGGAACTAAAGGATTTTGCAATGCGTGGCCAGCCCGCCTGCTGTACGCTGCCAGAGTTTCGTTTTGTTAGAACAAAGAGCGCCCCTGGCGGTGGAAGATAGAATTAAAAGATTTTGCAGTGCGTGGGCAGTACGTGCCGGTATACGCAGCCTTAGACATCGGGGATCCAAACCAAAGGTTCTTTTTTTTTTTTTTTCAAGGTTTGAATGAATTCGATTCCCCGATGTAATTAGGAGCTCGCCAGCGAGCGCAAGTCAGCTAGTGTTCTATAAAAGAAATACATCAAACTTAATCACTAAACAGAAGTAGATAGTATTTACTACGGTATATAAGCTTTGCGGTTTTTTTTTCTTTTGTGTGTGTGTGTGAATGATCAAAATGGTGTAATATAAAATGCGAAAGAAAATGTAACCTTCATTTCGTTATTGCTATCGTGTCTCTTAATGTAGTCTTAAATTCAAAATACAAATTATATCTTAATGTTCTAACGCATTGTACATCACGGAATTTTACTCACTTGAGAGGAAATCTAAACACAAGTATTCTACTTTCTTAATGAAACAAACGATCCAGGAAATTTCTGTAACTGTCCTGGATTTTAGGATCCGGTGGAAGGTGGAAGGTCCCAACAGACACAAAAAAGGTTAAACACGTATAACCATTTTTAATCTAAATGATTTATTTTAATCAAAGATCAAAACTGCGATTTATCCCTACTGATTTTAATCAAAATATTAGCAGTGGCAAGAACTGTTACATACTATACCAGGGATGACGACACATTTCACATCCGCGGGTCATTGTTGTTCAAAAAAATACTTTACGCGAACATGACGTTCCAACAACCAAAATGATTAATGGATCAAATAACAATGTATAAAAATTACTTGAAATTTTGTTTTTAGGATAAAAATATATATATATCGCTAACAAACGGTGTCATATTTTAGAAAGTAACTAAAATAAAATTAAGATTTTTGTTGTTGCATCTTAGATGCCAAATAATTGATATCAAGTCCCACTTTATTATTTTTTAAAGTATGCAAGCTGAAGCAGAGTCATCTGGCCAGAGGTTTCTACTTGAGTTCTTCATATCATTCATTTTCTAGAACAGTGACTAGCAGCAAAATTTGACAAAATGTCAACGACAGCTTCTTTTAACAGTTCTTTGTACTAGAATTGAATTTCGATTTGTTATAATTTTACTATCGCCATTTTTTCTTATAATGCACAGGTTATCTTTCCTTTCCGATATCCTCCAAAATTGTTCTGGCCCCATGAGTGGCTGAGAGGTTCTGCTCTCAAAGCTGGTAGACGGGAGGTGCTGGGTTCATACCCCTGTCGCGCTCGTCGACCTAACCGCTTGGAGTTTTCCGTGGTTTTCTTCGAACCTTGCGTAAATACGGGTTAGGATCCCTTAGAAAGACCTCCACGGAGGGCACTTTTCCCAGGGCTATATCCTTCGTGTTGATAATCGGCCGTCATAAAATCAACCAATCAACCAACCAAAACTGTTCTGATTCCGAATATTCCAATTTTGTGAAAATCGGCCGGTAACTTTTCTTACTATTTGGAAAAAAATGACCTGACATAATCAAATTGACCCAGATGGAAGAGGGGGTCGTATTGAATTTACTTCTGATTCGAGACACGTCTTTTTTCTAAATATCCTTTTCTCTAGTTTGAGAAAAAATGTTGAGCCGATATTGAACTACACTGGAACCCATTAAAGAAAACAGACGGTTTACTACTAAGTTACTGATTAGATATAATAATGGTTTAGTATACAGGCGCGGAGAATGTTTGGCACCTGGCAGAATATTTTATGCACGGCATTGAATAAGATTTTAAATCAAAACTGAACAAAATACACGAGTTAGACTATCTGAATTTTTATTATTATTATTATTTTTTGATTGGTTGTAAAATTGGAGAAACTGAAATGCAACTTAAGAGCAAATAAATCGTACAAATGAGGCTATGTTGTATATCTATCTTTTAAAGTAACAAAAGCACTAACAATTAGCGATTGTAGAATTTAATGGATTCTTTTTATCTGCAATGATTTTATACTAAAGAGTTTTTTATACCCGATATATGTTTTTTAATCCAAAGCAGAAAAAAAAACATAGCAATAAATTTTCTTCTCGTGTAATCGATAAAAGGCTTTTAACTCTTATTGTAAATTTACTAATTGTAGAATTTTTCACCATCTCTAAAGAATCTAATTTTTCTAAGTCTTCTTGACGTAGAGAAAAAAAAATAACGCTTGGGAAAAGAAATTGATTATTGTTCATTTTAACGAATAAACTGAACAAGGTAGAAATAAAGTTTTCAAAAGATTCCAACTTTCGCGAGGGTTAATTAATCTTCTTTACTTTACAAAATATAGCATGAAATTTTATTAATTTAACAATAATTACTATTTACAAAGTCTTTTTATTAAGCAGAATTTAAATTAAGAAAATAATCAATCCATATATAAATTACTCTTTAGAAACAACTACGTGTTCCTCTATTTTTAAAATTGATTAAAATATAAACCATTTTTCAATCCGATAGTATTTAATTACTTATTCTATTCCCAAAGATAAAAACGTTAATTAAAAAAATTCTTTTTTTTTCTTTTTTTGCATAATTTTTTTTTATAACACATAAAGATTTCAACGACATTTTAGAAAACTTGCGGCGGTTCTCAAAAAAAAAATATATATATATATCCCTCCTCAACAACGCAAAACTTTCTAACACATTTTCGGATTCATTTTTAAGCATAAAAGCACGATACTCGCAGGCATGATTATTGAAGTGGTTTACAATCGAACAGTTTTCCTTTTTCGATAAATGAATTAAATCTTGAGTTATAAGCGATTGTTGTCTCAGGACTGAACTTTTTTTTTTAGCTTTCTTGAGCTATTGCGCGCAGAAACTTTGTCCAAAACGTCAACTTTGACAGCATTTTCTGAATAATCTACTGCCTTTACCGAAAAATGGACAAAACAGTTCGATTACATAATTTCTGAATTAGAACACCTACCAATTTGATATATTTGCGAACAAAAATGAATTTAAAAATGTGTCAGAAAGTAGCCAGGTTGTATTTGATAACAGTTTTAAAGAAAACGTGACATCTAAAGTCATAGTCTACTGAAATTTCATAATATAGTACTGAAGAGGGGTGGGGAATTACATAAATCTAGTCGCCGCAGGCAAGTTTATTTTCTGACCAGCGAGTTAATTTTTATGCAGTCTTTTAAATACTGGAGTCTATAAAAGATATAACAAAAACTTTTATATTTTTATTTGTTGACTATATGTCGTGTTTTTTCCAATTTCTGTAATATAAACATGGCACTAAGTTCTATAACCAACGCTAAGCTTTCCTCGGTTACATATACTTCTTAATTTTATACAAATGTTAATATGGCAATGCATTGTAGTAATAAATTATTTTTGCAGTCAGGCAAATTTCGACATATACAGTGAGTCCTAAAAGATAGACAACGGAGTTTTCTTATTTTACAGCTGAAAATGAGGAGCAACAGTTTCAAGACAATTTATGACTATACATAATATGAAGAAATAACAATATTATGCAAAAATAATATTACACAATCACAGACTTTGTGAGAAAAATTAAAACTTAAATGTTACTATACCAAAAGTTTATAGACAACTCATTTTTTCCTTTAATGTTCAAATTTTAGAAGTTTTTTCTAATCACTTCAAAAACTCGATTAGGCATACTCAAAACGAGAGTTTGAAGAAAATCTGGCTTTAAAAAAAAAAAAAAAAAAAAAAAAAAATCGTTCAATTTGCAGCTTTAGATCTGGAACTGTTGCAAATTTACGCCCATTAGCATATGCGTCTCTTAGACAATATTCCCCAGAGGTTCTCTATTGGGTTCAGACCAGGACTTATGACTGGCCAGTTCATAACAATTACTTTGTTTTGTCTAAACCACTGCATTGTAGAGTTGGACATGTGAATGGAGCAACTGCCTTTGCTGGTATATCCATTTGTCCCCACTTAGCAATTTTCCAAATGGAAGTAACTGTACTTCAAGCGTTTTCTGGTAATCTTCGGAACATTGACGACTTTTCAAAAAAGCAATATTGGTTGTTCCGTTATAAGAAAATGTTCCTCACACCATGAGCCCCCTCCTTGTTGTCTGCTGAAAAAACTTCGTGGTTCCTTGCGAATATCGTAATATTATGCTCAACCATCGGAGCCATCGAAATTAAACTTCTTTTCATCACTGAAAAAAACACTCCAATTCATGTGATTTCGGGCCCACTGAACACGAGCGTCTTTATGTCGTTTTGTAAACGTTGGCGAACAACGTATTTTGCGATAATCAAGAAATGTACTTGCCTACAGCCGTCGATGGACCGTGGATTTTGCTACTGGAACGCTTACTTCTTTAGAAACTGACCGTACAGACAGGCTCTGGGTTGAAACCAATCTCTCTGTCTTGCCGTTTAGTTGTTTTTTTTGGTCGTCCAGAACGGAATTTTGTTTCAAAATTGTCACCTTTTGACAGAATTCGTAAATACCAACCCCGCTGCGTCCAATTTTTCTTGCACACAACTTTCCATCCACGAGCCTTTAAACGTTAGATTTGCAAAATTTCCTTTTTGAAAAACTGCACATTGCGAGGCATCTTTTCAATCAATCGGAAACGGAAAGACGGATTCGCTTTTATCTCAAAAAACTATTGCGTCACAAGTACATGACCTTGGAATATGCAAATTTTGGATATCAGTACTTTAATCAGCTTTTAACACCGGTCGTCTATATATTTTGGGACAGAATGTTTTATGCTTTTATTTTTTTATATCAAATTCATGACTGTTAAAAGTTGTTTCAGTATTTTATTATTTTTATTTCATCATTATATATTTGCATAATTTATTTCGTCTTTCTTATTCGTTTAGTTAGCTCTGAAATCCAAAAAAAATATTTGTCTATAAACTTGTGGGACGCACTTTAGTGGTGCATCTTGCTGACTGGTAAAAAGAAGTCTTTGGCTGGTAAGATATTAAAAAAATTCCCCACCCTTGGTACTAAATACTCGATGAGATATGAACGTTAAAAAAAATAAATAAATAAATAACAGAGCAGGCGCGAAAGTGAGCACATTTTATTTTCTCGGATGATTTGACATCCATCTACACAGACTTAAATAAAAATTCCATTTGAATATCGTGAAAGTTAAGTAAGATATCAGCGATATAATAAGCAACATATTTAAATTACTTTCTAAAAGTAGTTAAATGTCAAAGGATTTTCAATAAATGCGTTTTAAGTAATACAAATTATTGTAATTTAAGAAATGTTGTTTATCTGATGTATTTAATCTAATTGATAAGTATGTTCCCGTATTTACTATATTTGAACTTTTAATGTAATTTAGTGTAACTTTCCAGCGACTCATAGAAAAAAAATAGCATTTTTACAAAAAAACGCTCTTCTCACAATTATTATTCATAGGCAGTACTGTAACCGAATTATATTGTGTGAACGATGTCCATCACATTCTATAGTAAGCATCTTGTAGTGTACCTCAGTGATGTGTATAAATTTCAATATGTTTGAAATAGTTTAACATCATTAAAATATACTGCAAACAATTTTTTTCCATAGACCGTAATGTAACGTAATTATTTTCAGTGTCCCTGTAAACGAACTATAAATGCGACACACTTCATTTTAAATATCGAACATGCTATAGTAAACCTCAATAACATATATCAGTTGCATGGGAATCCGACTATATTTACACGAGTTAGAGCATGCAGAGACAAACCGAATTCCTAATCATTTTTAAACTATTTTGGAAAGTGTTAAAAAGAATCTCAGACCAAAATAAAAGGATATGGAAGGAAGAAAATATTCACACCCGAGACAATCGACAAGTTTTGCGGCTATCTATTAAAAAAGGTATTTCGACCCGTGAAATTTTAAAACATTTAAGCAAAAAATACATCATCCGGTGCAGTTTGGAACAGTCTTTGAAAAAAAGTCATTGAAACATTATCCAAAGAAAAGACTGAAATGAGCGAAAAAATATCATGTTATGGGATGATGAGTAGAAATAAATTACATTTTCTGTTGAAATAAATTTACTTTGACGGCCCAGATGTCTGCAAGTACTATTGTTAAGACTTGAAGAAAGACCCAAAAGAATACTTCAGTTAAAAATATATATCATGTGTCACAGTTTGGAACAGTCTTATAAAATGCTCATACCATATTTAGAGAAATGAAAAAGAGATACTGAAACATTATCCAGAGAAAAGACTGAAATGGGCGAAAAATATCGTGTCATGAATGATGAGTAAAAATAAATTATACTTTCTGATGTAATAAATTTACCTTGATGGACCAGATATCTACAAATACTATTGTCAAGACTTGGGGAAAGACCCGAAAGAATACTCCAGTTGAAAAAATATATCATGTGTCACAGTTTGGAACCGTCTTATCGAATTCCCATACCATATTTAGGGAAATGAAAAAAAATTACTGAAACATTATCCAGAGAAATGACTGAAATGGGCGAAAAATATCATGTCATGAGATGATGAGTAGAAATAAATTATACTTTCTGATGTAATAAATTTACCTTGATGGCCCAGATGTTTACAAATACTATTGTCAAGGCTTGGGGAAAGACCCAAAAGAATATTCCAGTTGAAAAAATATATCATGTGTCACAGTTTGAAACAGTCTTATCAAATGCTCATACCATATTTAGGGAATTGAAAAAAAATTATTGAAACATTATCCAGAGAAAATACTGAAATGGGCGAAAAATATCATGTCATGAGATGATGAGTAGAAATAAATTATACTCTCTGATGTAATAAATTTACCTTGATGGCCCAGATGTCTACAAATACTATTGTCAGGCTTGGGGAAAGACCCAAAAGAATATTCCAGTTGAAAAAATATACCATGTGTCACAGTTTGAAGCAGTCTTATCAAATGCTCATACCATATTTAGGGAATTGAAAAAAAATTATTGAAACATTATCCAGAGAAAAGACTGAAATGGGCGAAAAATATCATGTCATGGGATGATGAGTAGAAATAAATTATACTTTCTGATGTAATAAATTTACCTTGACGGCTCAGATGTCTACAAATGCTATACAAATGAAAAGACCCGAAAGAATAACTCCAGTTGTCAAATTTGCGGAGACTCCATAATGATTAGGGGTTCCTCATGATGGATTGTAAGACTTATAGCGAATTTTAAGATGTATGAACTCTGAAAAATATCAAGCTGCATACTTTATAATTATATCATGCCGTTTGGGTCTTTAATAGAGGGGTTTTGAATTGATGTTTCAGCTTCTTGTCATGCATCTAAATCCA
This sequence comes from Maratus michaelseni, assembly GCA_963931845.1. Lineage (NCBI taxonomy): Eukaryota > Metazoa > Arthropoda > Arachnida > Araneae > Salticidae > Maratus > Maratus michaelseni. The sequence goes on from OZ007596.1 coordinate 200,705,348, forward strand.
GATCGGTATTTTGTCATGGATTAATCGCAGTCCAGATCCCATTGAAAAATTATGTGTAAAAGAAAAGATGTAAAATTTTCTGATGATCATTCTCAAGTAAATATTGTAATAAGTTATCAAAATGTTATTCTTAAAGATATTAAGCTGTATTCATTAAATTTCCTTTCGTTAATTGATACAGGTATCCAGCGAACAATTTTAAAAAGAAATAATTATAATAAAGTTAAAGATTTTGTAAAATTATAAGCAGCAGATATCCGTTTGACTGGATTTGGCAAAAATTCATACAAACCATGTGGTTCTTTTCAAACAGAAATCGAAATAGATTATTCTAAATTTCAAACCTCTGTTTTTGTTATGGTTGATAATTCCATTGATTTTGATGCGATAATTGGTACTGACGTAATTAATCAAGGTACTTTATCTATTTCTGGTAATGATGTAAAAATTACTCGAAGTCAAAGTCCAGATTTGAACCCCATTGAAAAACTTTGCGGCACATTAAGTCGCAGTGTTTATGGTAATAATAAACAGTTTTCTTCTGCGAATGAACAGTAAGTTACCATTGTAAAAGAATGGCACAATATTAATGAAACAGAACTTAAAAACCTGGTCACTTCAATGAAATGCAGAGTTTTTGAGGTTATGAAAGAAGGAGGATATGAACGGACAAGTGGGCGTATAATTTGTTAATAGTGGTTTTTTTTTTCAATTATTTCTAATATTTTAATTAATTTAAACATTTATTACAATTATTCAAATTTATTGAAACTTAATTGAAATAATTATGATGTAACATCAATATTTATGTGTTTAAATAAAAAAAAATTGTTTCATAATTTGCAAAATTAAAGTTTTCTTGTAATTTCTTAACAGGCTGTATTTCAATGCTAATTATAATTACATTGAACAAGCAGATCTAATTTGAAAAAACAAAATGCACTTTTATATAAATTTGTTGTTAGAAACTCAGTATTTTCCTCGCCTTTAATTTTAAACTGGAAGCGTTTAAATTATCTTAATTTATTTATATCGACTTTGAGACCTTGAATAAATGAACCATTCAACAAATGTAAATATATAATTATCGTTCCATTAAATATTTACATTCACTAACAGATTGAATATATAATCATATATAAGAAAGCACCAAATAAACGACAATGAAATAAATTTTAAGAGGAGCTTTTAATTGTTTCAATGCTAGTTTTATTTACATTGAAAAAGAAAATCTAATCAGAAAATTAATATTTAAAATTTGCCTCGTCCAATATTTTTGAAAACTTTCATATTCCTCTCTGATTTAATCTTGAATTCGCTAAATAATCAAATCCAATTTAGAAATACACATTGAAAAAAATACGACGTTAAATGAATTTTATAAAATTTCTTCTCGGCTTTAATATTAAATTTAAGGTATTATAAACTATTTCTCTAAATATTAAAGTGATAATGCACATTAAAATGGGTTAAAATAGTCTAAAAATACGATTTTTTTGTTTTTATACTGTTAACTTCTTAAAATTAAAAAAAAATAAAATATATTGCCATATATTTGGTAAAATGTGTACTTCCTTAATCCATCAGCGCATACATGCGTCGATTTCAGGAACTTCTTTTCATTCATAAATTCCCAATCCATACCAGAAGTTCCGGAAGAAGACATTTTACTTTATGTAATCACGAAACATTTGAAATTAATCAAAGCAAAAATTACTATACAGAATTTCTAATATGAATTTGGATATCGAATTTGGAAAATTCGAAATTTGGAATTTGGATCGAATATGAATTTGGAATTTCTGAATAAAAAAGAAATTTACTAAATGCACACTTCAGATTCATATAATAGATGAAATGTAAGTAATGAAAATAATAATAATTTCAAATGTATTTTTATGACACAGTTTTTGTCATAGTCTAATAAAAATATGTAATATCTAAATACATTTTTAAAATGCTCCATTCGTTTTAATCTTTATTCAAAACCCCCAACATGCGTAACTGATAATCTTAATACTACAAAAAACATGTACATCTATTTTGAGAAATGCTGATTTATTAAGTTCTTCAAATAAGTAATAAAGTAAATTAACATGTCAATTTTTAATTCAAATTCAGTTTCTTGCCAGTTGATTATTTATTTAAATAACTATCAGTGTAATTAAAAAATGGAATGCACATTTTTTTAGTAAAGCCCTTTTTTAGTAATTAAATAAATAACAGGAGAAAATATTTTGAAAATTGAAACGCATTTAGCACATTTTTAAAGCATTAATAGCTTTGAAAATTTTTAAATTATGAATAAATTCATTTTTTTTTAACATTTATTGAATATACGGCACAGTTCTTTGAAACATTTCTAGTTCCAATAGTATAAGTAATTAAAAACGTTTTTTTAACCCATTGTCTCCTTAGAACCTGAAATAAAAAACTGTACATAAAAATTAAGGCAACAATTAGAATTTTATACATTCTCCACATTCCCTGGTAGATCAGAGTATAATTTGAAGAAACAGTAGTCCTTAAATATATATTTTTAAAGCCACCCAAACCCCCCCCCCCACACACACACACACACCTCCTTCTCCACCGCGATCTAAATATTTATTTTATATTGAATCAGAATTTATATATGAACTTGAAATAACAAAGACGGCTAAATAATTCAACAATAATTATGCTTTTTTTAGAATTATCATATTAAATTTGGAAAAATTTTTTTCAAAAATTTGCGTTGTTTTAAATTATATTGCTAATTTATGGAATTTTCTCTATTCGTTCAGATTTAAATGCAAATATTTTTTTTTTAATTTTTCCATAAAATTTTTTATTCTTAAATGCTCACATTAAACATTAAATACCAATTACATTTTTAATTTTCGGGGAATATTTACTTTCACTTTTAGATAAAAATACTGTTTGCATCTATTCGCTGAAAAAATGCATCAATTAATTATAATAAAACACGATATCTAAGGAAGTTTTTGAAATAATTAATTTCTTGTTACTTTGCTTTCGACTAAGATATTAATTTTAAGTATCCTTTTTAAAAATATTGTTAATTTTTCTTTTCAGAAAACTCTTTATCGCTTCAATGCTTTCATTTAAAACTAAAAGCATTTGGGGGATTTTTAAAGCGATACTTCATTTTTTTAAAACCTTATGAGATCATGTTTTTCAATGAAATCTCATATAACTAACATTTTATTTACTTTCATTTTTAGATAAAAATACTGTTTACATCTATTCGCTGAAACAATTTATCAACTAGCTATAATAAAACACGATATCTAACGAAGCTTTTGAAATAATTAATTTCTTGTTACTTTGCTTTCGACTAACAAGGAGAGTGCCAAGCTTGGTAATCACAGATTTTGATTATTTTTATATATGTTGTAGGGTAGAAGTCCCTTAGTCTCAAGTTCAATGGATTTTATACAACACTCCTTAGTTCTTGAGAAATGGGGGGGGGGGGTCTAATATTATAACACAAGTTAAATACTTACTTTATATCACAATAACTGCGTTGGTCGTAGCTCAGTTGGTATGGTGTCTGCTCGTTGTTCCGAGTGCCCGGGCTCGATGCCGGAACGTGCTACGTTAGTTTTTCTCATTTTTTTAAATAAATATACTTGTAATTATAATTTAATAATCTCAATAAAAAATTTTGTTAACATAATTAAATTTTAATTTAGCATTTTTGATTTTTAAACCATTATTAAGCATTTCTCATCTTTTAAAAAGCATTATAAAAATTGGATCTATTATTGACTAGTAAAAATTTAAAAAATCGTTCCAAAATCAGCATATTTACTATCAAATTAAAGAATTATTCTACCATCGCAATAGAAAACGAAGATATTTCAGATGCTGGATTATTTTGCTTTGCAATAAAATTTTGCAGTGCTTCAACGGATTTGTGACATCACTTTTCTGATTTTCATCGAATCCCGACACTTCAGATTGATCTTTTTGTGAACTACAGCTTGCTTCTTCCATTTTTATACGATTATAAGCTGTTATGGAATGATACGCACTTGTGCGATAAATATTGAAAACAAAGACCACTTAACTACACCAAACAAAAAAAAAAGAAATAACCAAAGTCTGTTGTGGCGCCCTCTAGTTACAATAAAATAAAACATAAATATGTTGTAATTTAATTCTTATGCTAAATTTTAATATAATTATGCTTCTTAGTTTAAAAACAGAGTAGTATTATCATCACATTGACTTTAAGTCATTTCGTTAAGGCAATTTATAAATGATGTTTCTTTACAATCACGAATTGACACAATTGATCAATATCGTTGCATTGATAAAACATATATGGAATACATTTTAAAAGTGTTTTTTAAAAAAATCAAAAATGCTAAATTAAAATTTAATCATGTTAACAAAATTTTTTATTGAGATTATTAAATTATAATTACAAGTATATTTGTAAAAAAAAAAATGAGAAAAACGATTCCGTTCCGGCATCGAACCCGGGACCTCGGAACAACGAGCAGGCGCCATACCAACTGAGCTTTGACCAACGCAGTCATTTCCTTACAAAATAAGTATTTAAGTTGTGTTATAATATTAGACCCCCCCCCCCCATTTCTCGAGAACTAAGGAGCGTTGTATAAAATCCATTGAACCTGAGACTAAGGGGCTTCTACCCTACAACATATATAAAAATAATCAAAATCTGTGATTACCAAGCTTGGCACTCTTCTTGTAAGATATTAATTTTAAATATTCTTTTCAAAAATATTGTTAATTTTTCTTTTCAGAAAACTCTCTGTCGCTTCAATGTTTTAATTTAAAACTAAAAGCATTTGGGGGAATTTTAAAAGCAATACTTCGTTTTTTTAAGCCTTATGAGATCATGGTTTTTAATGAAATCTCATATAACTAAATTTTAAAAAGGCTTTACATTCAGTAATAATGTTCTTTCATCCGAAGAACTGCCTTTGAATAAAGCTTACTTGGAAATTGGGAAATATTTTTTTATTCCTGAATGCATAAAAACTTAAGATATTCTAATTCAGATTTTCATTTCAAAGGACATTTTAATGGCTTTATTTTGTTTATATATATATGATAAATTTTTTTTATTACGGTTGATTGCTTGTTGCTTGTTATTGCTTTGGAGTTTTCAATCTTTAAAATAAATAAAAACTTAAGATAGTCTGATACAGATTTAAAAGGAATTATTTTATTGTTTTATTTTTATTTTCTATAAATTTATATGTTTTTTAAGATAGTTGATTGCCTATTGATTGGTAATTTTTCATTCTAAAAAAAAAAAAAAAAAAAAAACATGGGTTCTTCAAAAATCTTTAAAAACATATTCACACTTAAAAAACTTATACCGTCTGTGGGAACAAATAAGAAAATACTCAGAAATACATACCACACAGACACACACGTGCTCACAAGTAACCAATCTATTGCTGCAGTTTTAAATTTCTTCAGAAAAATAACTTGAAAAATAATGAAAAAATAAGCATTTGTGATATTTTAAAGACAAGATTGTATTCTATATATAGAAAGATAGATAAGTAGATAGATAGATAGCTATACACACATATGTACGTACGCCAGGATAAAGATTATTTCTCATTAAACCAAACCTATTCACACACCTCTAGCTCCCATAATGCTTTTCGGATTTTAATTAAACTTGGTAATTACGTTATACAGACCATTGGGAAGGCTATTTTTACAAAACAACGTTAGTTCATATTTCGATCATCAAGTGACTGTAAGTCTTACTAGTAAACTTTACCAGTCATATAATTTCTTCAACTTGCGCTTCATCGTCATAAATAACATTCAGAACACATTATAGCATGTTAAATTGTAGCTGAAAGAAACTTGCCTGGTTCAGCAAAGTGCTATATAATTCAGACAGAGTTATCATCTCTTTTCTATAAACTTTTCTGTTTTCTTCCAGAACTACATCCAGAAATCACGTAAGTAAAAGACATTAAAAGATACCTTAATAAATACACGCACATAAATGCTAAGAATAAACCCTCGGTCGCATCAACTAATATACGGTGAAATGTGCAGCGTGAAATTAAAACAGGAGTCATGATGTGTATTGTAGCTGATGTAGAGTAGATCACCGACAATAAATGTATCTAGTGACAAATTTTTCGGTCTTTTTTTTTTTTTTTTTTTTTTTTTTTAAATAACGCATTTCATGTTACATTAAAAATGTTGAAATACACACCAAAAAAGTTGTCATTTTAATCATTCTATTCCTAGTATTTAGGTGCGCAAGGTGACGTTTCGCATTAAATCGATACTGTTCTACAACATTGTGGTTCACTATTTTTTCTTCTCCCTTGTAGTTTCTGAGATCAGCATGTTAACTCCTAATTTTACCACTAGGGAGTGCTGTAAACAGACTTATTTAAGAGCAAATAGTCACTTTACTCTACCTAGACACTGACACCATTTTTATCAATATATGCTATTGACATTCAAAAAATAAATAGGTGAGAATAGTAAAAGTTCCCTCAACTGGAATTTTTAATTTCACAGTATTATTTTTGTTACAAATTATTGAATTTTTAATCAAGTGCGATTCTTTCCTTTATCACTTTAGTTCTCATTCTTTTTAGAAGATATAGCATCAATAATCATTCAAATAGGTGGTCTATAGTTTATGTACGAACTAAATATCTCTCGACTATTCTTTAGTTCCACACTTGCACTTCTTAAATTTACATAAATAATCTTAATTTCGCACGCTTTTTAAATTTATATAAAGCAGAGAAACCAACCCGGACTTCTCGGGTTACAGAACATACTGTACGGTGTACAAAACATAGGTAAAAGCCACTATTAGTTGAAACTCCAATAGTTTGTTTTTTTTCATTTAATATATTTTTTTAGATTGCCCAGTAACCCCACCACAAACATTTTTATATGAAAAATATTACGTAAATATCTCGTAAATATGTATTCACAGAAAAGTTTTGAAATTTATTAAACGCGATACTTTTGTATTATTCGCAGTCCATAGGTTAATAGCAGAAAAAAATCACCGAAGATTTCGCCATCTACAGCAACCATTTTTATTGTATTGTTTCCGTGGATAAATGCGTTTAGTGTTTAAGCGTTCCATTACATACCTGTTAAATTTGTGTTTTATTATTTTATATATTTATTGATGAAGTTCTAATTTTGTTATGGAATATTAGCCGTAAAAAAATGCTGAACAATTTATATGCTTTAAGTGCAAACGTGTTATTCTTCCGTAATCGGGCTGCACACAATAGAAATAGATTTTTAAAAAATAATCTTTGAAAATTATTTTAAAAACCATGAAAAATCAGTAAATTAAGATTCAGTTATCAATCAAATTGCATTTGAAAATACATTTTTTTTTCTCCTATTCGACGGTGTAAAAAAATATGCGATATTTAGAAGTAATTAAATTTGCGAAAAAATGAAAATGGATTGTTCAGATCGCTGCTACCGTCAACATGGCTTCGCGTTAATCACGGATATGCTTTCGTTTTAGATAAGAAAATTATTTTAAAAAATCATTGTCCGTACATTTCACTAATAATACATATTATTCATGTTTCGATTATTAGGCACATGTCCTTTCAATTTAAATACAATTTAACTTTTTTTCTTTAAATTATTTTAAATACAAATTTTTTGTCCTAAATATAAATATTCAAAATTTAATTTCATAAAACATTACCTAAAATATTAAACTTAAAATAAATTATTTTTACTAAATAGATATTATTTGAGAAAAATGTTTCTGTTTATCTAATTTAAAAGTAAATATAATTTTGGAAAAAAAAAATAATAAATGTTATTTGAGTTTCTACATTGAAAACCCTCTCTGTGGAAAATCCACTTTTGCATGCAATGTAAATGAGAATCTGTGAGATCTGGAATGTTTCCTGTAAGTTAAATCTGACGCTAGCTCATTAATAACCGAAGATTTCTGATGGGTAGTTCTATTTGATTTGATTGCCTAAGAGGAACTGCTCAGACAAGGAAACCAAGTCTGTAGAGCATAGTATTCCTTCCTACCCCTTAATTGAGTAGTTCTATTGTCATTTTTACTTCCCATGCATTTTTGTTTTAACTTCCCATTAATAACAGGGTTAAAATAATTTTTTTTAAACCCGCCAGGGCACGAGTTGGGTCTGCGAGATTCAGGCTTATATGTCTTCTATTATTTATTATTGATGACTGCAGCTTCAGCTTTAACCTTTCATCTACCTTCCTATCTCTGCTATGTTAGTTAACACGTGGGCTACCAACCTGACCCATTGTTGTAATCAGTAACTATTAAATCATAGTGCGTGTCTTGGGCATGCGAGACACCACCCGTTCAATTATCTAAGTTTTTTATTCATTTTTTTTTCTTAATACGTTTAGAGTTTAGACCAGTCATTGATCCATATTAGTAAAACATAAATTTAATTTTGTTAATTTTCAGTTTTTCAGGGTCTCAAGAAGATTTAATTCTAATAATCCCAAGATTTGGCCGCAGTACAGGCTCTGTTGGAGAACAGTCAGCCGGATGACATTTTTTACGACGATGACTCCAACGCAGATCAGAACTTTTTCATTCCCAGTGATCATAATACAGATACAGAGAATGATACTGCAGATGAAAAAATTTTTTGCTACCCGTGTACTGGCGGGTTAAAAAAAATTACATTTCTTCACGATTTCAAACTTTAACTCAAAACTCTTTAGAGAAAGTTTGATTTACGTACTTTGCACTATGTCAAAAAATTATGTTTTTAAACTTTTTAGTAAAATTATCTTCAATATTCTTAACTAAAATTTTATAAATATGTTTAAAGTCATTAATAAATCAAAATGTATTTGAAAGGAAAACTAAATGACAATTGAGATATAAGTGACAATAGAGGGGAAAAAATGTAAGATTTTAACCACTTTGTTATTTTATCAAGTTAACGTTTTGTGAATGTATGAAAATTGTTTCAGAAATCTTGATCGTTAAGTGAATTGTCTCTTTAAGTTTTTTTTCCCAAACCAGTATTTAGTTAAACGTTTCTAAAATAATATCGAGGTATATTGTGTGCTTCTGAAGCCTCGGGGAAATTACTCTTTTTTAAAATATTAAGTTCATGATTAAAACTTTATTAAGTATATACTTTTATCAATAATTTGAAACGTAATTAAAAACATTAAACAAAATGGCAATAAAACACTTTGAAATAACACTTTGAAATTATTCATTACTAATTATGTTTATTTAAAAGTATAATTTTACATAGGCGCATCTATAAATTATTATTATTTTTGTTTTTAGAATACTCCTTTCCACATAAGCTTAAATGTTTATTTAAATATTTTAAATGCATTTCTGTAGCCTTGAAGCTTTTGGAAAATAATTTGTTTAACAAAATTGAGGTCATGATTTTTTAGTTTTTTAAATGTTTGCATTCATTAATATATCGCATTATCATTTCAGAAAACTTGTATGCATTCAGTAGGATAGCATTTCTAATAGAGGTTTTCAAATACTTCAATGCTAATTATGTTCACTTTGCATTCACATATCAAACTTTCAAAATGCATTTTTCAAAAAATGCATCAGAAAATGTAATTGCGTTTGGGATTTCCTCTCTACTTTAACTTTGAATTAAATAAATACATTTGAAGTATTTTTCATTGAATTACTCATTTTTGAAATTTCAGAATAATAAGCAGTTCTACTACTAAAACTAAATACTGAATTTTCTGTAAAATGTTTTCATTTAGAAAGATATCGAATTGTATATCCCTAGATAAATAGACATAAAACATTATCTCTAACTTGACATCAAGCTAATTCAACATTAATTATATTTTCTTTGAACTATGACTAAACTGAAAATAATTCCAAATGTCAAATGATATTGCATTTCTATACAACTATGTTTATTGACTCAATATTAAATTAAAATCGTTTCAAACAATTTTTTATAATTTTTTTTTAAATTTCTGAATGCTTAATTTAATACACATTTAATTAAAAATGAGTTATAAATTCATGATTAATTTTCATGCGATGTTTACTTTCACTATTGCGGAAAATGTAATTTCCATTCGTTAGAGAAAAAAATACATACATAAACAATTTTAAAAACAAGATTTCAATCCCAAATTTGAATAATTAAATCCTTATTGTTTATTTCTTCCAGCTAACATATTCATTCTAAATATTCATTTCAAAAAATCATACTGTTAATTAGTTTTTCTTTTAGAAAACTTTCTATTTCTCTAACTTCTATTAATTTTAAATTTAAGACTTTCGTAGTATTTTTATAACAATAAACTGTCTTTGAAATCACATATGAATGCAATCAATAAAATTTAGTCCCAAAATTGCATGGTTGAAATTTAAAATGTTTTTTTTTTTTTTTGTTTTTTTTTTTTTACATTTACTGAAGCAGCTCTAATATGTGTTATTTTCTGTCGCTCTAAAACATGTTTTTGAATAAACTTGTAACAGAGTTGTCCACTGCATGACCGTAAATGCACTGCTCTGGTAGTCGTCTCGTTTAAATGCGAACGCATTGTTCTTGTATGCTAACTCGTGTGCATGAAACGTACTATTTGAAACATATTCTATTGTGTCTGGATTGGTTTCTGAATCTCTTTCGCACTGTAAGTAGGGTTATTCTGAAGACTGGATGGAATCCGCAAATGTAAACAACACGTTGAACATTTGACGATTGATCGCTGCTAAGTATTTTTTTTTAAAGTTTGAAACAACTTTGACCAGCTACTTTCAGATCGTTCTGATTGAAGAAATTCGACATGATATCTTTCGTAGGAGATTCAAACTACAATAATACACGGTGTTTCAAAAATGACCGGTATATTTGAAAAATTAATAAAAACTAAACGGGCAGCGATAGAAATACACCGTTTGTTGCAATATGCTTGGGACAACAGTAAATTTTCAGGCAGACAAACTTTCGAAATCAGGTACAATTTTCAACAACAGATGGCGCTGCAGTCTGGAAAAATCTAAACCACGGTATTTTCCACATATCCACCATGCGCAGCAATAATATGGCGTAGTATCTGAACGAAATTACCAGAAACCTTTGTAAACCTGTAACTTCGTTCTGTGGGGACACTTGCAAGACTAGATGTACCGCCACAATCCAGAAACAATTGAACAACTGAAGCAGTACACCTCTTCTGTGAAGCCATCCCGCCTGACACGTTTACAAAGGTTTCTGGTAATTTCGTTCAAATACTACGCCATATTATTGCTGCGCATGGTGTATAATTGGAAAATATCGTGGTTTAGATTTTTCCAGACTGCAGCGCCATCTGCTGTTGAAAATTGTAACTAATTTCGAAAGTTTGTCTGGGGGGGAGAGAGAGAGAGAAAATATTGAAAGCCGATAGGGGGAGCTCTTCAACCAACAGTCATGTATATAATGGAGAGGAAGTTGGTTAGAGATCACAACTGATGATGCCCTGGCGGGGGGTGAAAGTGCTTTTGTTAGATGGTGGAAATTTTTATTGGAGACTGGTTTTAATTTTTTTAAATGAAGGACGTTTTTAATGGAAATTTTTAACCATGCTTCTTTATAAATAATGTCTGAAAAAATTGGTAAAATGTATAAGTAGAATATGTAATATTACCTATGGCAGGATAGTACGCAGCTTTAAGTTTCAAAGTCTGCACTACTTGAGGAATTAGTAGGTCGTTTGTGCTTTGCGAATTTATGTTAAACAGTGTCACACGTGGTTGTTTGGTAACTATGAAATATAGAATTTTCCCTGAGTAAAAAAAGTTTTCTTGCAAGATGTGTCGCTTCTTCAAAACAATTATTTTCTTCATCTACGGACGAGTCATAATTTTGAGTGTTGGGGCCACCGTAGTAAAGAATCGTCGGTGGTAAGAAGTCAGTTTGATTGCTTCAATAAGGCTTTGATGAAATTCGGGTAGTTTCAATTTTGATTTGTAGTTTTTGAAGTTATATTTATCTGTTGTGATAGATATACATTATATAAAAGTTGTTTTTATTGTATTTGCTCTATCTATCTGGAAGATATTTGAGGACTTTGACTTTATTTGATAGTTAGACCCGATTTTAGAAAGTAGATAATTTCCCTCTTCAAGTTTAATTGATTGACGTGATAAGCTGTGCCAGTTTAAAGTTGCCCAAGTCATATTTACTGAACTGTTCTCCTCTTATTTAAATAAATTGTTTTTTTTTTTTTTTTTTTGGAGAGAGAAATCTGAGTGCTTATTTCTCTTTTAAATAATGGAAGGGCTTTAAGCGGCTGTTGCAAACTTAGCTTAAAAAATTAATTGTAATACAACATTCATTCCTAAATTCTTAAAAGTTTTATATAATGTTTTAAACAAACCTAATAGAATTGAACGTTTATATCTTTATTTGTTCTAAATACTATGCTTTTGTTACTGCGGTGATTGCTAACTACTGTCACCATTTTACAATTTTCGACTCTGAAATTAAAAACACATATGTTAGAATTTTTAACACTGGAGCGCTATTTTGTAACTTACAAAAAATACGTTGTAACCATGCGAGAAATCTTTTACTTGCCCGTTTTCTTCTCATCTGTTGCAGGCGTATCGTCTTCTCGGAATCAGAATCTTTCTTCTTGGCATGCTGGGATTCAACCTTCATATGAACAAAGATGTAGCAGCAGATACTCACATACGGGATAAATGAACATTACACATGAGTGGCAACAGCGACGCCTCTGCAGGTATATATCCGCAAAAAAACTGCTTATCGGACATCAGGGAAATCGAAACAAATTGAAATATCCTTCACACTTATTGGTGTTTATTTCTATATACCCGCAGCTGACGTCACATGGGTAAGAAGGTGGCAGTGGGCAGGTTCTCCTATTGCCGCGAGTAGCATTTCTAAAGATACGACCAACTTAAGCTACAATCCGTTATGTTTTTAGCATAACTACCTAACTGGTAAACAACCATTTGACATATACATACGCAGAAAATAAATAAATAAAATAAAATAAGACACCTCAGCAGATAACAGCCTGACTATAGAAAATGCATAGGGCAGGTGGGAGATCTCCAAACTCTCCATGAATTGCCATTTAACCAATATTGTTAAAAATCTATACTAACATGTCAAATTGGAATGTCTGTCTGTGATTTTCAGAAAAACACATAACTCTAACTTCATTCGACTATCTAGACACGTATAGTCAAAAATAGCATTTAAAAATTTTTTTGTCTCTCTGTCTGTTCGGAATAAGCTTAAAAACGGTTTCATTACAAACACTAAGCTTATCAGGAGCAGATAGAATAGATTTGAATTTTATCGCTTTCCGATATCTAAAATTAGTTTTTGAGAAAACAAGAAAAAACTGGGGAAATCAATCAATTAATCAATCTTTAAATACTCAGAAACTCAAAAACTAATTGATTTATTTTAAGGAATTTTACGTCGATTGAAAAGACTAATTAAGATATATAAATGATAAATCCGGCTACAATCTGCAGTTTGTCGCATTCTGATATCTAAAGAAAAAAACAGGAAAATCACTCAATCAAAGAATCGTTCAATGCTCAAAAACTTAAAAGAAATAATTGATCAATTTGAAGGAATCTTACGGCGCGGCGCGGCGATTGAAGGGTCTCCTTAAAATGTATAAATTATAATAATTACATTGTTTAGCCTATGACTAAAACATTTTAATTTAAATCTGAATTGGTAAGATTTTTACACCAAACCTCGAAATATTTTATAAAAATGCAAATGCAACACATCGGGTTGCTATGCGGCTAGCATTAAATAAATAATTAAATAAAAAATATGTTAAATAAAATTTTTACCTATTTTTTTTAATATCTACAAAATTGGTCAAATGTCCCTGAAAAAATGGGAGAGTTATTTTCAAAAATGTGCTGTTTTCTTTTCGTTGTTGGGTTTTTTCCTGGAAGATCAACACATTTAATGATAATATCTAACATATTTATTTATTTATTTATTTATTTATTTTGCAACCATGCAAACCAATTTGCAAGGAAGATCTCATATGGTTTCCTTATGTGAAAGGTAGAAGTTAGAACACACTCCAGGATATATTATAAAGATGTTGACGTCCGTTCACACACACGCATACAACGGAAATAGAAGTATGTTAAATTTATAGTGATATATGAGAATAGAAAAATATCTTGAGTTTATAGCAGACATTGTTTAAAAAAAAGAACTTTTTGGCTTATAAATTTTTGCTTTGCCCATAACGTCTTAATCTGCTAAAGCCAACGTAAGTTTTTGGGTTCACACTTTGTCATCATAAGAAAAATTAAGTATTAAGCACAAAAAAAATTATCGTTGTTATACAATAAGTTGTCTTGTCATACAATATCATTGTTATACAACATATAAATATCTACCGAAAAACGAAGGATAAAAAATGGTTCAATATATTAATCAGACAGCAACCTTATGAACTATTTAAACTTATTATCTCAAAATAAATGTCTCATTACGCTTTATTAAAACACAGTTAATTAAGATGTGTTTTACTTTCACTGATGATAAATTTCACGCAAGATATATTTTGCATTTTAATATAAATATTACTTGAGATAAATTTTACTTAAGATGCAGTGTGGCATTTAAGATATATGTGGGATATTTCAGAAGAGAATCTAAAACTTATCGCTTAACGAGAAAGATATTTTAAAAGTATTTTATCCTTATAAACCTTTTCTAGCGTAGATTGAAAGTGTTTACGGCTTCAATTTCTCTCCCTCTGTATTTATCCGTCTGTTCGCACTTATATATTCGTAAAAGTTTTCAAATTTCAATGAAGTTTGAATCTGTCAGTAAGGTTACACGTTTTCCTTGCTAAAAACATGTTTTTGCATCAGCAACAGTTGTGTTTTAGCTGGACATGTAACCATGCTGGACTCGATTATACTATCATTCATAACCTATTACTTGATATGTATTTCAAAAAATTAAAAAAGAAATTATTGCGTTAATTAAATAAAATAACAATATCTACCGTAAAATAACAAGGTTTTTTTTTTTTTCAAGAAATAAAAAAATTTAAATTCAGTAAAATTATTTAAAATTCAAAATTTTTGTTTTAGAAGAGGTATGCAAAATAAAATCTAACATATTGTGACGTCTTAAGAATCAGGATGGCAAGTTTTCGACAAAAGGTTTAATTAAAACGAAACACAGCTACATAGATTACATAAAAAGATAACATAACCTCGAAAGTGGGATAATTTTTCTGTCACAATATTCAGCCAGTTTGGCATATTCGTGATAATTTCGAATAGTTTGGTGCAGCTAAACCAGAAGCATTGCTTTTCTGGATTAAAAAAATAAATAAATAAATAAATAAAAATAAAAAAGTTTTTTTGGGGGCTTCTTGACGGTTTTTTTTTTTAAACTTTTTATTGCGTTTTTGATTCTTCAAGTACTTCAAGAGCTCAACAGTTTATAGGAATATAAATTAGAGATGAGATCGGGATCTTTTTGCGGAGCCCGAGTCCGCCCGAGCCCGACGATTCGAAATCCAAGCCCGCCCAAGGCCGAAACATTTTGTGTCATTAGAGCCAGATCCCGATACCGATAGTACGCAGTAGAAAATTGTTAATAATATTTTTAATTTGTTTCAATATTAATATCCTCATTTAAAAATCTTCTGTAACATAGAAATAACTATTAATCCTAAAAACTCTCCCATGAAGACATTTCGTGATTTTCATGTCCCTGAAAATCTGTTTAAAATAGAAAATTTGTTATTAATATCCAAGCACTGACAGAACTTGATAAAAATCACAATTCGTATTCTTTTAAAATATCACTGTACAACTCTGGTAGAAAGGCATGAGTTTTGCTTTCCAGTAATTCTGAAGAAGGACTTCAAACAGAAAGATAGGACAGACAAGGGGTATCCCAAGGCTATTTTATGCTATACTAACACTGACCGTGCCAAGGATTTAGAATTATATAGAATAATTTTCTTTATATCTCATCAACAACAATTCATTTCCCTTTCAAACTGATTTTTAGAGATTTTAAAACATTTTGATAAATTTAGACTACATTATTATTTTTCAAATAGCATATGGCAAGTTTTTCCTGCATTTTTTTTTTATTTGTTAATAAATAAAACTGTCACTTTGAGTCCGAGAGACATACCGATCCCGAAGACAGGTATAAAAGTCGAGTCGAATCCCGATTTATGCTTCGGATCGGTCTGAACCCCTCTCATCTCTAATATAAATATTCGGTATAGTATCAGTTGAGGAAATTTATTATTTCTATAGTGTCCAATTAAGAACTTAAGCGAAATAAATGGCCCTCAAGATAGTTACCGAGCTGCTGGTATACGTCATGTAGAATTTGTTTCATTGTTAATCGAAACTAATGAGAGGGTTAATTAAAAGCTCAGTAAAATGAAACACTGTCCGATTAGACCACTATGATATTGAATTTTATTGCGTCATAGTAAAAAACCACAACAGCACAAAATGAAAATAACATGCAATCTGTTACAAAACTTTGACCCTTCAGGACGAGCTTCATTTAACGATATTATAATTTTTAATACCAGTAATAAAGTATAGTATTTTTTGCCCATTTTGGTGCAGGAATTCTACGATTAGACATGGCAAAGATTACGAATAAAATATTCTGGTACTAAAAAACAAAAAACGTACTCAACCTATATAGAGCGAATAAGTGACTCGCTTAAAATGAATCTTGTTTTCAACATATAAAAATTAAACAGGAACGAAAAAATAAGCAGCAACATAAGTGCTTAATAAAGAAAATAAAAAAGCATACTTTTATGTTTTGGGAATTTTGATGACCAAGTTCACATCAACAAGATATATAATATAAATGAGGGTGAATAAAAAGTGATATAAACAGCCAATAGAAAACAAAAACCGTTTTATTGAAATAAAGAAAATTCCAGGAGAATAAAAAGATAATTTTTAATCTAAAAGAAATATGGTATGCGTGTACGTTATCTTAAATTTGGTACCCTGCAGATGTAAATTTATTTTTCTAAAAAGGGAAAATGTAAATACATGATCATCAAATGTACATTTTTTTTCCATTACAATTTTGTCATGTCTGCACTTTCTTCAAAGTTTGATGAAAACGTTTAGAAAGATTAAGTGATGACTTATTGACTTTCATGAATGATTGGAAACCTGAACTAAGTAATAATTTTAGTAAAATTTATTTAGCTAATATTTAAACAGTACTAATACTGTAAGGAATCTTCATCAGACCATTCATAAATATTCTCCATAAGAAAGTGCGAGGCACGAACTCTGTGGACATCTGCAAGAAAACCAGTGTATTTTTTCGGATTTCCAGTTAGGTTAAGCACCACAACTCGTTAAAAATGAAAGGATAATATTTTGGTATGATTGGTCTTCGGACAAATTTTGCAACTTTTGTTGGGTGGTTGCCCAAGGAAGATTATCGAAGGTTATCGTAAGGTTGCTGAAATCCAATGATATCAGAGATATATATTTATTTTCTTCTGTTAGGATGTCTATGTACAAGAAACCTTCTTGTAACGCTGTCTCGGTGGATTTTCACTCCATAAATCCATGTTGTGAGTTGAATTGTTCTGGTGAGGTGTTTAGAGCATGATTAATGCATTTAAGAAGTAGATTTTCGTATACTTTTCCGAAGATTGGGAGGAGCGTATGAAGTCTGTATCAGGAATATTCTGTTGGAGGTTTATTAACATTTTAAAAAGTAGACTATTTCTCCTATGTTCCATGGGTCTGAAAGTAGTTCAGCTTCAATAATGAAATGTACATATCAAGTAAGTGGTTGCTTATTTTCTTAAATAGGTTCCTTAGAATTTAATGGTCTATATCGTCATTTGCCGGCGCATTATCTTGCTGAAAGGAATATAACGCTAATCTCAATTCTTGGAGTGTAAATTTAAGAGCTATTGGAACTGGAGTAAAATGTTGCGAATCTGGTTTATTTGAGAAACCAAATATTTCTTCTGTTAATTCCTGATAGAAGATTTGTTTTGTTTGAGTGGTTGAAAGGAGTTTGAGAGTGAGTAGCATTCTTGTTGGAAGAATTTTCTAAATGCAATTTACTCCAGCTTTCCATATGATTCTCTTGCTCTACGCGAAGAATTTTAACCATGCCTCTCTTTCGGCGGCTTTAATCTTTTTCTTGTAGATTGCTCTTTTGCTTTTATATTTACTATGACAGTCATGCGTCGAGTCTTGGATCTTCAACCGGCTTCTCAGAGTTCGAACATAGTTACGTTGTTTGCGGAGATCATTGGACCACCATGTAAGTTTTAGCGTATAGGTACTTTTCCGTTTTTGGCATAGGTCTTGGATTATTTTTCAGAAAGAGATCATAGCGCTTATCAAAGTCCACTGTCGTATTTATGTGTTTAAAGGGAAAATCGTATTCTTCTATTTTCTTGAACAATTCTACGTTAAACTTCTGAAAAAAGACGTCCTTCGTTTTGTATCTTCGGTGTGGTATTTTAGGAATGGATGGCGATAGCGATAAAGTTATTAGACGGTGATCTCCATAATCTGAGTCATGGTTAGCTGCCCTTGTTGAAATTAAATAAAATAGTTGGAGCGATGATATAGAAACGTCCGGCCAACCCTTTATATGCGTTGTTTCAAAAGTTGGCGAACAATATGAGTCATTTACAATTATAAGATGTGCGCTCATATGATTTATTAAATGTTGACCTCTATCATCGTCAGTAGGATAGCCCCACAATGGACTGTAGGCATTTAGGCTACCTATTAATAGGAATTTTGTGGACATACCTCTTCTATCAGACCAGGCAGTAAGATCATACTGTAAGTTTGCTGAAGGAGGTGTGTATTGCGTACCTATTGTTATTTGTCCCTCTGAAGTTAAGATATTGACGAATACTGAATGGGTATGGGTTTTCAATGGGTTAAGTTGGATATTTAGGTCTAGTATTAGTATGAAGCAGTTTTTGGATATTGATGAGTAATAAGGAGTCGAGTATGGTAGTCCATGTGCTCTGTTGTTGGATAATGCGCAGTCCTGTAGACACGCTGTTAAATATTGTTGTTGAAAAAGCGTAGTAAAGAGCGAAGCAGACGCTGATCGAATCTTCTGCAGATTTAACTGAACTATTTTTAAAAGATCCGTTGAAGGAGAAATCTAAGTAAACAATTTGAAAAATGCATAACATATTTAACAACCCAATTTCAGGAATTACCAATAATATTCTGAAAAATATCCGGCGAACTCTTTTGTGCAGTCCTGTATATGATCTATATATTTGTATACATACTACATAGAATTCTAAATTTTAGTTATTAGGAAACGCGTAGCACAGTTTAAAATTCCCCTTCTGGAATATCCGTCGATAAACGCAAATGTACTCAAGAACTTTTGTGCTGCCATGCATATGATCTATAGAATTTATACACACCAAGTAATAGGCCAAAAATGAGAAAAAATTAAAACTGGTCCAGCAACTGAAAAAGCACTTCTAGCAATTATTGTTAACAAACAGTACTGAATCCTTTTGTGTGTCTCTGTAAATGAACGATGAATGCCATACACGCAATATTCTATAGTAATGCACCTTAGTGAAATATATAGCAGTTTCAATATGTTTGAAATAGTGAATAAATTATTAAAATAAATCACAAACGATTTTTATCCATAGAACGTAATGTAATGAAATTCTTTTAAGTGTCCCTGTAAAGGGTGCTATGCAAACTATAAGTGCTATGCATAGCATATTCTATAGTAAGCCTCTTGTAGTGCAGCTCAGTAATATATATCAATTTCAATATGTTTGAAACTGTGTAACATCATTAAAGTAAATCACAAATGATTTTTTCTCATAGACCGCAATGTAACGGAATTATTTTGAGGGTCCCTGTAAAAAAACTGTGAGTGTACTTCAGTTGTGTAAAACTGTACTTCATTTTCAATACCGAACATGCCATAGTAAACCTCAATTAACATGTATCAATTGCATGACATTCCGAATATATTTACGCTAATTAGAGCACGGACAGACAGACGGCAGACAGACAGCAGACAAACAGAATTTATAAACACTTTTCAACTATGTTGTAAAGTGTTAAAAAAACACTTTTTTCTATTATTAATGTTATTCTTCTAAAACTAAAAAGCTCTTAGTGAAATGCATTACTAAACTAAGTAATTAACATTTTATGAAGCTTTAGATTTCCATGCATATTCAAATACATTTTGACGAACTGAAAAAAAATAAAGGATTTGAAATATTTTAAAACTGTTTCTATTTCCTTTAAACAAACACATAAAAGAAGTAAATACATATTAATCTTCTTATATGAAAAATACTAATCTAAATAAAATTAATAGCGGAGCTTAAAAACAAACGGAATTATTTATATAGTAAATGAAACGAAATTTTATTTGAAATGAATTCCTCTAACAAAGATGAATAGTTTCTGATTTAAGGGATTATAAACCACTATGGACTTATAATTAATTAAACGTCAATGTATTTAAAATGCATTATGTTAAAGGATTTTAGTGAGCTTTTTCATTTATATGCGCTGAAAGTACGTGAAAGAAAATTAAGCATGGTTTATCAAACGATACGAAGTATTGAGATTTGCTACAGATTTTGGATTATTTTATGCAAAGTTTTCATTTTAATGAACCTCCAACAAAAGACGTTATACAATTCGTTATATATTTATTTTTTTATAATATGTATGTCCATGCATAACTTTTGAATAAATTTTTGAATAGCCATGCATAACTTTGAACAAAAGACGTTATGCAATTCGTTTTATATTTATTTTTTTATATGTATGTCCATGCATAACTTTTGAATAGGTGCACCCAGAAAAAGGAATTGATTAAAACTACAAAACATACTTTGTTGAGTACGTTTTGGTTGTTTTAGCAAAATTCAAGTAAAATTGAACCATTTTACTCCAATTAACAAAACATTTTTTGCTGACGATACAAATTTTTTTTTTTTTTTTTTGGAATTGCAAAAAAAATTTTTTTTTTGTTGATTCAAACAAAATTTCCATTGACATATATTTAAACAAAACTTCCATTGACCTATATTTAAACAAAACTTTTTGTTTAAATATAGGTCAATGGAAAGCTTGTTTGAATCAACAATTTTTTTTTTTTTTTTTTTTTTTTTTTTTTTTTTTTTTTGCAATTCCAAAAAAAAATTTGTATCGTCAGCAAAAAATGTTTTGTTAATTCAAGTAAAATGGTTCAATTTTACTTGAATTTTGCTAAAACAACCAAAATGTACTCAACAAAACATGTTTTGTAGTTTTAATCAATTCCTTTTTCTGAGTGTGTTCCGATTTTCATTAATTCTTTTTTTAAGAGTTTTTTTTTTATTTGGGCGGTCTTGTTTAAATTTTATTAAGATCCAATAATGATATGTTTATCTTTCTGACTTTTTCCTTGTCTCTTTTTTATTTCTAGCCTCTAACCTTAGTAAAAATCGTTGCGGTAACTCTTGTACAGTTGATATTTCAAACCGATCGTCTTGACTGAGACCGATTAGGGAACTTTTCAGGAAAAATACCAGTATTTTCTTATAAAATATTTCGTCTTTTTTAATCGCGAGTTTTAATAAGGTGAATTTTTCTATAAGAAAGTACTGGTACTTACTCTGAAAAATTACCTGACCGTTGACCACCCTAAATAATTACAAAAAAGTTCGTTATAGTCAGTTCGTTATAGTCAGTAATTAAATGTATTTTTTATTTAGAGGAAAATAACAAACCAATTCTTTAGAATATCAATGGAAATATTTGAAAACGTTATTCATATAACAGGAATGAAAATCAATTTTTAATTTAAACAATATTAACATTGTCGAGGGAAATATTTCAGCACACGTTTGAAATTAAATTTAACTAGGGGAGAATTTATTGTTTCCGAGTTCAAATTATGTTTAATTAAGAAATACGATATTATAAATATTAAACATTATTTCTCAGTACAACTTCTGTCCTTTATGTTTACAGTTTGTATGAATTTAATAGTCTGCCATATTTTGATTATATCGCGACACCTGAATACCAGAGATGAAGCGTTTGTCGATATTATTTTAGCCGTTAAAACTGGTGTCTGAGCCATGTGAATGTAATTTTATTCTATTACGAAGTTCATTTTCAAACATTTATTTTTTTAATGTATTATCTCTTTGGAATTTTTTTATTTTCCCTACATAAAAATAGGGAATTTTAGTGTGCGGTATATAAGTTCTCGTAAATGATATATTAGATATAAAAAAAATTTTAGAGTGGTTTATTTTTTAAAAAATTATAAAAACTGAAAAATTATGGTTAAAATGTACAATATTGTTGTTAGTAGTAAGTATATTCAATCTGATTGATCTTTTCATTATAACATTCATATATATATATATATATATATATATGCATATATATATATCAATGACCACCTACTCGTAGATTACATCTCTATACAACATACATATACCAATGATTACCTATTCATAGACATATTCAGGTATCCTTTCTTAACGTTAACCAATGGCTAATTCCTACACCATTAGTTTTAAAGGTATAGATCAAATTATAAAAATGTTTCAAATATGGTTCTTCATCATATGAAAATCAATTTAAGTCAAGTTAGTATTTTTTTTTTTTTTAGTTATGACATTTTAATTTTTAAACGGTCCCTGGGTTCTATAAGATATATTAAGAAAAGCTTTCCCCATGTCCTAACAAATAAATCATTAAAAATCCCATTATTTTGTGACCAAAACTTACTGAGATATGATACTTTGAATTTTAGGATATTGGGGCGTTTCCCTGAATACTAACTGTATACATCATTATACTATACATACTACGTTTTTTGCTGAAATTCAGTGAATGCTAAAGAAATCGGTAATGTTGGTTTGCATTTTTATGCCTCCTTCCATTTCACATTTTGTTGTATCACTTAAATAATCTCATAAATTTAAAATAAATGGATTTTTTCTTAACGACTTAATATAACTATATGAACATAAAATAAAACCTCTACAAAATAATTGGTGAAATAAACTAAATGATTTACAATATTTACAATGATTTAGAAAATAATCTGAATACGTACGTAATAATTTTTTTTTTTTTAATAATGTAATGATATTAGTTTGACACTTAATAAAATTAATTATTACTGGAAAAGTTAAAAAAGAAATTATGACATAACTAACATTTCCCTTCAAAATTTAAGACAACTAAAATTATATTTATGCTAGTATTTGTAAATTTTGAAAAACTTCTCTTATCAAGTGCAAGGGCAAAACTATTATGTTATGTGATAGTTTTGGAACTAGTTTTTTTAGCCCTTCTATAGCCCTTCTAACTTATCTACCCCTTACTTGCTTGAACAACTTTAAGTAAAAATTCACTCATAACTTACAAAACACACTTGTTCACTATATTCAATGCAAACTACATACTTTTACCATCTTAAATTATGCTTGCATACTAAAAAGGAAAATGTAAAGAAGTAAATATATTTAATGGTCTTAAGGAATTAGATTTCATAAATACCTATTTTAAAATTAAACCCGCCAACGACCATTCTCACCTCCAAGTGATACGACTTTAAAAGGAACTCTATTTTAAAGGAACTCTAAGATCAATCAGATTGAATATACTTACTACTAACAACAATATTGTGTATTTTAACCATAATTTTTCAGTTTTTATAATTTTTTAAAAAATAAACCACTCTAAAAAATTTTTATATCTAATATACCATTTACGAGAACTTATATATCGCACACTAAAATTCCCTATTTTTATGTAGGGAAAATAAAAAAAATTCCAAAGAGATAATACATTTAAAAAATAAATGTTTGAAAATGAACTTCGTAATAGAATAAAATTACATTCACATGGCTCAGACACCATTTTTAACCGCTAAAATAATATCGACAAACGCTTCATCTCTGGTATTCAGGTGTCGCGATATAATCAAAATATGGCAGACTATTAAATTCATACAAACTGTAAACATAAAGGACAGAAGTTGTACTGAGAAATAATGTTTAATATTTATAATATCGTATTTCTTAATTAAACATAAATTCTAGGCTTTGATTTTAAGAGAATAAGTAGCGCCTTTATTGGGATCTAGAAGCGTTTACCTAATCAAAGAAAAAAATCCCACCTAGATCCCACCTTTAAAATAGGTATTTATGAAATGTAATTCCTTAAGACCATTAAATATATTTACTTATTTACATTTTCCTTTTTAGTATGCAAGTATAATTTAAGATGGTAAAAGTATGTAGTTTACATTGAATCCCACCTATTTTCTGATATGATACTATAACCTTCCAAATTTTGTATCTCCTGGCAAACAAGCAAGGACTTGGGTTGGTCTTCTTTTTAGGGATAAAATTGTAAATTAAAAAATTAAAAAAAAAAACATGAATGTTAAATTCATATTAATACTTGGAAATTTTTCCAGAGAAAATTTCTCACGCCTTGCATTCATAATATTCAAATTTTATTTGCTTAATAGGCGTATAGCCAACATAGTGAAAAAGTACCCAAGCCGGGACTCGAACCCGGGTCATCAGATTAGCGCACTGATGTTCTACCAACTGAACCACTTGGGAATAAATTCGAGTCCCGGCTTTTTTTTTTTTTTTTTTTTTTTTTTGCACCAATCAATTTCCCATAGTTTGATAAGTATACCCTCCAAATATGAAGACGTTACGTCCACTGCTTCGCTCGCCGGGGCGTCCCAAACAGGGATATTTTAATTTGAACCACCCTGTATATAAGTTTACGTATGGGCGTTGGAGAATTAAATGAATACATGTTGCATTAAATGTTACGTAAAAAGTGTTTTTATAGCATTTGTGATCTAACAAAGTATTATTTTAGGAAATAATAATTTGCCATTGTCTTAACTTCATCGGTATCTTCATAATTAGCAGACTAGAAAAAACTATGAATTAAACTCTAATTAAACTCTGATGAGTTTTACACATCTCATGCCAAACATTCAAACATTTTCTTTCTTTTTTCTTTTTTATTCATTACCATTATTAATTGAAGTTTTTCTTTAAACACCTTATTTTTCTGCATATTTTAAAAAACAGGATTATTGTAAAATATAATTATTTTCGTCAAAAGTTTATTTTCTTTCTTCTTCTAAAATTATAAATACATATTTATCTTATTCAATACATTATTTAAAATAACCTGTGGTCTTTCTTGCTATCTTTAATTATAAAGAAAATAAAAAATGTAATAAAAAATGTTAATTGAAAAACTGATTTTATTTATTTTTAAAAAAGCATAGTAATAAAAAGATTAATTTTAAGAGCACTTTAAACTTTCTTTTAACTTTCGAAATATTAGAATATAAATATTTAATCAATTAATATCTTTCCGAATTATCTTTCTTTAAACTTTTTACTTTAAATCTGCTTTTTGAATTTTTGATTAAAAAGTTTTCACTCAACTATATAGCTCTTAATAAATCAATAGTATAAACTTTTCATCAAAAATCATTTCATGAATGGTAAATATTTATGAATATTTTGTATTTTCAAGTAAATGAAAATGCCGTTATTTTTTTTAATGTAATTAAAAAAAGTTTAAAACATTTTAATACCATCTGTATTTCTTCTAAAGTAAATAAGTTAAAAGAAGCTTACTTCTTTAAATAATTATATTAAAAGTAGCTTTCTTCTTTAGAAACTACAAAGACAAAATGAATAAAAATAAATGATGAGGCTCAAAGCAATTAATTTTATTTATATAGTAAAGTGAAAAAATACAGGGTATTCCAGAGTTACTAGTGGATTCATAAAGTTAATAACTTTTGATGTAGATAATTTTTTCTTTTCAATTTATTTTTAGAATCTACAATGGTAAAGAAAACCCGGTAACGTTCCTGGAAATTAGTAAGCAGCTAGTTGTCCAAAGTTTTCAAGAAGTAAAACTTGAAAATATCAGAAAGGTCCAAGAGCGGATGTAGGAGACTATTCAGAGGAGGCGATATTACAAACTTGGAATTTCCACATAAGGATGGATTTACAAGTCTCTTTAGCAAAAAACCACTTCATTGTACATATACAGTCGATTCCCGATGTAACGACCGTCCATTATAGCGGCTTTCTCTTCATAACAACCGATTGATAAAGTCCGATATATGTAATCATTCAAGCAGCATTTTTTTATATCTAAACGACGAATTAGACCAAGCATTCCTATATAACAAGCCTCTGCAACTTTTCTATCAATAGTTATTTGAGAATGTTTGTATTATAATCTTGAATATGTTTCAGAGCAGCCATGCTCAACCTGCGGTCGGTAGGCCGCATGTGGCCCGGCGACCTTTTATGTGCGGCTCGAGACACATAATCATTAATCCATATTTAAACAAATTAATTGCGATGTGCATAAAAAGTATTTAAAACTTTTACTGTTGTTTTATTTTCATGGGAAGACAAAATTTGTCTTGTTATTTACAGTTTATTTAAAATTGTGTTAAAACATCTTAAATGTCGTTTTCTTAGTCTTTTTTTTACTGCCCTATTTGCTCTACAGTGGTGTATCCATTTCTTAATATTCAACAGCAATCATACATTATTCCAAATTAATTAATTTTGCACTATACATATTTCTACAATTAAAACAAAAGTTCTTGCATTAAGCAAAAGACTGATTTGGTACAAAGAATATCCTGTTTTACTTTGTTTTTTTTTTCCTTTAAAACTTGGAAATTCTGTATTGTTATATTGATACATTTTATACTTATTATTATAGCCAATACTGCGTTTTAGGGTTGAACGTTTGTCTCAGAAAAAATTGGCGTAAAAAAATTTGTATAGCATCATTTCCGAACAACAAAACTTCGCGGCATATTTCTACAACATTTGCAAAAGAAATGTATCACGAAAATTATTGTTTAGCAATACTGGTGTTAAATATTTTTGTAACATTTCTTTCGCGACAAACGTTTAACCTTATTGATAATAATAACCTTGTTATATTGCTTTGTTATACTATTTATATTATCTTACTATTTTAATTGCTATTTTTGTTTACCTTAAGTGTATTTCAGCCCACTTAACTTCTCAAACATATATTTGCGGCCCGCGAGAAAAAAAAAGGTTGAGTATGGCTGTTTTAGAGTATTTGTTTCAGAAACTCCTTGTTAAAATTAGATATTCTTCCTCCATTTATGGGTGAAAAGAACTGCAAGGATTTAGTATTGTCGCCTGTACTCTCTTAAAAAAGAAAACCAGTTATTTTAACACAGATTGAGTCATTTTTCACTCCTTCCCAATACTGAAAATGCACTTATCCTATAGGAGTTATTTTCATCCCTCTTGCGGAGTGGTTATTTTCGATCATTTTTGATAAGCCATTTTCACCCTTTTTTTGTAAAAAGTAAAATACAAAGTGAGTGATTTCACTCTTATTTTGAGAAATTCTTTTTTTTTAAACATGTTTAATCCAAAAGATTTTTTTTTAATGTAACTAGCTTTGTTATATAGCTTTTTCTTCTTTTTTCAAAAATAATTTTAATGTAAGATTGGATTAATTATAGATATTTCATTTCTTTTTTTATGATTTTTCAATTTTATTTTATTTTTATCTTAACATTTTCATTTAGTACGCATAAATGACATAACTGAAGAGAAATTTAAGAATGGATTTCATCAATTTTTAACATTAGGGATTTTTAAAAAATCTGATGATACATATTAAAAATTTGATCATGTTTTCCACACCCCGAATTTTTTGCCCCCCCCCCCCCCAACCTCTCCTCAGTTCACAACTTTAAATTGTTTGGGGAGCAAAAAAAAAAAAAAGAGTGTTAGCGCCATGCCAAGACAAGATTTTTTTTTTCTTAACTCAAAGTCTAAAATACATTGTTTTAACTTAATCTTTCTTTTAATCATAAAATTCTTTGTTGTACTTTTACACTGTAGCATTACTTAACGTTATTACTTTTAATCATGAACCATATGAAACACAGGAATTTCTCCCATTATTTCTTTTATTATTATATATTAATATATTTTTTCTTATGACATGGAGAAATATTTGTAGGACACAGAAACCATAATAACAAAGACATTTCTTTTCTGGGTTTCTTTTTTATTTATTTAGTATACAAGTTCTATGTTTGTTAGTGTAAATGTCATCTTTTAGCACACATTTTATACATCTAAATGAACAGAATATGATAAGTATTTGTACATACTGAAATATTTTAAGAAAAATAAAACGTATACACGGCAAAATATAATTGCTGATTTTACAGTATAAAACTGGCATCCCAGCTGCCAGTATTATACCGTAAAATTAACAGTATTACTGCTTGCGCGGCAGCGTATTACTGCTTATTTTACTGTTTAATACTGTTAATTTTACGGTATAATACTGGCAGCTGGGATGCCAGTTTTATATTGTAAAATCAACAATTATTTTTTGCAGTGTAGCCTAGTTTAAAAAAAAATAATAATGAAGTTTTTATTATCATGGGTTGCTGTGTTTCACTAAAATATATCTGTATCATGAGCAAAATATATTAATAAATAATATTAACAACAAATGATATTTGTTTACATAAAATAAATATGAATTAACGTAATTATACAGTTTGAATACGCGAAAACTATATTTTCAAGCGTATTTTATTGATTGTAATAAATTCCTTTATTTTTTATAAAAATAATTTTACGGAATCATAATATGACAACAAGAAAACATTTTTAAGTGCATTTTATTAAAAAAAAAAAAAAAAAAAAAAAAAAAAAGATAGATAATGGAAGAAATTAGTGTTTCCGGTTTAAAATAACAACGTTAAATAATGGCAAAATTATATATACAATACAATGTAAAAATAAAACACGAGATGTCATTATACGAATGATAAAATAGAACATGTACCTTAGTAGTAAGTGAAAAAACTTTGTAGTGGATTGGCGACTCCTCATAAAGGCTGTCGTTTGTTTTGATTGAGATCGTATTGTGAAAATAACATCTGTGTGCGTGCAGCGAGATCTGTACTCTCTTTTACTTTAATTTTCGACGAATACATGTGTCTTTTGGAATTTGTGGGTTTTCTGCGTTTCGCAGCTGTTTTATGCAAATTTTGGTTTCTCTGGTCAGTTGGCAATATATTTAAGCAAGTGTAAGTGTGTGTGTCGTTGGATTTGGTCTCATCTCGCCCTAAGGGAAGCTCAGACTGTTTCTAATACCAGGAGGAAATTGAACGCCGGTTCTGAGGGTTGCTTAGAGCTGAAATCTGGATTTGGTAAGAAAATTTAATTTGTCAAATTCAATAAAGGTAATTTTTGTGGCCACGGGTTACTTTATTTAGCTAGTTTGACAGCTCGTACTAAAGCTGTGGAAGGCGGCGCATCGCTGCAGAAAGAGTTCTGAAGTAGTAAAGCCAAGTCTCATCTGTGTGTAAGTTAGTTTCATTTAACCGTCTTATTCAAGTGTTACTATATATTATAGTTTAGTACGTGCATTGCTTGAGTGGGATTATTCATTTAACAGTGCTCAATCAGAGTTCAAATTTTAGTGAAGTAGACTTATCCACCACCCTCTTCTTGATATTTTAAATAAAAGTTGATTCTAACTTTTTGACTTTATCACTGAGCCAGCTCGGGTAGACTATGTAACGGCACGTCACAACTTGTGCTGGCATTGCCGGTAGCAATACCCATCTTTCATTTTCAAGGAAACTGAAAACACATTTCTCGTATTCTTTATGGTGATTACTCCTGCTTTTATAGACACGACATGTCTACTCCAAATTTAAATCCATCAAATAACAATAGTAATAGACTTATAAGATTTAACGGCGTAATTTAACGCTAATCAAACTAAATTTAATTTTGACGCTGGCTTAACAGTGACAAGACAATCATGCCTCTTGAAACAAACCGAAGGCACACGCTTTTCAAACCGGATCCCGCTAAACCAAACATCACGTGACAGGAATACAACCAATTGGAAACTTCACAAATCATCCCTTTTATAGGTATTTTTCTTGTTCAATTCAAATTTGTAGTGCTCTGTATATAACTCCAGTACAGATAATTTATCAAACCAGTTTTTTTTTTCGCAAAGAGATCCTTTTTGACAAAGGCGGTACTCAAAAAGAATGAATGCACTCTCTAAAAAAAAATACGTTCTTTTATTGAGTTAAAAATTCATTCTTTTGAATTAAGAGTGAATTGAGAATTATACATGTTCTAAGAAGAATGGATTTCTTGTGTTCAATAGGGCTGAACGATATATCGATAAAATCATTAAAATCGATATGAAATGAAAATCTTGATAACGATATATATAAAAATATCCTGCATATTGGTATATCACGAATACGATCCTGAAATATTAAACAGCAGTTCCGAGTTCCACGTCTCAGATATTCGTGATCGTGGCTGCTAGCGACATGCGAATGCTTCCAGTCGAAATGGTTTTCTTAAAGGGGAAAGAATGGTGTTTATGCGATTGGACGATAAATTTCGTAAATGCTTCCAGTCGGTTTCGACGCCGACCACCGGCAACGAGTGATATACCGTTTTCATAAAATTGTCAGTGTATGCGTGGA
Source organism: Maratus michaelseni (assembly GCA_963931845.1). Taxonomy (NCBI): domain Eukaryota; kingdom Metazoa; phylum Arthropoda; class Arachnida; order Araneae; family Salticidae; genus Maratus; species Maratus michaelseni. The sequence goes on from OZ007596.1 coordinate 200,735,998, forward strand.
ATTTCTCATATGCTATAGGCATCATGGAATTTATTTCATTATGATATTCAGATTTTGGTGATGTTGATGAATATTTGTTTTCTTTGGTTAAGAACACAGGCACGAATAAAAGTTCCTTTAAGAAAAAATAAATCTCTACCCCCCCCCCCCCCTCACCCCCTCTGCGGTTGCAAAATCATGTCTCGGGATCTGTATAACCCTATAAGATAAAATATCGTGAGACGGTAAATAAGAAATCTACATTTAATTCAACATAATACTAAAATCGCCCGAAAATAAGTTATTTTATTAATAAAATATTTCAGCAAAATGGTGCGATTTACTTGAATTTTATCATTTTAATACACTTTGCAATACAGTTGCAGGCAACGATTAAAGAGGAAAGTAAAAAGAAATGCATTTTAAAATTTGTAAAAAAAATGGGAAAATAAAATGTTTTATATTTCTCTAACAGAAGCATAAAATTTCCCAATAATTTAAACAATTCATTTCTAAATTTTAATAAAATATTGGAAATTTTTCAAATAGATTCGATACATTTAAGACCTTTTTTATATCTAAAATTTAGCACCAAGTTTACATTTAAATCAATTATTGAAATATGGCATTTTATTTTCAGTGAACAGTGAGATTTTAAAATCGTCTGAATTTCCCTAGAAAAGCATTATAACGAGAAAGAAAATGCTCTATTTTTCGAACGAATAAACCAAATTTAACCAAAAACTATACAGCTAATTCCGGGTACCTCACCAAATACCGATTTAATTGCAAGCTAATCAGATACTTTTTGTGGCAGTTATCCCGGAACAGACAACCAAAAACGTTTCGTGTCTCCACAGTGAGCCTTCACTGACGTTTCGTCTGCTAGTAAATCTACAGATCAGAAGCCTCAACGTCAGCTCTACAAATCATTCTTCATTACTCTCACTAATTTTTAATATAATCTGCATAATATTTGATATCCTAAAATTCAATTTTTTTTTTAATTTATTTATACATTTATAAGTATATAAGAATTATCGAAACTTCTGAAAATTTTACAAGTTATCACATTAAACACAATTTTATGCAGTGATTGATAAACAACTTCTTTTTTCAGAATAAAAGTACATTTTTTTCAGGGGAGGTTTGACCCCCTGAACCGACCGTTGTCGCTTTAATTTTATGTTCTCAATTTTCAGTCATTATGCTATTTCATTATTCGAGTATATGTCTGAATTCATTTACTAATGCGATTTCATTGGATTAACCACCTCTTTGTATAGGAGATTTTATCCTATCCTTGAAAGAATACCTATTTTTAAACCACTAAACGTCATCATACGTTGCTGAAATGGAATAAAATTTCGTGTATTAAATACACTTAAACAAAAATATAAATTCATTTTATGATACTTATATTCAATTTACACATTCACCGTTTTATAATTTTCGTTTGGGAAACTGATTTGGTAATCTTTCTTTAGTAGTTAAAATAAATCCTCCGTTTATTTCATTTAAGAAAGCATATTAAAAACTAAAATCATCCGAAAATTAGTCGTTTTGTTAATAAAATTTTGCGTCAAAGAATGTGATTTACTCATATGTATGTATATATATATATATATATATATATACAAATTTCTTTGAAATAGAATTACTAGACAACCATTTAATGACAGAGAGAAAAAAGAAATGCACTGGATATTTTTGTAAAAAGTGAGAAATTAAAATGTTTTGTATCTCTCCAATTGATGCGTAAAATTTTTCAATGATTTATGCCATAGATTTCGAAATTCTAAGAAATTATTGGCAAATTTTACAGCGATCGGATTAATTTAAGATCTTCATTTCAGAAATTTAGCATCCATAATTTAACATATCAATTATCCGAATGAGTCATTTTCCTTTCGACGAATGTTAAAATTTAAAAATCGTCTGACTTCCCATTGAAAAGCATTGTGACTTAAAAGAAAATGTTCTATATTTTTCGAACGAATGAACCAAATGTCATTAAAAACTAATGCAGCTAATTCCGGGTACCTCACCAACATACCCACCAAAAATTAACCTAATCGGATGATTTTTGTGACAGTTATCGCGGAACAGACAAACAGACAGAAACACAAACCTTTTCGGGTATCCAGAGTGAGCCTCATCTGATGTTTCTGCAAATTTTTTTTTTTACTTTTGCTGCAATAAAATATTTTAAATATCTTTAGGAAACATTTTGTAAGCAAAAGTCTATTTTAAATTATTTAAACACTTTTTACCTATTTAAAATATTTAAATATAATTAATCAATTCAAGTCTCTTAGAAATTTCTTTCTTAAAATGCCTTTCTAAAACCTTACAGTTACGTTTTTAATTAAAGAGGTTTCTGTCGCATACTTAATGAATCAAGTGAATAAACATTTCAACGAAATTCTTTACCAAACTAAAAAAATAACATTTCATAAAAGTTTTAAGCATTTCAAGCAAATTTAAATTGTCATTTGAGGAAACAACCAAGTGAACTGTGCAATGAACAAATGAAAAGGAAGATCACTTTTCCTCTGGGGCAGTATTTAAAAAATATATGTGTTAACCCTCTTATTCATAACATCTAAAAATGTCTCAGTAAAGTAAATAATATGCCTCAAAAGAAGTGACTTTATTTTAATAAAACTATCTGAATATTTTAAACATATTTACCTTTTGTAAAAGAGAAACAAGATTCGATATTAAAGTAGCACAGCTAAAATAGTTATAAATATTGAAAATTAAATGTCACTGTGAATTAAAAATGCATTCTTGAAATATAGAGAATTTATTTCGAAGGAAGTGAATTCTATGCACGATATTCATGTTTTGGTTTTACAAGTAAATATCTAAAAAACTAAACTCTGTGGCGGTACAATCCATTGGGGCTGTTCTCAAATCCAAACTGGTTATTTTATGACATTCTTTTAATTCATTTTTGTTCGGAAGCACATGAAATTGGCATTTGTTCTTATTCAGAAACTTTGTAATCGAAAGAGATTTCCAATTTTTGATAAAGGCAGAAAATTTTTCAGAAAGTACTGTCAAATTCAGCGTTTTGAGCCGAATTCCCGAAGCGGCAGCACGAGAAAAGGGGGGAAAAGTGTCGTCACGTGACACGAATCGCTTGTAACTCGATAAGTAATTTATTTATCAAAAAATGGGGAAACTCATTTCGATTTTAAGTCGCTTCAATAGTCAGGCCTGCCACTTTTATGCCTTTGCGTTTAAAAATAAGTCAGAAAATGTGTCTGAAAATTTAACGTTGTTAAGCAGGTCATTTGAAAACCACCTTAAGAATCATGGCCAACAGTGACCAACTCTGCTTTCTTGACCGTAGGCCCTGAGGTGCTATATAGCATATGTCTTGATCAAGTGGTCAGCCTAATGCGGAATAATCAGTTTTTGCTTCCCCTAGTATGGTTGATAATACGCAATTTATCGACCACAATTTTTTGAAAATATGAATTAACCTTGCCCAAATCTGGAGGCAAACCTCGGACTTCTGGTGTGGCTGCCCATTGTGCCAGCAACTGAGCTACCGGACGTAATTTTCTCTTTAGTTTCTACGAAAATCAGAATTTAGTGCTTAAATACATATAAGTGGATCCAGAAAACTTTATAAAAAATAGGTAAAACAACTGCAATTTCTCCAAGAAAACTCGGTACTTTTATCGGCACCGAACGGATTAAACATTGGGTGAACCTTGCTCAAATCCGGAGGCAAGCCTCGTACCAGTCTCCTAGCAGGCGACACGCTGACTATTGAGATAAAACAAAAAGGTTTTCAGGTAAAACAAAAAGTATGCTTCTATGACTAAATAGCCGTCGGTTCTCTTCATTTAATTTAAATTAAATAATGGCACTTTTTTGAAGCATGTTAATTACTTTACTTAGATGTGTAAAGTAATTTTATTTTGGTTTTTAAAATAAGAGAGTTAATACATATATTTTCTTTAAATAAGCTGTACGAGAGGGAATGAAAGCAACCTTTTTAAAGAAATGTTAAATTATTTACTAAATTGCGAGTTGAACGTGGTTTTTTTTATTAGATTACATGTTTAAATTTACATACATGTTAATTTAACATGTTATATTTAAACATGCACTGTAAAACATTTTCGTAAAATTTCAGTAGATGTACCGTAAATTTTACGGTACTTGTACCGTTTTCACTCTTTACGGTATGAGTACCGTACTTCTAAGGTATATTAAGCGTAAAAAAAACAGTATACGTGCACTTTCAATTATAAACGGTATTTATACCGTAAAATGATTGTTTTCCAGTAAAAAGTCGCTATTTATACCGTAAAATAATTATTTTACAGTACGATAAAATCTGGTAGTCCTACCTCGGTGTATGGACACCCCTGAAGTGATGCTCTTGCTCTTGTTACGTAATGCATGCAAGCCTGAGGAGAGGGGGGTGGGGGCAGCCGGTACATATGCTTTAATTTTTTTACGGTACATATACCGTCCAGTTAAATTACGGTATATATACTGGTCACAAAGTTGCCAATATGTGTACAGTAATTTTTGACTAAATTTTTTTACAATATGTATTTAATACATGTTTAAGTTTAGTTTTTTTTTATTATTGTTATTCATCTCCTGGCAAGTTTTAAAAAAATAAGTTATTCCTCCTCACTGCCACGCCCGTGTTAATACGTTCATAAAGCTCTACACTGTAAAAAAAAAATTGCAGTAAAATTACGGGCAGAGGCCGGCAGCAGAGATTCCAGTCATACCCCGTAAAAAAAAAAAAAAAAAAAAAAAAAAAAAAAAAAATCCATGCCCATTATTTTGTGCAGCCCGTAATTTTACGGGGCAAAGTAATACAGCATTAAAATGCACAGGATATAATGCACTTTAAAACGCAATAACACTTTGCTTACTGTTCCGTAGCACGTAGCACATTAGATAATCATCACAGAATCGCTGTTTTGGCGGGTTAAAATTTTCGAAACACGAGTAAAATGAAGGGTTACACCCTAGCGGAGGACAATGTATGGGGTCGTACCGTATTTTTGCTAACATATGGGCTAGAACTGTAAGAATATGTGGATTGCGCTTAATTTTCTAAGTATCTAAGGGATAAGGCCGCTTATTTAGTGGATCAGACTGTTTTTCATCAAATAGGCTGTTGCCCGTGAAAATTGAAGGGAAAACGCTCATAAATTTACAGTTTTTTCTGAGAGTGTAGGTTTCACTGCAATACAAACATTATTTAAATTAGTATAATTCTATTGATATGATGCAATTTTAATACATTGATCTATGTTTAATACTCTCAAGGATTACATTCACATACGTAAATAGTTTTTTTTTTTTTTTTTTACATAATATTGGAAGAATCATCTATTTTTTTTTTTTTTTTTTACATTTAAAATAAAATACAGAGAAAACAACATTGCAATTTTGCCCTTTTGCTGGCCAGTCAGATGGTTAAAACAAATTAAAACTTTAAAAAATATTTACCAAATCGTTTCATGAAAAGTTCATTTAAATTTTTTAAGCACTTTCTCAGTATTTAAAATGTTTTAATCAATTCACGTAATTTCGAATATATATATATATTTTTTTTTTTATCTTTCACTTAAATTTGTACTTAAAGAGTTTTCTATCACATACTTAATAAATGAAGTGAATATTTCAACTAAATCCATTAGCATACTAAATAATTGACATTTTATAAAAGTTTTATATTTTCAAACAACTTTAAATGTAATCTAATTAAAAACCAACGTTCAACTGGCACTTTAATAAATAATTTAACATATCTTTAAAAAGGTTTCTTTTATTCCCTCTCGTACAGCTAGCTTATTTAAAGGAAATATGTATTAATTCTCTTATTCTAAAAACCAAAATAATTCTAAGTAAAGTAAATAATATGCCTCAAAAAAGTGTCATTATTTATTTAATAAAGTGATCTGAATATTGCTAGCATAATTTTTTAAGTAAATAATTTTTGCAATGAAAGGTGTTCGATCACTGTTCCATTTCTTTCGAATTCGAATCAAACCTCATCTAAATATGTAGAGACATTTATTCTAACATCTTACGTTGGTGGTTCGGTGAACTAATCTAAAAATAATGAATCACTTTTACAACACAAAATAACATAAGAAACACAAAATAGTATTAGCGCCGTTTATCGACGTAACACACCTAGGAATCTACATATCAACAAAAAATTATTTATCTTCAGTTTGGAAGAAAGGAGGAGGTCAAATTGCGCATGCGCTGGCTAAATAGATGTTTCACGAAATAGCCGGCACTTCCACCCGGCGTTGGACAGCTGTCCAACATTGTCATGAAATGGCAAAAGAACTACTCTAGTAATGTTTCTACGTAATATACCTGTGGATGTCTTGAGATCGATGACACGAACATGTCCATCATCACCTTTATAAATTTTCAAAATTCGAACTAATTTCCAATCTATAAACTTGTCATTTCCATCTTTTAACATGACCAACTGACCAACTCCAAGACTTAGTGAAGTGTTTTTCCATTTACTCCGAACTTGCAGTTCGTTCAAGTTTTCACGGCTTCAGCACTTCCAAAACTGCATTTTTAATCTTTGAACCAGTGTCCATCTAGAAAAAAATGGTAAAAAATCTAAAACATCATTATTTGCATGAATACTTAAAAGAGGACCTCCAATAAGGCAGTGACCAGGAGTTAGTGGTTTTAAATCGTTAGTATCTGCAGACAAGGGTGTTAACGGATATGAATTCATAACTGTTTTTTGTGACACGAGTGTTGTCAGTTCTTCAGAATTCAAGACAGAATGTTTAGTTATCTTCAAGAGGATTCGCTTCATTGTTTTGATGTTCGATTCTCATAGTCCGCCGAAATGTGAAGATGCAGGGGATATAAAATTCAATTGTATTACTTCTGCACTAAATCGCTTAATTTCATCCGAAGCACAAATTTGATAAAACGGATTTCAAAAGAGCGCAAGTACCCTTAAAATTTGTGGCATTATCACTCCATATAATGCAAGGCTTGGATCGTCGAGCAACAAATCTTCTGAAACAGACTAAAAATGCTTTTTTCGTCAAGTCTGAAACAACTTCCAAATGAACGGCTTTGGTCGAAAAGCAGATGAATATAGCAATGTATACCTTTAGTGTTATTTTTTATAGTTTTAAGTTAGGCTTTGTTATAATAGCGCAGGCTAAATCCACACCAGTCTTCTCAAATGGTCTAGAGGGTGTAATTCTATCACGGGGCAAGTTAAGTCACCCATCATTTGTTGAATAGTCTGATGCTTTCTTCGAAGACAAGTCATACACATATTTATAAATCGTATTACTTGGCGTTGACCAGGTGGTATCCAATAAAACTGTCTTAATAAAGAAAGAGTTGTCCGAGTATCCGAATGTAGAAACTTTTTATGATAACATTCAATCAATAGGTCGGTGAAATAGTGAGACTTTGGTAACAGTATTTGGTGTTTCTGAAATTCTGATATATTAGAAAACTTCAGTCTTCCACCGATCCTTAACAGTTCATCTGCATCTAAAAATACACTTAAATTCAATATCTTACTATTGTTTGGGGAGGGCGTTTTCCTTTTAAACATCGAATTTTCGTTTGAAATGTGGAATTCTGCACAATCTTTATTAGTTTTTTCGTTGTATTTTGTAACTCGGAAGTATCTAAATAATCACGTATCCTAATTTTTGGTTCCAGTTTACAGTTAATCAGAAATCTCAAACACCATGTAGTAACCCTTATTTGTTTCATAAAAGAAGATTATCGATTAATTAAATCAGTGTTTCCTTCATTTTTATCCACAAGAGTTGATTTCACAGCAGTGTTTTTCTTTAGTTCTAACTGTTCTTAAACTTCAGAAATATCTAATTTATCAAATAGTTGTTCGAATTTTGGGCCAAAGAGACCTGTCTTGTTTTAACCATTGAGGACCTTCCCACCAAAGATGATTATCTTTCAACTCTGGAACATTCAAACCTCTAGTAACTAGATTTGCGGGATTATCTTTTCTAGGACAATGAAACCAATTAACACATGGGCTGATAAGTTCCCGGTCTAATAAAGAAAACACAGCTTTTTAACATAACTTTATTAAACAACATAAGTTTAATAATTTAGTAATATTAATTTTATAATAATAATTTTATAAATAAATAGTAATAATAATTTAATAATAAATAACATTAACTTTATAACGAAAAAGCTCCAAACAGTGCTGAGAATCATCGACTCGTTGTTGTTTTTGATCAAAAGTCAACAAGCGCGGCACCCACTTTGACAACAGCTTTTTCATAGACAAATATTCATTCAAATAAAACCTACACATTCCTTGGATATCTTCAGAGTCTGAGCTATCTCCAGCAACTTCACTTTACGGTTCCTCAAAACGATTTTGGGACTTTTTATGTTTTCCGGAGTAACCACCTCTTTTTCGTGGTGCATCACTGGTGTCCGTACAACCACGTTTAAATTTAGCAAACCAGTCAATAATGGTTGATTTGCCTGGTGCAGTGTCCGGATAACGCTTATCACGCCAAGCTTTTGTTTGAACGGTGTTTTTTCACATCAAATAGCAATTCTTGATATTCTTGTTTATCCCTTCTTTGTTTATCAACAAAGTCGTTCAACTAAAACCACTCTAACGTTTTATCCACTCGGCGAATCGTCATGACATTTTTTCTGCTACCCTTTAATGGTTAGTATTTACAAAAAAAAAAAGCATCGGTTTGGCGATTGCAACGCCATCTGTGTGCCAGACCGGGAACTTATCAGCCGATGTGTTAAGGGGATCACTAAGATCTTTTATTCGGTTTCTGACGAACATTTTAAATCTTTCTGTCTCTCCTCTAATCCAATAGAAAGTAATAGTAGAGTCAGTCCAAAAGCAGCAAGCTGCAGGAAAAGATAAGTTTTTAGCAATTTTATGACAAAGTCTAGCAAACAAAAGGGCTCCCAACAATTATAGGCAAGGTATAGAAATAGTTTTTAATGGAGCTACTTTACTTTTTGCTGCAATAAAACGGGTAACGACGTTCTTGTTTTTTAATACTGCTTTAAGGTACACTACTGTACCATATGCTTTCTTTGAATTGTCTGAAAAACTGTGTAACTCAAAATAATCAACTTCTTCGATGGTAATATCTGCCAAATAATATCTGTGAACATTAATACTATTCAGTTCCATTCATTCCTCAAAATATCCAATTGTTTGGGTAAATTTTCACCCCAGTCAAGTTCTACACACCAAATTTCTTGTATTAAATATTTAATTCTAATAGTATAAGTATTTTGAAAACCGATTGGGTCGAAAATACGACCAACAGTCTGCAATAGTTAACGTTTAGTACTAAGTTTTTTCGACAGGAATTTTTCTAAGTTTTGAGTTTTAAATGAAAACATATCACTGTTTGGGTCCCAAGCAATCCCTAAAACCTTGGAAGGTATCAAATGCTGATTACTAAGATTTAACTTATCAGTTACTTCGTCAACGTGTAAACCATGTGCTTCCCATTTTTCACGTAACTCTAATGAGTTTGCTTTCCATTTCCTAAAAGTCATACTGGCATCTTGAAATATTTTAAAGGCTCCTTTACTTAATTTAAATGCATAATCAACATCACTTTCACTAGTAATAAAGTCATCAACATACAACGATGATTTTAATATGACAAAAGATACAGGAAATGTTGCTACATACCTTTTGTAAGTGATGTTTGATAGTAGCTGCCAGAAGGGAGGGACTTGATTTCACACCGAAGAGAACTCTTGTTAATCTGAAGATCTGAAATTCTTTACCTGGATCTTCAGCCCATGGCTCATCATATAAAAAACTTGTAAAGTCCCTGTCTTCTTCATCGATCTCGATCTGTAAAAACGCTTGTTGTATGTCTGCAGTAATTGCTACAGGGAAATTTATAAATTTGATTATAAGGCTGAACAGTTCAGGGATGAGGTTTAATCCAGTATATAAACAGTCATTTAGAGAAAATTCACCTTTTTTAGTTTCTCCCTTTTTGACCACTGTGCGACGATTAGAAAATCAAATTTTGTATTACCGCAAGATGCATTCCAAAAAGAAAGAAAAAACTGTGGAATTCGCCAATTGATAAGTTTCCAATTTAAACATATGTAAGTTTGAAGTAATACAATAAGTTTTAAATCAAATTATGTATTTATTTTTATTAACCTAATGATAAGTAAGTTAACATATATATAACCTAAAGAATTATACAAATGATCGTTCATACTTTATGTAAACGATTTTCAAAGTTAATTTCTACGTATAAATGACAAAATCTTTGGAAAAATTTGACTTTGTTGGATATCTTTGACTTTTGGCTACAGCTCTGGCTCAAAATTTCTGTGATAATAGAATTTCCTTTTTATAGTCATATCAATATTTCCCGATACAACTTGTAAAACTTTCCAAAGTCTTTTCAATGTCCGTGAATTCATTTAAACAATCTAAATGCAGAAAAATGCCATTGATGAAGGGCGGAGGGTGCGTTAGGTGCTTATGCATGCATTTTTTTTAATTGAGACACAATTTATTTGCATTTGGGATTCTTTCTTTGCTAAATATGCGTGAGTTGAGTTGTGGAAGGGCGGCTGGGAGACTTTGTTCATATGAAGCTCAATTAATGTCTTTTTCATATAAAGCTGGAATTTCTTCTTCAAAAGTGGATTCTAAAATATTTAACTGATAATCGAGGCTAACGAAAAAGACAGGCTACCGCGGTGCATTCCAGTAATATTTTTTTACAGACCGCTAGAATGACGTGATGCTCTTTTCGTACACCTGCATTGGTGCATTCGAGCATCACGTGACTCCTCCCGCGTTCTGTAAAAAGATACGCGTAAAGCACCGCGGTAGCCTTTCTTTTTCGTTAGCCTCGCTGTTAATAAAGTGAAATCACCTTAATTTTACTGTATTTTTTACTTTTTAATTTAATTTCATAACTAAACCCAGTGGCGTATCCAGGGGGTGGGCTGATGGGGCTGCAGCCCCCCCCCCCGAAATTGTCGAGAGTAAGTGCTTTTTTCTTGCTTTTTTTAGATTTGTAATTTTTTTTCTGTTATACAGCGGATTAGCCATTCTCGTTAGTCCATATTAGTCCGCATTGGCATCGCAGAATAAACAAAGTAAGGGGGCTGATGGGGTTATAGCCCCCCCCCCCCCCCCCCCCGCCCGAAATAGTCGAAAATCTCATGAAAAAAGTGCTGTTTTCTTTTTTTTCAACTAAATTTGTAATTTTTTTTTTTGGTTATACAACAGACTACCTACTCTCTTCTTTTTAGCCCCATATTAGTTCACATCGACATCAGAGCATATCTAAAAAGAGGAAGGGGGCTGATGGGTTTACAGCCTCCCCCCCTTCCCGAAATAGTCGAATATCTCTTAAAGAAGGAAAAAACAGCACTTTTTTAGAGATAAATTTGTATATATATATTGTCATACTATAGACTACCCACTCTCTTCTTTTAAAACCCATATTAGTCCACATTGACATCAGAGCATACTTAAAAAGAAGGGGGCTGAAGGGGTTACAGCCCCCCTCCCCCTTCTCTTCCCGAAATAGTCGAACATCTCATGAAAATAGTGCTGTTTTTTTCTTCTTTGAGATAAATTTGTATTTTTTTTTGTTATACAACAGACTATCCACTCTCTTCTTTTTAGTCCCATATTAGTCCACACTGACATCAGAGCATACCTAAAAAGGGAAGGGGGCTGTTTGTGTTACAGCCCCCCTTCTCGAAATAGTCGAACATCTCATGGAAATACTGCTGTTTTTTTTTCTTCTTTGAGATAAATTTGTACTTTTTTTTGTCAATGAACAGACTCTCAACTCTTTTCTTAATAGTCCCACATTAGTCCACATTGCCATCAGAGCATACCTAAAAAGGAAAAGGGGACTGATGGGGTTACAGCCCCCCCCCCTCCCCAAATAGTTGAACATCTCATCAATATGGTGCTTTTTTTTCTTCTTTGAGATAAGTTTGTATTATTTTTTTGTCATACAATAGACTGCCCACTCTCTTCTTTTTAACCACATATTAGTCCACAATGACACCAGAGCATACCTAAAAAGGGAAGGGGGCTGTTTGTGTTACAGCCCCCCTTCTCGAAATAGTCGAACATCTCATGGAAATACTGCTGTTTTTTTTCTTCTTTGAGATAAATTTGTACTTTTTTTTTTGTCAATGAACAGACTCTCAACTCTTTTCTTAATAGTCCCACATTAGTCCACATTGCCATCAGAGCATACCTAGAAAGGAAAAGGTGGCTGATGGGGTTACAGCCCCCCTCCTCTCGAAACATTCGAAAATCTCATGAAAAAAAGTGCTGTTTTCTTCTTTGAGATGAATTTGTAATTCTTTTTTGGTTATACAACAGACTACCCACTCTCTTCTTTTTAGCCCCATATTAGTTCACATTGACATCAGAGCGTATCTAAAACGGGGAAGGGGCTGATGGGGTTACAGAGGTCAACCTCTTCTCGAAATAGTCGAACATCTCATGAAAATAATGCTGTTTTTTTCTTCTTTGAGATAAATTTGTATATTATTTGTATACAACAGACTACCCACTTTCTTCTCTTTACTCCCATATTAGTACAGAGTAACACCACAGCAAATCCAAAGAGGGGGAAGGGGTTTATGGGGAACAGACCCCCCCCCCCCACCTCCCAAAATGTTCATAAGTGGAATGAAAAAAGTGCCGATTTTTCTCTTTATATGTTTGAGATAAAATTAGAATTATTTTTTCTGTCATGCAATGGACAACCCACTCTATTTTCTTTAGTCCCATATTAGTACACTAGGGGTGGGGGTTATGGGGTAACAGCTCCATTCCCCTTCCGAAGTGGTCACAGTGAAATTAAAAAAACTGACTTTGTTTCTTTCTTTTTTAGATAAATTTGTTTTATTTTCTGGCACGCAACGAATTTGTTTTTTGGTTAGCCCCATATGCCTCTCAGTCCTGCGATCACAATTACTTTAGACCACAAAATCTATTTTCAAATGACTGAAAAACAGTTCCATACATGTTTTAATGGATAATTGAATACGTATAATATGCTCAATTGGCAAGATCTAGAAGTTGTTTAATTAATTTAAAGAATATTTAACTCTCTTCCACAGATGGTGCCACGACTAAGGAGATATATTACTGCGCATTATCGCCAAATCAGCAAATGTACGAACTGAAATTTTTTCTGTGAATGGCAATGTCAAGCAATATTATTGATTTTCGGTTTTGGAAGGGTCTTTTAAAGATACCCAGTAGTAATACTAAAAAAATAATCTGTTGATTTGCTTGTTCCTGGTCTTTTTACTAGCGAACTAGTTTTATTTACGTTACGTGCTTTTCTAGATTTAAAGCTGTTCTCAAATACAAACTGGCTACTTTATGACATATTTTTTAATTCATTTTTGCTCGGATTTGCTCATTTTTGCATGAAATTCACAGGTCTTTTTATTCAGAAACTTTGCAATCGAAACATGTTTAAGGTAGAAAATCTTTCAAAAAGCACCGTCCATGTTGACGTTTTGAATCGGATTCCCGAAGCGGCAGCCTGAGAAGCGCGAAAAAAGAGTTGTTAATACGTTATCAGAATCACTTATAACTCGATAAGTAATCTATTTATCAAAAGATGGAGAACTCATCTAGATTCCAAATCTCTTCCATAGTCAGGCCTGCCAGTCTACTGCCTTTGCGTTTAAAAATGTGTCAGAAAGTTTCCCGTTGATGAGCAGGGAGGAAGATGCCTTTTTCAATATTTCAGAGGACGAGTGATCCAGCAAAAGATAAAAATTCTTAATTACTCTTCTATGAAAGTACAATATTACGAATAGTGTTCTTTTCTAATCGCTCTTATTTTGACACGACACCCTTTAGTATCGGCATTTTTACCATTTGGAATATTTAACAAAAGAAGCATTAAATAAATTCACAGGTTAAAAATAAATTTTTTTACAATTTTACTTAACCATTTTTTTTTTAAAGTTCAGTAATATTGTTAGCCATAATTCAATAACTTTAACTCTTTTTTAAAAAAGGGAAATCTGATGTTTAGTTTCCAATTAATTCTTAACTTGTCCCTTCCTTCAAAAATTTGAGTTTTTTTTTTTAACATATATTTCTTGAAGGTTAATAGCCATACGTTTGATCAAAATCCCAGGAGCATGTATACGAAGGGAAGGGGGAGATCAAGAAAGAATGCTTGCTACCCCAAAGACTTGGAATTAAATTTTTGTTGGTATTAAAAAAGACATTTTGCAAAGAAAGTTTGTTTATGCTGAACAGACCCCGACCATCAACATTTTGGGCGATGGCAAAAGAAAATATTTTTGGCCTTAATCGTAGATTTTCACATTTTTACAAATACTGTGAATGAGAAGTGTATGAATATAGGTATGTAATGCGCCCATTTAAATGAAAGACTGAGAATAAATGTGAACTGAAGTTGTATTAATAATATTATTATTGAAATTTCTTCGTAAAAATTAACTTGACAGACTCAAATATCATGTTAAATAAACATGAACTAATGTTGCACGAACTTTAAAACCATACGCAACCCAAATAAAATGATAGTTTATAAATAAAATAGTCCTAAAATTAAAAAATTTTTAAACAAGTTTAAAACACATATGCAGAAACTGAAATAAATTGGGCGCACTATGAGAAACTTAAATCTTCAAATGAGCAGAAAAATTATAAATATACTTATCATATCATTGACAATTTTAGCTTACATAAGTAGTGTAATGAATCTAGAAATTTTAATTTCTTATTCTATTAAGATTGTTTACAATAAAATTGATTTGAAATACCATAAATTTTTGGGCCCCTTAAATATGTGGGTTCTGAGAAAGTGCCCCACGTGCCTCGGCAGTAATAGGGAATTGATCCTACAATAGAAAACAGATTATGAAAAAAAAATTGTTTGAGATTGTCCCAAGCAAAATTAATTTATTGTCAAGCAAGAATAGTAGCCAGAATTTAGGGGAGAAGGTGACAACTTTATAGATTATAAGTTGCAATGACTTTCTTTTAAATGAAAGTATATGAAACAATCATCCATAATCACTTTTCAACTTATTTCGGCGGGGTGAGGGGGGGTTTGTTTCGTAAGACTCAGAACATTATCGAAATTTAAGTCAGCCCCCCCCGAAATTAAATCCTGGATACGCCACTGACTAAACCCATCTGCAATCATAAATTCTTTTGGAAATTTTTCTTTACATTCACAAACTCATTTTTTTTCTATTAATTGATAAAAATTGCTCTTTTGATACACCCACTTAAATAAAACAACCATGTTTTAACCATTGTTACGATAAATTTTTGTTTATCACCATCTATGTAATTGTTAAAGAGAGCGTTAGAAAGCGCTATCCACAACACATTGGAAGACTTTGGAAAATATTCCAAGAGATGTGGGATAAAATTGATATGATTGTACTAAAAGAAAAATCAACTAGGATGGAAATTTCAATCCAGAGTTATAATCAAGAGTCAGGGCTATACAGTAGAGTAAAATTGTCGCAAAGAATATCACGTATATGTTCAGAAATTAATTGTGAAAATATTTTCCATAAAGTATGAACGACCTTCTGCAGTAATGCAGAAATACAATTACAATTGAATTTTCAGTGTTCCTCTATTGTTACTTATTAAATTAGCTCACATGTTTATGAGTTCAAGAAAATTCGATAAATTTTTCTTAATGCTTCAAATCAAGCTGTTATTATTTGCTTTCTAACAATAATGCATCCAAACAATATTATAGTAGATTATTAAGTTGTCTATTTATGTATATTGGTTTTTTGACAAAGTTTTCTTTGGATCTATCACAGTTTTTCTCGTTCAATATATGGTGGCGATGAGGGTAAGCATACCTGTAACATGAACTTAGCCCTACAATGTCGCCGACAGCTTAATATCATTGCGTGTAAAAGTAGGTAGACGAATAGCTAGACCAATGGAGGTTAACCAGTTCTTTATTAACCTAACAAACATAAGTTAAGAAATTTATAAAATAAAATTAACGTGCTTTTTGCACTGCTAAAGACACACATGAGGCTATAATGTCCAGCTTGCATAAAAAGCTCTGTCATGCTCTCCTGACCTCGTTCTTGTCAATAAATCCCAGTTTAAATACAAGAGCATTCGACTGTTGCCATTGTGAAAAGAACTAATGAGTCCAGTCCTGTTTGAGAGATCTTTCATCTTATCAAACCCGACCGATTCTGCCATCAGAAAATTCGCATCGGAAATCAGAACCATCGAAGTGGGTGTCAAGAAGTAGAGTACTTCCATATTTCAGTTCCAGTAGGTCTCGCTGATGAAAATTGTCCACTGTCGAAACAGCTAGAGTGACTGCATGAATGCGTTGCTCGAATCTAGGGTAGTTAGACTCTAGAGTTTGTCCACAGCGGCAACAGCTAGAGAGCACTGCACGGATGAGTCGCCACAAGTTGTCTATTTATGTATATTGGTTTTTTGACAAAGTTTTCTTTGGATCTATCACAGTTTTTCTCGTTCAATATATGTTTTGACTAGTGCAGTAATATCGTGGGAATAATTAATCGCGCAAATTGAGGGAGAAACCTTTATTTCGAAACTTTTTTAATGTTTATTCTGATAGGTGACGGTAAGTACTAAGCTAAAACAATATATATCACTAATATTTTAATGATAATTAGATAAATATCGTTAATTGGGTGGCTCTGTATTGGTACATTTACCTTTCATAAATTATTCTGTCATATATGCCTAAATTACCGACGTTTCTCTTCAACATTAATCGCTTCACCAGCAAAAGGCCATAAATTAATAGCAATGAAAAACAATCAAATTATTATAAAAATATTCACATGGATTAAATGAGAAATATTTTATAAAATTATTTTATTGAAATCATCTAATAACTTTATTAAATGACCACACGAGAAAAAGACAGACAACTGAAGTAAATGAGAGACTAAAAGTAAATATATTATTTTAAAAAATACTTTATAAACAATAATAAATAAAATATTTAAAAAAAACATAAAACATACTATGTACATATACTCATGCTGAAAAAAAATTGGAAAGAGAAATATATTAAAAGTTTTTAATTGTTTTTACGTTTTGAATTTATTATCAAAAAGTTATATTCAATCGATTTGTGCTATATTTTATGTATCTTCAAATTGTACAATAAAATTTGGAAAACGTTAATCAACCTATTTGCATGATTAGCGTGCATTTCGGGAATTTCTTTTTTATTCAGAAATTTTCGAATTTGTACCGGAAATTATAAAAGAAGAATTTTACTTTATGTAATCACGAAACGTCTCTCATTAAATAAAGCAGAAATCACTGTTCAGAAATTCTGGTAGGAATTCGGAATTTCTGAATAAAAAAGAAATGCATGAAATGCATGCAAATATGCGCTAATGATGCAAATATGTTTCTAAAGTTTTTTTTTCATAAACTGACTCATATCTTTGAAAAGAAATTTTTTACAGAAGTTGTAGTTTATTTGGTTCATATAATACAGAAATTTTTATAAACCAGCAAAGCAAGAAGAAAATTCAAGATACACAATTGTGTACACACAGATTGTGTAAGAAGAAAATTCGTTGTGAATTAGCAATTAAGAATTTTTTTAAATATATAACTTTTGCTAATATTTATAGAGGCATGAAATATACATATTAGAGAAACTGACTGCTTTAGCTAGTTTTCTTGCTTTATTCTAAATTATACAAATTACTCGCATTCGTTAAGCTTTATACATTGAAAAATACATAATATTGTGTCTTAATAACGAAAACACATGAACATATTTTCCGAAATTTAAAAATATTATTTAGCTAATACAGTGAGTATTTACTATTTCAATTCTCATTTAAAAAAAAAATAAGATCTTACATTTTGTTACTATAAATTAAAAATTTGTTAATTAAACATGTTCAGAAAATGCTTTGCCAGCAAAAGTATATTTCAGATATTCTAAACACTTATTTAGTATTAAAAATTTTTAAAGTTAGTTAATCTATTCAAGTTTCCTAGAAAATTCCTTCTTTAGAATGCCTTTTTTAAAAGCTTTCAGTTTGGTTTTAATTAAAGAGTTTTCTGCCTTATACTTAATAAATCAAGTGAATAAACATGTCAACGAAATTCATTACCAAACTAAATAATTAATATTTTATAAAAGTTTTAATGTTTTCAAGCAAATTTAAATTAAATTGAATGAAGCATCCACGTTAACTGCAATACATAAATAAATTAAAAGTATTTTAAGGTTGCTTATGTTTCCTCTGGGGCAGCTTATTTGAAGAGAAATCCCTCTTATTATTGAAATCAAAACAAATCTAAGTGAAATAACCAATTTTGCGCTAAAAAAGTAATCAAAATATTTCTGGAATTATATTATTTCTAGAAAAAATTAATAAATTTACCTATTTTTTAAATTTCAAATCTCTTTAAATTTTGAAAGTGAAATGTGTTTCAAAGTACATAAATCAAATCGATAAGGAATGGATTTTTGTTATGCAACGCTTTAGCGCTGTTACTGAAGAAAGTATACCTTCAGGGAGAACTTTTAAAGGGAAGGCGACCCGAATTAGCGTTTTCGTACAAGGAAAATCCTAAAAACCTTGTACAGTCTCCCCGCACAGACCGCATTTGGTTCGAACCCACGAACATCGGACCAAGCTCCTCAATTTGTGGCAGCATGCTAACCACTAGAAGAAGTTGGCTTTATGGTCTATAAGGCCCTTTAAATTGTATTGTTGAATTGTTGGTACCTATATGTGGCAAAGTAGTTCTGTTGCTAAAATGTTGAAATGATTGAGTGGCACCAGAATTTACGAACAAATTTATTTCAAAATGAATAAATTATTTTCTTCGCGTACCTTTTATAAAAGTAAAATTTCATTAATATGTTTTTGGTACCATTTGAAAGTTTGAAATTAAAATTAAGTGGTATATACAATATGCCACTATATAGACAATATGCCACTATAGTGGTGTATATATACACCAACCTTCAAGGGGTTAATCGGCCCTTCAACATTCACATACATTTTAAAGTATATCATAGAACAATTATTGACTAACAATACCGAATGAAAAGTTACTAGCATCCGTCAGGCCGAAATATCGGAGCATTAAGTCGCATAAACTTAAAAGATAACATTTTAAAATAAAAAATATTTTTACTTTTATGTATACCGTTTAACAAGTATAAATGTAAGTTTGCAATAAAAGCTGTTGAATCTTCATTTTTAAGTGTTTATTCAGTCGTCCGTTGCCTCAGATCTGTTGTCTCAGTCCGTTGCCTCCGTCCGTTGCCTCAGATCAATGCCTCGGATTAATCCGTTGCCTCAGATATCAAATGCTAATTAATCAGCAGGTGCCTCCATTCTTCTACTTTGGTCAAGCCTATCCGTATCGAAAGGCACTTCAATCAGAACATCCTCTAAACGACGAACTCTACTAAAAGCGACATGAATGACAACGCCTTTGGACCAATGCCCGCAGCAATTTTTTGACAAAGTTAAGTCCTGCAATTTGTGAATGGTGACAACGTCCGTCTTTCACTTAGAAATGGCATATGATAAAACATCAAAATCAACCATTACCACCTGTGGCAGGCCTGGAGGCCGAAGTCCTGGAAAATAATCAATCTTTTATCATACAAAGTACACCGTTTACTGATCCTCCCACTGTCCACAGATTGGTACGCAACATAACTCTGTATCTAAAATAGCTAAGAAAAGTGGGGCCTAAAGTCCAGACACGTGATCATCTTCAGTCCATCTTGCTATTTGATTGTCGTGGTCTGCTAATATTCTTGTCACTGGCCAATTTGATTTACGAAGTATTTCTTGATTATGTTCTTCAGCTTGCTTGTTTGTGGGAAAATGGCATATGGCATCTTGAAATCTTTCAAGTTCAGCCGAAGTATAGCTTTGCGCCATTGCATAAGGAATGTGTATTGGCGCCTGTAACTTGACCCACGGAAAGCTAATCAAGATTCTCTTGAAACTGCTTTTGCTAACTGTCGCTTTGTCTCATTCATTAAAAGTCTTAAGCACTGTTTGTCCGCACAAGGCCAAAATATACTTTATTTAATCATTTTAATATATATTATATTAGTCATATAAATATATTTTATGTCATTATTTTCAGAGGGGTGACTTTTACAGGCTGTAGCAGCCTAATATTATTATAAAATATACATATAAGATCTTACTCGATTGTGAGTGTGCTTGTATTACTTCATTCAATATTTCATCATTTTCGGATTAAAACAGGAAAAAAATATTTTTTACCTGTTGTCTTTAGCGCAGATGCCCACCAAAATCCCGATGATTATATATAGAGAAGTGGATTAGATCCTTTATTCCACACGGCATATTTCACGGTAATTCTAGAGTATAAAGAAAATGTTATTATTATTATTATGCTTTTTGGTTGTGTGGCGTGGAGAAGTCGTGTGCTTATTCTTGAAGAACATCACATTCGTTTGACTATTATTTATTTCAATTACATAGATTAAATTTTAAAAATAGAATATAGCTTCCGAGTGAAATATTATTCTCTTCCCGGAGAGCATTTTCACAGCAACATTTAGCTAAAGCAGAAAAACATAGTCTGAGTGAGATACATTATAGCGTTCAAAGTTCAAAAAAAAAGAACAGAGTATATCCGAGGATAATATATTCAGAGTAGATGTGGAAAAACAAGGTGCAGCCAAACCACAAGTGTTCGTTCTATTTCACTGCCCATACACGCACATTTTGAAGCTTTGAAAGATAAAAGTTATTTTATGTTTAAAATTAAAAATGTTTTAAAGGATCTTTCATCAGGGGTTACGCATCACAACACCCCCCTTAACCCTTGAAACAATGAATCACAGATTCATTATAGTTTTACGATTAAAAGTAAATTTAGGTGTGGGCAGGTGTTTAAGTAGATCTGCTGTCATCAAGTCAGTGTTGACGTAGCGGAGCTTTATAATCTGTTTATCGACCAAATGTCTTAGAAGATGATAACGCAAATCAATGTGCTTTGTCTTATGATAAAACTTATCTGATTTCGCGAGTTTTATTGCTGATTGGTTGTCATCCATTAAGGTTATCGGGCACTGCTGTGGCATGTCCAGTTCGTTTAGCAGATTTATTAGCCATGATATTTCTTGCGCTGCACTCGCAGCTGATATGAATTCTAATTCAGCTGAAGACATGGCTAAGCGTTTTTGACGCTTTGATGACCATAGAATCGGATTGGAGCCCAGTAGAAATATGTTCCCGGACGTAGACTTCCTATCAAATGGGTCGTTCGCCCAATCAGAGTCTGCGTACGTCCTCAAGACAGGTTCTTCAAAATTAGTATATGTTAACTTTAGATCGATAGTAGTTTTTAAATATCTAATGGTTCTTTTAACAGCTTCCCAGTCTTTTGCTCTGGGACGTTCATTTCTACGACAGAGAATATTAACGGCTGCATTAATATCCGGCCTGGATACAGACGAGATATAAAGTAGTGCGCCGACCGCCTGTCTATAGTTTACATTATCTGGCAAGAGATTTTCCTCATCGGTTAATTTAACAAATCTGGGTTCCATAGGTGTATCTGTTGGCTTTCAATTTTCCAAGCCATATTTTTTGAATATTAATTCATGAATTTTATTAATCTGGACTAGGGTCATACTGTTTTGATGAGGCTGATTAACGTTTATGCCTAGATAATATTTAGCATCACCTAAATCCGTGACAGGGTATTCTTTCTTTAACTGACATATAAGTTTATCAATGTTTTGACTTTCTCTGGCAATAAGAAATAAACAATTACATAAATTGTTTTGTTATTTGTGGTTCGTTTACACAAACATTTGTCTATTGAGCTTTGGGGAAAACCTAATTTTGATAGCGAATCGTGTATCTTTAAATTCCAAGCTCTCGCTGCTTGTTTCAAACCATATAGCGCCTTTTTCCGGAAGCTACATACCCTTCAGATTGACGCATGTATACTTCCTCTTTTAACTCCTCATGTTAGAAAGCCGTCTTGATGTCGATGTGCCTAATATTTGAGTTTTTATGCAAGGTAATTGCCAAAAAGTTTCTTATGATAGTATAAGACGCAACAGGTGCGAAAGTCTCATCGTAGTCAATCCCAAATTTCTGAGAGAAACCCTTAGTGACTAACCTTGTACTTTTCTATTAGACCCTGACTGTTGTACTTCTATTTGAATGCCCATTTACTACCAATTACTTTTGTCGCTCGTGGGGCCTCAACTAATCCCCAATTTATCTCGTCTAACGTAGCATTTATCCATTTTTCCTTTTCCAAGGGATTTTGAATTTTTAGTACGTCATCCCAGCATTTTGGCTCTTTTATCCTAACGTCATTTATTAAAAATGCGAATCTGTCACGAGAACCCTCTGTTTGATCTGTTGGACCTACGTGGTAAATTCTGCGGGGTGCCTGTTAAGTTTGTGTCCGCATCCGTATTTTGCGTTTCATATTTGGTACTATTCTTTTCCTCATCAATTAGTTGCAATCTCGGTTGCGGATTATTATTGCTTAGTATTTCTTTATTTTCATTTGACTCATTATTTTTAACTGAGTCATGATTCTTATCCTCTTAAAATTTTACTGTTCGACTTATAACAATTTTCCTTCCATCTGTGCAAATTCTGTAACCTTTACTTCTATTGTCGTATCCGACAAAAATACCCGCTTGTGCGGTATCATCCAATTTTCCCCTATGGGTTTTTTGAATATATGCATATGCGCAGCAACCAAAAGTTTTAATATTAGAAAGGTCTTGTTTACGACCAGTCCATTTTTCATATGGATTCCGATCGCAGGATGAACAAATGGCACCCCACCCCCCAGAACGCATTAGGTAAACCGCTTTCCTTAAGAAGACAGCGTCCCATCTCTATTAAAGTGCGGTGCTTGCGCTCTGCAACTCCATTTTGCTGTAATGAGTACGGTACGATGAATTGATGATAAATTCCCTCATTTTTCAGATAATCTTCGAATTCCTTCCCCGAGTACTCTCCTCCGTTATCGGACCGAATTGCCGGCACCTTTCTTCCGAATTTGTTTGTGGTCATCGCTACGTATTTCTTAAATTTTGAAAAAAATTCATATTTATTTTTTAGTAAATATACAACAGTAAAGCGACTGAAATCGTCAACGAAAGTTAGAAAATAGTATTTCCCCCAACTGCTGCAGTTTGCATGAGGCCGCAAAGTTTACTATGGACCAGCTCAATTGCTCTCGTAGCTCTAAAACTAGCGTTTTTGGGGTACGGATTATCAGTAAGTTTTGACGCAAGGCAAACTTCACAACATTCATTACTGTGTTTACAGTTATCAATTTGAATCCCTGATGCCTTGTTTTTATGAACTAATTCTTTTATGTGGTTAATATTTCTATGACCTAACCTTACACGTCACTTATGTAAGCAATTTTCTTTTCACAGTGATTTATCATATTTACATTTTGAATTGAATCAGGTTTTACCTTACTTTCATACAAATTATTATTTACATAGTCCTCAAGGTATGTTATGCCTTCGTGAGTTATTTTGCACATTTTATTTTCATTTAGATAAAGCAGTAAAACATAGTCTGAGTGAAATACATTATAACGTTCAAAGTTCAAAAGAAAAGAACAGAGTATATGCGAGGATAATATATTCAGAGTATATGTTGAAAAGCAAGGTTCAGCCAAACCACAAGTGTTCATTCTATTTCACTGTCCATACACGCACATTTTGAAGCTTCGAAAGATAAAAGTTATTTCTTGTTTAAAATGAAATTAAAAATGTTTTAAAGGTTCTTTCATCAGGGGTTACGCATCATAACAAATATTTCCTATGAGGTAAATAAATAAGCATCTAAAACGTTCAACGCGATCTGGTTGGTATTTCCTTACCTCATAACTTTTGATTTAAGAATATGACAAAAAATATTTGACAAATTTTTCATCAAAAGAATCAAAAAGTTATTAATGAATTATGTAATACATACTTATCTATCTAAACTTGTTCTCATAATTCATTATTAACTTTTGGAAATAATACATAAAAATTTTATAATTATCATTTGATTATTCAAATTTTCGACGCATATATAACTTTATTTGTATCATTAAAAACACTTTTTGAGTTCTACTCTACTAATATGTAATAATATTTTTCGACATGTTCTTATATCAAAAGTTATGAGGCAAAGAAATCCGGACAATAATTTATGGACAACCTATATATTGTAATATTTGCATATTTTTTAATTCTGTAAAATAATAAAACCTTCTTTGTGTTCTGTTCTTATTAAGCATTTATATCTGTATTTTGTATTATCACAATTAAATTACATTTTTCAAGAAAGCTCGAGAAAAAAAACTTATTTTCACACACAAAAAAAATCGTTCACAAGAAAAGAGAATCGCTTGCTGGCAAATTGACATCTAGAAATCATTATAGTTATTAGGTTTCAATACAAAAAAGTCCTTCCGGCCTGTACCGGGAGGAAAAGGTAGCTTTCCTATATCTTCGTTTTAAAATTTTAGCTAATGTTACACGAAAACAGCAAGTTAAAATGAGAAGAAACGTTTACAAAAGATTCCTTAATACTGAATTTGAATAAGAAATTCGCCAAATTATTGATCAATAGCCAAATTGGCTTCATTTATGAAGACTTATTTTGGTCGCCAAATTTGGCGATATTTCGCCATATGTCACCAATGTCGCCAATTTTGGCGCTAACGGATATGAATATATAGTTTTATGCGTATGATTGGGAAAATTATTACAACAATGAAAGAAAATAATTTGCGAGTAATCGCGTTAATGTGCTGTTAGGTAGCTTTCAATACAAAAAAGTATAAAGCTACCTATTGCAGCCGTTCGGAGGAAAGCAGTTCCGGAAAATTTCGATATATTTTCCCCGATCATGACCCCCAGACCCCAAAACCACCCTCCGTTCAAATGTTGATTTATATATATATATATATATATATATATATATATATCTGACCTATGTCATACGATAACGCCCGTATTTATGAATCGATTTTGATGAAACTAATTGTGTGTATTAAGGTCACTAATGTCTCGATCGAGTTCGTTGGCCAGCTTGGTCCGCCATTTTGTTTCAAGATGGCGGCCATTTAAAAATTTAACTAAAATAAATATACAAAAATATAATAATTCAAATTTATTTTTTAATTACGTGTTAGGCCTTGATACAAGGATTCCAGAGCATTTTTTGGTTTACCTCTATCTTAAAAAATGGCTGAGATAGAGCAGTTTGAAATTCTAGGATGGCTGACATTTTGAAACAAAACAGCAAATTAACGCGATTACTCGCAAATTATTTTCTTTCATTGTTGTAATAATTTTCCCAATCATACGCATAAAACTATATATTCATATCCGTTAGAGCCAAATTCTCGCCAAAATTGGCGACATTTGGCGAAATATCGCCAAATTTGGCGACCAAAATAAGTCTTCATAAATGAAGCCAATTTGGCGAATTTCTTATTCAAATTCAATATTAACGAATCTTTTGTAAAAGTTTCTTTGCATTTTAGCTTGCTGTTTTCGTGTAACATTAGCTAAAATTTTAAAACGAAGATACAGGAAAGCCACCTTTTCCTCCCGGTACAGGCCGGAAGGACTTTTTTGTTTCAAAATGTCAGCCACCATAGAATTTCAAACTGCTCTATCTCAGCCATTTTTTAAGATAGAAGTAAACCAAAAAATTCTCTGGAATCCTTGTATCAAGGCCTAAAACGTAATTGAAAAATAAATTTTAATTTTTAATTTTTTTGCATGTTTATTTTAGTTTTAAATTCTTAAATGGCCGCCATCTTGAAACAAAACACATCTTCGTGGACCAAGTTGGCCAACGAACTAGGTCGAGACATTGGTTAGCTTAATACACACAATTAGTTTCATCAAAATTGATTTATAAATACGAGCGTTATCGTATGACATAGGTCAGATATATATAGATATATATATCATATTACGAATATTTACCGTCATATGTTGTATTTGGAGTAAAGTTGGTACTAGAAGTAGGAGCACACTTGGTCGCACAATGAAATTAAGAACGGTGGGTGTTATTGATGATGTGAAAAATTAGAAGAAGTCGTAATATTTCAGTTGCAGTCTCGACACGGCCGTAGCGGCAGTAGAATGAAAAAACCAGAGGCGTTTCTCCATGAATCAAATGAACAAGGCTTTCAATTTCAATCCTTTATTAGGTATTTCTCTTGGGCAGTTTCCACCTAACAATGATAGCCGTGCATCGCTACGTCATCAAGGTATAGAGGGTAAGTAATAGAACATCTTAATTATTGTCAAACGAGCAGCCAGGGAGTTGTTGACAAGTGAAAATTCGACTTATTTCTGAGGGAGCACCGCAGGTAGCTGCTTTTTGTTACCTAGCGTAATAACACAAATTATGACGTAGAACGCGCACTGAACCAATGAGGAATTAAAGAAGACGCGTCATGCTACGTCACGACCAATGAAAGATAATTAGTAAAGAGTTCGGACAGAGAGGTAGTGGATGAATTTTGTAGTAAACTGACTTAGAGCGGGAAAATAAAATTCGGAATAAAAATGAAAATGGCTCTCAAAAAACATTCTAAAACCCAGAAATGATCGGGGATCATAATAGAAATTAAGAATAAATAAAAGCTTTATATTTAAGTTAATTTGGACAATTTAGAATTAAATAAAAGGGAATTTAACAGAGTTAACGATAGAGCTAATTTAAGAATAAGGATTTAATGAATATAGAGTAGTAAATTAGAATAAAACAGGAAAAAATTAGAATTGTAAGAATTTAGAATATTTTAACTAAGGAAAAATGGCGAAATTTTTTTATTATTACATATCCCCCCTCCCTAAAAATGCATGAACCGGTAAGTCCAATTGACTTGCATGTTCATTGGGAGAAAGCAAATACTTGGGTTACAAAAGTTCCCTCGATGCAATACAGTTACCTGGTCGCCGTATCGCGATGTTCAAATTTCTGAATTCTGTTAAGTAAAATTTAAATAATTAAATTTAAAGAAACACGGTTAAGTGGAAACTGCTGTAAATAATTACATTTTTCAATAATAATTAATGTGTTGCTAATAATCACATTAGCATACATTTATCTTCTCAATAATAACAAGTATAACAGTATAGTATAGTTTGTATCAAGAAAATATAACAACATATAAATCATCTCTTTTGTACCAATAATTTAACAATCAGCATTATTCAATTATGTATAGTCCTTAAGTGATTTTTTAAGTCCTACTGAATGGTAGAGTCCAATTATTGAATATTATAAGAGTCCTTAATGTTGCAATGGCAGTATGAAGTTGCAATTAATAAAATAATACAATAATAGTAATAATAGCAAAAACAATATCAACAATAAAATTTTAAAATAATAATACTTAACAATAACAATAATAATAGTATCATCAGTAGAAAGAATAAACAACATCAAAATTTTATTTACATAACATCAGAAACTTTTTTTGAATGCAGCTTACCTAAAACTGTCAATTCCACTCTTTAAATACTTTTTTATTTTATTATAATCTTTATATTCTCTTTCAAATCACTTATAAATAGTGTAACTAATAATAATTCTCAACAATAAGTTCAGCAATAACAAGCAGTATAATTCAAAATATCACTCTTTCTTTAATTCTTTCTTAAGTATATCATTAATGTCTCATCCATATAGTAGTGAATGAGGCATGAGAATATACTCAAATAAAATACATAATATAAATAAGGAATAAATAAGTAATATTTGTGAAAAATAATCATTGGTGTAGATGATGATTATGTAATTATCTTGATTTCAGTCAAACAAGAAAACATAAGTTGTGAAATGAAAAAATGGGACCTTGTAGCATATTAAGAAAGGTTGAACAATTCTCAATTATTAAGATATCATATTTGATTAGTTTAATATAGAATTTAATCCAGTTTATTAATTTCGTTAATACTGTTTAAATTATTATTCTAATCTAATTCAATTCAGTATCAGAATTTACTAACTTAAATCAACCAGTTTATGCCCGCACAAACAGTTAACTAAAGTGAAAACTCAACAGTGGTGCTCTTGTGAGCTCAATTCAAGAACACACTGATATACAGAAGAGAATTGATAATTAATTTTTTATTTAGTAAATTTATTTTATTAAGTTAGTTTATTTTATGAATATTATAAATTTAAGATGAAATTATAGATTTAACATTAGTTTGTTGTGGTTTCTCATGGGATAATTTTAATTGATCAGGAGGATAATAACGGCGTAATTTTGATACATGTACTATTTCAGTAGATTTATTTTGAATCTGTCTATTAATTTCAAAATTGACATCAGATAACTTATTAAGGATTTGATAAGGACCACTAAAGACTTGTGAAAGTTTTCTAGTATTAGGATATTGGAACTCTTCATAAATTACAAGATCTCCAATCTCAAATTTTGGTTCTAGATAATTTCGATCATAATATTTTTTACTTCTCCAATAATTTTCATCAGTGCGTTTTTTAGCAAGTTTAAGGGCTTCTTGAACAGGAGGGTAATGATTTTGTTGAAGAGGGGAATCATAGGGTAATTGGCCAAAAAGTAAGTAAGCAGGAGGGAATTTAGTGATAGAATGAGGGGTATTGTTATACTCATTAACTACTTCTGTCAATTTTTGTCCAAGGAATTTTGGAGTTGGTAGAATTGACTTTACACTTCAATCTAGTACTTATTATCTGGTTCACTCTCTCACATTTGCCATTCGTTTGTGGATGATGTGATGTGGTGAAACGTTGCTTAATATTGTGGTTTCGCAGGAATTTTTTTAATCTAGATGAAGTAAAGGCTGCATTCCTATCACTTAGTACTTTTTGGTGGGTCTGCACATTAAGAATTTTATTAAAACAGAATAATTGTTGTGGTGTTTGAATATTAAAAACTTGTTTTAGACAGTTAGTATAAGTTTCTGTGGTAACACTTTTTGAGGGAAAGGCCCAAACATATCTAGTAGCATGGTCGATTATAAGATGTAAATATTTTTTTGTGGAATTGTAGTAATTAAATATTCCCACAGTATCAACAGAAATGCATTCAAAAGATTGATCTGTGGTGGTCATAGCTTGTAATAAGCCAATTTTTTTCTGTCTCGGTTTTTTATTCTTTTGACAGATATCACAGTGTTTTACGAAATTGGTTATACCTTGAGTCATGTCAGGCCACTAATAATTAGGGGAGATTAAATTTAACATTTTTTGGATACCAGGATGACCAAATTTTTCATGAGCAACATTTAGTATTTTTCTCCTTAAAGACTTGGGGACTACTATTTTTCGAAATCCTTTCTTTTTAATTATCATAAGTCCATTTTCATTTAGATAATTTTTACCACACACATTATCTTTTTCCTGCCTCTCTATAATTTCTTTAACGTCCAGAAGAAAAGTAAGTAGTTGAATAAAATGTGAAACTGGGTTTCTCGACAACATGTCAGCTTCGACATTTGTGGATCCCTTTTCGTAAACTATATTATATTCAAACATGCTCAACTTCAAAGACCATCTAAATAACCTGCCTCTCAGATGTTTAGTATTTTTTAACCATACAAGAGATGCATGATCAGTATGAATGGTAAAATTTACACCATGAAAATAATGATAGAATTTGTCTAAGGTGTCAATGATGGAAAGACACTAACTCGGTAACAAAAGAATTCTTCTCATAACTTCTCAATCCCCTACAGTAATAAGCAATTGGATGTAAAAAATTATTACTATCAGGTTGTTTTAAGACTGCACCTACTGCCACCTGTGAGGCATCAACAAACATATGCAGGGGTAACTTGGGGTCATAAATTTTTAAGATAGGTTTGGCTATTAAGGCATCTTTTAAGTTTTGAAAAGAATTTTGACAATCTGTATTCCATTCCCATAATGTATTTTTCCTGAGTAATCTATTAAGAGAGCCTCGAATTTCGGCATATTTATCTATAAACTTGTGATAAACATTGATAGATCCTAAGAATCTTTGAAGTTCCTTTACATTTGAAGGGGGTTTTAATTTTGTTATTACTTCAATATTAGCATTAGCAGGAGTTAATGTGCCATTCTGGATGGTATATCCTAAGACGTTAATTTTATTTTGAACAAAATTGCATTTAGATAGTTTAAGTTTAATGTTTTCAAGTCTACATAATTCAAATATTTTGTTTAAATGTTGCATATTTTCTTCTAATGAGGAAGAAAAAATGATATCATCAAAATAATGGCAAGCAAAGTCTATTTTGTATTTAGTAAGTATTCTTCTAAGGTTTCTATTAAATATCGGGGGGCCTAATTTAATCCCGAAGGGCAGAACTAACAATTCAAAGAGCCCAAAGTTGGTAGCAAAAGCCAGTTTTTCAGTATCTGATGGATGTATGGGTATGTGCCAGTAGCCAGAGGCTAAATCTAAAGTTGGAAAATACTGCGCACTACTCAGTTTATCTAAAATTCCATCGATACGAGGTAGGGGTTCGGCGTCATTTTTCATTATTGCATTTAATTTTCTATAGTCAACACATAATCTAGTTTTTTTACCTTCTTCTCTTTTCATTACTAATGTAACAGGGGCAGAATAGGGACTATTGCTCTCTTTAATTAAACCAGCATCTAATAGTGATTGAATTTGATCCGAAATCTCTTTCTTCTAAAGGGGAAGTTCTGTACGGCCTCAGAGATATTGGTAGGTCAGAATTAAGAAAAATACGTTGCGGTTCAATATTAATTCTCCCGACATCAAATTTATTTTTAGAAAAAATTTCTAAATCCTTTATACTTTCCCTTAAAGTTTCATTTTCTATAGAATTTATTTCCCCAATTAATTTAGAATTATCAATATTAGATGGAACAAAGGATTGAGAAGATATGATCTTTGCATAATCGGGTTGCACTCTCTGATAATCATAGTTAACATTAAAATTAAGTAATCTTAAATTATCACTGGATATGCTCTTAGATTCATTTAAAACAAGGTCTCCTTGTAATACTCTACATGTAGCACAATCAATAATTAAATTAAACTTACAGCATTCTTGTAAACCTAATATAGCATAATCTAAATTTGTATTACATATCAAAAATCTAATATTTTGTTGCACATTACCTAATTTAAACAATAAATTACAAGCTTTATCTATTACAACAGTTCCTTTGGCTTGGCCAATAATAACAGGTGGAATATTTATAACTTTAGCATTTAACAATTTAACAAATTTAAAAGGTAAAATACTTATGGTTGAGCCAATCACACAAGGTAGTTCCTTGTTATTTACATATCCTGATACAATTAACTGTCATATATTTTCAGTAGATGGTTGTGGTTGACTAAGCGGGGGTGCAGAATGTTGCAAAGGGCTGACATTGAATACACAATTTCTCTCCCATTGATAAGCATTTTGGATACCTCTATTTAAACACATTCGACATGGTCTACTGGGGTATTTGTTCTGAAAATGTGTAGTAGGCAATCTAGGATGGATAAATCTAGAATTTGGAGCATTAATATTGCTCTGTGAATGGAATTTGGCACATGAAAATTTCGACTTGGGCGAATCCAATGTCTAGGTGCCTGATCATATTGTGGCAATGATCTATAATTCTGAAAATTACTCCTAGAATTACTATTGTTGACATGAGAAGTAGGAATCACTACTAGCTGTTTAGCCGCATTAGGTACCAGTCTATTGTATTTTTTGGAGGATTACTAATCATATAATTCTGGTACTCGGGTTTGAGACAGTCTGTTAATCCCTGTACTATTATAGTTTCACATAAACAAAGTTGTCTACCTATTTCAACCTTTTTTCGAAAGTACTTATCCAAATCATTGAGATCATTTAATTTCATAGAAGCAAACTCTGAAAATCGAGGAACATGAACAGTAATAAATTTTTCAGTAAGAATATCAGTTATTTTGTCAAAAGCATTACATTCTAAACATTCATTGATAAATACCTTCAGAGCCTCTCCTTTCAAATATTTTGAAATATTTTTAATCTTCCAATTTTCATCTTTCTTTTCAGAAAGGCATGTTTTGTCAAAATGGTTTAACCAAGATTGAATGTTCATTCCAGATTCGAAATCAAAAGGAATGATGTTTATTTCGTTTTCACTCATTTTGTGATCACCAGGGATACAAGTCCAGATCGCAATAACATTAATATAAAAATTAAAGAGAATTAACACAACAGATGTAAAATAAAATTTAAATTAAATAACAAATGTAAATACCTCCATCTCTAATAAATAATGATAATAATTATAATAATACAACAAATAAGAAAATCTGAGCGAAACTTAAATAACATAAAAATAAAATAAATCTTTTCAAACTTACGTAACTCCGTTCACAAGTTGTCTGCCTGTTTACTTTTTGAAATTTTTGAGAAGACTGATCATTTTATTTATTATTTTGTATAATGATACTTTTTCATTTTTTTTTTAATAAACTCTCAATTCAAGAAGATACATTTAATAATACAGATCAATAAATCATTTAATAAGTATGATTTAGTGGTTTACCATATTCAATTTATTAATGGGTGCACTTGGTTACTAGCATTCTAATATTTCTTTTTAGTTATCGTAAAATATCATGTAAATATCTTAATATTTTTCAAAATAATTAATAATACAAGAACATAAATAAAAATCTCAGACTGTTAAAATACTCTGTCACTTGGTTTCCTGTTACGTAAGAATAAATATTTTAAACAAAATAAAAAAGGTTGTTATATAATTTTGCAAACAATAAATAATACATATTACTTAATATAAAATTTAACTTACGCAATCAAGTCTTGTTATGAAAAAGATATACAACATTTTTATGTTTTACATTGATGTATGTTCTAATACTTCTTCTGGCTGACATCGATAGGGGGGTTGAAGACTTTATAATGAAGCATCTTTCGTAGATGCCTTGCTTCCGTTCTTGTTTGTTACGACACCTCAGTAAAAGTAAGCAGCAACTTTATTCTCGGATATTCTTTCCACATCCTTTGGAAGGATAGCCGTGGCATAAGTCCTTTGAAATCCTCGCCGGCTTATATCATATTACGAATATTTACCGTCATATGTTGTAGTTGGAGTAAAGTTGATACTAGAAGTAGGAGCACACATGGTCGCACAATGAAATTAAGAACGGTGGGTGTTATTGATGATGTGAAAAATTAGAAGAAGTCGTAATATTTCAGTTGCAGTCTCTACGCGGCCGTAGCGGCAGTAGAATGAAAAAACCAAAGGCGTTTCTCCATGAACCAAACGAACAAGGCTGTTCAATTTCAATCCTTTATTAAGTATTTCTCTTGGGCAGTTTCCACCTAACAATAATAGCCGTGCATCGCTACGTCATCAAGGTATAGAGGGTAAGTAATAGAACATCTTAATTATTGTCAAACGAGCAGCCAGGGAGTTGTTGGCAAGTGAAAATTCGACTTATTTCTGATGGAGCACCGCAGGTAGCTGCTTTTTGTTACCTAGCGTAATAACACAAATTATGACGTAGAACGCGCACTGAACCAATGAGGAATTAAAGAAGACGCGTCATGCTACGTCGCGACCAATGAAAGATAATTAGTAAAGAGTTCGGACAGAGAGGTAGTGGATGAATTTTGTAGTAAAGTGACTTAGAGCGGGAAAATAAAATTCGGAATAAAAATGAAAATGGCTCTCAAAAAACATTCTAAAACCCAGAAATGATCGGGGATCAGGATAGAAATTAAGAATAACTAAAAGCTTTATATTTAAGTAAATTTGGACAATTTAGAATTAAATAAAAGGGAATTTAACAGAGTTAACGATAGAGCTAATTTAAGAATAAGGATTTAATGAATATAGAGTAGTAAATTAGAATAAAACAGGAAAAAATTAGAATTGTAAGAATTTGGAATAATTTAACTAAGGAAAAATGGCGAAAATTTTTTATTATTACATATATATATATATATACACAAAAAAGTATAAAGCTACCTATTGCAGCCGTTCGGAGGAAAGCAGTTCCGGAAAATTTCGATATATTTTCACCGATCATGACCCCCAGACCCCAAAACCACCCTCCGTTCAAATGTTGATATATATGACCTATATCATACGATAACACTCGTATTTATAAATCAATTTTGATGAAACTAATTGTGTGTATTAAGCTCACCAATGTCTCGACCGAGTTCGTAGGCTAGCTTGGTCCGCCATTTTGTTTCAAGATGGCGGCCATTTAAAAATTTAAAACTAAAATAAATATACAAAAAAGTTAAAAATTCAAATTTATTTTTTAATTACGTGTTAGGCCTTGATACAAGGATTCCAGAGCATTTTTTGGTTTACCTCTATCTTAAAACATGGCTGAGATAGAGCAGTTTGAAATTCTAGGGTGGCTGATATTTTGAAACAAAACAGCACATTAACGCGATTACTCGCAAATTATTTTCTTTCATTGTTGTAATAATTTTCCCAATCGTACGCATAAAACTATATATTCATATCCGTTAGCGCCAAAATTGGCGACATTTGGCGAAATATCGCCAAATTTGGCTACCAAAATAAGTCTTCATAAATGAAGCCAATTTGGCTATTGCTCAATAATTTGGCGAATTTCTTATTCAAATTCAGTATTAACGAATCTTGTGTAAACGTTTTCTTTGCATTTTAACTTGCTGTTTTCGTGTAACATTAGCTAAAATTTTAAAACTAAGATATAGGAAAGCTACCTTTTCCTCCCGGTACAGGCCGGAAGGACTTTTTTAGTTTTACATTTAACCAAAGTGATTAAACAAGTTTATATGCTCACTGCATTCAGGTGGACAATTATGGCGCGATTGAATCTTATACACAGGAATTTAATTTAAAAGAAACTTTTAATTAATTATTTCTGAAAGATCGCAGTCAAAACTTTTCACAAGGTTGGTAAAAACGGAATGTTTCAGTGGCTAAAAATGACATTTTTTAAGCATTTATGATTATATTCATATTCACAAAACTTATATTTTTGTATAAATTTGTCGAAATGGCTTCATTTTTATTCCACCGACATATAAATATAAAACATAACATGCAAAAGATAAGCTTCATAAATCTTCTTTATGGATTCAAAATAATCATGTGAAAGTAGAAAATAAGGGGGGGGGGACTAAATTAGAATGCAAATATTGAAAGACGGGAATGTTTTTGACCATTGACGTCAATGAAAATGTGAATTTTATTGAGAAAACGGTTAGCCTATATTATAAATATGATTTCTTATTTTAAATTTAGTATTACTAAAATTATTTTTCCTTTCTAAATTACAATAAAATTATACTTATCCCCCCCCCCTCCAATCAATCGAAAGATCTTAAGCTTTTTAAATGCAGCGTATCGGTTGCCAGGCAGTTAGTTCAATTATAAATATGCAAATTCTACTTTTCTCTAACATCACTGAAATTATTTTTTGAATGCTTTTTTTTTCTAATATGCAAATTATCAAATAGTTAAATTTGAAAATGTGTTTGCTAAAGATTATTGTCAAAGAAAAAACTGGGGCTTTTACACAAGCATAACACGCGCAAACAAGTTTTTAATGAAATTCTAGACTTTTCTAAATTAATTAAAGTGCTTGTCAATGGATATTTTAAAGTATTGAAAGCACTACTTATATCTTCGTGCGATAAGAGACATTGTATATATTTTGAAGTACTGATTTTCAAAAAATGTAATTTAAACGAGAAGTATTTTCTTAATTTACAACTGTTAATCGAGATTGAATTATTAAAAACCTGTAGAATCTGTTTCTAAATGCGTTATATATATTGCATTAATTCCCGTTTTAAATATTTTCCTTTTCGTTATGATTATGTGGTGATATGAACGAGCTGAATATATTTTCAAACGCCATACAAACGAATATTTTCCACTTTTTAAATTATATTCTGATATTTTTAACATATTATTGAGTAATATTTTGAATTTTGGAAATCTTTTACGCAACGATAGGATTTTTTTTTTTAAATCGGTGTAAATCAGGACAATTTTTAAAGATAAGTAAATGTATTTTTGATGACATTTAGGAACGAACGTATTTTCATGATTCGTTCGTATTAATATTTGGAAATAAACGTATTTTAGAGTTATGTCTCTTTATGAATAAATGTGGAGTTATGTTTTCTTCTTTCCAATGTCGTTTTTACTTTGTTTTCTATTTTTACATGATTACTGTGAAAACCAAAATGTTGCCTTATGAAGCTTATCTTTTGCATGTTGTGTGTTATATTTATGTTTTTTTCAGGGTCAATTTCGTTTGTTATAATTTAAATTTTTAATTAAATTTATTTTCACAAACGCATACAAGCATAAAAAAATTTTATTACACTGTAAAAAAAGACAGGTGTTTCTTAATCTACGAAACTATAATATAACCAAGAACAAAAATGTATAATAATCTCTGCCGAGTAAGGCATAATTCCGAAAAAAGGGCTCTTATCTTTCGAAACCTCGGAAGGCAATATATTTTGAAGATTTAAAGAAGCATTTATAAAAACTAAAATATTGAGTAAACTAAAGAATTTAATAAACTTAAAGTTTCTTTTGCTGCCACAGACTTTCGGAAACATTTCCGTGTAGTTTCTATAGTCTATTAATATATTTTTTTTAAAACCAGAATATCGGTTTTTAGGACGCTATCATTTCTCAATTAAACATTTTCAGATGCGTAATTTAATTTATATATGCAAGAGTAACAAAATACTATTAACTTTAATATTAATGTTAATGCTGCTAATTTATCATGTTTGTCCGTAAAACACATTTTTTGAACATGAAAATGTTTACTTGAGATTTGATAGTATCCGAAAATCCTGTATTCCGGGTTGAGAAATCTGATTTATAAACTATAAAAATTACTCGGAAACGTTTTTGAAAATCACCGGCAGAAAATGAAACTTTGCTTTTATAAGTGCTTCTTTAAATCTCGAAAATATATTGGTTTCTTAGGTTTCTAAAGATAAAGAGCGCTTTTCGGATTCGTGGAAACCCGTGAGATGTTATTGTATATTTCCGTTCGTTGTTATATTAAATTTACAAAGATTAAGAAACATTTGTCTTTTTACAGTGTACAGCAAAAGATATGGGCTAAGCAAAATTTAGTAATATCCAACATGGAAGATTTCTAAAAAAAAAATTATGTCCTGAATATCTAGAATATATCTTGAGATATCAGATTATCACAAAGGAAAAATCACTTGATTTGTCTTAACAACAGGAATAGAATACAATAGAAAAATTTCGAAAAATCTAAACTGATTTTTTTCCATATTTTCAGTTATTTTGTTTTATTTTTCGCATTTTATTAAGTATATTTTGAATTCTGAAAACCCATTAAGCAAAGATAAAGTTTTAAAGAAAGATAAAATCGGTTTAAAGCAGTCATTTTTACAGATAAGCAAATGTATTTTTGATGACAGGTTGGAACGATACGTATTATCATGGTGTATTCGTATTAATATTAGAAATGTTTTAGTCTTTTTAATGTTTCTTCATGAATAAGTGTGGAGTATGTTTTTCTTCTTTCTAATGTCATTTTCACCTTTATTGATAAATTTAAACGATTATTGTGAAGGAATGTTCATGAAGTTTACATTTGCATGTTGTGTATTGTATATAGGTTTGAAAACCAAACTAGTTTGTTATAATACAGATTTTTTATTATTAAACTGATTTGTACGAATTCATAACGCATTGCGCATTTTAATGCAAATGGAGAGGCTATAAATGGATTAGGAAACAGATCACATTGAAATAGACTGAAAATTAACACTCACTACCCGTGCAGTTGTTTTAAGAAAGAACGACTTAAAATATTCAACGTTTATTTGTCTTCATTTTTTAAAGGTTTTAAAAAGGATGCTTTTTGTAATCTAGTCTGACATTAAAAGAACTTGGAAAAGCGATCGCAGGGACATAGGCTCAAAATGATCTTTCAGACTGAGTGGTCACGCTGATTGACTATCTTCTATTAAAGCTGTTTTCAAGAAAGTACGACCTAAAAAAATTCAACATTCATTTGCCTGCAAATTTTTCAATATTTTCAAATGGAAGGGGTGTGTTGGGGGGGGGGAACTCTAATGTCTGAGTAATAAATTAAATACAAATTTTTTAAAAGTGAAGAAAATAAATATTTAGTCTGAAAATTACAAAAAAAAAATCACTAAAAATGTTAATTTTTTTTAAACACGCATTTTCCAAGTAAATTTCAGTTTGTGAAGCAATATGGCGACAATTACTTATTTTCAATAAAAATGTCACATAGCTTAATTCCTAACGACTGAATAAAATAAATTATACTTATTAATAAATTATTCTTATTCCTTAAGTAGAATAAGTTCTTTAAAACAATGCTTCATATTTACTATTTTTTTTTTTCTTTTGCAACTGCAATGCAATATTAAACAGTACTCTTCGTATTAAAAAGTGTTCTTCTGAACAAAAATGGATCTTAATAACATTCCATTACATTTTTAACATTAATGCTATTAAATTATAAATATTCAAAGAGTATCTTTGGAAATTCTCGCTTTTTAAACAAATATATTTACTTTACCTATTAATTAAAGTGTTTTCCATCAATTATTTAACTCTACTGAAACTTAATCTCTGCCATAAAAATCCATTATTAATCTAAATAATTTACAATTTATGAAAGGCTTTACATTTTCATGCAAATCCAAATGACTTTTGAAGAAAATAAACTATCTCTAAATAGAAATAGAAGACAAATAAACAATTTGAAACATTTTAAAACTGTTTCTATTTCCTTTAAACAAACACATAAAAGAAGTAAATACATATTAATCTTCTTATACGGAAAATACTAATCTAGATCAAATTAATAGCGCAGCTCAAAGCAAAAGGAATTATTTATATACCAAATCAAATGAAATTTTAATTAAAATGAATTGCTTTTATACAAAGATGAGTATTTCTTGATTTAAGACATTATAAATCCCTGAAAACTTAAAATAAATATAACATCACTGTTTTTAAAATGGAATGTTAAAGGATTTTGGTGGAGTGTTTTATTTATATTCGTATACAGTATCGTAAAAGAAAAGTAAGCCGGATTCATAACATTACAAATTATTACTAGATTTTACACAGCTTTTGTATTCAAGCTCTATATACAGTAGTGGTTTCTTTTTACTTTTCGAACACATAGTGTTGTAATCTTTGTAATCATGATTTACGTATGTGTATGGGAGTGAATACGATAATACGTAAACGGTACTGTGGAGTGAGCTCCCATTTAAAAATATGTTATAGACCATCGTCGTAAAAATCGGCCGAGGAATAAGGTATTTAATTCATTTGTAAAACATTTTCAAAGCATTTTGCAACCGATTCTATAAGGGGGAAAAATCATCAAGAAATGAGATACAGTAAAAGTGATAAATATTGCGGCAATGTAATCAAGCATTACTAGCGCAGAAGTCTATAATTTCAAAACGAGAGGGCCAACGTTCGATTCCAACAGATTCCTTTAGGTCAGAAATATATATACATGGTGTTCCAAAATTCGACCGGCAAATTAAGAGGGGTGATAGAAGGCATCAAGAGGATGAAAACTTACCATTAAACATGGAGTCGCAAACCACGTTTAGTGGGATAAAATAGCAAAAATATTTATGAAAGGTGTGACGTCGAGTGGAACAAAAAGGGCCAATAATAAATAGAAAAACATTTATTTGACGTAAAGCATGATTACAAAGCATTACAGTTCAACGTCAGAAAGGAGACGACGAGACATTTTTATAAGAACATGATTTAACGCGTCCGGCAATCCTTCGACCATCGGTGTTGGCTGTGCAATGACCTTTGTGGCTGCAACTTCGAACAATTTCTGTAAAAATGTGTCGTTGTCTCCTTTCTGACGTTGAACTGCAATGCATAACAATCATGCTTGACGTCATATAAATGTTTTTTCTACTAATTATTGGCCCTTTTTGTTCCCCTCGACGTTACACCATTCATAACAATTTTTGCGATTTTCTCCCACTAAACGTGGTTTGCGACCTCAGGTTCTAGAGTAAGTTTTCATCCTCTTGATGCCTTCTGTGATTCTTCTTAATTTGTCAGTCGAATTTTGGAACACCCTGTATATTTTGCCTACATCACCATTCGGAAAGTCGAGTGAAGTCACAG